>JAVSCE010003493.1:0-633389 GCA_032199065.1 Smutsia gigantea | reverse complement strand
AGTGCAGTCACTGTCCATCAGTGTAGTAAGATGCCACAGATTCACTGTTTGTCTTCTCTGTGCTACACTGTTTTCCCCATGATCCCCCACATCATGTGTACTAAACATAATACCCCTCAATCCCCTTCTCCCATCCTACCACCTGCCCTCCCACACTCCTCCCCTTTGGTAACCACTAGTCCCTTCTTGGAGTCTCTGAATCTGCTGCTATTTTGTTCCTTCAGTTTTGCTGTGTGGTTATAATCCACAAATGAGGGAAATCATTTGGCACTTGTCTTTCTCCCCCTGGCTTATTTCACTGAGCATAATGTCCTCCGGCTCCATCCATGTTGTTGCAAATGGCAGGATTTGTTTCTTTCTTATGGCTGAATAGTATTCCATTGTGTATATGTACCACCTCTTCTTTATCCATTCATCTACTGATGGACACTTAGGTTGCTTCCATATCTTCGCTATTGTAAAGAGTGCTGCAATAAACATAGGGGTGCATATGTCTTTTTGAATCTTAGAAGTTGTATTCTTTGGGTAAATTCAAAGGAGTGGGATTCCTGGGTCAAATGGTATTTGTATTTTTAGTTTTTTTTGAGGAACCTCCATATTGCTTTCCACAATGGTCGGCAGCTTACATTCCTACCAGCAATGTAGGAGGGTTCCCTTTCTCTGCATCCTCGCCAGCATTTGTTGTTCTTAGTCTTTTGGATGGTGGCCATCCTTACTGGTGTGAGGTGATATCTCATTGTGGTTTTAATTTGCATTTCCCTGATGATTAGTGATGTGGAGCATCTTTTCATGTGTCTGGTGGCCATCTGAATTTCTTCTTTGGAGAACTGTGTCTTCATATCCTCTTCCCATTTTTTAGTCAGGTTATTTGCTTTTTGGGTGTTGAGGCTGGTGTTTATATATTTTGGATGTTAATCCCTTGTCAGATATGTCATTTACAAATATATTCTCCCATACTGTAGGATGCCTTTTTTGGTCTGTTGATGGTGTCCTTTGCCCAACAGAAACTTTTTAGTTTGATGTAGTCCCATGAGTTCATTTTTCCTTTTGTTTCCCTTGCTCAAGGAGATGCGTTCAGGATGAAGTCATTCATGCTTATATTCAGGAGATTTTTACCTATGTTGTCTTCTAAGAGTTTTATGGTTTCATGACTTACATTCAGGTCCTTGATCCATTTCAAGTTTACGTTTGTGTATGGGGGGAAACAATAATCCAGTTTCATTCTCTTGCATGTAACTGTCCAGTTTTGCTAGCATCAGCTGTTTAAGAGGTTGTCATTTCCCAGGTGTATGTCTATGGCTCCTTTTTCATGTATTAATTGAGCATATATGGTTGGGTTTATATCAGGGCTCTCTAGTCTGTTCCATTGGTCTATGGGTCTGTTCTTGTGCCAGTGCCAAATTGTCTTGAGTACTGTGGCTTTGTAGTAAAGCTTGAAGTTGGGGAGCATAATCCCCCCAGCTTTATTCTTCCTTCTCAAGATTGCTTTGGCTATTTGGGGTCTTTTGTGGTTCCATATGAATTTTAGAATGATTTTCTCTAGTTCATTGAAGAATGCTGTTGGTATTTTGATAGGAATTGCATTGAATCTGTAGATTGCTTTAGGCAGGATGGCCATTTTGACAATATTAATTCTTCCTATCCATGAGCACAGGATGTGTTTTCATTTATTGGTATCTTCTTTAATTTCTCTCATGAGTGTCTTGTAGTTTTCAGAGTATAGGTCTTTCACTTCCTTGGTTAGGTTTATTCCTAGGTATTTTATTCTTTTGGATGCGATTGTGAATGGAACTGTTTTCCTGATTTCTCTTTCTGCTAGTTCATATTTAGTGTATAGGAAAGCAACAGATTTCTGTGTGTTAATTTTGTATCCTGCAACTTTGCTGAATTCAGATATTAGTTCTAGTAGTTTTGGAGTGGAGTCTTTAGGGTTTTTTACATACAATATCATGTCATCTGCAAATAGTGACAATTTGACTTCTTCTTTACCAATCTGGATGCCTTGTATGTCTTTGTTTTGTCTGATTGCTGTGGCTAGGACCTCCAGTACTATGTTGAATAACAGTGGAGAGAGTGGGTATCCCTGTCTTGTTCCCGATCTTAGATGAAAAGCTTTCAGCTTCTCGCTGTTAAGTATAATGTTGGCTGTGGGTTTGTCATATATGGCCTTTATTATGTTGAGGTACTTGCCCTCTATACCCATTTTGTTGAGTTTTTATCATGAATGGATGTTGAATTTTGTCAAATGCTTTTCAGCATCTTTGGAGAAGATTATGTGGTTTTTGTCCTTTTTGTTGATATAGTGGATAATGTTGATGGATTTTCGAATGTTGTACCATCCTTGCATCCCTGGAATAAATCCTACTTGATCATGTTGGATGATCCTTTTGATGTATTTTTGAATTCGGTTTGCTAATATTTTGTTGAGTGTTTTTGCATCTGTGTTCATCAGGGATATTGGTCTGTTGTTTTCTTTTTTTGTGGTGTCTTTGCCCGGTTTTGGTATTAGAGTGATGCTGGCCTCATAGAATGAGTTTGGAAGTATTGCCTCTTCTACTCCTTGGAAAACTTTAAGGAGGCTGGGTCTTCACTAAATGTTTGATAAAATTCAGCGGTGAAGCTGTCTGGTCCAGGTGTTTTGTTCTTAGGTAGTTTTTTGATTACCAGTTCAATTTTGTTGCTGGTATTTGGTCTGTTGAGATTTTCTGTTTCTTTCTGGGTCAGCCTTGGAAGGTTGTATTTTACTAGAAAATTGTCCATTTCTTCTAGGTTATCCAGTTTGTTACCATATAATTTTTCATTGTATTCTCTAATAGTTCTTTGTATTTCTGTGCTGTCCATAGTGATTTTTCCTTTCTCATTTCTGATTCTGTTTGTGTGAGTAGACTCTCTTTTTTTCTTAATAAGTCTGGGTAGTGGTTTATCTATTTTGTTTATTTTCTCGAAGAACCAGCTCTTGCTTTCGTTGTTGATCCTTTCTATTGTTTTATTCTTCTCGACTTTATTTATTTCTGCTCTAATCTTTATTATGTCCCTTCTTCTACTGACTTTGGGTCTCATTTGTTCTTCTTTTTCTAGTTTTGTTAATTGTGAGTTTAGATTGCTCATATGGGATTGTTCTTCTTTCCTGAGGTAGGCCTGTATTGCAGTATACTTTCCTCTTATCACGGCCTTCTCTGCCTCCCACAGATTTTGTGGTGTTGAATTATTGTCATTTGTCTCCATATATTGCTTGATCTGTGTTTTTATTTCATCATTGATCCATTGATTATTTAGAAGCATGTTATTAAGCCTTCATGTGTTTGTGGGATTTTTCATTTTCTTTGTGTAATTCATTTCTAGTTTCATACCTTTGTGGTCTGAGAAACTGGTTGGTACAATTTCGACGTTTTTGAATTTACCGACGTTCTTTTTGTGGCCTAATATATGAGCTATTCTTGAAAATGTTCCATGCGCACTTGAGAAGAATGTGTGTTCTGCTGATTTTGGGTGTAGAGTTCTGTAGATGTCTGTTAGGTCCATCTGTTCTAATGTGTTGTTCAGTGCCTCTTGTCTTCTTATTTATTTTCGGTCTGGTTGATCTGTTCTTCAGAATGAGGGGAGTGTTGAGGTTTCCTAGAATGAATGCATTGCATTCTATTTCCCCCTTTAATTATGTTAGTATTTGTTTCACATATGTAGGTGCTCCTCTGTTGGCCGCATAGGTATTTATAATGGTTATATCTTCTTGTTGGACTGACCCTTTTATCATTATGAATGTCCTTCTTTGGCTCTTGTGACTTTGTTTTGAAGTCTATTTTGTCTGATATAAGTACTGCATCTCCTGCTTTTTTTCTCCCTATTATTTGCATGAAATGCCTTTTCCATCCCTTCACTTTTAGTCTGTGTATGTTTTTGGGTTTAAAGTGAGTCTCTTGAAGGCAGCATATCGATGGGTCTTGTTTTTTTATCCATTCTGTTACTCTGTGTCTTTTGTTTGGTGCATTCAGTCCATTTACATACATTTAGGGTGACTATGGATAGGTATATACTTATTGGAATTGCAGGCTTCATATTTGTGGTTACCAAAGTTTCAAGGTTAACTTCCTTACTATCTAAGAGTCTAACTTAACTCAGTTAATATGCTATTACAAACACAATCTAAAGGTCCTTTTTTTTTCCCTCCTACTTTTTCTTCCTCCTCCATTCTTTATATATTAGGTATTATATTCTGTACTGTGTGTCTATCCCTTGATTGACTTTGGGGATAGTTAATTTAATCTTGCATTTTCTTAGTAATTAGCTGCTGCACTTTCTTTACTGTGGTTTTATTACCTCTGGTGACAGCTATTAAACCTTAGGAACACTTCCATCTATAGCAGTCCCTCCAAAATACACTGTAGAGATGGTTTGAGGGAGGTAAATTCTCTCAGCTTTTGCTTATCTGGGAATTGTTTAATCCCTCCTTCAAATTTAAATGATAATCTTGCCAGAAAAAGTAATCGTGGTTCAAGGCCCTTCTGCTTCATTGCCTTAAATATATCATGCCACTCCCTTCTGGCCTGTAAGGTTTCTGCTGAGAAGTCTGATGATAGCCTGATTGGCTTTCCTTGTATGTGATCTTATTTCTCTCTCTGGCTGCTTTTATTAGTCTGTCCTTATCCTTGATATTTGCCATTTTAATTACTATATGTCTTGATGTTATCTTCCTTGGGTTCCTTATGTTGGGAGATCTGTGCACCTCCATGGCCTGAGAGACTATCTCCTTCCCCAAATTAGGGAGGTTTTCATCAATCACCTCCTCAAAGACACTTTCTATCCCTTTTTCTCTCTCTTCTTCTTCTGGTACCCCTAAAATGCGAATATTGTTCCGTTTGGATTGGTCACACAGTTCTCTCAATATTCTTTCATTCTTAGTGATCTTTTTTTCTCTCTGTGCCTCAGCTTCTTTGTATTCCTCATCTCTAGTTTCTATTTCATTTATCCTCTCCTCCACCGTATCCAATCTGCTTTTAATACCATCCATTGTGCTCTTCAATGATTGGATCTCTGACCATAATTCATTCCTGAGTTCTTGAATATCTTTCCGTACCTCCATGAGCATGTTAATGATTTTTATTTTGAACTCCCTTTCAGGGAGAGTCATGAGGTCAATATCATTTAAATCTTTCTCCAGAGTTGTATTAATAATTTTACTTTGGACCAGGTTCCTTTGGCATTTCATATTTGTGTATGGCACCCTCTAGTGCCCAGAAACTCTACTCTCTGGAGCTGCTCAGCCCCTGAAGTAATGTAGGGGGTTGCAGGGGAGTGGTATTGGTGCCTGGGGGGAGGAAAGAGCTGTTTCCTGCTTCCCGGCTGCTATGCCTGTCTCCACTGCCTGAACCAGTGGGCCGAGCACACAGGTATAAGCCTCTGTGCTTTGCGTTTGTAGTTGCTCTAGACAGATCTTCCCTCTGGCTGGCCTAACGCCAGGGTAGGGTTTCCTGGTTTGCAAGCCCAGTGGGGCTGGCCAGTAGAAAGGTGCAGTAGGCTGCCTTTCATGGAAGGGGTTCTTGGAGCTGTGTAGGCAGCCAGGGAGCTGGAGCACCTGAAGATCGTGAAAGCTTCCAACCTGCTGGGCAGAGTGCACCCGGACAATTTTGTCTACCTGTCCTTTCTCCTGAGCAGTAAGCTCTGTGAAATCCTTGCCCCTTTAGCAGCCCTCTTGCTAAGGGCTTCTTTGTTAGGAAGTCTCTCAGACTGCCTGCCTTTCTTCTGTCCCAGAGTAGCTGGATATGGATCCCTGCTTTCCACAAGTAGCTGGAATCTTAGCCTCTCCAGGAATTCTGCCTGTCTTAGCTTTTCAACCCTGTAATCATGAGAGTATCATGCAAGCACCATGAATTGTAGGTTTGTGCTACCAGCGCAGATATCCGGAGTTAGGTATTCAGCAGTCCCAGATCTTCACTCCCTGCTCCTTTCCTCTTCTTCCAGTTGGTGAGCTGGAGTGGGGGAAAGGCTTAGATCCCGCAGGGCCACAGCTTTAGTATGTTACCCTGTTCTTTGAGGTCTGCTCTTGTCTCCAGGTGTAAGCAGTTTGGTGCAGTCCTCTTTCCTGTTGCTCTTTCACGAGTAGTTGTATTAGTTATATTTTCATATTATATGCGGTTTTAGGAGGAAGCCTCTGTCTCACCTCTCATGCTGCCATCTTTAATCTACTGCATTTTTTATTTTTTAAGGAAAATGTTTCTGTAGCATTTTCCTTTAAATCTTCCCTTACTGGAAAGAATAACAAAGGGCAGAATGCCCAGGTAATTTTTATAGTTAACATCGTTTTCTTTTTTTCTGCTTCTCCCTCCCTGTTTCTCTTCTTTCTTTCTCTACCTTCCCTCTATTAAGCTCTTTACACCTATTTTACTTTTTCTTAACAAAAAATAGTGTAACATATCTATATTCCTGCTACCCAGAAATAACTTGTATTCTATGAAGAGGTTATAACCGTTTGATTTTCTTTTTAGTATGTAGCTATAATGGTAACTAACACTGTTCATTCAGACTTTTATTGACAGAAATGGTAGCAATATATTTCTTTAAAAATACATTTTCGAGACTCATGCAGTAATTACTGTTAAAAAGTGAGCCACATTTTCATCTCCCACCCACAGTTCTCTGGTAATTTAAATTTCAAGGAAAAATTAGAGAAACTCTTAAAAGTTCTTTTTTTATTGAATGCATATAAATTTCATGAAGAAACTGGCATAATTGGGGTCTTCAAGGTATTGAAAGTTTTAAATATAGCAGTGTGGTCGGAGAAGTGTCCATCTATGTAGAAGAAAACGTTTATTTTGTTGAGCGTTGGAGTACATGGAGTGGAAGAATGGAAAGCAAGGTTGAAATCTAAGTTGGGTACAGTCTATGGAAGTCATGTTCCTAAGTGATAACTAGGGCTGTGTTTTATTGAGATTAAAAGTGTAGTACAGTATATTGGAGAACATTTGCATAAAATCAAGGAGATTGTTTAAAATATAACTATATTAGTTAGCTACATAACCTTACAGCAGTCAGAGTAGCAAATGACTTCTGGGGATTCACATTTTATATGTGGCAAGCCCTTTTAATTATGTGCACATTTTTGTTTTTGGCAGATACATAATTCCATCTACTTTCCTCAAGTACTTAAGGGCTATGTTCTTCCATCTTTGCTATCTTATTTTTTCCCTAGCTTTATTGAAGTGTAATTGAAAAAATTTTAAGATACTGGAAGTGTACAACATGATGATTTGATATATATGTATGCATTTGAAAGGAGTCCCCTCATCAAGTTAATTAACATATCCATCACCTCATACTTCTTTTTTTTTTTTTTGGTGTGTGAACCTTTAAGTTCTACTCTCCTAGCAAATATTTCATTTATAAATACACTGTTATCAACTATAGTCACCATATTATCAACTATAGTTAGCATGTATGTGAGATCCTTGGACCTTCATCTTATAACTGAAATTTTGTATCAAGCAATCACTTTTCTATTGTGTTTCTATGAGTTTTACTTTTTTTTTTTTTTTTAGATTCCAGATATAAATGATACCATGTAGTATTTGTCTTTCTCTGTCTGGCTTATTTCTTTATCATAATGCCCTTCAGGTTCATCCATATTATTGCAAATGACAGGATTTCTTTTTTAAAGCCTGAATGATACTCCATTGTGTGTCACGTTTTCTTGATCCATTCATAGAATGATGGACACTTAGTGTTTCCATTTCTTGGCCATTGCAAATAATGCTGCTATGTCTATGGGAGTATAGTTGTCTCTCTGAGATACTGATTTCTCTTTGGATATATACCCAGAAGTGGTAGTGCTGAATCATGTGGTAGTTCTGTTTTTAATTTCTTGAGGAACCTCCATACAATTTTCCCTAGTGGCTGCACCAGTATACATTCTCACCGACAGGGCCAGAGATTCCCTTTTCTCTACATCTTCCCCAGTATTTGTTATCTCTTTTTGATAAAAGTCATCCCAACAGGTGTGAGGTGATAAATAACTGTGGTTTTTGTTTTGATTTGCAATTTCCTGAGGATTTGTGATGTTGGGCACCTTTTCATGTGCCTCTTGGCCATTTGTATATCTTTTTTGGAAAAATGTTCAGTTCCTCTGCCTATTTCTTAATTAGATTGTTTAATTTTGCTAATCAGTTATATGAATTCTTTATATAGTTTGGATATTAGCCCCTTATTGGATATGTGATTTACAAATATTCTCTCCCATTCTGTAGGTTTCCTTTTCATTTTGTTGATGGATTCCTTTGCTGCACAGAAGTGTTTTAGTCTGATGTAATCCCACCTGTTTCTTTGTTGCCTTTGCTTTTGGTGTCAAATCCAAAAATTTATTGCCAAGACTGATGTCAAGGAGTTTACCCTTTGTTTTCTTCTAGGAGTTTTATGGTTTCAGGTCTTATGTTCAAATCTTTAGCCCATTTTGAGTTCATTTTTGTGTATGGTGTAAGATAGGGGTCCTTTAATTCTTTGGCATATGTCTATTCAGTTTTCCCAGCATCATTTATTAAAGAGACTATATTTTTTGCACATTGTATAATCTTGGCTCCTTTGTTGTAAGTTAATTGACCGTATATGTGTGGCTGAATTTATTTCTGGTCCCTCTATTCTTTTCTGTTGGTTTATGTGTTTTTTTAATGCCAGTGCTATACTGTTTGATTACTATAGCTTTGTAATACAAATGGTCCCTGACTTACGATGGTTTAACTTACAATTTTTCGGCTTTGTGATGGTGTGAAAGCCATACACATTCAGTATAAAATTCAGTAGTTAAAATTTGATTTTGATCTTTTCCTGGGCTAGTGATAAACCATAAGATACTCTTTCATAATGCTGGGCAGCAGTAGGAAGGTGCAGCTGCCAGGCAGCTGTGCAGTCAGAAGGGTGAACAACAGGTACACTGAACAGCCATTCTGTACATCCACTCCGTTTCACTTTCAGGACAATATTCAATAAATTACAGGAGATGTTCAGTACTTCATTATAAAATAGGTTTTCTGTTAGATGATTTTGTCCAACTGTAAGGTAATATAAGTGTTCTGAACGTGCTTAAGATAGGCTAAGCTAAGCTATGATATTTGGTAGGTTAGGTGTATTAAATTCATCTTTAACTTAGGATATTTTCAATATACATTGATTTACCAGGACATAATCCCATTGTAAGTTGAGGAAGATCTGTATAGTTTGAAATCAAGAAGTGTGATGCTTCCAGCTTTGGTTTTGATTGTCTGTGCTCTTTGCAGTTATTTGCTGTCCTATACAAATTTTAGGATTGTTTATTCTATTTCTGTGAAAAATGCCATTGGAATTTTGATAGGGATAACATTGACTCTTCAGGTTGCTTTGAGTAGTATAGACACTTCAACAGTATTTCTCTAATCCACAAGCAGGGAATATCTTTCCATTTATTTGTATCTTCTTCAATTTCTTTCATCAGTGACGTATAGTTTTCAGTTTACAGATGTTTTACCTTCTTGGTTAAATTTATTCTTAAGTATTCTTTTTACTGCTATTGTAAATGGGATTGTTTTCTTAATTTCTCTTTCTGATAGAACATTGTTAATATAAAGAAACAATTGATTTTTGTATATTGATACTGTATCCTGCAATTACAATGAGTTTTTTTTATTGAGTTCTAACAGGGTTTTGGTAGAGTCTTTAGCATATAAAGACAATTTTAACTGCTCCTTTCTGGTTTGAATGATGTTTATTTCTTTCTCTTGCTTGATTGTTCCTGAATATGTTGAATTAAAGTGGTAAGAGGGCACTTCTGTTCCTGATTTTATGGGAAAAGGTTTCAACATTTACTGTTGAATATGATGTTAGCTGTGGGCTTGTCATTTATGGCCTTTATTATGTCCCTCTGCTTACTTTTTTGAGAGTTTTTATCATGAAAAGATGTTAAATTTTGTCAAATGCTTTTTCTATAGCTGTTGAAATGATCATATTGTTCTATCCTTTTGTTAACGTCATGTATCATATTAATTGATTTGTGTGTATTGAACCATCCTTGCATCTCTGGAATGGATCCCACGTGTTCATAGTGAAGGATCTTTTTATGTAATATTGAATTTGGTTTGCTAATATTTTGTGGAAGATTTTTGCATCTGTTCAACAGGGATATTAGCCTATAATTTTCTTTTCTTGCAGTGTCCTTGTCTGGTTTTGGTGTCAGGGAAATGCTGGCCTGGTACAATGAGTTTGAAGTGAGTTCTCTCCTCTTCTGTTTTTTGGAAGAGTTTGAGAAGGATCGAGTTCAGTTACTCATTAAATGTTTGGTAGAATTCATCAGTAAAGCCTTCTCATCCTGGATTTTTTCTGCTTTGTGGTTTTTGAATACTGATTGACTCTCCTATTGTTTGATCTATTCAGGTTTTCTATTTCTAGATGGTTCAGTCTTAATAGATTGTATGCTTCAAAAAATTATCCATTTCTTCTAGGTTGTCTTAGTTTGTGGTCTATAATTGTTCACAGTAGTCTCTTACCCTTTTTATTTGATCTTAGTTGTAATGCCTTCTCTTTCATTTCTAATTGTATTTATTTGAATTGTCTGGATTGCTTTCCTGATAAATCTAGCAGTTTGTCAGTTGTGTTTATCTTTCCAGAAAACCAACTCTTATTTTCATTCATCTTTTCTATTGTCTTTTTAGTCCCCATTTCATTTATTTCAACTGTGATCTATGTTGTATCCTTCTTCTACTAACTTTGGGCTTAGTTTATTTCTTTTTGTGGTTCCTTTAGGTGTAAAGTTAGATTTTTTATTTGAGATCTTCTGTTTTTTATATAGGTATTGTACAGACATAGAACTGCTTTTGTTGCATCACATAAGTTTTTGCATGTGTGTTTCTATTTTCATTTTGTTCCAAGAAATTTATAATTTCTCTTTTATTTTCTTCTTTGCCCTATTGGTTATTCAGGAGCTTGTTTAGTTTCCACCTAAATGTATATTTTACAGCTTTCTTGTAATGATTTGTGTTTTCATACTGTTATAGTTGGAAAATATGCTTGATATGATTTCAGTCATCTTGAACTTATTAAGGTTTGCTTTGTGGATTAACATATGATCTATCCTAGAGAATGATTTATGCACTTGAAAAGAATGCAGCTGTTGAATGGAAAGTTCTGTAAAAGTTCACCTGGTCTAATGTATAGTTTAAGTCCAGTGAACAGCTTTGTATATTCATAGTTGACATGGCTTGGAAGGCATTGTAATACAGTCATCAAAAGTTTCAAAACCAGAAGTTCTAGATTTGAATCCTGCTACCACTTATTAGCAATGTGACCTTGGGCAAGTTACCTAACCTCTCTGTGTTTTATTCTTCATCAGTGAAATGGGGATAAAAATAGAACCTATCTTACAGAGTTGCTGTGAAGATGAAGTGAGTTTATACAAAGTATCTAGATGGTGCAAAATACATGGTAGTCATTATTAGCAATTATTATTTTCACATTATACATAATCTCATATAGCTAAGATATATTTTGTCACAATTGTACAAATGTTGAATTTGAGAGCAGTTTCATGTATACCTAATAGACACATTATACATATCTGCTTATTTTGTCATGAATGGTTTATGACATTCACTGTTATTAATAAAGCAAATACTGTAACTTAAATACTGCACTATGATTGGAATTCAAGGTAGTGTTGGCACAGTGATCATAGGTGTGAAGCACATCTATAATGACAAGTTATATTTTAAAGAAGTTATGAGATTTTGAGTATATGTAGCTGATACATTAAATTGTTTTCATAATTAACTTAGTATTTTCTTAGATCCTATATGGAATGTTGAAATACAAGGAAAGACAAAGAAAATAAAAGTGTTGACCAGGAATTGCTATGAGATGACAACGTTTCAATGATACATCCTTTCCAATGTATTGATTTCTTTTTGCTTATCTTGATTTTATAATTTGGATTTATTTTATACTTTATTATTCATTGTAGGTCTAGAATCTTTTTTATTCATGGATTTTCTAAGAAAATTTTGTGAGACAGTATATGCTGTAATTACTTTAAGAACATTTTGTAGTTTCTCTTCAGAAAATAATAATCACTATACTTTTAGATTTTAATTCCAAGCCTTCAATTCAGCTAAAATGGCAATTGTTTCAGAGACGACTTTGTTACATTTTTTTATCCTGCTTCTCTTTTTAGGACCAGGGTTCTGATCAAGCAGGAAAGGCGAAAGCAAAAGGTAAAGAAAGTATGTTTTTATTTGTGTTAGCTTTATGAGAACAGTGATCTTCTGAAGGATTTTTGCAATGTTAATACATTCACCTAAGTGAAATTGGAAGGATGTCTTCCTTTAGTCTTCTCCATCCTCGTAGATAGCCTGATTAGCGCACCCATTTTGCTCAGGCAGAGACAAGGATCTTTGCTGATACTTGGCATTCTAGTTCCAAAATACATCCCAAGTCTAATCACATCTCATGATCTGTACTGTTAGCAACCCAATTCAAGTCATTATCATTTACTGCCCAGAGTACTGTCATGGCCTTATAACCTACCTTCTGCTTTTTTGTTTTCATTTCTTACATTGATTGTATTACATAATAAAGTTGAGCATGCATACACCTTACAAGATGTATATACAGTATATATCTGAGGGAAATTGTTCCACACGTGTACTTCGGGACATGTATAAGCTTGTTCGGGTCGTTGTTAAGTAGCAAACAAAAAGAGAGAAAGGAGAAAGACGAAGAAGAAGGATGGGGGTGGGGAGGGAAGGGACTGCCCAAATGTCCATTAGTAGTAGGATGATTAAACAAATGGTGGCTTACCCGAGTAGCGGTGCAGCAGTGAAAATCTGTCAACTACGTGCCATTGATGTATATGAATCTCACAAACATGTTGAGAAATGAACCAACTCACAGAAGAATACAAGCAGTAATATTCCATTTTTAAAATGTTCCAAAACAAAAAGTATCTTCGAAGGTAGTAAAATTTAAAGAAAAGCAAAGGAATGATTATTATGAAAGCAGTGTGGTTGTTTTAATGCAGTATAATGATGTTTCATTGTAAATTTAACTTGTATTCCTTTTATTACTAATGACCCTGTCTTCATTCAGGTTTCCTCTTTTGCGAGGTACTTTTACAAGTACTTTTTTTCATTTTTAAAATTTGCCTTGTCTTTTTCTTATTGTGTCTTTATATATTTAGGAATTTTTTTGTCATTTATATGTGTACTCTCTGGCTTTTAATTTCTTAATGCAATCTTTGAAGGAAAGTTCTTAATTTTCATTCAGCTAAAATGACATTTTTTGAACTTATCAGTTCTTTGCTTTATCTTTTACTCCTTTGTAGTCTGTTCTTCACACAGCAGTTGGTATGATCTTCAAAGTATAAATCAGAATTTATTGTTCTCCTGCTTAAAAGCCTCAATTGATTTTTGTTGCTTTTAGAATAAAATTTGATTTAGCCATAGCCTAAAAGACCCAAAGAATCTGCACCCTGCCTGCTTCTCTGACCTTATATTTACTACTTGCCCTATTGGTCATTGTATTTCAGTCACACCACTGACATTTCTTTCACTGTTCTTCCCTTTGCCTGAAATGTTCTCCTTTAAGATATTTGCATGTCTGGAGGGGGGGACTTCTGGGAAGATGGCGGTGTGAGCAGGGCGGCAGAAATCTCCTCCCAACACTATATTTATCTACGAAAACACAGCAAATACATCTATTCCTAAAAGAGAGACGAGAATACACAGGAAGGCGCACAGCGTGCAGCTACAGCCGAGAGGACTCGGCACCCCGAGAGGCGGGTAAGATACGGAGCCGCGACCCGGCGGGACCCGAGCGCTCCCCCACCCCAGCGCACGCGGCAGGAGAGGATTCAGAGCCGGGAGGGAGTGGAAGTACACCCCGCGAATTAGCCAGCCCCGGTGATCTGTGCAGGGAGCGCTGACCCACATTACACAGTGCAGCGGAGATTGGAGAGACAGAGGGGCAGGATCTGAGCGGGAACACTCCAGGGTGCTTGCAGCCAGCTCCCGGGAAGGAAAAAAAAAGCGTGTGCTTTTTTCAGCGGTCTTAAAGAGACAGGAGCCCAGCGGAGGAGCTGGATCGCCCCAGCACACTCAGCCCAGCTGACTGAGGGTCCTGGGGAGTTTCAGACGCCTTAGCTGGTGACTGAGGAAGCGTAGCCATACTTACACTTCTCACTGAGATCAACAGCCTCCTATTCGTTCCCACCCCTGCCAGAGTGATAAAGGGCCCTGCAGAGTGGCGTAGCCACAGCTGTGGAATAGTGGGGCAATAGCGCCACCTACAGCATTCCCACAGAATCTACGTCTGGTGGGCTTTTTTTTTGTTTTTTTTTTTCTTTTCTTTCTTTCTTTCTTCTTTCTTTTCTTTTTTTTTCTCTTTTTTTTCTTCTCTTTTTAAAATCTTAAAGAGCCCAGCTGACATACGTGGCAACTATCAGTGACCAATTCTATAGCCATGAAAAGACAGAGGAATATGGTTCAGACCAAAATCAACCAGACAACCCCAGAGAGGGAGTCTGAAGGGATGGAAATGCACAGTCTTCCTGAAAAAGAATTCAGAATAAAAGTCATAACCATGCTGATGGACCTACAGAGAAATGTGCAAGAGCTGAGGGACGAAGTGAAGGAACTGAGGAAAGACAATGCAGAAATCAGACAAGCGATCAATTAACAGCAGAATGGATGAGATGCAAGAGACTGTTAATGGAACAGAAAACAGAGAACAGGAGTACAGAGCAGCTGAGGCAGAGAGAGATAAAAGGATTTCTAGGAATGAAAGAATATTAAGAGAACTGTGTGACCAATCCAAACGGAACAATATTCGCATTATAGGAGTACCAGAGGAAGAAGAGAGAGAAAAAGGGATAGAAAGTGTCTTTGAAGAAATAATTGCTGAAAACTTTCCCTCGCTGGGGAAGGAAGTAGTCTCGCAGTCCACCGAAGCACAGATCTCCCAACACAAGGGACCCAAGGAAGACAACACCAAGACACATAATAATTAAGATGGCAAAGATCAAAGATAAAGACAGGGTATTAAAGGCAGCTAGAGAGAGAAAAAAGATCACCTACAAAGGAAAACCCATCAGACTATCATCAGACTTCTCAACAGAAACCTTACAGGCCAGAAGAGAATGGCATGATATATTTAACGTAATGAAACAGAAGGGCCTCGAACCAAGAATATTGTATCCAGCACGATTATCATTTAAATATGATGGAGGGATTAAACAATTTCCAGACAAACGAAAGTTGAGAGAGTTTGCCTCTCATAAACCACCACTACAGGATATCTTAAATGGACTGCTCTAGATGGAAGCACACCTAAGGCTAAAAAGATGTCACCAGAGAAAATAAAATCATAGCAAAGAAAGCAGATCATCCAAATACTAACTAAAGGCAAAGAATAAAACACCTATTATAGAAAGAATGGAGGAGGAGGAATAAGAAGGGAGAGAAAGAAAGAAACATCAGACTGTGTTTACAATAACTTAACAAGAAAGTTAAGTTAGATTGTTAGATAGTAAAGAAGCAACCCTTGAACCCTTGGTAACCACGAATCTAAAGCCAGCAATGGCAATAAGTACATACCTATCAATAATCACCCTAAATGTAAATGGACTGAATGCACCAATCAAAAGACACAGAGTAACAGAATGGATAAAAAAGCAAGACCCATCTATATGCTGCCTACAAGAAACTCACCTCAAATCCAAAGATATACACAGACTAAAAGTGAAGGGATGGAAAAAGATATTTCATGCAAACAACAAAGAGAAAAAAGCAGGTGTTGCAGTACTTGTATCAGACAAAATAGACTTCAAAACGAAGAAAGTAGCAAAAGATAAAGAAGGACATTACATAATGATAAAGGGGTCAGTCCAACAAGAAGATATAACCATTATGAATATATATGCACCCAACACAGGAGCGCCAGCATATGTGAGACAAATACTAACAGAATTAAAGGAGGAAATAGACAGCAATGCATTCATCTTAGGAGACTTCAACACACCACTCACTCCAGAGGACAGATCAACCAGACAGAAAATAAGTAAAGACACAGAGGCACTGAACAACACACTAGAACAGATGGACCTAACAGACATCTGCAGAACTCTACACCCAAAAGCAACAGGATACACATTCTTCTCAAGTGCACATGGAACATTTTCCAGAATAGACCACATACTAGGCCACAAAAAGAACCTCAGTAATTTCAAAAATATTGAAATCCTACCAACCAACTTCTCAGATCACCAAGGTATAAAACGAGAAATAAATTTTAGAAAGAAATCAAAAAGGCTCACAAATACATGGAGACTTAACAACACTCTCCTAATTAATCAATGGGTTAACAAGCAAATCAAAACAGAAATCAAAGAATATATGGAGACTAATGACAACCACAACACAAAGCCACAACTTCTGTGGGACGCAGCAAAGGCAGTTCTAAGAGGAAAGTATATTGCAATCCAGGCCTATTTAAAGAAGGAAGAACATTCCCAAATGAATAGTCTAAAGACACAATTACTGAAATTGGAAAAAGAAGAACAAATGAGGCCCAAAGTCACCAGAAGGAGGGACATAATAAAGATTAGAGAAGAAATAAATAAAATTGAGAAGAATAAAACAATAGAAAAAATCAATGAAACCAAGAGCTGGTTCTTTGAAAAAATAAACAAAATAGATAAACCCCTAGCCAGACTCATTAAGAGAAAAAGAGAATCTACACACATAAACACAATCAGAAATGAGAAAGGAAAAATCACGACGGACCCCACAGAAATACAAAGAATCATAAGAGAATATTATGAGAATCTATATGCTAACAAGCTGGAAAACATAGAAGAAATGGACAACTTCTTAGAAAAATACAACCTTCCAAGACTGACCAAGCAAGAAACAGAAAAACTAAACAGACCAATCACCAGCGACGAAATCGAATTGGTAATCAAAAAACTACCCAAGAACAAAACCCCTGGGCCTGATGGATTCACCTCTGAATTCTACCGGACATATAGAGAAGAAATAACACCGATTTTCCTTAAAGTTTTCCAAAAAATAGGAGAGGAGGGAATACTTCCAAACTCATTCTATGGATCCAGCATCATTCTAATACCAAAACCTGGCAAAGACCTCACCAAAAAAGAAAATTACAGACCAATATCCCTGATGAACATAGATGCAAAAATACTCAACAAAATATTAGTAAACCAAATTCAAAAATACATGAAGAGGATCATACACCATGATCAAGTGGGATTCATCCCAGGGATGCAAGGATGGTACAACATTCGAAAATCCATCAACATCATTCACCACATCAACAAAAAGAAGAACAAAAACCACATGATCATCTCCATAGATGCTGCAAAAGCATTTGACAAAATTCAGGATCCATTCCTGATTAAAACTCTCAACAAAATGGGTGTAGACGGCAAGTACCTCAACATCATAAAGGCTATATATGACAAACCCACAGCTAACATCATACTTAACAGCGAGAAGCTGAAAGCTTTTCATCTAAGATCGGGAACAAGACAGGGACGCCCACTGTCTTCACTGTTATTCAACATAGTACTGGAGGTCCTAGCCACAGCAATCAGACTAAACAAAGACATACAAGGCATCCAGATTGGTAGAGAAGAAGTCAAATTGTCACTATTTGCAGATGACATGACACTGTACATAAAAAACCCTAAGGACTCCATTCCAAAACTACTAGAACTAATATCTGAAATCAGCAAAGTTGCAGGATACAAAATTAACACACAGAAATCTGTTGCTTTCCTATACACTAATGATGAACTAACAGAAAGAGAAATCAGAAAAACAATTCCATTCACAATTGCATCAAAAAGAATAAAATACCTAGGAATAAACCTAACGAAGGAAGTGAAAGACCTGTACTCTGAAAACTACAAGACACTCCTAAGAGAAATTAAAGAGGACACTAACAAATGGAAATGCATCCCATGCTCTTGGCTAGGAAGAATAAATATTGTCAAAATGGCTATACTACCTAAAGCAATCTGCAGATTCAATGCAATCCCTATCAAACTACCAACAGCTTTCTTCAATGAACTGGAACAAATAATTCTAAAATTCATATGGAACCACAAAAGACCCCGAATAGCCAAAGCAATCCTGAGAAGGAGGAATAAAACAGGGGGAATTACACTCCCTGACTTCAAGCTCTACTACAAAGCCACAGTAATCAAGACAATTTGGTATTGGCACAAAAACAGACCCACAGACCAGTGGAACAGAATAGAAAATCCAAACATTAACCCAAACATATACAGTCAATTAATATTTGATAAAAGTGCCTTGGATATACAATGGGGAGATGACAGCCTCTTCAGCAGCTGGTGTTGGAAAAACTGGACAGCTACATGTAAGAGAATGAAACTGGACTACTGTCTAGCCCCATACACAAAGGTAAACTCAAGGTGGATCAAAGACCTGAATGTAAGTCATGAAACCATAAAACTCTTAGAAAAAAACATAGGCAAAAATCTCTTGGACATAAACATGAGCAACTTCTTCATGAACATATCTCCCCGGGCAAGGGAAACAAAAGCAAAAATGAACAAGTGGGACTATATCAAGCTGAAAAGCTTCTGTACAGCAAAGGACACCATCAGTAGAACAAAAAGACATCCTACAGTATGGGAGAATATAGTCATAAAAAACGTATCTGATAAAGGGTTGACATCCAAAATATATAAAGAACTCATGCACCTTAACAAACAGAAAGCAAATAATCCAATTAAGAAATGCTCAGAGGACATGAATAGACACTTCTCTAAAGAAGAAATTCAGATGGCCAACAGGCACATGAAAAGATGCTCCACATCGCTAATCATCAGAGAAATGCAGATTAAAACCACAATGAGATATCACCTCACACCAGTGAGGATGGCCAACATCCAAAACACAAACAACCACAAATGTTGGCGAGGATGTGGAGAAAAGGGAACCCTCTTACACTGCTGGTGGAACTGCAAATTAGTTCAACCATTGTGGAAAGCAGTATGGAGGTTCCTCAAAAAACTCAAAATAGAAATACCATTTGACCCAGGAATTCCAGTCCTAGCAATTTACCCTGAGAATGCAGCAGCCCAATTTGAAAAGGACAGATGCACCCCTATGTTTATTGCAGCACTGTTTACAATAGCCAAGAAATGGAAGCAACCTAAGTGTCCATCCGTAGATGAATGGATAAAGAAGAGGTGGTACATATACACAATGGAATATTATTCAGCCATAAGAAGAAAACAAATCCTACCATTTGCAACAACATGGATGGAGCTAGAGGGTATATGCTCAGTGAAATAAGCGAAGCCGAAAAAGACAAGTATCAAATGATTTCACTCATATGTGGAGTATAAGAACAAAGAAAAAATACTGAAGGAACAAGACAGCAGCAGACTCACAGAACCCAAGAATGGACTAATAGTTACCAAGGGAAAGGGACTGGGGAAAATGGGCGGGAAGGGAGGGATAAGAGGAAAAAAGGGGCATTACGGTTAGCAGATGTAATGTTGGGGGGGCACAGGGAGGGCAGTACAACTCAGAGAAGACAAGTAGTGATTCTATAGCATCTCACTACGCTGATGGACAGTGACTGTAATTGGGTTGGTGGGGGTGACCTGATGAAGGGGTAGTTTAATAACTGTAATATTGCACATGTAATTGTAGATTAATGATAATAAAATAAATTTTATTTAAAAAAGAAAAAAATATTTGCATGTCTGGTTTATCAATATTTGGGTCTCAGCTAAAGTATCTCCTTTTAAATTGGGATTCTCTGATCACTACATTTAAATAGCTCCCCACCCTCCAGTTACCCTCTGTCTTCTTTTATTCATCTCTTTTCATGGTTTGATAGTGTCTTACAAATGTATTCTCTTTTCCTCTCCCAGCTCTACCATTAAAATATATTCATGAGAAGAGAGATCTTACCATGTTTGGTTCTGTATCTCCTTTGCCTGGAATTGGGTCTAGCAATAACATAGGTTTTCAATAATAAATAAACTATGAATGTAGTGTGTCCCTAGACTGTTATTTTGAAAATACTCAAACTCTGTTTCGACCATTCTTTTGAATATAAGAAAGGGAAAGATACATGGTCCTTTCCCAAGGTGTTGATCAGTTAGTCACGTCACTTCCCAGTTCGAAAAATGAAAATTTCATACCTTTCTTTGCCTTCCTGAACCCCTCTTCCCCAACCTTATTTTGTATCCCCTCATACTCCTTAGATGACCTTATATCTCAGAGAAAACAGAAGCTGTTAGCTGAGAGTTATCTTAAATCTCTACCACCAGTTCTGTAAACCATCTTAAATCTTCATCTGTCTGCTCCTTCCCCTGTGACTGTGGAAGTAGTTTCCTGTTGTCAAAGGAAGGTTTATTCCTGCTTTCTTATTGTCTCACCTGAGGGTTTCAGCCCCAGACAAGTTCACTATGGATTTGGTGAGCCCCCATAATGACAGAGGAATGTTGGGGGTAAAAAGGGGCTCATACCAAGCTTCATTCTCACCATGGCAGTCAGGCACTAGAATCACATCCACCTCTGCATGCAGCAAGCTCGTCTCAGTCTCTGCCTGGGCTCCAGCCTCTGCCCCAGGCACTGCCTCTGCTCCCAGCCTCTGCTTTCTTGCTCCCGAGTCTCTTCTCTCTTCTCTAGGCTCCTCTCAGCACTGGGAGAGCTCCTCTTATAGCAGTACCAGCAGTAATGGCTTATTGCTGACAGCTGTGCAAACATGTGCCTGCATAGTAGACTACCTCCTTGCACAGACATGGTGGGTGGGTATCAGGTGACGATCCTGGCCATGGAACTTCCATTTCCCCTATACTCAGGAACTACAGTGTATCAATTACTTCTTATTTTGTGTCTTCAGCTACTCCCTGTCAACTGGAGGCATTCCCTTGATATTCAGACATAATTCAATCCTTTCCTATTAGAACAATTAAAGCCCTCTGGATCCTTTCCCTTTCCTGCTATGCCCCTTCCCTCTTGTCACACATTCCCTTCTCAGTCCACTCCACTGTACAGCTGTCACTCATGTCAAAACTCAAATTTATGCCTTTCAATTCCACTTTCCTGCAGTCTGACTGACTTTAATATATCATCTCCTGCAGTTTGCCATTCCTTTCTTTTCTTTTGGTAGATCAAACCTTACTTATCACTTCATTACGTGAGCAGCCTCCATTCAGAGAACTATCCATTCCCGTCATTTTGGAACAAGCCCTTCCCTTGCTTTCTTTAAGACATTCTGTGGATTTCATTTCTGTTTTTCTGGCTACTCCTTTTGTTATCAGAGAAGGTTCTTGGATCTTCTTGCGAGAAAAAATTCAAGAATGGATGCTGAAAAGCCGTTGAACATTAAGAGTTTATTTGGAGATTTAGAGTTCAGAAAAAGACAAGAGTATGGGTCCAAGAGTTGGGCTCAGGGAACAATAGGAAGCCTTATTTATTTATTTATTTTTCTCTCATTCTTTTTTTAATTTTTTTATTTTGGTATCGTTAATGTACAATCACTTGAACAACATTATGGTTACTAGACCCCCTATTATCAAGTCCCCCCCATATACCCCACTACAGTCACTGTCCATCAGCATAATAACATGCTATAAAATCATTACTTGTCTTCTCTATAAATACTGCCTTCCCCATGGCCCCCGCCACTGCCTTTTTTATATGAAGGGAGATGAATTTTCATTAAGTGGGGTTAGGTTTCAAAGGGAACAGGTAGAATCTTCCTGGAGTTTGGGCTTGTTCCACTCTCATGTCAGGTGGGGGAAAGTTGTTTGACTATACTGGCTCTCAGAACTCTCGCGGTGGAAGGAGGTGTGATTTTTACTGTGTTAGTGTACAATGTATTTGAAGGTGAAGTCAGGGGCAACTTCTTCATGTTGGAACCAGCTGTTTTTGGCTGGTGTAGTATCTATATCCTTACTCCCCAACCCCCTCTCCCTGCTCTGTCTAGCTATGTACTGCTCTACTTTTACATGACTATTTTCAAGTTCAAATTTGATTATTGATTTTCCAGGCATTTTATATTAAATATTATTTTCTACTTGTCTCTGTCAAATTAGACTTGATAGAAAAATTGAGCCTAATCTTGTCAGGTAAATTAGTTAATCACATACCTTTATTCTTTCTAGAACACAAAGATGAGTGGCTATCATGATGGCTGGAGTATGAGGGTCCAGCCTCTTCAGTAGTGTCCCCTGGGGTGAAGGTTTACTCCTTTGTAGATGGTCTTTTTATTGTTCTTCCATATTCCAGGAATCTTATTCCCACCATCTGGCAAATGGACTCATCCATCTATCTTAGATATCATTTCCTAAGAAGCCTCCCACCCACCCTCCCCAGACCTACCAATAGTTCACATACCCTTCCTGAAGATCCTATACCATCTCTGGGGCACTTGGTTGTAATTGTTTGTTTCATTGTCTTCCTTACTATGGTCTTAATCCATCACAAACTATGACACTTAACAAATAACATCTTAATTCCAAGGTACCGTCATCCTAAGATCTGTAGTTATTTTTTTCAGAGGAGAAAGTATTCACATCCTGAAGTTTCTCCCATTTCATTGCTGAATCATAGTGTGATCTTTTTAAAGATATTTAAGACCAATTTGGGATTACAAATCACTCAAGTGAAATATGAACAGATACTTTTTAGCTTTGGCTAATTTTGCATAACAACATGACATTTAACTTTTTTTGCTTGATATTTGGAAAGTCTCTTAGATTTCTTAGAAGTTTTTGTAATTTAAAAACATAATTAACAACATTCTGAAATGTTAGTGTGAAAGAACCTTAGTTTCTTGGAATAGTGATAATTCCTCCTGCATTAAATTTTTTGCCACCTTGGCCTTTTCTTTTGGTGTCTCATTTTTATAATCATGTTTATGGCATTGTATTATGAGTTATTTATTGGAAGAAAAGATGTTTTAACAATTTTTGTAGTGTCTAAGACTATAACTGTTATAATAGTTGCTCCATAAGTAAATTTTAAGTAAATGCCTTTGAACTTGGTAAATGAAGTATGAAATCTCAGAGAAATAGAATGAAGATAAAGAAGAATGATTACAGTTCACAAACAACCAGGAAGAAAACAAATACTGGATTAGAAATGATAATTTTGTGCAAGCCTGGATTAAAAATAAGTCTGGGAGTCATGGAGGGATCACAAAGGGATTAATTGGCTCTGGCTGCAGATTGGTTGTCACATAGCTTCTCTTTCCTCTTCTCATTTCACTGGACTTCTAATGGCTTTTGGTGGTGCATGTCTTCAAGGTTCTTCATAGCTAAAGGATAGCATATGTTGTAGAAAAACAAGTTTTTAGCTACTCAGATTTGTTTTATCAGACTTTTTAAAACTTTCTACATTAAGGTAATTTTTAATCATTTGATACCTTGAAATGACTTTATAACATTCTGTTCTAAAGCACTATGTGTAACAAAAGAAGATGAGGCTGTGAAATTCAGAATCTTTAGGAAAACTGCAAGTTATGATTGATTTTAATTTATATGTAAATATATGAAGGAGTATCACAACACTAAAAATATCATCAATTTTTAATAGCATTATTGTTTTCTTATTATTTATGATTCTGCCTGAAACTATATGGTTGTGGCAATAATTTTTTATATTTAATTATTGCAGGAATACTTTGAAAAGGAAAGGTTAAAATCAAAAATGAAATTACTGGGAGTTTTATCCCCTGTCAAAAATTCCACTGCCAGTTTAGACCTCCTCAACCTATATATGGTAAATCAGATATCTTGCCATAAGAAAACACCTGGTAAGTAAGTCTTTCCAGTAGCATTTTGGCTGATGTGATCATAACACTTAGTTTTCTAATAAGTTTGTAATTTTAGAACTCACAGGATGTGGAAAGTAAACTAATTTTAAAACTTGGTTGCCCTCTTAATTAGAAGCTTTATTAATTTTTGCTTAAAGTCCTTCAACTGCTTAATCCATTTATTTTACTTTTAAGTTGTGTTTTATAAAATTAATATTATAAGATGTGTTTAAACTTCAAATGCAGTGACTTCAGTTTTTATATTATTCTATCTAGGCAGATAGTTAACCACAGTTTGGCAGGTAAGCAGAGAATAAATGTCTTTACTGTTTTATACTATTTAGGGAATTTGAAAGAAGAGCTGAAAAGATTTTTGCCACAGTGATTATTTCCTATTGCACAATTTGAGTAATTTCTTAGGCATTCCTGGGATGTTAAGTACAGTTGTCTAATATTTCAAAACAAAGTTTATTTTGGCTTGTACTTTGATTCTTCAAGTAAATAAAAAGTTTAGTCAGAGTATTTCTTTATCTCTCAAGGGAACTTGAGTGTGATTTAATTTTTAAAACAAGTACTAAAATGAGAGCTTAAGAAATAAGACAGTTCATAAAGGAGGATAGAAATTGATCATAGTATTGTTATACCTCCTTTTTTCCATTCTCTGCCATTTTTGTTTCTCCCTGCACAGATGACAGTTTACACAAGTAAATGTAGTTATACTTCAGCAGAAGTAAACACACTATTCATGGACTTTAGGAACAAAAGTTTCTGTTGTATATCTGCTTGATATATTTACCTTTTTTTCCCTTCACTATATCCTACAGCATTAAATTTAGTCACCATGTTTTATATTAGAGCCTCAGGCCTTATTCATCTGTATCTGAAAGTTTGTACCCTTTTACCAGTCTCTTCCTATTTGTCCCGGCATCTACTATTCTATTCTCTCTTTCTATGAGTTTGCCTTTTTTTTTTTTAAGATTTCACATATACGTGATACTATGCAGTATTTGTCTTTGTCTGGCTTATTTCACTTAGCATAATGCTTTAAAGGTCCATCCATGTTTCCATAAGTGGCAGGATTTCCTTTTTTCTCATGGCTGAAGAACATTCTGTTGTATGTATGTACCACATCTTGTGTACCCATCCATCCACTGACAGACCCTGAAGTTTTTTCTATGTCTTGGCTATTGTGATAATGCTGCTGGGAACATGGGAGTGCAGACATCTCTTTGAGATGGTGGCTTTACTAAATTTCTAAGGTCCACATTTATTTACTGAATCTGATATATCAAACAATGCTTTTAAAAGACTTTATTATTCATTCTTATTTTTAAATTACAGAAGCTGTGAGAAAACCAACCCATGTGAATATGAGTAGAGACATAAAAATGCCCCTGAGAAAGCATGATTTAGAACTTCCAGTGTCACCTCATTGTGTACCATCTAACCTCTGCATTGACGATACAGAAAACAAGTATGTTTTAGCTAGATTGTATATTACTAGTTCTTTAAATGGATCATTATTGACATTGTTTCATTCAATGGAAAATGTGCAAAGGGCTTTAAGCTCCAGGTTTGTTTGTTAACAGTACTATTAAACTATTAAGATCTTTATCAAATGACCTAATGTCCATACTAAGTGTTTTGTACACATAGTTTAACTCTATGATAAAAATTTCTCTCTAATAATAATATAATTTTTATAAGTTGCAGTAATATTATGAGCCTGGAATGATTTACTTAAGAGTTCCATATGTTTTTGTGTATTTGTATAGAACAGTGTGAACTTTAAATGTATATAAAGCATCAGTTGTATCACCATCAATATTTTTAACCTAAAATTTTTCTTTTCGTTAGTATACATCATCAAAGACTAGGCAGCAAGAAAGAACTTGGCCCAGTTCAGGTGAGATTTACAAAAAAAAATTTAGGAGTTAATTTAACGATTGTGGCATGTCACCAAATGATATACATTTTTTGAATATTGCAGAAAATTAGTTACCCTTTAAAAAGCGTTTTGTAGTCTTTAAAATTATTTTTAAAGTTTTTAATGTAAGGAACGAAGACTTGAGAGTGTTGTAACTGATGCTCATGAGAAACCCTGTGGAGCTGTAGTACGTAGACTACGCCAGCACATGAGTGACGTTTGGTTCTGCTTGTTATTGGTGAGCTGCAATGGGTAATTCATTTGGGGATCCCTACTTTAGATTCATGTGTCATTGGCAATTCATCTCTTCAAACATAGTGACCATATTTTATTTTATAGCAAATCGTGATTTTCCATATTCACATTGGTCCCGAGATACTCATTCACAATATTGTGAAAGAAAAATTGTTTTATTTTAGCAAATAAAATTTCAATCAATTAGAGAAAGCATAGATTGTGATTAAAACTTGAAATTTTAAGGTTCTTTGCCATATTATTAATTATCCTTTCTTTTCTTAAATTGCCAAAGTAAAACTATGTCAGAGAATTAACAGCAGTGATACTAAAATCTTCTGGAAATCTTTATGCCTGAATTGTGTGTTAGTGAAACTCGGATTTCCTGTCTTTTGAGGTGGCATGCAGGAATGGAGCTGGAGGGTGGAGGGGATCAGAGGTGAGAAAGGCAGATGGAAAGGAGCTCTTAAGTATAATCTTAGTTGATAACTTCTCTCGTCTTAGTTAAGTGTTGTTAGTTCCTGATATCTTACCTTTCCTTGGGACTTTGACTGTAACCCATGATTTTTTCACTTCTGTTTTGACTTTCCTTTTCTCTAGTTTATATATTTTGTCAACTCAAATGATCACGTTCTTTCCTACAGTTGTCACAAGTCATGGACTCATACAGAATGTTTGAACCTCAGTTCAACAGAATAGAAAACTGCAGTTTCACTCCATCATCTTTTTCAGCAGAATTATCTTCTAATAGACATACTACAGAACAAAATTTCATTCCCAGAATAGCACCTAGTCCTCAGAAAGTTGTGTATGAAGAAAAGCAGAATGAGCAGGTACCTCTGAATAACTAGTTCTCAGCACTTCAGTCTGTTAAAGTATGAGTTGTGATTTCTTGATTCTTATTACGATTTAACAGATGGAAACTGTTACATGCACTTCAATTAAAACTCCGAAATATAGAGATGTATAGTACTAAAATGTTCAATCATTGTATTCTCTCAAGTTAAAAAATATGAAAACACCCAAATTTTATAATTCTGAAATATGTCTTTTAGTAAATTTATAAAGTTTAAAAAAATTATTAATGTTCTACTAATGTATAATTGTAGTGAGGAAAATGGTTATATCTTATTAAGAAGAATAATTTTGAATTTCTCCCATTTTTAGCATGTAGTCGTTTTATTCCATATTTATATATTTATTATTTATAAATTAATATTTAACTTACAATTTTGCTAACTTATACTTTCATAAATTAGTTATATATTGTATATTGTATATATATAATGATTCAACTTTATTAAAATATGTTTTCTATTTTTCAGAGAAGCGATAATGTATATTCCAGTGATATGTACTAGCTTTATTAATTTAAGGACTCAATAATTTTTGAATGATGCAATGAAAAACATTGAATTAACCATTCAGTTTGTATTTTCTAGAATAAAAACTTGCATCCTAGATCAGCTTATAACTACTCCTTGCTCTATTAAATAGTTTATAGTATAGAGAATGCCAATTTCTGTAATCTCTAAATAATCCAACTGTAGACTGCAGATCAGTGATTACCTCCAGAGGGGTGAATAATGTTATACTTAATATGGCAGAAGAGAGAAAAGAGAGACATAGTGTCATATTCTGAAATACTAGGGAAGTATTTAATAGCTTATTTGGAGAGATTTCAAGAAAAGTATATGAAAGAAAATGTGTTAAAAAAATAGGTTAGAAGGAAATGTAGTCTGTGGCTTGCTGTTCCCAGAGAACTAGTTTTGATTCAGTTTATAATATTCTCTTCTCATTTTTGATTTGTTTGTGTTTCTCATTTCATGGGATGACTTTGTCTCTACACCTCTGTCTCTGTCTCTCTGAGGCTGGAATGTGAGATGTATTATCAGACTTTATTTTCTCCCTGATGTAAGATTTTTTTTAAAGACTTCCAGAATTTCTTTTTGTCTCCCCCCTTTTTTTCCTATTTTTGCCTGAATTGTGCAAAGAAAGTCCAAAATGTCTTTGGACTTCGCATTTCTCTTTTTATGGGTTATAAATAAAATATACTACAGGTAAAAAGTATTATTGCTGGGTAGATTAGTGTTAGGTCAATATAATGTCTTATATTTCTGTGGTACTCTCCACATTAACAAATGGGTTATCTCATCTGCTTTTCAGTCTTCCCATACTTTCACCATTTTGTACTCAATGATACTAATAGAGGGATTAAAGTAGCAGTCTGAAATTACTCAGGAAATGGAAGAACTGAGATAAATACAACTGTTGCCTTGGGAGAAATTATTTTTTGTCAAGGAAATTTAACTTTTATTCACTCAGGATACTGGTGTCATGGATATTTCTTTCCTTTTTTTTAATATATATTTTTTACCTCTGGGAAAATGGTTATCTCACCATAATATCAATTGTGTTATTTAAACAATCAATCTTCTACTAGTACTGCTTCATTGTTAGAACAGTATTTATTTTGTTTTCAATAAGGACACAATTACCTTTATTTTAGACTAAACAGTACATGTTTTGAATATAGATGTCCACTTAAGTGACATTTTATGTTGAATAATTTCAGATATATCTACATATACCCTTTTGGCAGGCTCTTCCTTTCTTTTTTTCAGCTCAGTAATGTTAATTATTCTAATTCCTTGGTTTCCAAATTAAATGAAAATGAAGATACTCTCAGTCCATCATATAAAACAGCACAATTTGGAATGTTTGAAAGATTTAACAGGTAAGCAAAGATGTTGAAGGAAATAACTTGTAGCATTCTTTCTTTGAGTTATTAATTTGATTTTAATGGACACAAATATTTTTAGTTAGAAATATAAACAGACCTAAGTAATACTTTTAGAAAAAAATACTAGTAGAAATGAAATGTATCATTTAACTCAAATTGTTTTAAGTAATTATTTTCTAATGTGCATATCTGCTGTTCATTTATTTAAAAAAATATTTTGGTACAAGGTGTCTTGCACCTATTTTATAATTTCCATGGATTACTAGTGTCATAAATATACTAATTTCTTTTTCATATTTGTGGTGGTCGATCAGTGCCCCACTTTTATTTCCTAGATGTCTGTACATAAACTCTAGTTTTAAAATCTATTAAACTTGTAAAACCAGTTTGAGTTACTCTTGGTGATAGTGGTGAGAAACCTCCACTCTGTAATCCTATTCCAATCTTCCTCATTTTAATAAATGGTACCACTATTCACTGAGTTGCTTAAACCAAAATAAAAGTTGTGTGTAACTGCCTTCCTTCAACTCCCAGTATTCATTTTACCAACAAAGTACTTCTAAAATTTATCTACTCACATTTCACATCTTCACAGGTTCCATCCTAGTCTAAGCCACTTTGGCTGGAGAATTGTAATACCCAGATAACTGTTCTTTTTGTTTCCTCTTTGTGTAGAGATCCAGGTTTTTTTATAGCTTTATTACTGTATAATCAAACTACAGTAAAGTGAACTCACCTAAAATGTGTACTTTTGTAAGTTCTGACATTTGTCAGATATGACAAACATATTCATCATCCCCAGTGGTTTCTTTAGGCACCTTTGTAATCCCTTCCTCTGGCTATGTCACGTCCCTTACCCCCATCCCAAGGCCACTGTTGATTCGTTTTCTGTCCCTTGATTAGTCTATTTTCTAGAATTTTATATAAGTGGCATCATACAGTATGTTCTCTTTTTGGTTTAGCTTCTTTCAGTGTAATTATTATTTGAGATCCCTCCATGCTGTTTCTTGCCATGTAGCAATAGTTAATTTCTTTTTATTACTAAGTAGTATTCCACTGTACAGACATAGTATGATTTATTCATCTGTTGCTGGACATTTGGGTTTTTTCCCCCCAGTTATGGCTCTTCCAAATAAAGCTACTAGGAAAGTTCATGTAGAAGTCTGTGAACATATGCTTTCATTTCTCTTGGGTTCATACCTACTAGTGGAATGGCTGGGCCATATGGCATGTGGATGTTTAACTTTTTGAGAAACTGGCAAATTGCTTTGTATCATTTTACATTCCCATTAGCAAAGCATGAGAGTTCCAGTTGTATCACTGACAACACATGGTACAGTCAGTCTTTTAAAACTTAGGCCATTTTGTCAGTGTGCAATAGTATCTCCTTGTGGTTTTAATTTTGCATTTCATTTCCCTATGACTAATGATACTGACATCATTTCATGAGCTTATTAACCATTTGTGTATTTTTGGTGAAATGCTTATTAGCCTTTTCATTTTCCTAATGGTGTTTTTTGAAGTAAAAAAGGTTTTAAATTTGATGAAATTGAACTTATTTTTTCATTTATGAATCATGCATATGGGGTCATAACTAACAAATCTTTGCTTAAGTCAAAGTCATCAAGATTTTCTCCCTATTTTTTTCATCTACCTTATAATTTCAGTTCTTACATTTAGGCCTATGATCCTTTCAGAGTTAATTTTATTTATGGTGTGAGTTAAGGGTCTAAATTCATCATTTGTATTTATGGAAAGGAAAGAATATTTTTCCCCCATTGAATTGCTTTGGCACTTTTGTTGAAAATCAGTTGATCAAATCATGTTTTTGTTTTTGTTTTCCCCTAGAATCCAGTTCTATCCATTGATCAGTCATGTCCATCTTTATGTTAGTGCCACACTGTCTTGATTAGTTTTATTATAAGGTTTGAAATTGGTAACTGTTAGTCCCCCAGATTTTTCTTTTTCAAAAATGTTTTGTCTTTTCTTAGTCTTTTGCATTTCTGTATAAATTTTAGGTTTAGCTTATTAATTTCTAGGGGAAATGTAAGCCTACTTGGATTTTGATAGGGACTGCTAAATCTGTAGGGCACTTTGGGGAAATTGCCATCTTAACAGTAATGACTCTTACAGTCCATGAGCAGGAAATGTTTATCCTATTCATTTTTCTTTTTGAATATCATAACAGCTATATAGCTCCAAACTTGAACTAACCCAAATGTCCATTAAGGATAGGATATTATATAATATTCATACAATGGACTATTACACAGAAATTAAAAAGAATCAACTACTGATACAGGCAAAAGCAAGCAACAACATGGATGAATCCACACAAAAAGAGGACCATGCCATAATTCCATTTATGTGAAGTTCAATTTCATTTATGTGAGTTAATTTATGGTCACAGCAGCCAGAATGGTAGTTACTGTTGGGAGGTACATACTTTCAGGGGCATGAGAGAATCTTCAAGTATGCTGGAAATGTCCTGTTTTTTTTTTCTTCCAGCTTTATTGGGATATAACTGACAAAAAATTATATTTATTTAGGGTGCTTAGGTGATTAGTTGATATACATACACAATGTGAAATGATTACCACCATCAAGCTAATTAACATCTGTCACCTGACATAGTTACCATTCTGTGTGTGTGGTAAGACCACTTAAGATCTACTATTAACAAATTGCAAGTATACACTATAGTATTATTAGCTATAGTTAGAATATTATACATTAGATTCCCTGAACTGGAAGTTTGTATCTTTTGACCAGTATCTCCCTACTTAACTATCTGCCCAGTATTTGGCAACCACCATTCTACAATCTGCTTCTTTGACATTGAGTTTTTTAGATTCCACACGTAGGTCAGATCATACAGTATTTGGCTTTCTGTCTTTTATCTCACTTAGCATAATTTCCTTTGTGTTCATCCATTTTGTCACAAATGGCAAGATTTCCTTTTTTTGTGGCTGAACGATATTTCACTTAATCTTCTTTAATTTCTCTCAGTAATGTATCATAATTTTCAATATATAAGCCCTGTGCTGCTTCTGTTAAATTTATCCCTAAGCATTTTATTCTTTTTATGCTGTTGTGAATATAACTATTTTATTAATTTTTGGGTTGTTCATTGATAGTATATAGAAATACAATTAATTTTGTGTATTAATCTTATATCCTTCGATTGTGCTGAATTCATTATTAGTTCTAATAGTAGTTTTGTGAGTTCTTTAGCATTTTCACTATACTGGATTATGTTGTCTATAAAGGTATTTTTACCTAGCTCTTTTCAATCTGGATGCCTTTTCTTTTTTTCTGGCCTGAGTGTAGTGACTAGAAGCAGTTAGATAGCAGTGGTGAGAGTGGGTATGCTTGGGTTGTTCCCAGTAGCCCGGAAAACGTATTTAGCCTGTCACTATTAAGTATAATGTTAGTTGTAGATTTTATTAGGTGCCCTTTGTCAGATTGAGGAAATTCCCTTCTGTTCCTAGTTCACTGAAAATTTTTGTCATGGTTTTGTCAGATGCTCTTCTGTGTCTCTTGAGATCATCATGTAGTTTTTCCCCTTTATTTTGTTAATATATGTCACCTTATTTACAAATATAATCCCACCATGCATTCTGGAATAAAGGATGCTTTGTCATGGTTTATAATCCTGTTCATATATTGCTGGATTCAGTTTGCTAATATTTTGTTGATGATTTTTACATCTATATTCATGAGGATAATTGGTTTGAATTTTTCTGTTCTTGCCATGTCTTTGTCTAGCTTTGGTACTGGAGTAATACCTCATAGAATGTGTTGAAAACTACTCCTTTAATGGAGGAATTTGTAGAAGATTGGTATTATTTCTTCTTGGAATGATTTTGTACCTGAGCTTCACTTAGTGGGAAGATTTTTAACTACTAATTCTTTTTTTTTTTAACTTGTTACGTCTTATTCAGATTTTCTAATCTTTTGAGTCAGTTGCAGTAATGTGTATATGTGTGTGTTTAAAGGAATTTATTTCATTCAAGTTGTATGATATTGTTAGCAAAGAGTTTTTTATAGTTTTCTCTTGAACTCATTTAAATTTCTGCAGGGTCAGTATTGATGTCCCTTCTTTAATTCCAGATCTGTGTCTTTTCTCCCTTTTTTCTTGGTCCATGTAGCTAAAGATATGCTAATTTTATTGGTCTTTTTAAAAACTAAATTTTGGATTTCATCAGTCTTGTTTATTATATTTCTGTTTTCCATTCCATTGATATCTGCTCTAATGTTCATGATTGCCTTTTTATGCTTGCTTTGGGTTTAGTTTGCCCTTCTTTTGCTAGTTACTTAAGGTACAAGCTTAACTTATGTCTTTTCTTCTAATAAAGGCATTTAAAGTTGTACCAGTCAATGAGTAGCTGGAGATTGTGTTTAAATACCTTGAGCTAGTAAGGCATCTTCCAGTGGATTCAGCCAGGGATGAGTGGATAGCTGAGGTCCTCCTGAGTGTGCACATGACCTTAAACATGTGTGCAACCTTCCAGACCAGCAGGAGTGTCTGGGACTTACCAGGACCTATTATGTCTGTTTTCTGGATCTCTCTGAAATTTTTGAGTGATTTTTTTTTTGCTTGCTCCAAATATTGCAGGCTCAGAAGGCTGCCATGTTGGGCTTCCCTGATGGTTTGCCACCAAGAGAATGATTGTTTCTGACAAATGTTTAATTTATGTCTTTTATCTGTTGTACTTATTAATGGTTTATTATTTGTTATCTTCCTTTGCTAGAATATAAGCTTGTCTCCCTACCACATAGTTGGCATACATTAAAATATCCATTTAAACATGTAAAAGGCTTATTTAGATATGAATTTATCCCTATTTTAGTTTATAATTATTAATGAATTTTATATTTATCTGTAGGAAAATAAATTGTTAAACAGGTTGGAGTGATTTGTCTTAGTAAGACTTAAGTTTTTACCATTACTTTTCTCTGTCACCTCTACAAGTAGCAGTCCTTCCCAACATTATCCCCACCTGAAATGCCACCTGCCTGATTTTTCTCAAGCAAAAGTACTTCTTTCTATTTACTATAGTAACACTCGACTGTAGAATAGCACTTATCACTTTCTAAGTGTTTTCTATCCTATTCTAGGGGATTTGGGGAACAATAACAGTGTATTATATATTTCTCTATTGCCCAAATCTCTGTGATTCTCCTGAGTTAGAATGCTTAAAATACCTTTGATTATGAATATTTATAGTGTGCTTTCTAACTTTTGAAGTGCTTTTACATTTCTTATTTAGAGTAATACAGTTTCTTTGGTGTTAATTGTGTATATCACTGCAAACTGTAGATTAAGCATTTTGGTATAAATGAATAGCATTATTCTGGCCAAAACACCATTAACACCCACATTTAGAAAAAATACAGGACCATGATCTATGAACATTTATAGGCAAAACATCTCTTTCTCTTTAATACCAAATTGAATTATTTTATCTCTGTGTTTGCAGCACATGGCATAGTGCCTGGAACACAGCAGGTGTACCTGCTCATTAAATATTTAATAAGTAACTTTAAAAATAAAATTTGGAAATGAGAGTTTTAGCAGTCTCACTTTTTTGGTACCTCTTACCTCTGGAACAACCCAAGTAATTTTGTAGATGGTTAATGGCAAAAGAATCCAGAATATCATGATTTCTGATGAACTGTGATAGCTTTGATTCTTTGATACAAGTTGGGCCTAGCCTACAATTAGGATTTTTGCATTAGGAGGAAAGTCACAAGTTATCTAGTCTATACTTCTGTCTTCGTTCATCTTATCTCTTGGCTTTATTACTTACCTATAATTTGTATCTATATTGCTCCTCCTTGGGAACTTGAGTTGTTTTTATATCCTTGTTAGGTTGAGAACAATCTGTTACAATGTTCTCATAACTATTTGACTTGGTGTTTTTAACATTGGGGATCATTTTTCTCTGCACTGTCTTCCAAATATCTTTTGTCTGGTTAACTGGAGTAGCATTTCATACAGTAGTTGTTGAGGTTATTTGCTAGACCTTATTATAGAAGACATACTATAGGTTGTCCATATTTTTTTTTAGTACAACAGTAAATTGAACCACATGATAATTTTCTTGTTGAAATAGTAAGTATAGATTATTTTATACTCACTAAGGCATTAGAAGAACACATAGACATATTTCCACCCAAAGCAGTGTTATTTCTAGGTAAATGTTAATAGCTACATTCTCTTAGAATTTAAGTATTTCTAAATGAAAATGCTCTGTGCTTTTCTTCCTACGTATTTTTTTATTTATTCCACAGTCCAGGAAATAGGACTTTCCCTACTGGAGGACCTGCGGTAGTGATGGATGAGGATTGTGGAAGCATGGATGAGAGAAGACAGTCAGACTTCATTACTGAAAAACATTCAGTACAACATACGTGGGGAGAAAATAGAAAAAAGACTTTAGATTTTCTTGAAGATGTGAACCATCCAACCCCCAGGCTTCTGTCAGAGAATTGTGACTCTTTTATTAGTGGAAATGTGATCAGTTTGTTAAACATAGATCAGCAGAGAATAAAGAATACCTTTGACAAGTGTGGTTATGAAAGTATGGGAGATACTTGTGCAATCACTAGTTCTGATAAAAGCAGTTGCACTGATGGATGCGTTGAAAGTATTTTTACAGATCCAGGATTGAATTTTACTAATTCTACTTTTAATACAAGTTATCCAGAAGAGTGTCATCCAAACAAGAGCCATCAGAAGGAGTACAGCAATAATGAAAGAAGTACTCTTAGTACATCTTCTGAGGGTTGTTACCCAGCCAGTTCTCAAAAAAAGGGTTGGTATTATACATGGAAACATAATGGTCTATTGTTTTTTTTCCAGTTTTTATATGTGTGTGCATTTATGTATTTGTGTGTGTATTTGGAGGAATATGAAATTAAAAATAGAATGACATTCCATTATAGTGATGTAGTGGACCAGCAATTTCCCACTATATGGCTCAGACTAATAGTCTTCAAGTTAAAAAATAGAAATAGTTTATGCTAAGGTTTTAGTTCAATGCATACTTTTATTTTTAAAGGAAAATTTGAAAGTGATTATCAAGAGAAGACACCACAGAAAAAAGTCCGGCAATATCCTGTGAACCATATGTAAGTTTTGGGGTGAATCTGGCGAATGCAAACCAGGATCTGGTGTCATACATGTTGAAGTGTTCACATGGTACAGAGGTGTATTACTGCTGTTCGAGGGTGGGCAGACTGGCCTCAGAGAGGTTTATCACTGATCAGGATCTTGGTAGTACCGCCCTGCTTGAGAGTATTGTGCTCATATTTGCCAGTGCAAAAATATTTTCTTACCTGAATCTTAGTTTTAATTAAATTTGAGAAAACTGACTTATGTGTTCAAGAAACTTACATACTTACTAGAATGTCAGTTTATGAATTTAAAGTAAGAAAAGAGTCACATACATGGAAATGCTTACTGGCATGACTGGCATATTTGCTAGCTTTTGGCAGCTTTCTGTAGGAAGGTTGCTTGGTCATGATAGAGTCAGAGCATGGGAGTAACAGAACTCAAAGGCGAATGGCAGAAGCAAGTATAGTAACAGTCTGTGGGATGGCATTGATAGACATTTAAAGGAAACTTGTAGTTTCAGAATAGTCCTAACTTTCTTGGTAATAATTGTGATTTAATAAAGTCTTGGTAATTGAAAATCATGAACTAGCATAGATTTTTATTTTGGAAGTGCTCCTTATGGAAATATTTAAAGCATCTATTGATAAAAAAAGAACACATAGATAGCATTTTATAGGATTGGCATAACGAAGTGTGGATTCATAACTTCCTTAATACAATTAACAAATTAGGTTCTTTGGCGTCAAATATCCAAATAGACAGAAAGTTATGAATGAAAAACAGCGTGTTAGGCCTTGAATTTTAAAATGTACTTTATGAAAGTGTTTTAGAACATAGTTCCCAAACCTAGCTGCAGATCCATAGCACCTGAAGGGGTGATTTTAAAAGACAGAATACTGAGTTTGGCCCATATGTAACAAAAAGACTTCTTAGGATGGACCTTAGGAGTTTTTATTTTTTAAAAACTTCCCTTATAATTCTGATTTGCAGCCAAACTTCAGAACCATAATTTAGAACAACAGTTTTCAGAGGGAATAAAGCAGACTTTAATACTGTCTTTCTTATGACCCTTAGGGGTGATATTCCTTTGGAAGGACGGCATTCCAAGCAGTCATGGGATTTTGGACTTGGTGAGGTAAGTACATTTTATATCATCTTACCAGTTCAGTCAGCTGTGTTACCATATGTCATATGTTAGTATTTGCAACTTACTTTGATTTAAGGTTACCTTTTATTGAAATAATTTTTAGGCTCTTTTTCTTTTTCATATTTTTTTACTCTGTGGAAATTATGGCTTACATCTAGAAATAAAATTAACACCTTTTCAGAAACTGTAATGTGCTTTATTTGAGACAAACCAAACTAGAAACATTTAAAGTTCTTTCTTTAAGTCCTATAATTTTTTTTGCAAGTTGAAAATGCTTTAGTGTTCAGTGTGCTGCAGGGGAACATAGTTACTTGTTTAAGAATACTGAAACATCTATGAATACTGGCATGTAAATTGTAACCCTGCTCATAGTAAGGGTGTGTGATCCTTAAAACAGTCCAGGCATTGTGCTAGGAGATTGGTGTACTTCATATCTTATCTGCAAGTGTCTGACCCTGTAAGGTCTTCACAGCAAAAGTTCAGAGAAATTAAACAACTTGTTCAGGGTCACACACTTGAGTCAGGATTCAAATTCTTGTCTTAGCTGACTCTATATTTTCAACTATACTAATTGTTTTCTCTTTTTCTCTTTAATAAATATGAGTTGAATACATATTATGAGTTCATTTGATAGAATTTGTTGTGTGTCTCCTATATGCTAGACACTGGGGATACAGTGGTGAGAGAACAAAGTTTTTGTTTTTCATGAAGCTTATATTCTGTTATGCACTAGACTCTGCAAGGTACAGAAGGAAAAGACGTGGAACCTTGTCTTTAAGAAGCTGTAGTCTAGTAGCTAGATAGGAACAACAAAATAATCTAGTGCATTTAGATAAAATTACTCTTACTGGGGCTTATACAAAGGGCAGTTGGAGCCAGTAGAGGACACTTGTAAGTTTCCAGGGTGGTCAGAAGGAGATGTGATAGAGAGGAAGACTTCTGATCTGGGTATCAATAAACAAGTTCACCAGATGGACAAACTGCTTTCATCTTAGGAAGATGGACCAACATAAAAACTTAAAAGTGAAAGAGTATAGCTTGTTTCAGGAACCACAAGTAACTTGTTTCATTCTCATTACTGTTAATGCTACAAGGGGTAGGGGAATGGCAAGAGGTTATTCTGGACAATATAAAGGGCCAGGTCATCAAACACCTAGTATGACATAATAATTTAATTTCCCATCACCAAACAGAGTCGCTGAAGAAATATTAGCAGAGTAGTATGATGATACCAGAGTATTAAAAAGTTGACTCTGACAACAGTGAGGAGAGATTTGAGAAGTGACAGGGCAAAAAACAGTGAGGGCTTGAAGGTGGGTGTCAGGAGGAAATGAGGGAAGAGCTATCACAAAGATTCAGAAATAGATTTGATAGGACTTGATGATGAGTTAAGAGAAAAGGAAACAATTGAAGACCTGAATTTCTGATTTGGGTAAATGGGTAACTGACTGGATGGCAGTGAAGCCTCAAAGCATATGTGGAGTCATAAGATGGGAAGGGCTCCGTCTCAAAATCTCTAGAAGGAAGAAAACTGTATGCTAACCAGGAAAACTCATTTTAAATTATAACATGAGATAGAAATAATTGTGTTTGGGCCTCAAAAATTTTGTGATTTTATTTTAAAAACATCTATGATTACTCTGATTCACAGAGGGAGAAGATTTCTAAGAGAATATGAGTTAAGTTTGACCTGTTAAGGTAGTGAGGGCCTTTTGAAAAATCTATGATAAATCATACAGTAATATTGTTCTGTAATACATATTTTTTAGTATCCTTGTCTGGTTTTGGTACCAGTGTAATGCTGGCTCATGAAATGAGTTTGGAAGTTTTCTCTCCTCTTCTGTGTTTTGAAGGAGTTTGAGAAGGATTGGTGTTAATTCTTCTTTAAATGTTTGATAGAATTCACCAGTAAAACCATTGGTTGGGAAGTGTTCAATTACTGATTCAATTTCATTACTAGTAATTGACTTATTCATATTTTCAGTTTCTTCATGATTTGGTCTTCATGATTCAGTTGTATGTTTATAAGAATTTATTTCTTCTAAGTTGTCCAATTTGTTGGCATATAATTCATATTAGTATGTTAAGTATGTTATACATAGTATATAATGCAGTTTTGTTTTTCTCTTTAATTTCTTATTTACTTTGAGTCTTCTTGTTGAGTCTAGCTAAAGGTATGTCAATTTTATCTTTTCAGAAAACATCTCTTAGGTTCATTGATCTTTTTAATTTTCTTTCTAGTCTATTTCATTCATTCCTGCTATCGTTATTTCCTTCTACTAACTTGTTCTTTTTCTAGTTTCTTTGAGGTATAAAGTCAGGTTGTTTGAGCTCTAGTTTTTTTAAATGTAGGTGTTTATCACCATGAATTTCTCTTTTGCTGCACCCCAGAGGTTGCATTCCCATTTTAATTTGTCTCAAGATATTTTAAAATTTCTCTCTTGATTGATTTTTTTGACCCATTGGTTGTTCAGGAGCATGTTGTTTACTTTTCACAAATATGTGAATATTCCATTTCTTTTTCCTGTAATGGAACTTGAGTTTTATCCCATTTTGGTTGGAAAACATGCTTGATATGATTTCAGCCTTTTAAAATTTATTAACATAAATGCCTAATGTGTGATCTGTCATAGAGAATGCTCCATGTGCATTCTAGTGGAATGTAAATTGTGTTGTATTTGGATAGAATCTGTATATGTCTGTTTAGTTCATCTGGTCTAAATATCATTTAAAGCTGATGTTTCCTTACTGATTTTCTGTCTGGATGCTCTGTTGATGTAAGTGGGGTATTTAAGTCCCCTACCATTATTTTATTGCTCTATTTCTCCCTTTAGGTCTGTTCATATTTACTATATATGTTTAGGTGCTTCTGTGTTGGGAACATAAATATTTATAAATATTCTTTTGTTGGATTTGCCCTGTTTCATAATATAATGACCTTTGTCTCTGATTACAGACTGTCTTAATTGTCTGTTTTGCTTGATATATGTATAGCTACCCAAGCTTTCTTTTGGTTTCCTTTCACATGGAATATCTTTTTCTATCCATTCACTTATAGCCGTGTGTGTCTTCATGTGTGAAGTGAGTCTCTTGTAGACAGCATGTTGATGGGTCTTATTTTTTTATCCATTCACCCACTCTGTGTATTTTAATTGGACAAGTTAGTCCATTTACATTTAAAGCAGTTACTTATAGGTATGGTCTTACTGCCATTTTGTTTATTGCTTTGTGGCTGTAGTATAATTCCTTTGTTTTCTTCTTTTCTTACTCTCTTCCTTTGTGATATGATTATTTTCTGTAGTAGTATGCTCAGATCCTTTCTCTTTCTCCTTTATCTACTATAGGTTTTTACTTTATGGTTACCATGAAGCTTACATGAAGCAACTTATATTTATAGCAGTCTATTTTAAGTTGGTAAAAATTTAAGTTTGAATGCATTCTGAAGCTCTCTGTTTTTACCTCCCCTCCATGTTTTATGCTTTTGATGTCAAAGCGTACATCTTATCATGTGTATTTATTCCCAAATTATTGTAATTGTTGTTTTCACTGCTTTTGTCTTTTAACCTTCATACTAGCTTTATAAGTGATTAATGCACCACCTTTTCAACATTAGATTATTCTGCATTTTACTGTATATTTACCTACCAGTGAGATTTATGTTTTTATATGTTACTGATTTGTGCTCTTTCATTTTAGCTTAAAGAAATTTCTTTGACATTTCTTGTAAGACAAGTCTAGTGGTGATGAACCCCTTTAGCTTTTTCTTTGGAAAACTTTTTATCTCTTTTTCTCCTCTGAAGGACATCTTTGCTGGGTATTCCTGGTTAGCAGTTTTTTTACTTTCAGCACTTTGAATATATCTTGCCACTCCCTTCTGTCCCGAAAAGTTTCTGTTGAACAATCTGCCTATAGTCTTATGAAGGTTCCCTTGTACATAAAAAGTTGTTTTTCTTTTACTGCTCTTAAGAGTTTATCTTTGTCCTTAACTTTTGTTAATTTAATTGTGATGTATCTTAGTGTGGGTCTCTCTGGGTTTATCTTTTTGAGAGCATTATGTTCTCTTCCTGGATCTGTATCTGTTTCTTTCTGCACATAGGAAAGTTTTTGGTAATTATTTCTTCAAATAAGTGTTCTGCTCCTTTCTCTCCTTCTCCTTTTGGGACCCCTGTAATGTGAATAGTGGTCCACTTGATATTGTCCCATAAATCCGTTATGCTATTTTCATTCTTTCTCATTCCTTTTTCTTTTTGCTCCTGATTGGATAAATTTCACTGTCCTGTCTCTGAGTTCACCAATCTGTTCTTTGGCTTTTCCCAGTTTGTTGAACCCTTCTGTTCTATCTTTCAGTTCAGTTACAGTATTCTTCAGCTTTGTGATTTCTCTTTGGTTGAAATTATCACTTTGTTCTTGCATTATTCTCCTTAACCTGGTGAGCATATTTATGTCATTACTTTGAACTCTTATCAGATAAATCACTTTTCTTTATTTCACTAAGGTCTTTTTCTGAGGCTTTATGTTGTTCTTTTGTTTGGAACATATTCTTGTGTTTCTTCATTTTCCTTGACTCTCTGTGTTGGCTTCACTGCATTAGGTAACACAGATACCTCTTCTAATCTTGAAGGAGTGGCCTTGTGTAGGAGATAAGCATTATGTTTCAACCCTGCTCTAGCTTTTAGTTGTCTTAAAAGTGTGAATGTCCAAGCAACCTACTTTATTTTTAACAGCTTGTGGTAGTTGAGGGTATGAAAAAACTTGCCAGTGTCTCAAACTGGAAGATCTCAGTCAGCACCTAGTTTCATTCTGATTGGAAACTGTAGCTTTCCAAGTATGTAAATAAATCTCTTTCATGGGAAGACTTGAGGATGGACATTTCTGTCTGCTTCCTTTGTGCTGAGTTCTGGTGTGATAGTCAGTTAAGGACTGTTTCTTTGTTTTTACCATCCTGTTGAACTCATGAACACAAAGCCCCACTGGCCATCAGAATCAGGCTGTTAAGGGATGAATCCTCTGGACAGCAGCGCAAAAGCTGGGGTACCAGATGTGCACAAGCTCCTTGGAGACACTGGTGACCTGGGGTAGGGCAGAGCATGAAAATGGTACTCCCTGTCCTCCTCTGAGTCTGGAGAGGATTGCATTTGGCCCCTAGATGTGTCTTTAACTAGAAGCTTCCCCCTTTAGCTAAAGGTATGAAGATAGAAAGACTGGGCATTTCAGCCTGCTGCCTCTTTGCTGTGCCCTGGAAAATAGCTGGTTAAGAATTCTTTCTCCGTTTGTTAAGTCCTGTGGGACCTGTGAACATAAGCCCCATTGGCTACCAGTGTCAGGCTATCAAGGGCATTCTCTGGAGAGCAGCTGCAAAACCAGGGCTCCAGATGTGTGTACAAACTCTTTTCTGGAAGATACTGGTTACCTGGAGCAAGGCAGAGCTAGAGCACAGAGATGCCACCGTCTGGGCTTTCTGGCCTTTGGAGAACATTATAGCAGACCTCTACACGTGTTAAATTAGAAGCCTTCATCTCAGGCCAACGATTTAAGATAAGCAAATAGGCTCTTTCACAGAAAGATTGGGGATGCCTTTCAGTATGCTGTATCTCTGTACTGTGCTCTGGAGGGTAGCCAGTTAAGGACTCTGTGTTTGTTACAGTCCTGTGGGACCTATAAACATAAGCCCCATTGGCCACCAGAGCCTGGTGATCAGGGGATGTCCCCCAGGCAGCAGCCACAAACCCCAGGGTGCTAGATAGGTGCACAAGCTCCTTTTTGAGAGGTACTGGTGACCTGGAGTAAGGCAGAGGGAGAGTGTGAAGAGAGCACCCATCCTTGAAGGTCTCTGGAGAGGATTGTAGTTGCGCCTTAGATGTAAGTTTAATTAGTGGCCTGCTCCTTAGGCTGTAGCTATGAGGACAGGCTAGTAGGCTTCTTTCACAGGACGACTGGGTGTTTCAGTGGCCTGCTTCAGTTCTAGGCCCTGGGGTGTAGCCATGGCGAGCCTGTGTGAGCCCTTTAAGAACTCTTTCTCAGTTCACTACAGCCTTGTGGGTCTGGGAGAACAAGCCCTATTGGCTTTCACAGCTAGATGTTTTGGAGGTTCATCTTCTAGGTGGAGGTCTTAAAAGTTTGGGTATCAGATTTGGGGTTCAATCCATTTGTTCCTCAGGGAGAAGCTTGGAGTTATGGGTTCCCTCGTGATTGTGAGTCGTTGTATTGAGGATGGGGTTTATGGTGAAATTGTGTCTCAGCCTCTCCTGTTTTGATATGGGTTTTTTCACATTTGCCCAACATAGGAGTCTCTTGGCTAGTTTTTGGGTTTCTTTCAGAGGGAATTGTTCCATATGTAGCTGTAAGTTTGGTGTGTCCAAAGGAGGATGTGAATTCAGGATCCTTTTATGTTACCATCTTGAACTGAACTTATTTAATTTTGAAATATTGTAGGAATAAGGTTTAAATATGATTGTTAAAAAGGTAAGGTAATAAGTAGAGAAATGGTGACACTTGGAAGGACTTCACAATTCGGAAGAGTGGGGATGTGAGCTAGAAAACCTGATCAAGTTGGGAACAAATGAAATAGCATTAATACCTAAATGGGAAACATGGAATGTAAGGAATTAAACTTGCTTAGCAATTAATATATTAAAAATGAAGGGGCTGATTTTTTAAATCAAGATTCCAATAATATCAAATTGAAAGAGAAAAATATTTTTCAAAGAATGAGTAGAATGTAATAACAAAGGTGGATGTAAAAAGATAGCAAAATATTTATGTAAAAAAATATAGAATATTAGTGCAAGGCTGGTATAAATGCAATAAAAAGCCCATTCAGAAAAGAGAAGAGGAGCTCCAGAGCTCGTGACCCACACCAATTTTGAAATCCTGCTGAACAGGCATTGTGAAGTCTTGCTGTCCGGAATGATGGGGGAAATTCTTCGAATAATTTGGTTTCTTCTGTTTGGGACAGTCTTCTTTATTTGTTAGTCTCTATCAACAGATCTGAATTGGGTATTGGAGTGTGTGCCTATCTTGGGGTCTATATAGTTTTCTCATCTTGTGTGTTCCTGATGCACATTTGGGCTTGAATGTTTGAAGAGTTGAACATACAACACTTTTAAAATGAATGAATAGTGGGTTTAGAGAAGAGGCTCTGCTGCCTGAAGTTATTCAGGGCCCCAGGCTGGTGGGACTCTGCTTCTTCAGCTGGTGGTTTCCATGTTTGTACTGTGTGTTGGTATTAGCAGAAGGAGAAAGGGAAGTGGGGGATGTGGAGAAAAACTTCATGAGCCAGGACTGTCAGTGGTATACACCACTTCTTGTCCAGAACTTAAATCACACATCCAACCCAACTCCAAGGGAGGCTAGGAAATATAGTCTAGCTATAAGCGTAAGAGGAAGGTCTTTCTGCCTTATGTAAAACTCTGTTATCTCACCAACAGAGAATACATATTTTCTGTAAGTTCATGGTACATTTGCAAATATAATTCAAATGGTAACTCTTACAGAGGTCTAGGAGATTTATCTAAGGAGAGTTTCATAGCCACATTCGCTCACAATTCATTATGTTAGAAATCAACAACACCAAAAAAGATGCTTAATCTCTCTTACTTTGTTGGAAATTAAGAAATACTCTGGGTTTAAAAGAGAAAAAGAAAGAAAATGAAAATAAATTATGAATTACATAGAAATTGATGAAAGCCACAACCAATGGTGGGTGTGGTCTATAGAAAATTTCTACCTCTAAGAGCTTTTGTTAATTAATTATTGTTATTGTTTAATTAATTTAATTTTGTTAGTTAAGTGAACTGATATCCAATTTAGGAAATTAGAGAATAACAAAATGAAACTCCAGATTTCTTTAATATGTTTGTATTTTTTCAGTTGTATTTACTTTGATTACCTGAAGCCTTTCCTTTTTGTCAGTAATTCATTTCTTAGCAAATGTCTATTTTGCTTGCTGTTTATAAACCAATTTAAATTTCATTTTATTGTTTGTCACAAATATTTCTTTGTGGTTCTAAAATCATCTATGTTGAATTAACATGAAATAAGAGTACTATAAAATGAATTGGTGGGGTTAAAAGGGGAGACAAGAGTGGTTATTTTTGTGTATACTTGGAAGTTGTTAAAATTTTGTTTTTCTTCTAGATTCTGATTAAAGAAGGAGGAGCATGTTCTTTAAAAGGCAGGCCAGCATCTACTAAGAAAATATGTCAGTAAAACTATAAATGGATTTTATTCTTTTTAAAAAACTAACATTAAGTGGAAATCATTTAATTTTAAGTGTTTAATATTTGCTAGCAAATAAGTTTCTTAGATATCTTAGAATATACTAGTAATGTAATTGACCTTTACAATTACCTTTATCTTTTAAAAAATGCTTTTGTCTTTATAAAATGAGTATATATAATGTGTATGTATAGTTTAGCAAGTAATAATAAAACAGATACCCTAGTACTCACTTTGTAGTGTAAGGAATAATATGTAACCAGTACTTTTGAAAATCTTCTCGATTGCATTTCCTATCCTGCCGCCTAGAGGTAACTATTATCTTAAATTTGTTTTTTGTGATACCATACGGACTTTTTTTCCATTGCTTATTTTGAACTTTCTACAAATTGAGGCAAACTATGTATATTTCTGCAACTTGCCTTTTTTTCCACCCATAAGTATACGTTGAGATTCATTCACTATGATACTTCTGACTCTAGTAAATTTTATTATTTCTTTACTGTTGTTCAGTCTTCTACTGTGTGAATGTACCACAGTTTATTTATTCATCTTCTGGTAATGATTATTTCGGTTCTGAATATTTTCCTATGATGAACAAAGCTATTTTGGAAATTCTTGACATTTCTCCTGGCATATGTATAAAAATTTCCTCTAGGACATAGCTCAAGGACTGAGTGGCTAGTTCATATGATAAGCACATCTTTGCCTCTCCTAGGCAGTGCACAATTGTCTTGCCAAGTAGTTGTGCCAGCTTAAACTCCCACTAGCAAGAGGTTGCTTTAGTTGTTACATATTCTCACTAACACTAGATCAGCTTTTTATCATTGTTGGCAATCTGATATCTCATTATAATTTTAATTTGTATTTCCCTGATTAGTAATTAATTCATTAGTCGTGCATGTTTTATCTGTGAAATGGCTTTCATGTCTATTACCCATGTTTCTTTTAGGAAGTTTGGCTTTGGCTTTCCTTATGAGATGTGTCTCATATCTAGAGCTATATGCATATATCCTATATATCATTTATATGTCATAGATATTAATTGCTTAGTAAGCCTGTGGGTGCCAAGTACTTCATTTTTGAGTGTTTTTTTATGGGTAAAAGTTGCTGGAACTTTTTAGCTATTCTGATAGAATGATTCCTCAGGATTTCTAGTCTCCTTGGATACCTACAAATCTTCATAGACTTTTTTTCTTTTTTGATTCAACACTTAAGTGGAAATCGGTTAAATTTTAAGTGTTTAATTTTTGCTAGCAAATAAGTTTCATAGATAGAATATACTAGTAATGCAATTGACCCTTTACAATTACCTTTATCTTTTAAAAAATGCTTTTGTCTTTATAAAATGATGAATATATATAATGTGTATGTATAGTTTAGCAAGCAATAATGAAACAGATACCCTGGTACTCACTTTGTAGTGTAAGAAATAATATGTAACCAGTACTTTTGAAAATCTTCTAAATTGCATTTCATATCCTGCCCCCTAGAGGGGGATATGTGAAACATTTCTGAATATGTGAATATGTGAAAATTTCTGAGTTTTGGGTATGTGAAACATTAATTTGGTTTCTAGCCCTATCCTGTTTGCCCTATTTCCTTCTGCCTCATTTTTTTTGTTTGTTTATGGTTTATCATTTCAATGTGTTTTTTCCCCCCAAAAAGCCTAAAAATACATTAACACACATATAAATGAGCCTTAGTTCCCTGCCTTTCTCACTCTAAATGTAATATAGGATATTTTGTTTAATATAAGATATTTTGTAAATGAATTAAATGGATTCATTTATTTAATAAAATATCCTACAAATGTCTCCATGTTAGTACTAGACATTTCTTCATCCTTTACTATTTAGTGATTCCTTATGTGTATAGACCATATTTTAATCAGTCAGTGCCCTGTTGGTGGATATTTGAGTTGTTTCCCGTATCTTATTCTTAAAATAACAACTGTGAATAACTGCAGTTAACAACTTTGTGCATACGTTGCTTAATTGTGGAGGTGCAATGTCAAGGTGGTTTCTAGGAGTGGGACTGCTGAGTCAAAGGGCGATGCAGTGGCTTTTCTGATAGATACTGGCAAAATCTGTTTTTTCTAGATGCTGCCGATCCTTGTTGCACCATTCGGCAATCCCACCAGAAATGTGCCTTTTAATCCACAGCCCCACCAGTAGGCTGGTGGTCAAACTTAATGAATTTCTGTGAATCGTTTAAAGATAGATATATAGATACAAGTTTGGGTTTGCAGTTCTTTTTCTGTGAGTGAAGTTGAGGTTTTTAAAAAGATCGAATGCTATTTCCTTTCCTTTTCTGTGAACTCTCTTCATGTCTTTGACCAATTTAATTTTTGGCATTTTTCCTGGATATTTAAAAGCTCTTTGTATATTAAAGAGATTTATGTCTTTGTGATATGTCACAGGTATTTTCTCCTAGTTTATTATTGGTTTTGATTTTTGTTTTATTTTTTTCCTTGTGGTGTCTCCTGCTTTGCAAAAGTCAACATTTTTTCATGTGGTTAATTATATTGATCTTCTTATACTTTTAGATTTAATTTAAAAAACTACACTTACAGGTTATAAATGAATTCACATATGCTTTCTAGTAAGAGTATGATTTTATATTTTTATATTTAGATCTTTATCCATTTGGAATTTATCCTGATTTAAGGTGTGAGATATGTATTGATTCAAGTTTTAAAAATGTATCTTTTCCCTAGATATTTGTGATACCACCTTTTTTATACTAAGTTTTCTTATGCATCAGGGTCTGTATTGGGGTCTTTTTTTTTACTGTTTCATTGGTCTTTCCTAATCTTAATGTGCTAATAACATACTATTTTTATTATGATTACTTTAGTATGTTTAATTTCTACAAGAAATAAACCCCCCTTTGCATTTTTCAAAAAGAGTGCTTCTGGCTCTTTTTTACTTTTTTTTCATATCAGCTTTAAAATCAACTTGTCAAACTCCAAAGAAATGTTTTAATTTTTATTAGGAAAATGTTAAATGTGTATATTAACTTAGTATGAATTGTCATCTGAATGGCGTTGAACAGTCCTAAGAAAAAGGATGCCTTTCTATTAATTTGGCCTAAATCTGTATCATTAATAGTTTTTGAAAACACATTTAAGCACCAAGAAATCTTCCTGAAGTAAATTCTGCACGTGTCTTGTTAGATTCATCTGTAGGTACTTCTCGTTGTTTCTTGTTGCTACTTTAGTGTGAATATACATCCCATGTTTCTACATTAAATAAGATTCCTGATTTTGGACTTAGGCACATACATGTTGATTATTTTATTGAGAGTTTGTTAGAAGGTGATTTTGGGGAATAAATAATTGGGGAAGAGTGATTCTTGGTATCTATAGAAACAATTATTAATTTTTCTCCATAGAACTTTATTTTATTGTGTTCAAACCCCCCCCCCCATAAATAAAACTCACCCTCCCAACAATTCCCCCAAGTGTGCAGTATACCTCCCCTCCCCTGTAGCCTCTGGCAACCACCATTTTACTTTCTGTTTCTATTAATTTGAATATTTTAAGTATCTCATATAAGTGGAATAATGTAATATTTGTCTTTTTGTGACTGGCTTATTTCACCTAGCATAATATCCTCAAAGGTTATCCGTCTTGTAGCATATGACAGGATTTCTTCTCTTTGAATGCTGAATAATATTCCATTGTATGTATTTACCACATTTTCTGTATCAATTCATTTGTTGATAGACATTTAGGTTGCTTCTACCTTTTGGCTACTGTGAATAATACTGCAGTGAACACATGGGTGTGCAAATATCTTTTCAAGATAACTGTTTTCAGTTCATTAGGATATATTGCCCAGAAATGGGATTGCTGGATCATATGGTAGTTCTGTTTATTTTTTGAGAAACCTTTATACTGTTTTCCATAGCAGCTATTCCATTTTTACATTTCCACTTATAGTGCACAAGGGTTCCAATTTCTCCACATCCTTACCAATGTTTATTTTGTTTGTTTGTTTAAAATAAGTGGCTATCCTAATGTGTGTGAAGTGAGATCTCATTGTGGTATAAATCTTTTAAAATGGTGAATTTTACTAATGGATTTTGTGATATGGACTATCCTAGCATTCTTATAATAAATTCCAAATCATGATGTATTATAATCTTGTTCACTCTTCTATTTATATTCTTTTTTACCTTAAAATTTTAACATTTTAATATTTATATATTTTTGATATTATGAGTGAGATTGGTCTGTAGGGAGTGTGTATGTACATATGCAATTTTAGATTTTAGCTTTGTTACACCAGATTCACAAAAAATTTTAAATCTAAATACATGTAAAAATTCAAACTATTTTATAGTATTCATTGAAATTTAAATCTCTTGGCACCTGTCCATCTCAGTTTCTCTGTTTTATTGCAGATCCTCATCACTTGGTAACTAGATTATTGAGGTCCTCTCCTGAGTGACCTGCTTTTATCTAGTCTCACCCTTCCTTATTTTATTGATGAATTTTGACATGTGTATGCACTCATGTAATCACCATGCAGATCAAAGATCAAATCATCACAAGATTTCAGACATTCACACTAATTTTTTTCCCCTTCATCTATTTCACCCATCCTATCACCCCTCTTTCATGTGATAAACACCAATCTGTTCTGTGTTTGAGTCTGTTTCAGTTTTGTTTGTTCATTTCTTTTTTTTTTTGAATCCACATGTAAGTGAAGTCATTTGGTGCTTGTCTTTCTCTGTCTGACACTCACTTAACATAATACCTTCTAGGTCCATCCATGTTGTTGCAAATGCAAATTACATTCTTTTTCTATGGCTGAGTAATGCCCCACTCTAGATGTACCACATCTTTTGTATCCATTCATCTATTGATAGACATTTAGGTTGTTTCCATATTTTGACTGTTGTAAATAATGCTGTGGTAACACAGGAGTGCATTTATCTTTTCAGATTAATGATTTTGTTTTCTTTGGGTAAATCCCAAGAAGTGGAATTGCTGGGTCATATGATACTTCTGTTTTTAGTGTTTCGAGAAACCTCCATTACTGATTTCCACATTGGGTACACCATTTTGCAATCCCACCAGCAGTGTACAGGGGTATGTAGTCTTGCCAACACTTGTTATTTCTTGTCTTTTGGATAGCAGCCATTCTGACTGGCATAAGGTGGTACCTCATTGTGGTTTAGATTTGCATTTCCCTGATTAGTGATGTGGAGCATCTTTTCATGTGTCGGTTGACCATCTGTATGTCTTCTTTGGAAAAATGTCTGTTCGGGTCCTCTGCCCATTTTTTATTTGGGTTTTTTTTTTTGGTGTTTAGTTGTATGAGTTATTTATATAGTTTGGGTGTTAACCTACTCTCAGATATGTTATTGATAAGTATCTTCTCCCATTCAATAGGTTGCCTTTCTGTTTTGTTGTGGTTTCCTTTGCTGTTCAAAGCTTTTTAGTTTGATGTAATCCCACTTGTTTATTTTTGCTTTTGTTTCTCAAGGGAGACATCCACAAGAAAATGACTAATGCTGATATTCAATAGTTGACTGCCTGTGTTTTCTTCTAGAGTTCTGTAGTTTCAGGTCTTACATTCAGGTCTTTATTTTGTGTATGGTGTAAGACAGTGAATCAGTTTCATTCTTTTACATGCAGCTGTGCATTTTTCTCAATACCATTTATTGAAAAGACTGCCTTTTCCCCATTGTATATTCTTGCCTCCTTTGTCATAAAATAATTGACCATAGAGGTGTGGGTTTATTTTTGGGCTCACTATTCTCATTGGTCTATGTATCTGTTCTTGTGCCAGTTCCATACGTTTTGATCACCATAGCCTTTAACATAGTTTGTAAATAAGGAGCATGATAGACAGTCTCATCCATCTTTAATCCATCCCCAGATGCCTTGATAGATAATCTAAAATGCAAGTGCCATTAATATTAATGTGTGCCCTTAAACTTTATTTTCCCATATGATATTTTTCATCTTGTCTCTCTGGAAAATGTTTATTCATCTTTCAGACCTATCTTTTTACATGTGCTTTCTCTATAACTCTTCACCAAATCTCTCTTTCCCTAGAGCTAATCACACTTAGCTCTCTAGTCCTTTTGTGCTTTCTATGACTTCTTTTGTTGTACCAAATAGTGTGACTATTTTTAAAGAAAATGTATGTTTCTTTTCACTACAAGATTCTGAACACTGAACATTGTGGCCATGTATCCTTAATAACTATTATAGTGTCCTACATAATTATTCAGTAAGTGTTGGGTTGAATTTACATTTTAATCTACATATCCTTTCTTGTATAGAGGTAAGGCATTCATTCAACAGACATTTGTCTTCCATACTAATGACCCTGTGAATGAACCTTACTGTGGGAGAATACCTTTAGATTATGTTGTTTATAAAATCCTACCATTCACTTTCCTGTACTCTTCTTTTGACTGTTATGGAGACCCTGTTCCTTGGGAGTATAAATTTCCTTCTGGAATGATGAACTAAGGGTATTCGAGTTCAGCAAAGTTCTCTCTGCCACTCAGCTGACTGACAGACCTGTTACAGAGGGCATTGGGCATGACTTGAGGCATGAATAGGTAGTACTCACGGCTTATTGCATATAGAAGGGCATGTGATTTGATTTGTGTTGTTACTCCATATTCTATTACCTTTTGCTTTTCTTGATAGTGAACCCATTTTCACAAACCAGGAATGGAATGGTTGAATCTGCTGTGGATCTGTAATATTTATGCATCATAGAGAGTCAGGACCTACTTCTCAGGCCCAATTTTAAACTTTACTTGCAATCGTAAGAGAACACATTAAGGAGATAAAGTATATCATACTAGATGATTTGAATTTATTTTTTCATACAGTTTTGATTGTATAGTGAATCTTCATTTATTAGATTAGCAAGTATCTGGTGTGTTGAGACTTTATAAACTTGACTCATTCCTCCTTCCTGCATGTTGACACTTTGTTCATAAAAAATGGTTTATATATTGGAAAAAATCAATCCAGTTTCTCTATTCTCCTTTCTTCCTTCTGTTAAGTACCCTTATTTTACTTGTAGATACAAATCTTCTAAGTGTAGAGTAAGTAAACCTATAATGCAAGCTGCCAAGTGGCCAAAATTTTAACTAGTTTTGGCATACTTCAGAATGCTCTTATGTTAGCTTAACTTTTTTTTAATAGTTTATTTTGGTATCATTAATCTACAATTACATGTGCAATATTATGGTGATTAAAATACCCCCTTCATCAGGTCCCCCCCACCAACCTCATTACAGTCACTGTCCATCAGCATAGTGAGATGCTATAGAGTCACTACTTGTCTTCTCTGAGTCGCACTGTTAGCTAAACTTTTAACCAGCAGATAGCTTCTGCTTATTTATGTATTTTGTAAAGCATTAATAAATAACATTCTTCATGAATCAAACATTCATTTTCAGATCTTGATTCTTCACAGAATAGTCTGTCTACCAGTTACTCTCCAAGGCCAACAGATAGTTGTTTCAGTTCTAGTTCAGAATTGGTAAGTTACTGTTTTTTTGCTTGTTAATTGATATGTTCTTTGCTAATTTAGAATTACCTGTATTTCTCATTATTTACCTTTACACATTCTTGAAAAAAATAAGTGAGTCAATAAAAAGTGGAAATAAATACAAACAAAACATCTAAAGAAAATATAATAAACATATAAATGGAAATATAAAATTAAAATGTAAATAAGCATCATTTATTCATATTTACAAAGGTGGTAACTGCTATTTATAAAAGTCACTCTTAAAGATATGTGTGTGTGTGTGTGTGCGTGTGTATGATGTATTTAAAAGGCTTTTTAAAAGAGCCCACTCACAATAATTGAAATTACTCAAAACAAACAAGAATCCATACACAAAGTCTCAAGACATATATGAAGAAAACTATAAGATGTATTGAAAGCTGTAATCTGAATAATCAGAATGGATAGCCCACTATCTTGGTTTCCTTCATACCTCTCTGAATTCTACTTTGTCTTTGCCCACTTCCTTCCCCTAAATAAATTGTAATATTTAGGATTTGCTACAGGATTCTTCTCTTAACCTACACTCCAAATTCTAGATGATGTTACATTCTTTAATGAGTTTATATACTATCTGGTTGATAACAGTTCTCAACTTTGTGACTTTAGCCCTAATCTGTATTTAGATATTCAGTTTCCTACTGGATATATTCTTTTGGATATTTCATAAAAAAATCAACTTCGTACCTCAAACTGAGTACCTACTACTCTTCTCCCCAGATCAGTTTTTCTGGTAGTTTCATATTAGTAGATAACTTTTTTATCCTCAGTTTCTCATGCCAGCAACTTAGCAGTTTGTCATTTCTTTGTGACTCATCTGCCTCCCTTTGTCATCCAGTCAGTTCTGCCTCCAAAATAAATTGCGTATTTATCTACCTCTCTCAACTTGCGATGTCAGTTACCCTCGTCAAAGATATGATCATCTTGATGTTGAATATTGTTGTTTCCTAAGAGACCTCTCTCCTTCCACTCTTGTCCCACTTTCTTTACCAGCTAAGCAACCATCATGATCTTCTGAATACTTACATTGAATCATGTTATTCCTATGTGTAACTATTCAATGGATTTCTGTTTTACTTTAGAATCTAAAATACTTAACAGTGGCCACAGGCCTTGTGTGATCTGGCCTCTGACTACCTCTTCAACTTCTAGTATTTGCCGTCTTTTGCTACCCTCCATACATACTGAATTTCATTTAGCTTGTCAGTCTCTTTTCTGCTTCAGAGCATTTATATATCCTGTTTCCTCTGCCTTGCTCTTACTCATCCTATAGGTGTCAGCTTAAATATGTCACTTCTGAAAGCCCCTTCTTGGCTCCTCAATTTAAATTCGTGCCTCAGCTATGTTCTCAAAGTGCTTCATACTTGTTCTTCATAATGTTTTCTCTCTATATATAATATATACATGTATGTATGTATGTGTGTGTGTGTGTGTGTATATATATATATATATAATCGTATATTCTTATGTGTGACTGATGACTGATTGTCATTTCCACCCTGAGAGAGTAGCAACCATACCTGCTTCGCTCACATTACAGACGCTGATGAATATTTATTTCTTGAATAAATACATGTAGTGAGCTTGTTTTCTCTAATTTGTGCCCAGCTATTCTCAGTGCTGTGCCTTGGACTTGCTTTTCTTATCTCAGTGCCAATCCACTAAGGTCTATACCTAATTTTAGTGTTTTAATGTTAGTCTTGCTTTTTGTTTAGCTTGAATAAATTCTTTTATGTAAGATTTTCATAAAAAGAATATTTTGTTTAGTTCAGAATTACTAGATAATTCAGGACCTTGAAAAATTCAAGCTAGCAAATTGAAAACTAGAGCCATTTAAAGTTTATTAAACTTTTACTTTTTCAGTAACAGTTGAGATTTACTGCTATTTAACGTTTTTTTGGTCTCTTTGATTTCCTGTTAGCTGATACTTTCCTTACATTCTATTTTTCATGAGTCTGCCTCTTAAAAGGTACAATATAGATATTTTTGACTTAATAAGTCAATTAGTGATTAATAGAACAAGTTATATGTGTTAGCTATTTCTTTCAAAATGATTACTTCTACTCTACTCTTTTTAAGTGGTTGAAGAATGTGTTACATGTAATTCCCTTGTGTGAAAGGATAGGGGAATTATGTAGCCATGACTATGGGGACTAATAAGAGGCAAAATTCCCTTCATTTTTTTAGTTCTTTGCATTTTTAATACAAGGATTATTTATTTATTTTTCTTGCTAAATTAAAACTCTACAGCTTTCTGGGAGGTGGAAGATTATTGTTTGAAGACCGTTTGGTGGTATAGCAGCTTTGATTTGCAAACCTGCCAGAGTCTCTTCTGTATTTTCAATTTTTTTATAATGTGAATTTTAAGAATGCCTGCTTTGAAGTGATTGATTTTTTAAAATCTCAACATAATTTACAGCAAAATTAACTAAATTTCTTTTAGTCATCTGAAGATGAAGATCAAATACTGAAGGAAGTTGAAGATTCAAATAGGAGATCTATCAAAACCAAAGAATCAGCTAATCATTCATGTCTAGAGAGGATGGTAAAGCTTCCATGTGATGGTATCATCAAAAACAATGGCAAAATCCATAAACAAAGTGAGAATTTTCTTCACTGCTCAATGAAAGATACTACAAATCAGCTTCCACAGTCTCAGTGTAATTCAGACATATCACAAAACAAAACCAGTAATTGCAGTTTACAGGTTGCAAAATGTGACGCATGGATACAAACAGAGAGTAAACCTGTAATAAAAGAAAGATTAGATGCTGCCGTACAGTGCAATATAATTTCAAAATGTGAATGTAGAAGTGATGTGTCTTCTCTTGGTAATGTTGAAAGGTGCAGTGAAAATACTAAGTCAGATACCACTGGAGGGCAGGAAATCCTTAAGAACAACTAATACTGTAAAATCTCAGCTTGAGAGTTAGCATTTCATTTAATGTTCAGAATTCATGAACAAAGTAAGGAATGAGAAAACATAGTAAAGTGCAAGGTGAAAGTATTTAGAGGCTATATTTATGGTTTGTTTTAAAACATTTTAGTATTTATGCATTTGATTTTTACATAGATATTTCTTAAATAGCTTTAACATTTATTAATGTGTATGTAACTTACTGTCTGCGATTCTTATGTTTATTATATTATGATATGCTGCTATTTATGGGTTAAAAATGTTTAATTGCTTCCTTGCTTGTTGCACTTACTTTAAAATTTAGCACAGTTGCATCTTCTAGCAAAAATGTCATCTTCCAAGATTTTAAGAGAAAATAATACTAAATCATATCAAATATGTTTTATAACCTAATTATAAGAATTTTGTTAACTACTTAAATATTAGACTCATTAAACCCTGGCATTAACTTTTTGATAAAAAAGATGTTCTGTTTTGTTTGGATAACATTTTTTGTTGGTGCTTGTATTGAAAGGAAAATGTTTTTCTCTTCAAGATTAAAAAAAATATTTCAGTGCTTTTATAAAAGACTTGTTCAGCATTGGAAAAAATTATTTATGTTCATTAATTTTAATATTGCTCATACCTTTCATAAATATTGTTTCAGAATTTCTCATTTATAAAATATAGGCTTTGTTTCCAGCATAACAATTATTTTTGTGTTAAGATTTTAAATGTTCATACTCTAAAACTGACATTTGCATGAATTTATTAAGAGGTGCACAGCAGGGTGAATTCTGATATCTCACTGAACCAAAAACATAACTGTTAGGAGTTTCTGTGCCTTTGATGACTATGGTGATTAAATGCTGCATTTTTTCATACACACATATCATTCAGTAGTTTGTGTTGCAGAGATTATGCCACACATAACAGTTTAGAAATGACAGCTAATTTTTTGTTTTTTGTTTTTAAAGAAATTTTTTGAAGTATAGTTGACATTGTATTAGGTTCAGGTGTGCAACATAGTGATTTTACATTTACGTGTATCATGAAATAAGTGTAGTTACCATCTGTCACCATGAGTTATGTAATATATTCACCATGCTGTACTTTCATCCTTGTGACACTCACTTTATAACTGAAAATTTGTACCTCTTGATCCTCTTCTCCTGTTTCGCCTGTCCCCAGCCCTCTCCCCTCCAGCAACTACTAGTTTTGTTATTTGTATTTATGAGTCCATTTTTTTCTGTTTTATTTTTCACATTCCACATGTAAGTGAAATCATGTGGTATTTTTATTTCTCTGTCTTATTTCACTTAGTATAATACCCTCTTGTACCATCCATGTTGTCGCAAATAGCAAATGTCAGTCTTTTTTATGGCTGAGTTAATACTCCATTGTGTAAATGTAGCACATCTTTATACATTCATTTGTTGATGGACACTTACATTGCTTCCATATCTTGGTCATTGTAAATAATGGTAAAGTAAACATGGGGATGTGTATCTTTTCAAATTAGTGTTTTGTTTGTGTAAGTACCCAGAAATGGAATTACTGGATTATATGGTATTTCTAGTTTTAATTTTTTGAGGAACCTTCATACTGTTCCGTAGTGATTGTACCAGTTTACATTCCCACCAACAGTGTAAGAAGGTTCCCTTTTCTCCACATCCTTGCCAGCACTTGTTTTTCTTATCTTTTGGGTGATGGCCATTCTGACTGGTGTGAGGTGATATTGTGGCTTGATTTGCATTCCCATGATGATGAGTGATGTGGAGCATCTTTAATTTGTCTGTATGTCTTTTGTTGTGTCTTCTTTTGTCTATTCAGGTCCTCTGCCCATTTTTTAATTGGATTGTTTTTTCTGGTGTTATTTATATGACTTCTTTATATATTTTGTATATTAACCTCTTATCAAATATATCACTTGTGAATATCTTCTCTCATACTGTAGGTTGCTCTTTCATTTTGTTGACGGTTTCCTTTGCTGTGCAGAAGCTTTTTAGTTTGGTGTAGTCCTGCTTGTTTATTTTGCTTTTGTTTTCCTTGCCTTGGGGAGACATGTCCAGAAAAATATTGCTAAGATCAATGTTCAAGAGTTTATTGCTTGTGTTTTCTTGCAGAAGTTTTACAGTTTCAGGTTTCACATTTAGATCTTCAATCCGTTTCAAGGTTCTTTTTGTGTATGGCGTAAGAAAGTGGTTCAGTTTCATTCTTTTGCATATAGTTGTCTGGTTTTTCCAACACAATTTATTGAAGAGACTGTCTTTTCTCCGTTGCATATTCTTGCCACCTTTGTCATAATTAGTTGACCATATACATATGGGTTTATTTCTGGGTTCTCTGTTTTGTTCCATTGATGGTTGTCTGTTTTCGTGCCAGTACCGTACTGTTTTGATAAGGACAGCTTTGTAGTATAGTTTGAAATCAGGAAGTGTGAAACCTCTAACTTTGTTCTTTGCTTTCAAGGTTGCTTTGGTTATTTGGAGACTTCTTGTGGTTCCATATAAATTTTAGGATTATTCTAGTTCTGTCAAAAATACCATTAGTATTTTGATAGGAGTTGCATTGATTCTGTAGATTGCTTTGGGTATGAATTTTAACAATAATACTTCTTCCAATCCATGAGCACTTTTAATCTTTCCACTTATTTGTGTTGTCTTTAATTTCTTTTATCAGTGTGTTATAGATTTCAAAGTACAGATCTTTCACCTCATTGACTAAACTTAGTCCTAGGTATTTTATTATTTTTGATGCAATTATAAATGTGTTTTTATTAGTATATAGAAATATATTCCATATATTTCATTATTCTTTTCATTATTAGTATATAGAAATGCAACAGATTTCTGAATATGATTTTGTATTCTGTGACTTTATTGGATTCATGTATTTAAATAGTTTTTTGGTGGTATCTCTTAAGATTTTCTCTCTCTCTATATATAGCATCATGTCATCTACAAGTAGTGAAAATTTTCCTTCTTCCTTACCAGTTTGGATGTCTCATTTCTTTTTCTTGTCTAATTGCTGTGGTTGGGACTTCCAGTACTTCATTGAGTAGAAGTAGTGAGAATGGACATCTTTGTCTTTTTTCCTGATCTTGGGTGAAACATTTTTGAAGAGATAGTGGCTGAGAATTTTCCAGAGTTGATCAGTCATACTAATTCACAAATTCAAGAAGGCCAACAATTTGCAAGTAGGATACATAATATGAAGTCATTGTATAGACCCAGCATAATAAAATGACAGAGCCTCAAAGACAGAAGAGATCTTGAAAGCAGCTGGAAAAGATTACGTTCCTTAAAGTACAGCTGTACTGTTGGGTGACTTTGCAATAGCAGTAATGGAAGTTAGAAGGTGGTGTACTATACCTTCTATATTCTGATAGAAAATCACTGTCACCCTAGACTTGTGTTTCCTGCTTTATAGCTCTAGCACTGTTTGAAACCATTGAACTAGCCAATACTAGCCTTAAGGAACCATTTCTTCAGGATTCAGTGATTTATACTTAAGGTCTTTGTATGTGGATAGTGCTTTCATTTTGTGAGACAAGTTCCTGATTTTTTTGTTTTGGTCTTTAACCTGTATGCTCAATAACTTTTCCATTGCTTGTATTTCCTCAGGTCTTCTTCTAGACTTTGCAGTATTTGAAGTAGTTAGAGCCACAGGAATTTCTCTTAACATTTTCAATTTACAGTGTTGTCTGATGGTTGCTGAGGAGATAGTACATGTTCTCTTGTTTCCTTTAAAATGTTTTGTTGTTTCAAGCTTCACTTTAATACTTAATGCACTGCTTTTACATGCACTCCTTGCCATTTTTTAATCAGGACACTTAGATGTTTTTGGGATGACATATATATCACAAATATATATACATATATTTGTGGAGACTATATATATGTATAGTCTCCACAAATGTGAAAGAATAACTAAACAATCTTAAAAGATTATATACAGAGTGCACTGAAGTAACTGGCAGGTTTTTGAATATGTGAGTGTTCATTTTGTGTATACCTACATGGCCCAGTTCAGGTGGGTGCACTTGTGTGCATTCCCTTCATGTTTCTTTTGGATCCAGTTGAACATCAGTGTTAAATTCATGTTATGCTCAAATTGCTCCCTAATATATCACGTAGGAACAGATTTTGCCTTCTCAAAACAATTGTTACAGCAAAACTATTTTTTTCCCTAGACTGTAGAATTTTTCATTTTTTAGTGGTGTCTTCTGAAGGACAAGACTTCTAAATTTTGATAAAATCTAATTTATCTTCTTTTGAAAAATTAATGATTGATCAAATAAGACATTTTTATTTCTAGAAATTTTGTATTTTTAGTTCTTACAGTTGTCTGATTTATTTTCAGCATTTTATTTTTCCCATGTAGACACCCAGTTGCTCCAGCAGCATTTGTTGAAAAGACCATTCTTTCCCCTCATTGAATTAACTTTCTGCCTTTGTCAACAATCAGCTGACCATGAAGTGTGGATTTGAACTCTTTATGATGTTCCATTGATCTCTGTATCTGTAATAACATAATACCTTGTCTAGATTAATGTAGCATTATAGCAAGTTTTGAAATCAGGTTGTGTTGCCTGTTTTTTTCTGAAAAAAAATGTTTTGGCTTTATATGGATTCCCATGTAAATTTTGGCCTCAGCTTGTCAAAAAAATTTCCAGTTAGATATTGAAAGGGATTGTGGTGAATCTAGATAGTAATTTGGGGAGAATCAACATCCTAATAGCATTAAGTTTTACAGTCGATGATCACATTAATATCTCTACATTCATTTAGGTTTTCTTTAAATTCTTATACCAATTTTTTACCTAGACTGCAGTTTCATGAACAAAATAAATGTTGTTTCAAGCCACTAAAATTTGGAGGTTTGTTACCCAGTTGTAGATAGTTGGAACACATCTTGTTACCTAAGGTGAGATGCTGCCATAAGGAAAAACCTAAAACATGGCTTTGGGACTGAGTGACAGGCTAAATCTGGATGGACTTTGAGATTATTAGTTTAATGGCCCTTGAAGAAACTGTTAGTGGTAAAGGTTATGGTCCTCAAGGTGGCTTGTCAGTGAGGGCTGAAGGGAAATTGAGGATATGTTACTGAAAGTTAGAGGAATGGGACCATTTATTATGTAGGGGCAGAAATTTAAGCAACATTATCACCTGTAGTAATATGGAAAATAGAAGTAAGGAGAAAATAGAACAAGGAAATTAACAAGGAGATTTTCAAAGGAGTCTGTTGAAGATGCTGTTTTCTTCTAGCTGACTAAAGCAAAATGAAAGATGAGAATTTTAAGTGAGAAAAATACCTTTATTATAAAGTCAGGACTTGCTGGAATAAAAAATAAAATTCTCATACCAGTTTCTTCTACTGGCAAACAATGCTCAAATTATGAAGAGGCTTTTGAACAAAGATCAGTTCCTGGACATCAATTACAAGAAAAGGGGGAATAAAGTGATGTCAGGGGTGTTGCTGTACAACTCTGAAAAGATCTCAGAAAGATTTGAGGTGGTATATCAGACAAATACCTCTATGGATCGTAAAAGGCATGTATTGTACATTGTCTCTTTGACAGTATTTAAAAATATTGAGAGTTTTCCTATAGTAGCATTATTGGAAGCCAGAGAGAGAATGACTTACCTTGATGAATTTTGTGGGTGTAGCTTCTAATGGGGTGAACCCCAGTATAATTAATAAGAGACTCACAAAGTTTTAAGAGACATATACTTGTAGAAACAGTGCCTATTGGACTAAGAGGGACAGAAACAGTGCATGAAAAGAGGCCTTTGGGTTTCTGAAGTACTTCTGGCAGGAGGCAGGCTGATGACACTACTTAGCTGCAAGTATAAGTAATTTTTTTTTGTGAGAAAGATGACTAAGGAAGTGGAACCATGAAATTAGAGGGTGGAGCTAAGACCTATAGACATCTGTGCTGCATTCTTAGGCAGCAGGCCTGTATGAATCAGTATGTCCCTGGCTGGATTTCAGAATTGTTATGGACTAGTGGCTCCTGTTTGCCTCTCTTTTACCCCCTTGTCAATGGAAAAAGTCTATAATGATTATCTTACGCCTCTTCCACCATTGTATGTTGATGTGCAAAACATATAACTTGTCTCTTTAGTTTGCCAGATCTTCACTTTGAGAGTAGCTATACTTGGGGAGCTGCACTTGATAAGTAGCATCTCAAAAGTCTCATACATACTTGGATGAGATTATAGACTTTGAACCAATGCCTGGTGCTATAATAGGTGAGTCTTGCTGAGGCGGGATTGTCTTGGGAAGTAGAGCGTATATTTGGTATGCAGAAGAAATATAAATAATTTGAGGTCAGAGGGTTTTATTAATTTCTTTGACTCTCCTTCCACAAAAAATGGAGTCTAGTTGCTCTTCCTGTTATATGGGTGAGTCCCAGTGAGTTGCTTCTAACAGAGTAAGGTGAAAGTGATGTTACATAACTTCCAAGACTCTGCCATAAAAAGTGATAGTGTTTATAGCTGTTGCTCTTTTTTATCCTCCTTCAGGAAACATGCCTTCATTGCCTTGATCTGCCATTTAAGAACTCTGGCTACCATTAAATTTATATGCTTGAGAGACCACGTGGGAGGACCACATAGAGAGAGAGTGAGATCCCTGAAGAGCTCCAGCTTTCCAACCTCGATCTTCTGGGTCTTCTCAGCTTGGGAGCCAGATGTATGAGTGAATGAACCAGTCCCCTGATTTCAAGAACTTCCAGCAAAAGGTGTGTAGGAATGAATAGTTGTTGCCTCTAGCCCTACTTAGACCTAATATTTAATGATCAAGATAGTTGTTTTAAGCCACCAAAAGCTTTGAGGTATATATACAGCATTATATAACTGGAACAGTTTGTGTTTACATGTCTTGTTCTCCTCACTGCTGCAGTTATTGTTGAGAACCAAACCCTCTTTTGCTATATCTGTATATATTTATATCCCATAGTAGTACGTTTCACACAGGGGGCACTCACTTAGGTCTTTTAAATGTATCTGGGGCATTACTATCTTCCTTTTAACCATATACTTAGATCACTTTACATTTTTCCTTTGAGCCTCTGTTTTTGTTGCTTTGTTTACCTTTGTTCCTTTCTCACTTTGGCTCTAGTCCTTGACTCTGGTATCTCTTTCACTTCATCTTGACTCTGAATCCTTAACCTAACTTTTGCCTCTTGGCCTAATGTTGGTAACAACTATTAAAATACATTGAGTATATATGTAAGTTATATATGTCAGTTTTATAGGTGAAGACCCCCTTCACCTATAGGTGAAAATCCTTTGGCATAGTACCTAGTAAATCAATAATCTTCTGTTGACTGACTTTAACTTTGTGGAAGATGCTGAAGTAACTTAAATATACCACCTCTTTTAGTCCTCACATCAGTGTTATGAGAATCATCCCCATTTTATAGATGAGAAAATTGAAGTTTAAAATGGTAAAGTGACTTTCCTCAGGTAGTATGGTCAATAGTGGAGATAGGATTCAAATCAAAGGTGTGTCTGACTCAAAAGCCTGTGCTCTCTTCCTGACTGCTTTACCTTTTTTTGATGTTGACATAGGTTTCTAGTAGTTGACCTTGGTATTACCCATTGACTTTTACACCATTTATATGATTTGCTACTTAGCCGCGGCTTCTCCCGTACTGATGCATTGTTAGCCCTTGACTTGTCACTACATTCTATCCTGTGGCTTGTGTTTGGGGTTCCGAGGAAAGAATCTACCACTAAAAATGTAATTATGTACATAAGAACTATGAAGACCTATTTTAGTAGCATGGAGAATTGCAGTGTGTTGTCTTCATGGAAAATACGTGAAATCTAATGAACACTGGAGCCATTGAACTGTTTTGATGCTTGAAAAAATTAAGACCTGTTAAGAATTGAGTGGAAAATACTTTTAGCAGTACTTTCTGATGTTAGATTTCACAGTGTTAGAATTAGACATTTTAAGTCTTGCTCTTATACTAGTAATTTTTTTTTCCATTAAGGTGAAATCATTTGCTTACATTAAGAGCCTGTTATTCTGTTGCATGTTGGCCTGATAGTTGACTGTGTTGGCGCTATTGGCCATTTTGTTCTCAGCCAAATTATTTGGTTCTCAGTACTTCTGGTGTCACCAAACATGTTGTATGTGAACAGTATTTGCCACTCCTCTGCTGTTTTAAGGATTTGTATTGTTATGTTATTTATGAGAAGGTGAGTGTGTTAAAATTGAGAAAAAATAAGGCAGACCAAAAGTACAGTTAGCCTCATTTGAAAAATCAATGTACAATGAGTATAAACATACCCCTTTCCTATCAAAACCTAATTATATGGAAACTTTATTATGTTTGATAATAGTGTAATCTGTTTTTAATAATTGATAATGGGGAACTGCTTCGTTTTAGATAAGATCAGATCCAAGGGTCATTTTCTCTGAGCTGCTTTTACTTGGATAACTTCATCGGACTTTACAGAAAGTGATTTCCCCCCACCCTACCCCAGGAATTGTTAAGTGACATTTCCTAAATTATTTCACAATGACTCTGAGTAACAGTTTCTTTGTTTAATAACCATGAAGGTGATAGATTTCAGTATTTGCCTTAATCTACAAGTCTTCTCAATTTCAGTATAATATGTAGAATAGTTTCAGACATACATACAATGCCTAGAATAGTGTGTGTTGTTAAGTGACATTTCCTAAATTATTTCACAATGACTGAGTAATAGTTTCTTTGTTTAATAACCATGAAGGTGATAGATTTCAGTATTTGTCTTAATCTACAAGTTTCTTCTGAGTTTCAGTACAATATATAGAATAGTTTCAGACGTGTACAATGCCTAGCATAGTGTGTGTATCACAGTAGGTACTTATTAAATTTTTGTTGAAGGAATGAATCAAGTGATAAATGCTACATTAATACTTTGAAATGCAGTGGCAAGATGAGTTTCTGCCTTCAAGAGCCACCACTTTTTTCCACAGGCAAAGAACTCAGGTTTTTAAATTTTTTATTGGAGTATAGTTGATACACAGTATAATATTGATTTCATATGTACAATATAGTGACTCACTAATTACATATATTATTCAACATGGTAAGTGTAGTTACCCCTGTTACTATACCAAGATATTACAGTATTGTTGGTTATATTTTCTGTTATATTCCTATGACTAATTTATTTTATAATTTAAAGTTTGTACCTCTTTAGCCCCTTCACCTACTACACGCATCCCCACAAACCCTCCCCTGCAGTAACCAACAGTCTGTTGTCAATATTTATGGGTCTATTTCTTGTTTGTGTCTTTGTTTTTTTAGATTCCACATATAAGTGAAGTCATGTAGTATTTGTTTTTATATGACTTATTTTGATTAGCATGATATGCTGTAGGTACACCCACATTGTTGCAACTGGCAAGATTTCCTTCTTTTTTGTAATATTCCATTGAGTGTATGTCCCACACCATCTTTATCCATTCCTCTATTGATGGGCACTCGGGTTGCTGCCATATCTTGGCTGTTGTAAATAATGTGGCAGTGAACACAGATGTGCATGTATTTTTCTGAATCAGGGGTTTTGTTTTCTAAAGGTAAATTACCAGAAGTGATTCCTCTGTTTCCTCATTTTGTATGACTTTCTGTGCTTGGGTCTTTGAATTAGCTGAAAGGGATTTCCCAGTCTTGAAGGATTGGCCTTGTGTATGAGGGTCCCCGTGTAGACTGCTTGTGCCTGTGATCTTGGCAAGCTGGAGGCTGAGTGAGCATGGGATGGGGTTTTCCTGGTGCTCTCCGGCTGCGGTCCTGGGCTCGCTGTCTCGGGGGCCTGTTGGAGGGGCTCCTCGGTGGACACCTGTGCGCTCCGTGCTGGTGGGGGGAGGGTGGCGGGCCAGTGCCGGGTTGGGAGTGCACTCCAGTACTCCCAGCCTGGTGGCAGCTGAGTTCCTGTGCCGCCTCAGCCGCAGCCCTTGTGTGCTGTCAGCTGCTCTGGGGAGTTACTGCGATGGCACCTGGCACCGGCTGGGTCCTGCTAGTGGCTGAGCTCAGGCCCTGCCTGCATTCCCTGGCAGTGAATTCGTGCTCTGAGCTGCTCTGGGGAGTTGCCGTGTTGGCACTGGACCACAGATTCATGCACCCTCCCTGTGAGCTGGGGAACTTAAAGTTCTGCCGGTGGGGCAGGGCGGCACTGCTGGGTCTTCTGCAGGTGTGCCTGGGTCTGGGCAGGCATCAGGGGGCTGCCTAGACCATTCGATCGCTGTGTGTGCCCAGGTCCTGCTCTCAGCTGCACTCAGGTGTGCAGAGGGAAAGCACACTGGTGCTAGGCAGGTCCTTCGATGCCAGATTGCCTCCAGTGGTTTCCTTGCCAAGTAGATGTTTAATTCTGAAACTTGGGTTCTTTAACTTATCTCATTGCACTGTAAAACTCAAGGCTTTTGTCCCATGTCTCAGGACAGGGAGTCCACGCCTGGTGCTCTCAGCATATCCATGCCCCCTCCCCTCTGCCTCGTGGCTGTGCTGTGGCTGGAGTGCCTGTGGTCTGTGTCTCTGTCTCTCCTACCATCCCCCCTCTTTTGTTATGTGATCTTTCTGTCCCTCCTGTAGAAGGTGTTCACTTCTGTCTCTGTTCTTCACGGTGAAATGCTGTGTGTGGGTGTAGAGCTGGTGTGCAGGTGGGAGAAGATGGATTCAGGCTCCGGCTTCCTAAAATGCTTTGGTTTTTTTCTTGTTAGTTGATATGTTCTTATTCTTCTGGTCAAACTTGAAGAACTAAAGAGTTTGGTAATAGTTATTAGTATTAGGATTTTGTCACTCTGCAGTCACTGGAATGACATAGAGATGGAGATGGTTTTAAGATGGAGTAGATTTGTGTTTATTTACTATTTACTATTTTGTCTGCTCACACAGGAGTAGGTTATTTAGAGTTACACAAGCCATTCAACATCCAAGGCCTCGTATAACCAACAGTTCCTTCCTTGCTGTCACACCAAGCCTCCTGCCTTCTCAGCTCACTGCCGTTAACACCAGTGGCCAGTGCATGTCCTGTCCGGCTGATCACCCCATGTTGTTGGTTGGGGTGAGCATCTGTAGCCCAGGAGAGCACCATGGCCCTTCAGATCCTTTGATGTCAGAACCCGTAGTGTAGCAGAAAGAAACTAGCTGTGTTTGTTCAAAGCTAAGAGATTCTTAAACTCTAATACATCTATTATTAAACGTTCTGTAGGAATATCAATCTTAATTTTTTTATAACATGAAATAAAAAGATGTCTAGTATAGGTATTTTTCTTGGTAAAATGGCTGATGAAATTACAGTATTGAACTGAGAATTGCAGGCTGTTTACAATTAACTGGGGGGTTGAGGTCGGGGCGCTATTGCAGAATTGCTGTACCATTTTGGATCTTTAGCTCTAAAGTCAGATTTATAGTTTTTTTCCTCTGTGTAGAAAGCCAATGTTTACAGCGAGTTCATGAAGTATTTCCAGACAGCTTGTTAAGTTTGGCTACAGGTATTTTTGGACATGTAGCCTGAACACATTAGCAAATCCTTCAGGGTAAAGATAGTATTTTCCTTTAAGGGTAAAGGAATAAGGGTAAAGGGTTTCCACAAATCTTAATCTACAAGTTTTTGCTTTTCCTATAAAAATGTATGTAATTATTTTTAGAGGATTACTACATGCAAATACCTAGAGGCTATGAGAGATACAAATTAGTCGAGATAGCCCCTTTCTCAGTGAGTTTTTAGCTTAACAGAAGATTTCATTCGTTCAGTCATTCATACCTACTGAGTGCAGGCACTGTGAAAACAATGACCATAAATTAGAAGAAAACAAGATAGATCAATCTCTAGTCACATAAAATTTATGGTCAAGTAGGAGCTATCAGATAAAGAAAATGCAGAATATCAGTTGAATTATTTAAAGAGGTGGGGTTAAAAATACCACTTTTGGTTGGAATGCTCAGGTAAGACTTTCTGGAAGTTACACTTAACAGATATTACAAGTCACCCTATGAAATACATGCCCAGAGTCTGCATTTTTGAATAGAATGATATAAGAGGTGCAGAAACCAGTGTAGTGTAGATTACATAAGTGGTCATGAGTCTCTATTCCTTCCTCTATTCATTGGTATCATTGATGTTGCATGTCCCTAAATTAAGAGGTGGTATCTCTTTCTCCATCCTTGGAATTTAGGTAGGCTTCATGACTTGATTTTGCCTATGAAATCCAGCAGATGTGACATGGTGTGCATTCTGAGGTAAAAAGGACTGGCATACTTCTCTTTCTTAGAAGGCTGCCTAACTGGGATGAGTAAGTCTAGTAGATGATGAGCAGTGAGCCATCCCATCTGAGCTATCACCCAACATACCCAAGAGTTGACCTTGTGCGGTATTAAGCTCAGAAGGGACCACAGGAAACACCCACCAGGTCCCAGTCTGAACTGTCAACTCACCAAATGTGTGAATTGAAGAAATATTTGTGGATGTTAAGCCCCTATGTTTCGGGTGGTTTCTTGCAAAGCAATAATTAGCTGATATCTATTAATGAGTCTTTCAAACGCCTTAGAGTTGGTGGGGACATAGCATAGTTCATAAGTGAAAGTGCATGTAGGAAAGAATGTTTTCATTACTAAACCCTTAATACAATTTTATAGTATACATAATTCTGGATTTTTTTTAGCACGTCAATTTTATTTCCTGTGGCATATGTCCTATGGCCAAAGTGAAGTTAGAATTTAGAATATGCATTGGTATTATTGCTTTCCAAAAAGTTTTATATTGAATTAATAGGAAATAGGTATCCATATTCACTGAAACAATGTATCTTAATTAATTATTTAACATCTTTTTTGTTTGTGTGTTCATTTTGGTTTAGGCGGTCCCACTTTCTAAGTATGAATGATGATATTAAGGTTTTCTTCAGTTTGCAACTTGGGATCACTTGAAAGGATAATTTGTGGTCAGAAATGTGAATCACCAGAGGCAATCATTTGAGGGTCTTGCTTTGTTATAAAGATTCTGAGTCCAACTGTATCTGCTCAGAAAATATAATTTCTGTGGGTTTTTTTAGAAGATTGTTTTTTTCTCTTCTCTTTTTTCTTGCTTCCCGCAAATTAAGAGATAATGTTTAAAATTCAGCTATTCAATGATTCTTTTTATAATAAAATCAGAGCCACATACAAGGAAACCCAATTTGTGTTGTCTGAATAAGCCACATTTTAAAATTTAATGTAACATGAGTAGTTGTTTCATGAATAAAATGTCCCTTTATATTCTTAAACATATCTTTAATTTATAAAAAGGATTTCAGGTCTTCTCAAAATTTTTGTATTTCCCCCTGCAAAAATTAATTTTCTTATGCCTTTAAATCTCTCATTCTGTTATTCCAAAGGACCTTGAGTTTCTTATTAGTCATATTCTTCCATTTAAAAAAATAGGTTACATAGGACTTAACCATAATCCTGGGGACATACAAGCCTATCAGTGGGTTTAGCCAGCCTGATCATCATCTTATTAAGGAATATAATGAGAATGTTGTATCTCCATTTTGCTGAGGAGAATCAGTATTACTGAGGAGAGAGGAATTTGATTACGTGATTCATTTCACAGACATTGGGTTATGTCAGGACGGTGACTAATTAATGTTTCTGATTTGTGCTCAGCTGGATGCCGTTTTTTAAAAATCAGGCTCCTCTCCATAAACATCCTTTTCGTTTTTGAGGGAGGAAGAGATCATGCAATAGCCAGTTTTACCTATGCTTTGTTTGTTAAGTATGTTGATAAATGAACTCTTTAACATCTAGCAAATTTGAGGGCTTCCCTGTTGCCACTTCAGGTTACCTGAAATTTCTGGCTAAATCTAGAAAATAAAGGTAATTTATTTTTGGTTTCTAAAAGGTACAGCTGCTTTGGAGCTAAGGGACTTCCCTGCCTGTGAGCACCTCTGATAAGGCTTCAGTGTATCTGGCCACTTTCCTATACTAGTAGTTTCTCCTAGGATGAGAAAGCTCCATAAAGTGTATAAAAGGTGTTGTGTCACCCACAACTGGAGCTTTTCAATTGTATTTTACAGAGTTGAGGAAGCTTACTAGGTTTCCAGTTGGCATGAAGGGAGCTTGCAAGTTGTTCTCCTGATAACAAGTTAAAAGCTGAACAAACTGAAAATCAACATCTCTTCCATATGGGAAGGAAGTCAGAGGACAAATTGCTGCCCCCAAACTGGAGACACAGAGAAGAACATAATCACAGCTTCACTAAGCAGAAGGGCAAGAGCAGCAACCTCCACGGGCACTGGCACCAGAAGAGGAACCTAAACTGTAATTCATGTACTTACAAAACCAATTTCAGATGATCAGCACGTAGAGGAAGTTAATTGTGTGTATGAAAAAAAATACATGCTTTACTTCTGGCAAATGGATACAGAACCCACAAAACAGATCTGTCAGGACAGTGGTTCCGAGTGTGGTCCTTGACTAGTAGCGTCGGTACTACCTGTGTTTGTTACAAATGCAGATCTTTGGGTCTCATCTGACCCACCGAAGCAAAGTCTCTGTGGATGTAGCCCAGGAAACTTTATTCTTAGTGAAATATAATTGCTGTATAGCACTGTGTGAATTTAAGGTATATGATCGTGTTGGTTTGATACATTTAAATATTGCGATATGGTGCCACCATACTGTTAGCTAACACCTCTATCACCTCATGTAATTCTTTCTTTTTTGTGGTGGGAACAGTCAAGATCCAGTCAGTTTTCTTTTTGTTAATTTTGTTTTCTACTTTTTCTGCCTTCTGTGCTTTTTAACTGAGCATGTGATTCCATTCCCCTCTTTCCTTATATTGTACTTCTTCATTCTTCAGTGGCTGCCCCTAGAGTTTGCAAGGTACGTGTACAACTAATACAGGTCCACTTTCCAGAAACACTGTGCTGCTTCACAGGCAGCTCACATCCCTTGTACCGACAAAATGTCCCTAATCCCTCCCCACAGTGCCTTCTGTCACTGTCAGTCATTTCATGTGTACGTCAGCTATCCATTGAGTAAACTGCAAACTGTTCAACTGATTAAGAGTAAGAAAAATGGAAGTTTTTATTTTCCCTTTAGTCATTCTTCTCTGATGCTCTTTTCTTTATGCAGATCCAGTTTCTGACCTATATCATTTTCTACTCTTACTGCTTAGATCTGACAAAAAGACATTCCAGAGGAGGACTGAGAGAGGAAGATTGCTGGAATAGCCACTGCAGAGAAAATTTTTATCACTCATGTGATCTTGGGTGAGTCACCAAAATGTCCTGAGCTTAGGCTTTAGTATCCATAGAAGGACACTAATGTTTACCTCACAAGATTGGACAATTAAATGAGGACTTTACTGACCACCAATACTGACCGCACTATTCAGGTAAGTGGCCATTTTACAGTGTTATATTTACTATCTCTGGTTGTTGTGAGAACTCTCCAGGTGAATGGACACTTTTTGCATAATTTATGGAATTTTTCAAGGGTGGTTTTGACTGATTTTGACTGCAATATTTTTGCCTTAACCTGCTAACATCAATATCTTTGGTTAAGATGTAATCCCCCTTTAAGCCTTTGGATGACAGTGGACCTAATGTCTTCAGAGGCCCTCTGGCTATTTCTGCAGTTGGACTCAGGGTGGCCCATCCTAACTGGAGGTATGTCTAGTGGCTACTTGCTAAGTCTGGTTGGGGCAGAATGGCGATGGAGAACAACAGAGTTCCAGAAGGAACTGTCTGCTGATCATCCAGCAGGTCTATTGTTTCCATTTACAAAGCGACAGTCAAAATTTTGTCAGCCCCACATAATGGTTCATGTCAATGTAACAACCAGAGATAGTAAATATAACACTGTGAAAGAAGTGCTTAGGACCCTCGAAATACTGTTAGGTATTATGAAACATTTTTTAAAGATAGTTGAGTTTACTCAACATCAAAAGAGGTAAAATTCAAATGAATAGGACTGCATAAATATATAGAGTTTGGTAATCTTAGATCCTAAAATCCAAGGAAGGGATTAGAGACAATGCAAAGTGTGAAAGAGATGAATGAGTAATGAATTGTCTTAACTTTTATTTGATTATTTTCATTTACAGTTCTGGCACTGACACTTTAAAAAAAAGATTTAAATTTTATGTAAATATTGAACTTCAGTAAAATAACTTAAAAAACATTTACATATACATCACTTAATCTCCATAAAATATACAATACTTTTAATATAGCTATAGGCTAGAATGACTTTGATACATATTCATAATTTTAAGAGATATCCCATATATCACATGTGGCAATAAATACTGAATTTGCCAAGACGTGTGAAATATTAAACACTATGTAACATGCACTCAAAATGTACATTTTGAAATACATATATTTTAAAACCATAAAACTGTGATTTAATCTAGATGTACATTACATATTCTATGTAGAAATATGAACATCTATTACAAATAAAAGATACTATAACATCAAATGAGATATATTCCCAAAGCTGCTAGGAACCAGTTTGAACATGGAGAATATAAATTTCTGCTTTGGCTAGAGTTAAGTCTCATCTTTTTAAACCTTCATATGAATTGGAATGATTTTAATTTGCTAAAATTTAAAAACTTTATCAAGTATCAGTTTTTAATTTTAAATTCTTGTAAGCTGCATTTCTTTTCCTCGTTTATATTGACAAAAGCAAACACAAGAACAATGTAAAATAAAAATCTGAGTATTACTGCTAAATGAAGGTAGGTCTTTAACATTCTGTAGACCAAATCCCTTAAGTGCAACAGACTTTTATAGGAATTATACTGTTTTACATTCACAAGCAAATTATAATAAAATTCTGTCCTGTACTTCTGGACATCATTAACATTCCTGCAAAATATGTCTTTGATTATTATTGGCACACAAAAATCTCCTCTCTAAATATACAAGAGAGTTGGTTAACTGGCATTTTAAAAAATAAAAATGATTGCTATTTCTAAAAAACAGCAATATTGCTCACCCAGCAGAACTGAATGTACTGATAACTGACATGCTGCTCCAACCTCAACCACTTCATAAAGTTAGCTTACTGTTACTGTACATGAGGGTAAGAAAACTGATAAACTGACAGAAAACAGGATGTTAATCCAGAGAAAAACTCTGAGTCGTTTTATAGGCAGCAGGTTCATATGAGCTTAAGTTTTATCCACAATTTGCTATAAAGTGCATGTTATGAATTCTCTGCTCCTGGCCTGGCATGTCAATCTTTTATTTGTAGGTAGTAAAAAGATCTGAATTTGGTAATTGAAAATTTGTCATAACAACTATATAAATATTAGTTAGATGCTTAGTATAATTTAAGATTTTATAACTAGGAGCATGGTTAAAAAAAGAAAAAGATTATAATAAAACACTCCTACCACTCCCCTCATGCATTACATTATTTATAAACTATGTTAGTGTCACTGAATTGTGAGACTTTCTTATAATATTTTCTAGAATATCCTTCCCCCAGGATCTATGGATTATTATATGTATTTCAGTCTTACCATCTGATGTAAAAGGGTAAGTTGTCAACTTATATATTCTTCCTGTTCATTTTTCTGGATTTCCCATTTTACAGCAAATAACTTAAAATAATGAAAAAGCACTTGACAGCATTACTGTCAGCATTTTTCACCAGGGAACTAATTACTGCATATGGCTGGAAACAGAATTTAGGTCTTTTACATACACATTGAAATCATATTTTGGGTAATTACTAAGGTGCAACAATCAAAATTAGTAGGAATGTTTACTGAAGAAAAATATTAATACCAAAACTTTAAAACCTATCTGATATCATATTCAGCCATTATGTGTTCAGATGAAATGTTATAAGATCTCATCAGCCATCATGTTAAGTAAGCCTCAGTAGGGGTTACAACCTCCTTCTCCATGTTTTCCTAAAACATACCTCTGCTGAATTTGCAGCATGTTTGGAAGGAAGCCTGTAATTTCAGTTAAAAGCATGATGCTTAATCTATTTGAATATGGTAAGTCAAATCATACTATATATAAATTGTCCTGCACAATACATATTTGCTATTTCAAATGGAATGTTTTCAAGGTGATAGTGGTAGCCAAAAGTGCTGAGAACCTAAATGGTGCATAATATAAAAAAACCCTCAAAATTCAATTATTTAAGATACTATAAATACTTTCACTGAATCTAAAAATAATACCCTAATTGTATAAGGTTTCTTTTTAAGTAGTTTTAAAAAAATTATAAATCTCATACTGCACCTCTCTGTCCTGTACTTCAAAGATATGGATTATCTTTATCACTATGTGTGTATATACATATATATATATATATATATATATATATACACACACATATAACAAATAATCCCTTAAAGAAGGGGTTGAGAAGAATAGGGGAGGAGAACTGTGGCTAAAATTCCCTTTATTATGTGCATTTGTAAATACCGAGTTAAAACACCATTTACTTATGTTAGCCCGGTTGCTCCTTTAATAAAGTTACTGTGCATTCAGCCCAGCTGAGTATGTAAGCATATAGTTAAGGCTATATATATAATAAAAACAATTATCTGGATAAATCAGAAAAATAAATTTTCAAAGATGGCACTTTATTGGTCTGAGTACTTTTTCTCCCCATTATATTCTGATTTTGCCACACAATAGCTCATTTCCCATTTCTCAGTTTACTTCTCTCACATTACACAGATAAGAAATTTCTTACAGGATAAGAAATATCAGTAGAATAATAATTTTCTCTATTAAATCTGCTTTTGTGGGGAAAAATCAACAATGTTCCCTTAGAAATCAATTGTCAAAGCACCTAATTCTAGGGAAAAAGAACTAAAAATTTTTTATAATATGCAGTGATCAAAAGGGAGAAAACTTTCTTTTGACTGAAGGATTTTTAGGCCAGTAAAGTGACCATTTAAGCACATAAAATACCCAAGTGACTAAGAGAATGAACCTTCTTGGCTGTGCTTTCAGCATTGACAACTGTGTAGGAACAAGCCAGACTTTAAATTTAGTGTTTCTGCCAGTCTCCCTGATGTCTTGTTGTTTTCTTAGAGATAAGTCACATTTTACCCCAAAAAGTACCTTATTAGATAATTAGAGCCATGTTAAAATGCACCAGTCTTATGTGTTTCTAACTGGCCACAGAAGATTCATTCATATTTTCACTGGAACTAGCAAGTAATTTTGTACATATTATATAGTTCTTAATATAAGAGCAAAAATTAGAGTTCATTGATGAATGAGCATAACTTTGCAGAAATGTAAAAGTAAACATTTCTTAAAGACGTGCTATAGTAGAACCATTAATCTGTTCCAACAGAAAAATCTCAATTTTTAGACAAAGAAAAAATTCCAAGCCAACCATGAGTAAAAGGAAACACCCACAGAAAAATCTGTATTATCTTTTTTTTTTGGTAAATTGTGAGGGAAAATGAGAAAAGGGTGTGCAAAAAAGTTTATCTTCTTAGAGTAAAAAAAAAAAAAGACGTACTATTAAGTGATGTGACAATTTCTTAATTTTTCCTAAGAACTAAGTCCCATTATTTAATTAAATGAAAGGGAAAAATAGTCTGCTAGCAGCTATTTATATAACACAAATGAAGGCACGGATAAGACTCTGGAGTTGATGTGTGGTGAGTATCAGGTGATTTTGGCATGAACAAAATCTGACCCTGAAATAGAGTTGAAGAACTGGTGCTATTTTGGGTTGATAGTTGTATCCTAACTGAACCAGGGATCCATAAAAATCTTTTCTTTCTTATCAAAACTTGATAGCTTATCTATGCAAAAATTATGTATGAAAATAAACCCTTTAACAGAACTGCTTTTCATCACATTCAAAAGGTCCTGTGCAGAGTCAGTTTCTGAAGAACTCTCTCAAGGCCTGAACTGGAGAGAAACCAAAACAGAACCCAAAGGAGGTAAGGATGGCCCCTTGTAGGAGGCACTTATGAATTTTTTGATGAAAGCTTAAATAAAATTTACTTTCGAACAGCTGATCACAAGTAAGCTACTTGTCCTTAGGAAAATTTAGGGCCAGCAGGCCATGTTTTGATGGAAAACATCCTTGGACCATATCCCAGATCCTTCTTTGTATATCATACCTTGTGATTCAGCGACGTTAGCACTGACAGTGTTGCCACTAATGATTATTATGTGGTCTTAGCAAAGAAGGAAACCACTGAAGTCACTGGATACGATATCTCAGGAAGGAATTACACAGCATTTGTTCAATAACTATTAAAATTCCTCTAAATATTTTTTTTTACATTTCTGCTTGTGAAAGAAAGTCATCATGGTTGCATCTTCCTCCTAACCAAATATTCTAGGATATGCTGTCATTCAAAACTAGACTGGAAAGAACAAGATTAGAAGCAGGGCAGTGAGGTCACCAATTGCTGCTTTTCTCCCTCAAGTCTGTTAACTAGGCAGCTGGAAGTCATTCCACATCCGAAGCATCGTTGTCAGAAAGATGATAGTTGCTCCCCTTCACCCGAATATATTCAATATACCTCCCTTCATCAGAATCCGAAGCGCCACAGGTACATAGCCTGTTGTCAAAGAGTGATTCAATTTCCTCTAATTTTTTCCCTTTGGTCTCAGGAAGACAGCCGTAGATGAACAGGAGACCGATGGCGGCAAACCCAGCATAGAGGAAGAAGGCTCCTGCAATGGAAAATGATAGTATAGGCCTTGGTTGGAAAGGGTACTTTAGGCTTTTCTTTCTGATCAATCTTGCATAACTGTGGTCTGAAATGGAACCAAAAAATTACCACCAGCCTGGTTTAATCTAGTTGTTCTAAATCTGTGAATATAATACAATGTATCCTTCTAAAATCAGTTCATCGTAATGCCAAATCAAGAACAACAGACTGGGCTCAGGTGCACCTGCTTTGAAGTCTTCCCTTACTTACCTGGCTAGAGGTAATTTTGCTTTCACAGCACTATTGCTGAGGCCCTCTAGCATAATAACCAAGAAGGGTAATAATTATGTGCATATGTTTGTCTTGTCTACTAGACAAGGCACTTCGAGGGAGAATTTTTTCTCATTTATCTAGTATTTCTAGAGCCAGTGACGACCTTGCAAAATTCATGACTCAGTGGAGTACATAGTCATCTTTCCAGTCTTCCATGCCCAAAGTCTGAGTTAACTTTGACTTTTACTCTCCTACCCAATATCCAGTCTGCTTTTGACCTTCAAAATGTAGTCTGAAGATGACCACTACTTACCATTCCAGTGATCTCTGTGGTCTAAGGGCCATCCTCTCTCATCTGCCCTATTTGCAACAGTCTCCTTTTTCTTTCTTCTAGACCCCTATATTACATTTTTTTGGCCCATAGCACTCATCACCATTTGACAAACCATCAAGCTTTCTAATTTGCTTTCTTCCACTAGGATGTAATCTCCATGAGGTGAGAGAATTTTTTTTGCTGTAAGACTGCATATCAGTGAAGCACGACCACAAAGGCATAAATACCACCTGGATGAGATGAGATGTACAAGTGAGTGGTTTGTGTGCATTCTCTACATATTTCCAAGATGGCCTTTCCTATCTAATTCCCAATTTAAAGATAAGAACCTTACTATAATGGAGTCCTGATTAATTTTAGGCCTTTATTCCAGAGTGTCCTATATGTGAGATGGGGAAGGAGGGTGACAAATGGCTGGAGAATGGATATCAGATTATCAAAGTTGTAAGATCTGGGTTTAAGTCTTGCTCTGTGGCTTCTAGATAGTCATTTAACCTCTTCTCTGGGCCTCAGTTGCCTCATTAAGTAAAACAAGATGCTTTTTCACCTCTTATTTAAGTTTTTGGTTTAGGTTTATAATTCTGTGAATCTTATACCCCAGATCAGGAGCAGGTATAGGAGAAATGCTTATGAGATGTTTCAGAGGGAGACCTGATCTGTTTCAGTAGCAAAAGAGGTCTCCCTGAGGGTAGAGCCTATGGCTTATCTTTGGTTTCCCAGTGCCTAGTATGGTGCCTGACACTTTGGAGGGTCTGGAAATGATCGTCTTCCAGGTTTCTGCCAGATGTAATACATTGGGTGAGCAGATATGAAATAAAGGGCTAAAAGCTAGACAACATAAAAACATATTTGAAAGTCAGGCTTTAAATTTAAAGAATGGAATAACCTTTCTTGGTTCTGCTGAATCATTACAGAATGGGTAAGGCATTTCAGAAACATGTCTTGGTAAGGCTCAAGGAAAGCTGTGGAGGGAAAGTGCTGTTGAATTGGCCACACAAGAGAATCTGCTCTGTGAAATAAGGAGCTATGAGAGAAGGGAAACAGGTAAATTTTGAGATGTTTGATCAAGTCATCAGAAGCCATATAATTCAGTTTACAAATACAGGGCTTCTTTATGCCAAATAATCAGAAAGGAATATTAGGTCACCCTGGATGCATGACTGAGTGTTACAGTGAGAGGCAGACACCGTGGCTCTGATGACAGTGCGGATCTGGAAGTCACATAGTGACCCAGGCTGAATCCTTGGGCAGTTTTCTTAAATTCTATTGGCTGCCCAAACTCTAGAAATAATGCACATTATATGCCTATTAGAATTTTGGATGTATTATTAGATTCCTCCAAATGACCAGGGAGGAAGAGTCACTATTAGAACAAGATAAGTATGACTAATAAATTGGGAATGATGGCACAAAAAAAGGTGATGGTAACAAACTAGTTCTTGGAGAATGTGTGAGTCTGAGGAAAAAATGAAAGGAGATGAATGAAGTCCTGTGATCTGATTGTAGATAAACAAAGACTGTGGAAACAGCAACAGAAATGGAAACTTCAAAAAACCCCACAATTTCTATAAAAGGAGCACAATATTGAGTAAACATCATATTTCACAAGTTCAGAACAGTGGCATGAGTAAGAGTAAGAAATCTTATCAGTCAGGGCTACACTCCTACAGTGAAAAACAATTAGATGGGTTAGGGAGAGGCATAGTGACCCAGATTCCTGAATCCAAATAAAATCAAGGAAATTCTATTGAAATAGAAGTCCCTTTTATAAAATCTGAGGAATCTAAAGCAGGCAACTGCCTAACCAGCCTTTACTGGTGAGACCTGTGGTTAACCCAGGAAGCAATGGCTCCAGGTAAGGGCAAGTCGACTAGGGAACTCACTTTCTTAATTGTTCTCCTTTAGAATGAAAACGAAACAGATGTCTAAAATGAGCATTCAGCATTGCAGACATTCCTCAGTTTTATTTTGAAGGAAATAAGATTAATCAAATTATTCAAAATGAGGAAATCAAAGACCATGTTTGATTGAATTTCAATACCTCAACACAGAAACCTTGATGTAATGCTCTCCAAAGAATTTAATCAAAATATGCTATATATAAAATGGCATACTGGTAACATTTTAACTGCAGTATTTAGTAATAAACATTACAGAATGGGGTCCATGGCAGAGCTGTCTGAGCAGTGTAGTTCAGGAAAGAATAAAAATTTAAGGTCTTTGAAACAATATAAGACATGAATATTTCCAGAGAAATGTATTTTTAAATCAGTAACATGTAGATTAAAATATAGATTAAAATTTATGAATTTATGGGAAAAATTTTAATTGCCAAATGGGTTAAAGGTAAATATACTAAATATACATCCAGTTTAAAATGCCAGTGCATTTCCTTTCTAAGACAATAAATATTTCTGGGACTTGAATTTAGAAGATGGCGGGTAGGAGTGCAGGCCGGAAACCTCCCACATATGTACACCAAGGAAGCAAATACAACTAAACCTGAAAATGACCTGAATATGGTAGAACAGACCACCTGCACCGGAGGAAGACGAGAAAACCACACAGAGAAGGGTAAGTGGCAGAGCTGCCTTCAAGTGGGACCCATCCTAGCTCACAGGTGGGAGGAAGAGGAATGGAGCAGGGAGGGGATAGGCACTTAGGAACTCTGCAGGCATGGCCCTGGATATCTCTAGGAACATGAGTCCACATTGTATTGGGTTCTGGTGATTAGCAGGACTGGACACCAGGGAGGCTGAGATTCCAACTGCTTGTGGAGGACAGGCATGCTCTGCCAGCCCACTGAGACCCAATACAGAAGCAGCAGAGGGAAGGGTGCCAGAAGGGAAAGGGTTGGATGGAGCTCTCTGCAGGAGATACTTCTCCAGCCCAACAGGTAGGGCACTCTCGGGAGCCCCAAATGTTCCATCCCCCTTGATGGTGGATCAGCTAAGAGGTGTTTCCCTATGCACCATCAGTGCACCAGCCTACTCTGCCCAGCAGAGTCAGACTTTGCTGCCTGGCAGGGAGAGGGAGGCTTTTCCAAGCCCTGTCTCAGCTCAGTTAGAGAGGTGCCTGCAGAGGTATGTCCGAGCACTCCTTCCACCTTATGGGAGACCTTGCCTGGTGCCATGAGCCCTGCTGCCATTGTTTCACGTATGTAGATGCTCCTGTGTTGGGCGCATAGATATTGATAATGGTTGTATCTTCTTGTTGGAGTGACCCTTTTATCATTATGTAATGTCCTTCTTTGTCTCTTGTGACTTTCGTTGATTTGAAGTCTATTTTGTCTGATACAAGTACTGCAACTCCTGCTTTTTTCTCACTATTAGTTGCAAGAAATATCTTTTTCCATCCCTTCACTTTCAGTCTGTGTATGTCTTTGGGTTTAAAGTGGGTCTCTTGTAGGCAGCATATAGATGGGTCTTGTTTTTTTTATCCATTCAGTGACTCTGTGTATTTTGATGGGTGCATTCAGTCCATTTACATTTAGGGTGGTTATTGACAGGTATGTACTTATTGGCATTGCAGGCTTCAGATTCGTGGTTACCAAAGGTTCAAGGTTAACTTCCTTACTATCTAAGAGTCAAACTTAACTCACTTAATATGTTATTACAAACACAATCTAAAGGTTCTTTTTCTTTTCTTCCTCCTCCATTCTTTATATATTAGGTATCATATTCTGTACTCTATCCCTTGATTGACTTTGGAGATAGTTATTTTAATTTTTGCATTTGCTTAGTAATTAGCTGTTCTACTTTCTTTACTGTGGTTATTTATTTTTAAAATTTTATTGTAAAATGTAATACACACAAAAAGGTGTAAAACATATAAAGTCTAACTTTTTTTTTGCTATTATTAATATACAATTACATGAGCAACATTATGGTTCCTAGACTCCCCCTATTATAAAGTCCCCACCACATACCCCATTCAGTCACTGTCCATCAGTGTAGAAGGATGTTAAAGAATCACTACTTGTCTTCTCTGTGTTATACTGCCTTTCCCGTATCCCCCTACCCCACCCCCACCCCCGCTACATTATGTGTGCTAATTGTAATAGCCCTTTTTCCCCCTTATCCCTCCCTTCCCAGTTCCTTTCCCTTTGGTAACTGTTAGTCCATTCTTGGGTTCTCTGAGTCTGCTGCTGTTTTATTCCTTCAGTTTTTTCTTTGTTCTTATACTCCACAAAAGAGTGAAATCATTTGGTACTTGTCTTTCTCTGCCTGGCTTATATCACTAAGCATAATACCCTCTAGCTCCATCCATGTTGTTGCAAATGGTAGGATTTGTTTTCTTCTTATGGCTGTATAGTATTCCATTGTGTATATGTACCACCTCTTCTTTATCCATTCATCTACTGATGGACACTTAGGTTGCTTCCATTTCTTGGCTATTGTAAATAGTGCTGCCATAAACATAGGGGCGCACATGTCTTTTTCAAACTGGGCTGCTGCATTCTTAGGGTAAATTGCTAGGAGTGGAATTCCTGGGTCAAATGGTATTACTATTTTGAGTTTTTTGAGGAACCTCCATACTGCTTTCCACAATGGTTGTACTAATTTGCATTCCCACCAGCAGTGTAGGAGGGTTCCCCTTTCTCCAAATCCTCACCAACATTTGTTGTTGTTTGTCTTTTGGATGGCTGCCATCCTTACTGGTGTGAGGTGATATCTCATTGTGGTTTGAATTTGCGTTTCTCTGATGACTAGTTTTCATGTGCCTGTTGGCCACCTGAATTTCTTCCTTGCAAAAGTGTTTAGCTCCTCTGCCCATTTTTTAATTGGCTTATTTGCTTTTTGTTTGTTGAGGTGTGTGAGCTCTTTATATATTTTGGATGTCAACCCCTTATCAGATACTTCATTTATGAATATATTCTCCCATATTTCAGGATGTCTTTTTGTTCTACTAATGTTATCCCTTCCTGTACAGAAGCTTTTTAGTTTGATAGAGTCCCATTTGTTCATTTTTGCTTTTGTTTCCCTTGCTGGGGAGATATGTTCATGAAGAAGTTGCTCGTGTTTATGTCCAAGAGATTTTTACCTATGTTTTTATCTAAAGTTTTATGGTTTCATGACTTACATTCAGGTCTTTGATCCACTTTGAGTTTACTTTTATGTATGGGGTTAGACAGTAATCCAGTTTTATTCTCTTACATGTAGCTGTCCAGTTTTGCCAACACCAGCTGTTGAAGAGGCTGTCATTTCCCCATTGTATGTCCATGGCTCCTTTATCGTATATTAATTGACCATATATGCTTGGGTTTATATCTGGGCTCTCTATTCTGTTCCACTGGTCTATGGGTCTGTTCTTGTGCCAGTACCAAATTGTCTTGATTACGGTAGCTTTGTAGTAGAGCTTGAAGTCAGGGAGCATAATCCCCCCTGCTTTATTCTTCCTTCTCAAGATTGCTTTGGCTCTTCCGGGTCTTTTGTGATTCCATATGAATTTTAGAACTATTTGCTCTAGTTCATTGAAGGATGCTGTAGGTATTTTGATAGGGATTGCACTGAATCTGTAGATTGCTTTAGGCAGGATGGCCATTTTGACAATATTAATTCTTCCTAGCCAAGAGCATGGAATGAATTTCCATTTATTAGTGTCCTCTTTAATTTCTCTTAAGAGTGTCTTGTAGTTTTCAGGGTATAGGTCTTTCACATACTTAGTTAGGTTTATTCCTAGGTATTTTTGTTCTTTTTGTTGCAATTGTGAACGGAATTGTTTTCCTGATTTCTCTTTCTGCTAGTTCATCGTTAGTGTATAGGCATGCAACAGATTTCTGTGTATTAATTTTGTATCCTGCAACTTTGCTAAATTCAGAAATTAGATCTAATAGTTTTGGAGTGGATTCTTTAGGGTCTTTTATGTACAATGTCATATCATCTGCAAACAAGGACAGTTTAACTTCTTCTTGCCAGTCTGGATGCCTTTTATTTCTTTGTGTTCTCTCATTGCCGTGTCTAGGACCTCCAGAACTATGGTGAATAGAAGTGGAGAGAGTGGGCATCCTTGTCTTTTTCCTGATCTTAAAGGAAAAGCTTTCAGCTTCTTGCTGTTAAGTATAATGTTGGCTGTGGGTTTGTTATATATGGCGTTTATTATGTTGAGGTACTTGCCATCTATACCCATTTTGTTGAGAGTTTTAATCATGAATGGATGTTGAATTTTGTCAAATGCTTTTTCAGCATCTATGGAGATGATCATGTGGTTTTTGTTCCTTTTTGTTGATGTAGTGGATGATGTTGATGGATTTTCTAATGTTGTACCATCCTTGCGTCCCTGGGATGAATCCCACTTGATCATGATGGATCATCTTTTTGATGTATTTTTGAATTCGGTTTGCTAATATTTTGTTGAGTATTTTTGCATCTATGTTCATCAGGGATGTTGGTCTATAATTTTTGTTTTGGTGGTGTCTTTGCCTGGTTTTGGTATTAGAGTTATTGATATTGGCCTCGTAGAATGAGTTTGGGAGTATTCCCTCCTCTTCTACTTTTTGGAAAACTGTAATGAGGATGGGTATTAGGTCTTCACTAAATGTTTGATAAAATTCAGCAGTGAAACCGTCTGGTTCAGGAATTTTGTTCTTAGGTAGTTTTTTGATCACCAATTCAATTTCTTTACTGGTAATTGGTCTATTCAGATTTTCTGTTTCTTCGTGGGTCAGCCTTGGAAGGTTGTATTTTTCTAGAAAGTTGTCCATTTCTTCTAGGTTATCCAGTTTGTTACTGTATAATTTTTCATAGTATTTTCTCATAATTCTTTGTATTTCTGTGGTATCTGTAAGTGATTTTTCCTTTCTCATTTCTGATTCTGTTTATGTTTGTAGACTCCCTTTTTTTCTTGATAAGTCTGGCTAGGGTTTGTTTATTTTCTCAAAGAACCAGCTCCTGCTTTCTTTGCTTCTTGCTATTGATTTATTCTTCTTAATTTTATTTATTTTTGCTTTAATCTTTATTATGTCTCTCCTTCTACTGACTTTGGCCCTCATTTGTTCTTCCTTTTCTAGTTTCATTAATTGTGAGTTTAGACTGTTCTTTTGGGATTGTTCTTCTTTCCTGAGGTAGGCCTGTATTGCAATATATTTCCCTCTTAGCACAGCCTTAGCTGCATCCCACAGATTTTTGTGTTGTTGTCATTAGTCTCCATATATTGCTTGATCTCTGATTTTATTTGGTCATTGATCCACTGATTATTTGGGAGCATGTTGTGAAGCCTCCATGTGTTTGTGGGCTTTTTTGTTTTCTTTGTGTAATTTATTTCTAGTTTCATACCTTTGTGATCTGAGAAGCTGGTTGGTACAATTTCAATCCTTCTGAATTTACTGAGGTTCTTTTTGTGGCCTAATATATGATCTATTCTTGAAAATGTTCCATGTGCACTTGAGAAGAATGTGTATTCTGCTGCTTTTGGGTGGAGTGTTCTGGAGATATCTGTTAGGTCCATCTGTTCTAATGTGTTGTTCAGTGCCTCTGTCTCCTTACTTATTTTCTGTTTGGTTGATCTGTCCTTCAGAGTGAGTGGTGTGTTGAAGTCTCCTAGAATGAATGCATTGCATTCTATTTCCCCCTTTAATTCTGTTAGTATTTGTTTCACATATGTAGGTGATCCTGTGTTGGGTGCATAGATGTTTATAATAGTTACATCCTCTTGTTGGACTGACCCCTTTATCATTATGTAATGTCCTTCTTTGTCTCTTTTTTTTTTTTGAAGTCTATTTTGTCTGATACAAGTACTGCAACTCCTGCTTTTTTCTCCATATTAGTTGCATGAAATATCTTTTTCCATCCCTTTACTTTCAGTCTGTGTATGTCTTTGGGTTTGAAGTGAGTCTCTTGTAGGCAGCATATAGATGGGTCTTGTTTTTTTATCCATTCAGTGACTCTATTTCTGTTGATTGGTGCATTCAGACCATTTACATTTAGGGTGATTATCGATAGGTATGTAGTTATTGCCATTGCAGGCTTTAGATTTGTGGTTACCAAAGGTTCAAGGGCAATTCCCTTACTATCTAACAGTCTAATTTAACTTACTTCCTATACTATTACAAACACAACCTAAAGGTTCTTTTTTTTTTTCCTCCCTCCTCCATTCTTTGTATGTTATGAATCATATTCTGTACACTTTATCCTCCCTTCGATGACATCTGTTTAGCCTTAGGAACACTTCCATTTATAGGAGTCCCTCCAAAATGCCCTGTAGAGGTGGTTTGTGTGAGGTAAATTCTCTCAGCTTTTGCTTATCTGAAAATTATTTAATCCCTCCTTCAAATTTAAATGATAACCTTGCCAGGTAGAGTATTCTTGGTTCAAGGCCCTTCTGCTTCATTGCATTAAATATATCATGCCACTCCCTTCTGGCCTGTAAGGTTTCTGCTGAGAAGTCTGATGATAGCATGATGGGCTTTCCTTTGTATGTGATCTTTTTTCTCTCTCTAGCTGCTTTTAAAAGTCTGTCTTTATCCTTGATATTTGCTGTTTTAATTATATGTCTTGATGTTGTCTTCCTTGGGTCCCTTGTGTTGGTCTCTCACGCCATGGAGGTGCCCAGATCTCCCATCTCCTTCCCCAGATTGGGGAAGTTTTCAGCAATTACCTCCTCAATGACACTTTCTATCCCCCTTTTTCTCTCTCTTCTTCTGGTACCCCTATAATGCGAATATTGTTCTGTTTGGATTGGTCAAACAGTTCTCTCAGTATTCTTTCATTCTTAGAGATCCTTTTTTCTTTCTGTGCCTCAGTTTCTTTGTATTCCTGTTCTCTTAATTTCTATTCCATTTACCGTCTCTTCTACTACAGCTAATCTGCTTTTAAATCCCTCCATTGTATGTTTCATTTCAGATATGGTATTTCTTAATGATTGAATCTCCATCCTAAATTCATTCCTGAGGTTTTCAGTATTTTTTTCTGTACCTCCATAAGCACGTTTATAATTTTTATTTTGAACTCTGTTTTAGGAAGATTGTTGTTTGATTTCATTTGGCCCTCTTTCTGGGGTTTGTGCGATTTTTGTCTGAACCATATTTTGACATTTCATTTTTCTGTGTGGTGCCCTCTAGTGTGCAGAAACTCCAGTCACTGGAGCTGCTCAGCCCCTAGAGTGAGGTTGAGAGTCATAGGGGAGTAGAGTTTTTGCCTGGGGGGAGGAAAGATCTGTTTCCTTCCCGTCTGCGGTTTCTGTCTCCAGTGTCAGAGGCAGTGGGCCAAGCACACATGGGTAAAATGTGTTTTGCGTCTCAGCTGTTGTAGACGGGGCCTCCCTCTGGCTGGCCCCACGCCTGCTCGCCAGTAGGAAGGCTCAACAGGCTGTGTATCACAGTGGGGGGCCTTGGAGCTGAGTAGGCAGTCAGGGAGATGGAGCACCTGAAGCTCCTCAAAGTTCCCAACCAGCTGGGCAGAGCGCACCCAGACCACCTCGTCCAGCTCTCCCTTCTCCTGCACAGCAAGCTCCATGCAAACCCCGCCCCTTCAGCAGCCCTCTTGCTGCTAGGAAGCCTCTCAGATTCCCTGCCATTCCTCTGACACAGAGCGGCTGGGTGTGGATCCCTTCTTTCACAAATGGCCAGAATGTCAATTTTCTCAAGTCCTCCACCTGTCCAGAGCACCACACGCTATAGGAATCTGCTCACAAAGCAGATGTCCAGGGCTAGGTGTCCAGCAGTCCCAGGCTTTCACCCCCTCCCGTGCTCTGTTTCTCTTCCTCCTGACTGTGAGCTGGGGTGGGGAATGGGTTTGGTCCCACGGGATTAAGGCTTTCATATGTTACCCTGTTTCTTGAGGTCTGCTCTGTTCGTGAGGTCTGTATGCAGTGCGGTTCAGCCTTCTTTCTTGTTGCTGTCTGAAGGTTATAGTTAATACATTTTTGTACTGTTTGTGATTTTGGGAGGAGCTCTCCGTCTCACCTCTCATGCCGCCATCTTGGAAAAGCTGTCTTTACTGTGGTTTTATTACCTCTGGTGACAGCTGTTAAACCCCATCTATAGCAGTCCCTCCAAAATACACTGTAGAGATAGTTTGTGGGATGTAAATTCCTTCAGCCTTTGCTTATCTGAAAATTGTTTAATCCCTCCTTTAAATTTAAATGATAATCTTGCTGGATAAAGTAATCTTGGTTCAAGGCCCTTCTTCCTCATTGCCTTAAATACATCATGCCACTCCCTTCTGGCCTGTAAGGTTTCTGCTGAGAAGTCTGATGGGTTTTCCTTTATATGTGATCTTATTTCTCTCTCTAGCTGCTTTTAAAAAGGCTGTCTTTATCCTTGATATTTGCCATTTTAATTACTATATGTCTTGGTGTTGTCTTCCTTGGGTCCCTTGTGTTGGGAGATCTGTGCCCCTCCATGGCCTAAGAGACTATCTCCTTCCCCAGATTAGGGAGGTTTTCATCAATCACTTCCTCAAAGACACTTTCTATCCCTTTTTCTCTCTCTTCTTCTGGTACCCCTATAATGTGAATATTGTTCCGTTTGGATTGGTCACACAGTTCTCTCAATATTCTTTCATTCTTAGTTATCCTTTTTTCTGTCTGTGCCTCAGCTTCTTTGTATTCCTCTTCTCTAGTTTCTATTTCATTTATCGTCTCCTCCACTGTTAATACCCTCCACTGTGCTCTTCAATGATTGCATGTCTGATCGTAATTCATTCCTGAGTTCTTGAATATCTTTTTGTACCTCCATGAGCATGTTAATGATTTTTATTTTGAACTCCCTTTCAGGAAGAGTCATGAGGTTGATGTCATTTAAATCTTTCTCAGGAGTAGTATTAATAATTTTACTCTGAACCAGATTCCTTTTGCACTTCATATTTGTGTATGGCGCCCTCTAGTGCCCAGAAGCTCTACTCCCTGAGCTACTCAGCCCCTGTAGCAATGTCGGGGGTCACAGGGGAGTGGTATTGGTGCCTGGGGGGAGGAAGGAGCTGTTTCCTGCTACCTGGTTGCTATGCCTGTCTCCACTGCCTGAACCAGTGGTCTGAGCACACAGGTATAAGCCTCTATGCTTTGTGTTTGTAGTTGCTGTAGACAGAGCTTCCCTCTGTCTGAGCTAACGCCAGGGTAGGGTTTGCCGGTTTCTGAGCCAGGTGGGGCTGGCTGGAAGAAAGGCGCAGTAGGCTGTGTATCACGGAGGGGGTCCTTGGAGCTGTGTAGCCAGCCAGGGAGCTGGAGCACCTGAAGATCATCTAAGGAGGAAGATTTCTTTTTCCTCCTTAAATATGAGAGTCTCTATGGCAAAGCTACCAACCTGCTGGACAGAGTGCACCCAGACAATTTTGTCTACCTGTCCTCTCTCCTGAGCAGTAAGCTCTGTGCAATCTTGCTAAGGGCTTCCCTTTTATCCCAGAGCAGCCGGATATGGATCCCTGCTTTCCACAAACGGCTGGAATCTTAGTCGCTCCAGGAATTCTGCCTGTCTTATCCTTCCAACCCTGTAATCATGAGAGTATCATGCAAGCACCATGAATTGTAGGTTTGTGCTCCCAAGCAGATCTCCAGAGTTAGGTATTCAGCAGTCCCAGATCTCCACTCCCTCCCTGCTCTGTTCCTCTTCCTCCTGCTGGTGAGCTGGTGTGGGGGAAGGGCTTGGGTCCTGCTGGAGCCTTGCTGCCATTGATGCACAGCAGGAAGAGAGTGCCCTGCATACAATCTCAGCAGAATACCACTGCTCTGATCACATAGGGCTGGCTGCAACAGACTAAGATGGGCCATCTTTTGGCCCTACTCCTTGCCCACCAATAGCAACTGGGGTCCACTGCAAAGGAGAACCAGGCTCTGGGGAGGAAAGAGTCTTCAGCTTCTGGGCACCACAGGACACCTTCATAAAGCCATTACTCTCTAGACCAGGAAGCATAGCAGATCCATATAATACAAAGGAGGCAGAGGAATATATTGTTCCAAACAAAACTACAGGATAAGACACCAGAAAGAGGGCTAAATGAAACAGAGCTCAGCAATCTCCTTGATAAAGACTTCAAAGTAACCATCATAAATATGCTCACTGATCTGTGGAAAAGTATTGAACATCTCAGGGAGTACTTGAACAGATAGAAAAGCTGGAAAAGAGCCACTCAGAGCTGAAGAATATAGTAACTGAAATGAAATATACAATGGTGGGAATGAATAACATTTTCATCTCATTGTCTCCCTCTACTTTCACCACTTAGAGAATGGGAACACAATGAAGCTGAAGAAAAAGAATCTCTAGAAATGAAAGAATGATAAGAGCTGTGTGAAAACTGCAAATCAAACAATATTGGCATACTAGGGGTACCAGAATAAGATAAAAAAAGGGATAGAAAGTATCTTTGAGGAAATAATTGTTGAGAACTTGCTCAATCTTGGGAAGGAAATAGATGTTCCAGTGATAGAAGTACATAGAGGCCCTAATAAGACCCTAGGAAGACAACACCAAGACATAATAATTAAAATAAAAAATATTAAGGGTAAGGAGAGAGTACTGAAAGCAGCAAAGAGAGAGAAAAAGATTAGTTTATAAGGGAAGCCCCATCAGGCTAGCAGCAGACTTCTCAGCAGAAACTTTACACACCAGAAGGGAGTGGCATGAAATAGTTAATGTATTGAAACAGAAGGACCTTCAACCAAGAATCCTCTACCCAGCAAGACTGACATTCAAATATGAAGGAGATAAAACATTTCCAATATAAACAAAGGCTGAAGGAATTTATAACCACTAAACCAGCATTACAGGATGTGTTAAAAAGCCTAAATAGTTTTCACCAGTGAAAATAAACCCACCAGTAAAGGGTAGTGGACCAATTACTTAACCAAGCAACTATAAAACCAACTATACGCAAAATTAGTCAACAGATACAGAAAAAGTGCAGATCATGACATCCAATACATAAAGTGTGGAAGAGGAAGAAGAAAAAGTACTTTTAGATTGTGTTTGAAGTAGAGCAATCAGCATATTAATATAGACTGTTACATAGTCAGGGAGTTATCCTTGAACCTTGTGGTAACCACAAGCCTAAAGCCTATAATAATAATAAACAAAAAAATAAAAAAGAAAAAGGTAGTGGTGTGAGAAGTGAGGCAGAAACCTCCTCCCAAAACCACATATAACACAAAAATATAAAAAATACAACTAATCCTGAAAGAGCAACCTGAAAAAAGACTGCAATAGACTTCTTATATCTGAGGAAAACAGAAGACCTCACAGAAAAGGGTAAAGTAGCACAGTCGCAATCTGGTGGGACCTAAGCCCTCCCCTCACCCCAGCTCACAGGCAGGAGGAAGAGAAATGGAGCAGGGAGGGAGTAGAAGCCCAGGACTGCTAAACACCCTGCCCTGGAGATCTGCTCCAGGAGCACAAACCCACATTACATAGTGCTCTGGAGATTAGTAGGGTTGGAAAGCAAAGACAGGCAGAACACTCAGACTGAGATTCCAGCACTTGTGGAGAACAGGTACCCACAACCAGCTGCTCCGGTACGAAAGAAAGGTGGGCACTTTGAAAGACTACCAATGGTGAGAAGCCTGCTAAAGGGGAAAGGATTACACAGAGCTTGGTGTTTAGGAGAAAGGACAGGTGGACACAATTGTCCTGGCACACTCAACCTAGCAGGTTGGGAACCTTCAGGCGCTCCATCCTCCTGGCTGGCAGTGCAGCTCTGAGGCCCTCCACCAGGATATGCAGCCTGCCGCTACTAATGGCTGTCACCGGTTTGCAATCCTGCTGTCCCCGTAACTGTGCCAGACCAGCCAGAGGGTGGCCCTGCCTATAGCAGCTACAAGGGCATAACAAAGAAGCTCTTCACTGCATCCTCAGCTTACTGGTCCTGGCAGTGGAGGCAGGCACTACAGCCAGGAAGCAGGAAAGAATTCTTTCCTTCTGGCAAGCATCAGATCTGCTCACGTGCAACCCCCACCATCGCTCCAAGTGCTGGGCAGCTCCAGAGAGTAGAGCTTCTGGGCACTAGAGGGTGCTGCCAACACAAAATTATTATTCCATAGTAATCATTAGAAATATGAAATGGCAAAAGAATGTTGTACAAGCCAAATCCTTAAACACCAGAAAAAGGGCTAAGTGAAACTGAAATCACCAATCTTCAAAAGAAAAAATCATAAACATGTTTACAGAGCTACAGAAAAATACTGAAGATGTCAAGGAGGACAAGGAGATAGAAACTTTGAAAAATAAAGTATCTGAAATGAAACATACAATGGAGGGATTTAAAAGTAGATTAGATGAGGTAGAGGAGATAGTAAATGAAATAGAAATTCAAGAACAGGAATACAGAGATGCTGAGGCCCAGAGGCATTATAGGGGTATGCAAAGGAGAAGAGAAAAAGGGATAGAAGGGCTCTTTGAGGAAATAATTGTTGAAAACTTCCCCAATCTGGGGAAGGAGATAGTCTCTCAGGCTATGGAAGTGTACAGATCTCCCAAAACAAGGGATCTGAGGAAGACAACACCAAGACATATAAATAAGTAAAATGGTAAAGATCAAGGACAAGGATAGAGTATTAAAATCAACAGAGATAGAAAAAAGAACACGTACAAAGAAAAACCCATCAGGCTATCATCATACTTCTTAGCAGAAACCTTGCAGGCCAGAGGGAGTGGCATGATATATTTAATGCAATGAAACAGAAAGGCCTCAAACCAAGAATACTCTACATGAAAATATTATCATTCAAATTTGAAGCGGGGATTAAACAATTTCCAGATAAGCAAAAATTGAGTGAATTTACCTCCCACAAACTATCTCTACAGTGTAAGTGTTCCTAAGGCTAAATAGCGGTCACCAGAGAAAATAAAACTACAGTAAAGGAAGTAGACCATCAAATGCAAAATTAAATCAACTACCCACAAAGTCATTCAAGGGATACACAAAGAGTACATAATACGATACCTAATATATAAAGAGAGGAGGAGGAAGAAAAAGAAGGGAGAAAAAAAAAACCTTTAGATTGTGTTTGAAATAGCATAATAAGTGAGTTAAGTTAGACTGTTAGATAGTAAAGAAGCTATTCTTGAACCTTTGGTAACCACAAATGCAAAGCCTGCAATGGCAATAAGTACATATAATCACCCTAAATGTAAATGGACTGAATGCACCAATCAAAAATATAGACTTACAGAGATGAAAAAAACAATATCTATCCATATGGTGCCTACAGGAAACTCGATTCAAACCCCAAGACACAAAGACTAAACGTGAAGGGCTGGAAAAAGATATTTCATGCAAACAATAGGGAGAAAGAAGGAGGAGTTGCAGTACTTGTATCAGATAAAATAGATTTCAAATATAGTAACAAGAGACAAAGAAGGACATTACATAATGATAAAGGGGTCAGTCCAACAAGAGTATATAACTATTATAAACATCTATGCACCCAACACAGGATCACCTACATATGTGAAACAAATACTAACAGAATTAAAGGGGGAAATAGAATGCAATGCATTCATTCTAGGAAACTTCAACACACCACTCACTCTGAAGGACAGATCAACCAAACAGAAAATAAGTTAGGAGACAGAGGCACTGAACAACACATTAGAACAGATGGACCTAACAGATATCTCCAGAACACTCCACCCAAAAGCAGCAGAATACACATTCTTCTCAAGTGCACATGGAACATTTTCCAGAACAGATCATATACTAGGCCACAAAAAGAGCCTCAGTAAATTCAGAAGGATTGAAATTGTACCAACCAGTTTCTCAGACCACAAAGGTATGAAACTAGAAATAAATTATGCACAAACACATGGAGGCTTAACAACATGCTCCTAAATAATAAATGACCAAATAAAAAGAGATCAAGCAATATATATAGATAAATGAAAACAACAACTTAACACCCCCAAATCTGTGGGACACAGTGAAGGCCATTCTAAGAGGGAAGTATGTTGCAATACAGGCTTACCTCAAGAAAGAAAAACAATCCCAGATGGACAGTCTAATCTCACAATTAATAAAACTAGAAAAAGAAGAACATGAAGCCCAAAGTCAGTAGAAAGAGGGACTTAATAAAGATCAAAGCAGAAATAAATAAAATCAAGAAGAATAAAACAATAGAATCAATGAAACCAGGAGCTCGTTCTTCAACAAAATAAACAAAATAGATAAACTCCTAGCCAGACTTATCAAGAAAAGAGTGTACACAGATAAACAGAAATGAGAAAGGAAAAATCAGACACCACAGAAATACAAAAAATTATTAGAAAATACTATGAAAAATTAGATGCTAACAAATTGTATAACTGAGAAGAGGACAAATTTCTAGAAAAATACAACCTTCCAAGGCCAACCCAGGAAGAAACAGAAAATGTGAACAGACCAATTACCAACAATGAAATTGAGTTGGTAATCAAAAAACTACCTAGGAACAAAACCCATGGATCAGATGGCTTCACCACTGAATTTTACCAAATATTTAGAGAAGACCTAATACCCATCCTCCGTAAAGTTTTCCAAGAAGTAGAAGAGGGAATACTTCCAAACTCATTCTATGAGGCCAGCATCACTCTAATACCAAAACCAGGCAAAGACACCACAAAAAAAGAAAATTACAGACCAATATCCCTGATGAACATAGATGCAAAAATACTCAATATTAGCAAACTGAATTCAAAAAGATGATCCATCATGATCAAGTGGGATTCATCCCAGGGATGCAAGGATGGTACAACATTAAAAAATCCATCAACATCATCCACTACTACATCAACAAAAAGAAACAAAAACCACATGATCTTCTCCATAGATGCTGAAAAAGCATTTGACAAAATTCAACATCCATTCATGATAAAAACTCTCAACAAAATGGGTAGAGAGGGTAAATACCTCAGCATAATAATGACCATATATGACAAACCCACAGTCAATATCATACTTAACAGTGGAAAGCTTTTCCTCTAAGACTGGGGACAAAGATGCCGGCTCTCCCCACTTATATTCAATATAGTACTGGATGTCCTAGCCACAGCAATCAGACAACAAACACAAAGAAATAAAAGGCATCCAGATTGGTAAGGAAGAAGTAAAACTGCCACTGTTTGAATCCACCCCAAAACTACTAGAACTAATAACTGAATTCAGCCAAGTTGCAGTATACAAAATTAATACACAGAAATCGATTGCATTCTTATATACTAATGGTGAACTAGCAGAAAGAGAAATCAGAAAAACAATGCTATTTACAATTGCAACAAAAAGAAGAAAATACCTATACCCTGAAAATTACAAGACACTCATGAGGGAAATTAAAGACACCAATAAATGGAAATACATCCCATGCTAATGGATAGGAAGAATTAATATTATCATCCTGCCTAGAGCAATCTACAGATTCAATGCATTCCCTATCAAAATAGCAACAGCATTCTTCAGTGAACTAGAACAAATAGTTATTCATGTGGAACCACAAAAGACCCTGAATAGCCAAAGCAATCCTGAGAAGGAGGAATAAAGCTGGGGGATTATGCTCCCCGACTTCAAGCCCTACTATGAAGCCACAGTAATCAAGACAATTTGGTACTGGCACAAGAACAGACACATAGATCAATGGAATAGAATAGAGAGCCCAGATATAAACCCAAACATATATGGCCAATTGAAGTTCGATAAAGGAGCCATGGACATACAATGGGGAAATGACAGCATCTTCAACAACTGGTGCAGGCAAAACTGGACGGCTACATGCAAGAGAATGAAACTGGATTATTGTCTAACTCCATACACAAAAGTAAACTTGAAATGGATCAAAGACCTGAATGTATGTCACAAAACCATAAAACTTCTTAGAAGAAAACATGGGTAAAAATCTCTTGACTATAAACATGAGCCACTTCTTCTTGAGCACATCTCCTTGGGCAAGGCAACAAAAGCAAAAACGAACAAATGGGACTACATCAAACTAAAAGCCTTCTTTACAGCAAACAACACCATCAGTAGAACAAAAAGGCATCCAACAGTATGGGAGAATACATTTGTAAATGACATATTCGATATGGGGTTAACATCCAAAATTATAAGGAACTCACATGCCTCACTGAAAAATCAAACAACCAGATTAAAAAATGGGCAGAGGATCTGAACAGATACTTCTCCAAAGAAGAAATACAGATGGCCAACAGGCACATCAAAAGATGCTCCAAATTGCTAATTATCAGGGAAATGCAAATTAAAACCACAATGAGAGATCACCTCCTACCAGTTCAGATGGCTACCATCCAAAGGACAAGGAACAACAAATGCTGGCCAGGATGTGCAGAAAGGGGACCTGTTGGTGGGAATGTAAATTAGTTCAACCATTGTGGAAAGCAATATGGAGGTTCCTCAAAAAACTAAAAATAGAAATACCATTTGACCCAGGAATTCCACTCCTAGGAATTTACCCAAATAAAACAAGATCCCAGATTCAAAAAGACATATGCACCCCTATGTTTATTGCAGCACTATTTACAATAGCCAAGATATGGAAGCAAGCTAAGTGTCCATCAGTAGCTGAATGGATAAAGAAGATGTGGTACATATACACAGTGGAATATTATTCAGCTATAAGAAGAAAACAATCCTATCATTTGCAACAACATGGATGGAGCTAGAGGGTATTATGCTCAGTGAAATAAGCCAGGCGGAGAAAGACGAGTACCAAATGATTTCACTAATTTGTGGAGTGTAACCATGAAGCAAGACTGACTGAAGGAATAAAACAGCAGCAGACTCACAGATTCCAAGAAGGGACTAGCGGTGACCAAAGGAAGGGTGTGAGGAGGGTGGGTTGGGAGGGAGGGAGAAGGGGATTAAGGGGCATTATGATTAGCAGACATAATTTAGGGGGGGTCACAGGGAAGGCAGTACATCACGGAAAAGACAAGTAGTGACTCTATGGCATCTTGCTACACTGATGGACAGTGAGTGCAATGGGGTGTGCCAGGGGGACTTGATAATATGGGTGAATGTAGTAACCACAGTGTTGTTGCTCATGTGAAACCTTCTTAAGATTGTATATCCATGATACCTTAATAAAAAGAAGGAAATCAAATCACAATCCTAAAGATAACCATCAAATAACGAGTATAAGAAAGGAAGAAAGGAACAGAGAGGAACTACAAAAACAATAAGGTATGTACTCAATAATTACCTTAAATGTAAGGACTGAATGTACCACCCAAAAGACAGAGTGGCAGAATAGATAAAGAAACAAGACCCATGTATATGCTGCCTACGAGACTCATTTCAGACCCAAAGACATACACAGACTAAAAGTGAAGGGATGGAATAAGATACTTCATGCCAACAATAGGGAGAGAAAAGCAGGAGCAGCAGTGCTTACCTCAGACAAAATAGATTTCAAAACAAAGCAACGAGACAAAGAAGGACATTACATAATGAAAAAGGGGTCAGTCCAACAAGAAGATATAACCATTAGAAATGTCTATGCACCTAACATAGAAGCAGCTAAATATGCAAAACAAATGGTAACAGAATTAAAGGGGGAAATAGAATGCAACACCTTCATTTTAGGACACTTCAACTCACCACTCACATCAATAGATCAACCAGACAGAAAATAAATAAGGAAACAGAGGCACTGAACAATACATTAGATCAGATGGACTTAACAGACATCTACAGAACACAGCACCCACAAGCAGCAGGATACACATTTTCCTTAAGTGTACATGTAATGTTCTCCAGAATAGGTCACTTACTAGGCCACAAAAAGAGCCTCAATAAATTCAAAAAGTTTGAAATTGTATCAAGCAACTTCTCAGATCACAAATGGTATGAAACTAGAAAATTACACAAAGGAAACAAGCCCACAAACACACGGAGGCTACACAGCACGTTTCTAAATTATCAATGGATCAATGAACACATTAAATCACGCAATCGTGGAGACAAATGAAAAAAATACAACAGTCCAAAATTTGTGGGATGCCACAAAAGCAGTTCTAAGAGGGAAGTACACAGCACTACAGGCCTCCCTCAGGACACAAGAACAATCCCAAATAGTCCAAAATCACAAACTAGAAAAAGAAGTACAAATGAAACCCAAACTTAGTAGGAGGAGTGGACATAAGATCAGAGCAGTAAATAGAGAAGGATGAAACAGAAAAAATTCAATGAAACCAAGAGCTGGTTCTCTGAGAAGATAAACAAGATAGACAAACCCATAGCCAGACTTACCAAGAAAAAAGGACGGCACACAAACCAAGGCAGAAATGAAAAAGAATAGCCACACCAGATACCACAGAAATTCAAAGAATTATTAGAGAATTGTATGAAAAATTGTATGCCAATAAATGGGCAACCTAGAAGAAATGGAGACTATTTCTAAATGGTCATTGGGAGAGAGAGGAGTTTTATGAAGAAAGCATTAGACAAACAGTATTAAACACAAATTCATCATGTTCAGAAGAGAGGAGGAATAGCTTTTTGTAGCGTTTTCTCATATCATTCATTTGACAGATAATTTTGAGTGCTTATCAAGTGAATTAGGATGCCCTGGAAGACACTGGGAATAAAGTGGTGAACAGAGTATTGTCCTGGCCTCAGCTCAAGGGGTTTATGGTCCAGTAGTAAACGGTGGGTGACAGGAGGCTGATAAATAAACCTGTTCCTAAAAAGAAGGAATTTTAAGTGCCCAGAGAAGGGGGTGAGGTGAGTGATTGGGGAAGGGGCCGGGGAAGGGGCCAGAAAATGGTCTAAGTGGTAGGCAGTCCACATACGCCAGAGGCTAATGGTGAGATTAGAATGAACACCTCATAGCTCATCCTTTAGACTCCATCATAGCCTATATGCTCATACAGACAAGGAAGAAATCCTCTTGCTAAAGGAAAATGTTCTCATTTTAGGAAAAGTGAACTTTTAAAGTAGCTTCCCAGTATTTTTTCCAGACTCAGCTACTGCCCACTATTATTTTGAGTTCCACACATTTTCACTTGACTACAGCCGTCATGTTTATGGTGGTTCTGGTCTCATGGACCCTGATGTGCACCTGGCCTGAGCAGCATAGATGATAAATGGGCCTAATTCTCAGAATGACATTCAGGGAAGTTAACTTTTAGCCCTTGGACAGGACTCCATCCCTGTCATGGGACATCTTTCTATCACTCTATGTTTATGAAACTAAAAGGCAGGCTGTACAGATTTCCAACCTGGGAGATGTTTGGGTTGAGGGAGAGGGTGGGTGAGTGAAGGCTGTGAAGTACTGAGAGGCAAGCACAAGTGAGTTGGTCAGGAGAGGAGAATTCCTCCGACTTCTGCCAGGTTCGTTTCCAAGGCCTTTGGGGAACAAGAAAGCCACATGGAGATATTTGTAACAGCAAAAATAGAACCTTCTAGTTTTTCAATTACAAATGACATCATATCTAAAAATAGGGCAGAGAAAAATTAAAATGAAACTATAGTTGAAGAGAAATATTCTCTTACCATAGTATGTAAGATACTCTGCGGTGTGTAGAAATGTCAGTGAGACCAGAACGTTGAAAGTCCAGTTTATTCCAGATGAACATGCATTTCCTGTACTTCGCGCCCAAAGGGGATATATTTCAGAATTCACAGTCCAAGGCATTGGCCCCATTCCTGAGAAACACAAAATCAAAAATTTTAGTAGTATGTAAGGAATTTGAAAAAGAGTAGCTTGTCCCCTCTAAAAAGTGACAACAATAATAACAACAAAGCCTTTCTTTACCAGGTGCGAAGAAGACAAGATATAAAATAAGGCCCATAAGTGCAGTCCAGGAGTATGGAGTAGGGCAGAAGTTGTAAGCCCAAAATACTTCTTCTGTTTTGAACTTGGTTTCATTTTCACACCTGAAAAATAATGCAATCCAAGTATTAGCGGTAAAGGGTATAGTTGCAGAAATTCAGTGTGACCATCTTGGATATATTTGGAAGTCTCTTAATGTCATTAAGGAAAAGGGTCCAAGATGTTTTCCTTGAAAAAAAATTAAGATTTAGATATACAATATTATTTATGCAAGCTCACACAGAACTTTTTAGAGCTGAATATAATTCAAGACAAATATAAATACATTGTGCATAAAACTCAACAGCAAAAAAATAACTGATTAAGAAATGGGCAGAGGTCCTGAATAGACATATTTCCAAAAATGACATACAGATGGCCAACAGACACATAAGGTGCTCAACCTCACTAATCATTAGGGAAATGCAAATCAAAACCATAGTGAGTAGTTAGAATAGCTGTTACCAGAAAGACAAGAAGTAACTATTGGCCAGGAAGTGGAGAAAAAGAGGACCCTGGTGCACTGTTGGTGGGAATGTGAACTGGTACAGCTACTGTGGAAAACAGTTTGGAGGTTCCTCAGAAATATGATCCAGCCATCCCACTTCTGGGTATTTATCCAAAGAAAATGAAAACACTAACTTGGAAAGATCTATGTATTCCCATGCTTACTGTATTATTTACAACAGCCAAAACATGGAAGGAACTGAAATGTCTACTGGACTCTTATTACTCAGCTATACAAAGAAGGGAGTCTTGCCATTTGAGTCAACATGGATAGACCCTGAGGTCATTATGCTAAGTGACATAGGAGAAAGACGAACACCATGTGATCTTTTGTATGTACAGTTTGAAAACAACAACAAAAAATGGAGCTCATAGATACAGAGAACATACTGGTGCGTGCCAGAGGCAGGAGGTGAGTGGGCAAAATGGGTCAAAAAGTGCAAACCTGCAGTATAAGTCACATGGAAGTAATGTATAGCATGGTGACTACAGTTAATAATTACTGCAGTGCATATTTGAAAGATTGCATAGTTGTTAAGAGAAGGAATCTTAAAAGTTTTCAAGAACTTTTTTTTCACAAGAACAAAAATATTTATACAGATGTTACCTAGATTTATTGTGGTCATTCACAATATATACAAATATGGAATCATGTACACCTGAAATAATGTTCCTATGTCAGTTATACCTCCATTAAAAAAAAACGTGTCATACCCTTTTTGGATAATCGGAGATAACGTGTAGTCCTTGAAAGCTGCAGTTAACACTTAGGACCACCAAGATCACTATGCCATGATAGAAAGACCTCAGATTTTACAGTCAGGACAAGACTGAAGTTCTGGAACCACATTTTCTTTTTCATCTGTAAAATGGGGATAATGCCTTACAAGTAGTTTTAAGGATTAGAAAGGTCACTGTAAAGAGGGGATACGGCAGATGACGGCAGGGAACAGTGTTTATCTGTTTCCCTGCCCTTTTTTGCTGTGTGTCTTCACTTGCTCCCAGTTCTGTTGTGAAGCAAAGTGTTCCATGGCCTTAGATTCTTAAATAGAACTTCCAGTTCTTTACTTTAATTCAGACTTGACTTGCCCCTGAAGACACATCCAGCCTCAAAAGCATTCTAATCCCATTAGCATTTTTAGACTAGTGTTCTGCGTCCACAACCTCTTTTTTTTGAACGTCAGCATCTAGCCCTATCCTTGTGGCTGTCTTTGGCCTCCATCATTAACACCCCACCTGTCTTGATGATACAGGTGCCTAGTCATCTCTAGCCCCTCATCCTCTGCCATATTCACTTATTTTTACTTCTGGCCCATATTGTATTTTGGCTTCATAGATTCTAAGTTGAAACTGTAGAGTGGGCACTTAGATTGCTTGATTTGGAATCATTTTACGTCAGGGTCTCAAACTTGAAGCATCCTTTTCTGGTCACAAGCACTCCATTTCCTCCTTTCTGATGACTTGCTCCACACCCAAATCACAATTCAGAGATTCTAACCTCCTCTCAGTATTCATTCACCTCACCACTCAGCTTAGACCATGCTGTACTGTCTTCACTGGCCTCTGGAATCCGGTTTCTTCCTTCCATGATTTCTGCCGTTCTCACTATTTCAGTTCCCAGTCTTCCCCAGCACCATTAACTGCCTTCACTTACCTCTCTCCAAAAGCTGAGCAAAATTGTGAAACCATCCAGCTGGGTTTTATTAAGTTCACATGATTTTCAGTTGGGTCCCTAATTATGTGTTTTTGTTCTTTAAGTCCTTTGTTGTCTCTGCTTATTTCAGAGTAGGCATTCAGTAAACTTGTCAGCTGTGGCTTCAATTAATTAAAATATTTCCTACTATCCTTTAGTCCTAAAATCTTCCCCCCTGTTTTCTAGGTGCTAAAAACTTGCCTTAAGAAGAAAATTGAAGATTTTCAGTTTGAACATCCTCAGTGTTTCTCTCCTGAACCGCTACTTTGCTATATTTACTTTCAGGCTTTTCTCCTCCCTCTGTTGGGAACATGTCTCTTGCCCTTTCGAAGGACTGCGCTTCCTCTTACTGGTCCCACATCTCCTCCTTCTGTCTCCCCTGCAGTCATGTTCCAACATTAGCTTATTCTCTTCTGCCATCTTTAGTTTCTTCTTACTTGAATCTTCCCTTTTGTGTAAAACGCACAAGGTCGCTCCTAGTCAAATGTTCAGCACCTGTCCTATTACTATTACTAGCTTGTCTGAGAGTACAGGGAAGTTCATACTAGCAAGCTCTACATCCCCATTACCTGCTCTTGCCTCACAGGCTGGCTTTTCCACCCACCCAGATGCCAGATAATGCCTGCTCAGGCTGTTTTCTTGAATCTGCTCACCAAGAAGTCACTGATGACCTCCTCATTCTCAAAATTCAGATTCTTGCCTTAATTTTGAGACTCGGGCTATTTATTCTGTGGTGGTTGCTACTGCTGACAAGCCTCCTTCCTTCTCTTTCCTCTTTGCTTTTATATCACCTCCATTTTCTCTCTCTGACGTCTATGTCTTCATTGTTTTTTTCAGTGCCTCTTCTTTCCCTCAATCTCTAAATGTAAGTGTTCTTCACCATTCTGTTTTGGGGCCTATACGTTCTCTCTTAATCACCTCATCGAACTTCAGGGATGTACAATCTCTAAATGGAAGCACCCTCATAGGTCATTCCAGCCTTGACCTTTTCTCAGGCTCCATTGGTGGGACTTAGATGTCTGCTGAAAATCCACATCCAGATATTCCGTTATGGCCTCATATGGCCCCAGGTACATTATGGCTACAACAGAATGTGTCGTCTTCTCCAGGAGGCAGAGTGGGGCTGTTCTGAGTTCAAATCAAGAGGCTACCACTTGTTAGCTGTGCTCCTTCAAAAACTTATACAGTGGACCTTTCATGTGTCAGACACGAGAGACAGAGCTGTGAACCACCACCACCAGTTGTACCTGTGGAAGCTAAAGTTCAGTAGTCTCTGGTCTCTGGATTTGCAAAATAAGGGAGAGGCTGTTGACCATAGGCTGCTGGGAACACTGAATGTGATGACCCGGTGAATGCGGGTAGATGCCACTCATTCACCCGAACAGAATAGTCTCTCCTTCCTCTCAAGGCCCTTCTGTCATCCTCATTTATACATTATCCCCCAGTGCTCTGTGTCACCCCATCTGAATATACCCCCTTTCTTACCACCTGGACGGCGCAGCACAAGAGTTAAGGGCACAGTGTCGAGATTCAGTCTGCATGGTTTTCTATCTCAGTTCTTCCACTTTCCAGCTACTGGCAAGTTACTTTACCTCTGTACCTCGGTCTTCTAATCTGTAAAATACGGGTCCCTAATAGACTTGTTACAAAGATTAAATACAAGGATAATTGCTTGGCACAAAGAAAGTAATTTTCGGTGTTTGCCAAAATAATTGTTTTGTATGTCCTCCTCCCCTTCAGAATGCCAGCCTCCAGGCCATAACAGTGTGCCTCTATGGGGGTACACGAAGCCTTCGCATCTGCATGGACTGTGTGAGGGAAACAGCGTTACCCGTCTTTGTTTCCTACCATACAGTCTCTTGAATTAGGAAGATCTTAAATGAGAAAAGGAAGGAGGTGGGGAGAAGGGGACACGGAGAGGGAAGGAAGGAAAGCAGGTGGGTGGGCTTCTGGGAGGGGGTGCTTCCAAATGCCCAGATCACTGCAGTTCATTCAAGATTCTGCTTGCTGTTTTCGTTCATGATGACCGAAGTCCATCGTATGATCTCTTGCTGGAAAAATGGAAGTAGCATATTTAAGGTGGGCTTTGCGCTTGTTCTGATGGAGTGTCTCACCAGCGGGGCCTTCCCTGTTTATGTGCATAAAAGGCCAAGTAACCCCTTGTCATCCTTGTGACCTCAGGAAAGGCCTCAGGCACTGCCTGGCCAGAATCAGGCACTCAGAGCAGACAGCTAGTGACGGAGAGTGTGACATCACATCTGACCTGCCAGTAGAAAGACTAGGAACCCCAATGAAGAAATAAAAACGTATATCCCAGATGTTGTTGAAAAATGCCCTCATGTTTTCCTAGCTTAGTGGCTGCTGGTGGAAGAACATAATGCTCCAGAGAAAGAACAAAAATACTTTGACATCAGTGTGTGGGCTGGGATTAGGAAAAGCTATGCTTTCTGCTGGGGGTCTTCTCACTGCATTCTCAGGCAAAAAGAGAAAATGACTGTAGTCTGGAGCCGCACAGAGGGTTTTCACCAGACAGAGCAGCAGAGCTGTATGCAGGCAGGTCAAAGATGCTTCGTTTTGGCAGGGTGAGAGAATTAATCTTCATCAGCAGAGTGACTAGGCTACACCAGAGATGGAGCCCAGGTAAATAGTCAGTACCCCTTGCAGCTGTGGAGCCCAGCGTGCCTCCACGTCTAGAAACTCACAGCTGTCTTGGAAGGTGGAACAATTCTGTCTGCCTACCCAGCACCCACTCCCAAACCAGTTCAGGTGTGGACCTAGTTCTGCCTAGTCTCTCTGTCAGACACCTTAGGAGTTTTAACCCAAGGAGGAACAGAAGGGGACAAACAGAGCACCTGCTCTTCCCACCATTAGCCACAGTGACTGATTCCTTGGTGCCCACGCAGCACATGCTTTTTGAGTTGCTCTTTTATTCACTGTGATGAAATTATTTAACTGCTTCACATTCATAGATGGGGGAATGAGAGAAAATACAACCTGTATTTAAAAACGAATTTTATCTATTCATGAGAAGCCAACAGAACTTTGCTTCCTTCCCTGAAGAGTTAATTAAGAGATGTAGGCTTTCGGAGGAGGGGCGAGAGGGCTCCCTGCGGCTGCATGATGAGCTCTGGGTCTCCGGGCTCCCCGCACACGCTTCTCTTGCCCGTCACTGCCTGGCGGTGCGAGCGAGCAGTTTCCAGTCCCTCAGGTATGGCTCTCGTTTCTCCGAACACGGTAATCATGCCATCACCTCAGAACTGGGACCCCTAAGGGCTGACGCTAAAGTTCTCTACAGGAGTCTACGATGTGCTTACACAGGTCTGAGGGTGGTGGGGGGCCGCACCTGGGAGAGGACGGGGTGTTCCGGGAAAGGGCACAGCCACTCAGAGCATGAGATGGCGCAGGTGTACGGGCCGCCCGAGCCGGGGGAAACTCCACCGCAGTGCGATCAGAAAATCACTGTTAAAAACTTGACTCATTACTTCTCAGACACTTTAATTTCCATTTACTAGCATAAGTTCTATATAATAATATCAAATATGAAACACACCTATTTCAAGGGTGGCAGCATTACATTTAAACCCTTAACGTGTCTGTGGTTGAATAGTTTGAGAAAAGCGGGGCTCCGTAGCTTGCTGCGAGCAGACCGTGTTGAAGGCTTGGCCTGGGGTGAGTTTCCATTATCTGGCTCCCCTTCCCCTGGAGTTTGTATTCTAGATTTCCTGCAGAGGACTGTTACATAAAGGCAAGTTGAAAAAAAATCTATATCTTAACTCATATTTTCTGGTAAAAAGAAAACCTTTAGAATTAATGAGACAAATCACAGACACTGGTAAATTTCAAAACATTACAAGTTTGGAGCTAAATGCCATTTTAAAAATGAATTAAAGTTTTAGTTTCATGTAGATCACTGTATCTAAACCATTTATCAGTAGTTGGCTAGCTTATACACCCTAAGTATGGGGAGTAGAACATGTGTGGACAATCTGCCAGGTCAGAGGGGCCCTCAGCTCTGCTGTGGGGAGAGACCACATGGGCATTTGGGAGTCAACGTCATTCTGTATAATAAAAGTGTTCCACTCTGTTACTTCATAGGAAAATACTTCATTATTCCTTTTCCTGCTCCAGCATCAGCATCGTACCCATAGCAAGTCTGGCTGCGGTCTGCTCTGGGAAGACGACCTGGAGGCGTGGAAAATGCCGTGAAGTGGCAGCCCAGGGGATATCGAACTACAAAATATCTAGGGTATAAGGTTATACGGATAAGAGTCAATGCAAAATGGAAAACCGGGTGGGGAGGAAGTCTGTTAGGATGATGACTGTTTTTACTTGTGAACTTAGAGTTGTGATAGGTCACTTTGACAAGGTGGGAAAAGTTTTAGCAACTCACAAAGAATCTTTTTCAATTTTTTTTGTCACACTCTAAAATTTTCCCATAGTAAAGGCAAAGTGAAAGTGATGAGCTATTCTTCGGCTTCAGCTGGCACTGACAGAAAGGGAATCTTGCCTCAGAATCACATACCTCCCCATCCTGCTGTTCCTCATACTGCCCCAGACGCCTCCAAGCTCTGGTTCCCACATTCATACTCTACAGCCGCGGCGCTACTGCCCTCCTCAGAAGCCTCACAGAGCCCACCTGTGCCCACAGCCCAGGGGCCCCCAAGGCCAGGGAGCAGGGCTCTGCCTCAAGTGCTCTCTGCCTGGCTTTACCCGTGTCTCATGCCAAGGCTCTCAGCCCCCCTGGTACAGGATGGACGGCTTGTGGCAGACAATGATTTGACAGTTTATATTTTCTTTCCCAGGAAGTCAGAATGTGAAGTATAAGAAGAGGCTAGAGCAGGACATGTGGAGAGACTCGGATTAGGGGGCAAGAGCAGAGGCCCTGCACAGACTGCAGTCTCATGAATAGTACTCTGCACCTTCATGAAGCAGGGCTGAGAGGGAGCTGCTTTTTCCTAATTCTTCCCCTTGCTTTTTAAATGTAGCTTTACCATAAAACTTGTAACTGAGGAAATCGTGTATCTCGGTTCCTCTTGACATGAAGCGTTCTAACAAACTAACGGCTAAGTCAGGACGCAGAGTATGATCCTGGGTCTGAATCAGCAGAACCCCACAGGTCATCAGAGAGTGGACCCCAGTGGCTGCCCAGCGCCACTCCAGCAGAAGGGTTTTTCCAAACAACAAAAATATGGCATAGAAGGTTAAAGCTTTTCCCCACGGGTTGCTGTGGGCAGGGCTACTCTGCTGTACTAGATTCAGAATCTGCTGCTTGGTTATTCAAGAAAACCAACCTTATTTTTTCACTTTTTACTTTGGGCTCCTTTCATTTCTTGCTACCATGAGCCAATCATATGAGGAACTCTGTGAAGTTTTGAATGAAGAGGAGAGACTGAACCAAAAGGAGTAAAGGTGGGGAAACTAAAGGGCCATAGACTCAGGGTAGTAAGTTAATTCCTTTGTTACGGGCTCTAGAGGCGTGAGGAGTCACCAGTGTTGCTGCATGGCTTGTGTTCCCGCCACGCTGCTCCAGTCATTGGCGTTTAAGCTGACAGCCACATGTGATACTGGCACGACTACACTTATTTGTCAAATGAATGAAAAAAAGGCCTGATGGGATCAGTGTATGTCAGTGAGTTCAGTCTTCAGTGTTGCTGGTTATTACTGCTTTAATAATACAACAGTAGTAACCATTTAATAAGAGATTTTTTTCAAACAATAATGACAAAGCCCATGGAGATAATCTATAATGGGGCAGGGTACGGATCGGCTCTCGTGTCGGTGCCGTGCCAAGGACTCATGATGATGGGTCATTCCAGCTCAGAGACCCGAGGTTTTCCAGATTTCAGGTTTCTCTCTCTTGCCTGATTTCTTTTACTCCCCCGCTTTACGTGGGGACCTTTCTCCAGAGAAGACACAGCAGGTCTGTTTTCCCTCTTCCTTCCCTAGGCTTTCAGAGGCCAGTAATTAGCACAATAAAAATACTTCTTCATTCCTCATTAGGTTAATCTTTGGTCATCTGACACCAATTTATCCACTATATTGTAAACATTAGAGAAGACATATTTGTTGCCAAAAAAGGTTTTTAAATTGTAAGAAATATCACTTTAAACATTTTCTGCCTGTGGCCCTGTAACACAGACATATTTTCTTACTACAAGCATTGTGAAATCCATCTGGATCATCAAAGCTGTAAGAACTTCAAACTACACCAGGACTCCAGTTTGATTTTCTATCCACCACTAGAGTTCTATACAGTATTCAGGCTTGTTTTTATTTGCAGGTGCATGGGAATGAATGGAGCTGATTTATCGCTGTCGCTATCTTGATGCAAACAATGGTATAATTTGTTTCTTGGATTCTTTTCAATCCATTCTACAGCTGCCTCCCATCAAGTTTGGGTTCTCCAGCTTCTTTATGGAATCTGTGCTCCCAACAAAAATGTCCTGGAGTAGCTGTACATCTTCACTTGCTGAAATTGACTAATACTGAGTTTTACCATATACAGAACACCATAATAGACATGAACTCATTTAATTCTCATATATTTTGCATACAAGACAAGTCTTTTTAAAATACAGGGGCTTTCCCAAGATTACACAGCAGAGGTAGCACCTGAAAATCTCTGTTTCTTTCTCCTTCAACATGATCACCCTACTAGTTCACATATATATGAGAACCTCTTTTCTTGCAGTGCCTTACTTTTTATAGAACTTAAATGGAGAACGAGATGAGATGAAAACTCTACTTGAAATCTCCCCCACGTCAGCGTTCTTCCTTCATGTCAGTAGTGAAGTAAGTCACCAAAATCTCTATCCAAAATGAATAAAATGCCTCAGAATAGTATTAGGAGTTAAAAAGAGGAGCATCTGGGCAGATCTGGGCCTCTGTGTCCTGTACGTTCTCTTCAGACTCAATATCCATTGGGCTCCAAAGCACAAAACAACAATTAGAACAGAAAGGGTGCTTATACGAGCTTGAAGTTAAAAATCTCACGTAAGAACCTCAGATAACTCATTTGAGGGCAGTGATGTCAACACTACAATTGTCTTACAAGGAGAACAGTCATTCTTATGCAGTAAGATGGCAGTGCAGTGTTCAGCAGTTTTTAAAGAATACATACCCTAAAACGTGAGATACATCATGACTTTCTCTGCTATAGTCATGCCAGTACGGAAAGGGTTAAAAAAAAAGTTTCTCCAGAAGATGCCAAGGATGAAAATACACGTGGAAAATGTCAGCAGTTACTAAAAAGGGAAATGGTGCCATTAGTTAATGACTTTATATCTCATTATTTATGAAATTCCTACGTCAATATGATAAAACTATAAACTGAAGGCGGTTTCACATTTTATCTCAAATTACTGCTAACGTGAAAAATGTAATAGCTTCATAAATCAAGCATTTAACTGCAATTGCCTTTTTCTCCCTTATTTGTATAGAAACCTCTTACTATCAACAATGAAACAAAACAGTAAAAGAGAAGATGTGTCTCAGGCCTTCTAAATCAAAGATGTTCTACCATTTGGGTGAATATGCATAGCTTAACAGATCCATTAAAATCCACTCTACCCTACGTTCTAATCTGTTCCTGAAACGGGTAAAGCAGAGCGTCATATCGTCATGCTCATCCTCCTAAAAACAGGCATGGCTTCACACTGGGGGCGTCTCTGCATGGTCTGCCCCTCCTCCAGCATCTTCTCCACCTCACTCACTGCCATCATCCCTGTACCACGTGGACGAGCACACGGACAGGCACAGAGCTGGGGCTTAGTGAATACTTGTTAAATAAGTGAATCATTTTCACCATTTGATAATCTGCAGATATTTAAAGTTACATGTATTTTAACTCCAAGTAATCACTTGATCATGCTGAATAATTTATTATTTCAACAAATGAATGTCGTGTTCTCAGCATAAGAATAAGCACTAAAATAGATTAAGTGTTCATTCTTCCATCATTCAACAATCATTTACTATAAGCTAAGGGCCAATTAAAATTATTAGATAAAAAATCAATACACAGAAATATGTTGCATTTCCAATGAAAAATGGGCTAACAGACAAAATAAGAAATTAATCCCATTTTCCTTACATCAAAAAGAATAAACTAACTAGGAAGAAATTTGACCAAGGAAGTAAAAGAACTATACTCTCAAAACTATAAGACATTGATGAAAGAAACTGAAAAGTGCAAATAAGTGGGAAGCTATTCCATGCTTATGATTAGGAGGAATTAATATTGTATTACCCAAATTCAGTGCAATCCCCATCAAAATACCAATGGCATTTTTCAGTGAACTAAAGCAAATCCTAAAATTTATATGGAATTACAGAAAAAAAAATTCCTGAACAGCCCAAGGAATTTTGATTAAGAACAAAGCTGTGGTATCACTTTCCCTGATTTCAAACTGTACTACAAAGCTAGTGATCCAAACAAACAGTGGTACTGGTACAAGAACAGATACATTGACCAATGGAACAGAATGTCCCAGAAATAAATCCACACCTATATGGTTAATATATGACCAAGGAAACACGAATATACTATGGGAAAGAGAAAGTCTCTTCAATAACTGGTGTTGGGAAATCTGGACAGCGACATGCAAGAGAATGAAACTGGATCACTATCTTACACCATACACAAACGTAAACTAAGTGGATAAAAGACCTAAATATAAGACATGAAACCATAAAACTCTTAGAAGAAAACATTGGCAGGAATCTTGTGAATTGCATGAGCAATTTTTTCTGGATACTCCCTGAGAAAGGGAAACAAAAGCAAAGATAAACAAGTGGGACTACATCAACCTAAAAAGCTTCTGCACATCAAAGGACACCCTCAGCAAAACAAAAGGGCAACCTACTGCATGGGAGAATAGATTTGCCATTTGGGGCCTATATCCAGTAAGGGGCCAATATCTAAAATACACAAAGAACTCATTATTCTCAACACCAAAGAAACAAATAATCCAGTTTAAAAAATGGGCAGAGGACCTGAATAGACATTTTTTCAAAGAAGACATACAGATGGCTAACAGACACATGAAAAGATGCTCCACATCATTAATCATCAGGGAAATGCAAATCAAAACCACAATGAGACATCTCACACCAGTCAGAATGGCTCACATCCAAAAGACAGTAAGTGTAAACAAGGCTATGGAGAAAAGGGAACCCGTGCACACTGCTGGTGGGACTGCAAATTGGTGCAGCCATTATGGAAAGTGGTATGGAGGCTTCTCAACTAAAATAGAAATAACATGATCCAGAAATTCCATTTCTGGGAATTTACCCAAAGAGAACAAAAAAATCACTGAATTCAAAAAGATAATACGCACTCCTGTGTTCATCACACAGCATTATTTACAATAGCCAAAATACAGAAACAAATGTAAATTTTCACTGATGGATGGATGGATACAAAAGATGTGGTACATACATGCAAAGGAGTATTATTCAGCTGTAAAAAAGAATGAAATGGTGCCATTTGTGACAACATGGATGGACCTGGTGGGTGTTATGCTAAGGGAAATAAAGACAAATACTATATGATTTCACTTATATGTGGAATATAAAAACCAAGACAAATGAACAAACAAAACTGCAGAACAGACTGCTGGCTGCCATAGGGGAAGGGGATGGAGATGGGTGAAATAAGGTTAAAAAATTAGAATCTTTGATATCTGGATCTGGATGATGGGTACATGAGTATACACATGTCAGAATTCATCAAGCTGAACATGTAAGATTTGTGCATTTTTATTGTATAGCCTTGATAATAAAAATTGAAAAGTGTAAAAAGTGAGTTCCTTTCAGATAAAATTAAAAAACATACATACAGGGAAGTGGAATAGTTGGATGATAGGTATGTACTCGGTTAACTTCATACTTAACACAGTGTCATAAGGAGTTGTGCCAAGAGCGGACGAGAGAGAATTCGGTACAAACTTGCCAGTTTTTCTTTTTTGCTAATTTGATAGATGAAAATGGTGCTCCCCTGTAGTTTTAGTTTCCATTTTTTAAATTTATTAAGAGCTTGAGCCTCTTTTTTATGTTTACTGGCCATGTGATTATCTGCTTATATAGATTGTTCTTTCCTATTTTTCAACCGGACTGTTCCTTTTCCAGTTGGCTCATGGGAACATCTCGGTATGTGTAGATCAGGATCGTCCAACAGAGATACAAGGTGAGCCACTTCCACAACTAAAAATTCTCTAGTAGCCACATTAAAAAAGTGAAAGGAAAAAAGTGAAATCAACTTCAGTAATATATTTAACCTAATATACATAAAATATTATTTCATTTTAATATATTCAATATAATAAGATATTGTACATTTTTTTCATACTAAGTCTTTGAAATCTGGTGTGTATTCTACTTTTATAGTACATCTCAGTCGAGACGAGCCACATTTCAAGCCCTCAAAAGCCACAGTGGCTTGTGGCTAGCCTACTGGGTAACACAATTCTAGATACTAAACATTTGCCAGGTAGATAATTACAGATATCTTCTACAAGTGTTAGGCAGCTTTTTTTCACTTCCTTTAAGACATTTTTTTCATGAATCAAAATTATAAATAGTCATATAATTTCCTTTATGGCCTGCATTTTCTATGGCTGGTCTAAAAAAAAAGTCCTTCACTTTCCTAGGTCATAAAAATATACAGCTATACTGTCTATTATAAGTTTTACAGTTTGCAAGTAACAAAAATAACAAAAAAGTAAGTGAATTTAGCCAGATTGCTTTTGTCAAAATCAATATAAAACCCTACTGTATTTTCCAAATATTAGAACAAACCATCAGAAGTTGAATTAAGAAAAATTCCATTAACAAAAGCATCAAAAATACATTTTTAGGAATAAATTTGACGATATGCAAGATTTGTACATTGAAAACACTGCAGAAAAACATTAAAGACTAAATAAATGCAGAGATATACTTTGTTTATGGGTTTATTGTTAAATATAACAGTATTTCCCAAATTGTTCTGCAGGGCCAACACAGACTCAATCAGAATCCCGGTAGGCTTTTTATAATTGACAAGTTGATTCTGAAATTCATATGAATTGCAAGGCACCTACAGAGCCCAGACAGCTTCGCTCTGTGTCAGTCCCTGGCGGGGCGTGTCTCCTTGTATAGTTCTTGGAGATGCTGGCTGCACGCACAGCCCTCAGAACCTGGTGTGAAGCCAGCCCACATACCCTGTCCACGGACAGCCTGGCTCTGACTTCTGGGACGGACTCTGCCTTGGGTGCACGGGGGAGGGGGGGCTCTTTTGCAGCCTGACAGAAATCCAGTCTCGGCTCTGAACACTCCTCCAAAGGTTGTTTGTACCTCTGTTCTTCCTCTTGGTAGGAATCCCTCTCGTTAAATGCGTAATTTCTAGGGTCATTCAGCCAAGCAGTGACATACTTTGAAAATAAATGATGCCAAAACATCATCTCGGAACAGAAGCAAAAGGAAACCCTGACCTGAAAATTGATCCCCAATCTAAAAATTTTTCTTTTATTTCAACTCTTGCATCATGGTTGGTAGGTGTTGGACACTGTCTGCTGGGCTCGGAAGGGCTGTGAGGAGCTGCCAACATTTTCTGCTTGGAACTTACTCCCACTCCCTTCTCTCTGGTACCTAGAAACTAACCCGCTCCATCCAAATCCTTGTGGGCCAACAATACCTAGAACAGGACACAATGGCCTGGGGCAGCCAAAATGAAAGGAAAACAGCTCCCTGCTGCAGGATCACAATGCCTTCGACCCTCACCTAGCAACCTTGCAAGCTGGTGCTGGCCTGCTTGTATTTCTTCCTCTGTAAAAATCGCCTCCCTCGTTTTCTGGAGAGATTCTTTGGGTGACCACCCTGTTCCATCTATTTGAATAAGGTACCCTTTTTTGTTGAATGTTGAGATTCAGAGTCTATTTGAGAAACGGACATTCCTTTACTCTCATTCTTGAAAGATACTCTCACTGTGAACAGAATTATGTTAATGTGCATTTCCTCTCAGCACACTGAGGCTAGAATTCAGTTCTCTTCTGGATTCTATTGAGAAATGATCTGTCAGCCTAACTGCTCTACCCTTGAAGCTGATTTTTCTTCTCCACCCTCTTTAGTGGCTTTTAAGATTTTCTCCCTCTTTGTCATTCAGCAATTTCACACTAATGTGTTTAGTGTGGATATTGCCCCACACTGCTGGGGATGCTTTGGGCTTCTTAAAGCTGTGGAGTCAAATATTCTGGAATATTCTCAGTTATCATATCTTCAAATACAGCCTCTTCCCTGTTCCTCTGTGTTCTCCATCTAGGACTCTGATGTGAAGAAGTCACACTTCTGATCATAACCTCTTTTTTTATCCTCATCTCTTTCTCATATTTTTCATTTTTATGTTGCTTTAGACTTTGTTCCGGGTAACATTTTCCTATCTGCCTTCCACTTCATTAATTGTACTAAGTCAAATCTGCCAATAAACTATATAATCAAAATTTTAACTAAATTTGAAATTAAAAAATCTGCCAGTTCTTTGCCCATATTTTTCAAGAGTCTTACTTTTAAAACACATGAACCACTGGTTATTTTACATCTAACAGATCCAATCCCCGGACTCTGCAGGGCTGTTCCCGCGTGTACTTCACTGATTCCCATTTGTGGTGCCTGTGCCCCTGTGTATTTTGTGATTTGGACTGTGCACTGCCCCTTTTCCTTACAGTTTTGTCTATGGGAAATGATTTGAGGCTTTGGTGTTTCCAGAGAGAATTCATCTGTATGTGCTTCTGCTAGGTGCCTCTGGGTGCTGGAGAACCGGGACCCTTCAGGTTAAATCTGTAGCTGGCGTCTTACAGAAACAAGGAACGTGAACTCAGGCTGAGGCCAACATGAGGGCTGACTTCTGATTTTAAACGCTTGGCGTAGCATGACTTCCCCTCTCTCCAGGCCTGACAAACTAAGTTTCCCTATTGTCCTTTACTTGCACTGGAACTTCTTTTTAAATAACAGTTTTGAGATATAATTCACATGCCATAAAATTCATCATTTTTAAAGCATATAATTCAGTGATTTTCAGTATATTCAGTTGTGCATCCATCACTATCTAATTTTAGAACATTTCATCACCCCAGAGGAAACCTCATCCCCAATGGCAGTCACCCGCCTGCCCCCCGAGTACTTTCAGCCGGACAACCGCTAACCTATTTTCTGTCTCTAGGGATTCACCTGTTGTGGACAGTCCCTATAAATAGAGTCAAAGAGTATGTGGCCTTTGTAAGTGGCTTCTTTCACTTAATGTTTGCACGGGTATACATGGCAGCTCCCATTCGCTCTCCCAATGCGGGGTGTATGCCCTGACATCCTAACCTTACCAGGATGTGGCTGAGTGACTGAGTTTTGGCCACTGGAATGTGAGCAGAAGTAACATACATGACTTCTAGGTCGTTTTCTTAAAGGCAAGTTGCTTGCCCTCTTTTTCCTTTTTCTCCATTCTGATGGGCTGGTGGTGAATTCCTGCGGGTGATGGCGAGTTGGCTGAAACTGCATAGAAAGTGTAATTCTTCAAATTAACAGAGAAAGTGAGTAGACATTTAGGTCCCTGACTGGCTTGTGTACAAAGGGTACCTCTGAAATATCCAAATTGTTTGGGATGAACTTCTAAGATCTTTTGGTTACAGTAGTTTAGCTTGCTCACTGACTAGCATAATTAGAATGTAGCATCATTTATTTTATCATTTGCCTACTGGATACTATTATATTATTAATGTATAAATATTATTCCAATATTTTTAATAATCATAATGCCATGAACATATATATATATCTTTAACTTCCTCCCCAGTTCTTTCTGAATAGCACATTTTTAGAAGTGGGGTTGCTGATTATGAGGTGTGTACATTATAAAGCCTCCTGATACATATTGATAAATTTCCTTTAGAAAGAAATCAGTGACCAGTGGTTTATGCTTACTTTCAAAACTTAAGAAATAATAACCCAAAAAGTGCTATTTGGTAACTTACCTAGGGTAAAGAATAGTAAATAATGGATAGTGAAAACAATTCATTTCATTGTTTGTGTATGTTCTGATGCTAAAAAAGTACACATCTCTTCGAGTGATTTAAAGTAAGCATGCAAGGATCTCTAAGCCCTTCAATGGGAAAACTTGTATTTGCAATATAATTATCTTCAAGTCCATTGAAAAATGCTAACATTTTCAGCATGTACTGAACTTATTTGGGATTTCTGACTTTCATTTCCTGAGCTATAATCATAATGTTTTCCCGATTCAGCTGAATATTTTCTCACTTATATTGTGGTATTGTAGCAAAAAATCTTTGTCTTCCTAAACAATAATAATATGTGGAAAATATAAGTGGAGATTTGCCACGAAAGGAGGAGCTAAGTCACCAGCCCATCCCCTCCGAGGCGGCTGAATACTTCATTCGGTTTCACATGCATGAGGAGGACGACTACATCCATCATTTTTATTGTCTCCTCTTGGTAATGTTTGTTCTGTGAGAAGGATAAACGTGAATCAGATCATCCAGTCATAGCCCAAGACACAACTGTGTTTTAAAAGAAAAGGAAGAATTAATGGATGCATGTTAATGCCAGTTATGATAAACCCAGATGTGTATACTAATACCTACTGAAAACCAGTCCCACCTCAACCCGTTCATCCCAACTGCATGAATACAAAGGTTACTGTGTTAGTTAACATCTGCTTCAAAATGATTTTTATTTGGGGCTGTGGGGGTCAGCCTGCAAGGCCCCACCTCCTGCAGAGGGCCAGCGTGTGTGATGCTGTTAGGAGGAGGGAGCGCGGTCTCCCGAGCTGGTGAATACGAGCTCTCTCGGATCACTTGCTCTGGGGAACGCCAGCCGCCTCGTTGGGGAAACTCCGGCAGCCTGGCGGAGGACTCCGCATGAAGAGAAGCTAAGGCCTGGCGGTCACTTGGCAGGCCCGTGAGTGACCCACCCGCTGGAGTGTGGCCTCCAGCATGGGTCCGGCCTTCTCACGACAGCGGTCTGTGAGCGACACCGGGCCAGAGCCTCCCAGCTAAGCGGTTTCTGGATTCCTGACCTGGAGAAACTGGCACAAAGAATGTTCATTGTTTGACTGCTAAGTAAGTTTTGGGGTCTTTTGTTCCATAGCAACAGACCGCTATTTCAGAGGCTTTCCGACACTGCAGGAAGATCGTTTAACTTGGCTGAGAAACTCAAAGCAAAGGACACACCCTCATAGCAAATGGAGATCCATATTCCCGAGTAGCTTTTAAGTCGCCAGGACTTTACGACATACCTGTTGTGTAGAAGAAGAGCCCTTTAACCTTTCCTAACTGTAAAGCCATGATTTTCTCCTGGGTAGGCCCTACAGCCTCCTGGACTCAGCATCCCTGCAGGGCACACACATATGGCTCCCTGCAACACCCTGGCTAGTGCAGACACGCAGGGGGTCCTTCGCCTCCAGTCCACGCTTTCCTAAGCTTCAGCACACTTCCACCACCCCTTATAGGAACACGAAACTCTCTCATACTCCTTTAGTACTAAATGAAGCTCAAAACAATTCATAAGTGGAGATGGTCCCCCAAATAAGGGTAATGAAGCAAAGGCACCACGTATCTTCCAGCTGCACCAAGAATCTGAAGATGTATGACCAGTCCCAGGCCCACCCAGGAAGGAACACCCACCTGGACAGTCACTGCTGTTCTTTAATTTGAACATTTGCACCCCAAGGCACACTTTCACAGGGACCTACCCCGAATAATACATTACAGCAAGAAGTTCATTTCCACAGCCACTGGCAGAGTAAACCAAATAAGGGAAACAACTATAACAGCTGTCAGAAAAGCCCCAAGTTTTAGCCAGCAGTTGGGTCAAAAAGATTGGAAAAATCAATGCTACAAACCAGTCTGTTCAATGGATAGCAATTCAAAGGGTGGAAAATGCATGTCAGTAAAATGCAGCAACTCAGTGCTTTTTAAAGTAAGACCTGTTACACAGAACTCTGCTCAAAGGATAAGACCTTCTCGTGGCTAAAGTCTGACAACCAAGGAGAGGTGGTGGACTCATGAATTCACATGACTCAGAAACTTGGTGGAACTTTCAGTTCATTGGTCCACAGAGAATCAAGTTTGTAACAGCATGACTTGTAACCTGTCAGACTCCTTAGAGTAAGAATGTTTCCCACCTGCAGGGGAGTAGCTGAAACGTACAAAATACATAATGAAGACTGATGCCCAGCTCTTTCTGCAATTCCATGAAAAACAGATCCTGGCCGAGGAAACCTGTATACGGTGCTTATTGTGATATTTAGCTGGCCCTGCTTTGGCCCTCTTGGTACAGGAGAAAATCAGGGTGACGCTAAAGCTGTGGCCGAGCTTCCCAAACCAGGCATATGTCTTCAAAGCCTTGGTATTTTTGGAGAAAGGTAATTGGTACTGACCTGCTTTGAAGGAAAACTGTAAACAGAAGAATTCATGGCTAACACACTTTCTTTGATATTAGTAGGAAAGCAGTTGAGGCTGGGTTAGGATTCAGCAGGGCTGTTCCCAAGAGGGGGCTTGGGGAAACTGCGGCTGCTGTGGGTGGCAGAGTCATAGCTAAACAGAAGTTCCCCCAGAGATGGTGACAGCCTGCTCGAGAGGGGTGACCTTGGCCTCACCAGATTTCCCTTGGTACAAAGATCCAAAATCGGCAGTAGTCCATTTAAGATTATTTAAAAAGTCAGGTAGTTGAATAAAAGGATAACTTGAGCACAAAAGTTCATTGAAGGTACTAGTGCTGGAAGACAGGATTCATTTGGATGTCAGCTGTCTGTCTTGTCTCAGCTCAGCCATTAATTGATTGGTTTTGTGAGTTTTAGCAAATCATTGAAAATGTCTGGGATTTAGACTCCTCATCTGTCTAATGGAAGGACTAGACTACAATCTAGGATTGACTAGTTTGTGCATAATCTACACGGCGGAGAGGGAGACTCTCAGGCTGCTTGGAGACCCATAAGAAAGGAGACCATGATCTGTTACTGTCTGCCCGAGCACGGCACGGCAAGGCGCGGCATGGCGAGGCACGGCGAGGCACTGCTGCAGAAGCACGCAGCTTGGGCGCAGTCCTATCTTTGAGGGCATGTATAGCTGTAACACTCTGTCACTTAGTCATTCGTGGTAACTAACCAGAAAACCCACTGATGGGTTATTTCAACAAACTTCATGTACAGGAAATAAAAAAGCTTAGTAGTGAACAGAAAGTAAATTATTGTTGAAGGCTGTTAATCTGAAGAGGTAACAATGACTGTATCAAAGCAAGTGTATCAAATGGCTGCATCAAATTTATATCCAGAGGCTGAATAAGACTATCAGACCAGATTGAGATTGAGAACACTGAATGATCTAGGAATGTCCAGTTAGCTGTGTTAACATAGAAATAGGTCCCAGGACAATAAAGCACTGGAAGGGCAACTCAGCCAGGGCAGAGGCATCCCAGATGATCGCATCTAGACAGAGGCCGCACGGCAGGCATCCTCCATGGGCCCCTGGGACACCACAAATACATCTCTAGATTTATTTATATTAATGTTCAGAAAAGAGGAATACAAAAGGACACAGCCTCACAGAGGCCCCCACCCGAGGTCCAGAGCAACCACTCTAGGTTCCCTTGTAAGGGCCCAGCCTGCAGGCGGATGGCAGCCCCACACTATCTAATGGAAACAAAGAAAACCTCTGGAAGGACAAGGTCTTCCCTCAGGCTACTCAGGACTGCCACAGATAAAACTGTGCTGAAAATGAACTTCATTACCGTTATACAGAACTCACAAGCAACAGCCTACTGTGGTCGGCTGCCAGCAGGTGGTAACAGTAGACAGCAAACAGAATCTTAGCTGCAAAAGCATTAGACAGTAAAACTCACTTAAAAGCAAAAAAAAGCATGATTAAATGATATAGAGATATTGAAGATATGAAAAAATTTTTAATGATAAATATATTCACATTGAAAAAGAATGAAATATTTCTTAAACAAATACATAGTCATAGAAAAACAATCTTGCAATAGATGGCTAACCAGCAGATCAGACCCGAGTGAAGAAAACTGAGAACTGGATGAATGATCTGAGAAAATTCCCCAGAACATGGCGCCAAGAAAAACATGCACTAAGAGACAGAGCAGAATGTGGTGGCAGGCATCTCGTGGGAATTCCAGGACAGAGAGAGAGAATTTAGGGGAAAAACATTTAAGGATACAATGGCTGATAATTTTTCATAATTGATGAAAAATAAGACAATATTTAGAAAGAACAATGAATGGTTCCTTAGGGTAAATAAAATCCACATCAACGTTCATCGCTGGGGAACTACAGGACACTAGAGAGAAAGACAAGGGCTGGAAGCATCCAAGGAAAGCAGATGAAGGAAGGAAGGGTAGCCAGCCTGGTTTAGAGACCACGGAGTGAGATTTTCAAAGCATTGAGAGGAAAGAACTGTGATTCTGGGTTTCTCCATCCAGGTTACTATCATCTAATAGTGATGGAAAAGCAGACATAGCTTGGAAGAGTCTATTACTAACACTTGCAGAAAAAGCTATTGGATACAGAGTAACAATAATATGTCTATACACTTATTATGTATGCAGTCATATCTTATGGATATGAGTTCAGAAAATAAACAGAAGGGAGAAAAAGATGGAACAACAAGTTGTGAACAAAAAAACTGGTGCCCATGTGGATAAATGTAACAAGCTGTGACTTGATGAAAAGATGGTTGGTTAGAATGGGGGGAAACACTATATAGCTTGTTTAGAAGACACATACCTAAATGTATGGATGCAGACAGTTGAAATATGAAGAAAAGATACAAGTACTAACGAAAAGAAACCTGGTGAAACTACACAGTAACAGACACAATGGGTTTTAAGGTAGAAGGAGTTATCTAGGATAAATGATACACGCACAGTACAAGGTTCATTTCACTGGAAAAGTACTTTTAATCTTGTAATCACATGACTAAATACACCAAGCTAGGCAACACTACAGGATTTCAAATAAAAACTGACAACTTCACAATCATAATGGTAAGAGTCTGACATTCATCCTCAGAAGATGCTAGATTAATGATAATCTGTCAAAACCAACTGATGTACTATACTTACATTATGCTTACTAAATAGCTCTAGTATTCCCTGATTCCTTGGCTCTTAGCTTGTTCTGCCACTCTGCATAAATAACCTATTCATTAAAAGGCAAAGGCAAGTGAAGGGAGTTGGGGCGGGTGTGTCACCTCCTTAGGGACTCGGGCATCAGCCTGGATCTAAGCGGGCAACTCAGAATCACGGGCTTTGACAACTGGCAGAGAAAAGGTGTTGGCAGGCCTTTACTACACCCTTTCTTGTAGAGTGGAAAAAGGAAAGATAGCTGACTGGGTATTTTGGGAACACAGGCACACAGGGCAGAAAGCTGTGTGCAGGATTTGCCTAGTTTTGTAGGTAATTGGACAAACCAGCAAAAGACAGTTAGTGGCTGGTGTCCTCATTAAACCCTTTCCTTAGCAATAGCAGATTTCCTGCAATTTGTACAGCTTTTCTCTTGTGCTGACTGCTGTCTGGGAAAGCCTAGAGTGACAGAATCTTAGCCACAGCAGGAAAGATGATTTTAAACCATAAAACCAACTTGAATACAAATGTATAAAACAGTTTCACAAGAGCTCCTGAGAATGCAGTTTCATGAACAAAAAACTAAGAAAAAAATTGCTGACAAGTTTATATTTCAGAGTTGACTCCCTGACTTTGCCTGTAACCTTTGATGCTGAAAAATAACAAAAGCTCTCAGTCCACTTGAAAAAGGAATGAAGGATACGTCAGAACCAAACCTTTACCCAACAAATTGCCAGGTATTCTTAAAAGGAGCACCTAACTGACCGTAGGTGCCTGACGAATCGCCCTTTTCCAGGATACAATGGCATTCTGTCCCTTTCTCCTAAATGCTACTGTCTACATTTCCCCCTAGGCGCTAATGAGAAGCTACGCAGGATGTTGACTGCATTTATCATGACCTGCAAACTATAAAATGTCCATAAAGGCATATTCTTGGTTGTGGTAAAATCTAATCCCAGACAGACCCTAGATCCTGTATCACTTCAACTCCACTGCATTTGAAAAGAGAGGAAGTTCTTCAAGCAACTTCCTATGGTTAAACAGGAAAAAGGTCCCAAGGTGCTTTAGAAAATATATGAAAAGTTAGTATTTTAATATTTGAGAATTCTCCAAAGTGCTTAAATTATGGCAACATAATTCAGCTGTTCTAGCTGTTCTAAGTTTTGTCATGTGATAATGAAATTAAGATATTTGAAAATGACTACTTAGAATTTAAAACTGGAGACCCAGGTGTCCTTGAGCAGGTGAATGGTTAAGCGACAGTCCATCCAGAGCTACACAATGCTAGTCAGCGTACAAAGGAATGAACTACTGATACATGAACCTGACTTTCCAGAGGGTTATGCTGAGAAAAAAGCCAATCCCACTTAGCATGTCATTCCACTTAGCAAACATTCCTGAGGTGTAGAGAATCACTGAAATGGAAAAACATAATAGTTGCTGTCATGGGTTAAGGGCAGGGGTGGAGTGGTTTGAGGGGGAAGAGAGGGGGAGGAAATGGTATGGTTGTAACAGAGCAATACCAGGGATGGAAGTATCACTGGGATAGACTGGCGGATACACAACCAACACGTGTGATCAAATACACACATGCACATACACACAGAAAACTGGAAAAATCTAGGATCAGTGATTTCAACAATGTCATTATCCAGGTTGTGAAGCTGTGATACAGTCATGCAAGATGTTATCATTGAGGGAAACTGGGCAGAGAGTACATGGGGGTCTTGGTTTTGTTTTTAGATTCCACAAATAAGTGAAATCATATGGTATTTGTCTTTCTCCGCCTGGCTTATTTCACTGAGCATAATACCCTCTAGGTCCATCCATGCTGTCTCTAATGGTGAACCACTGTGTTGTATACTTGAAACTAATATAAGATGGTGTATCAACTATACTTCAATAAAAAACAATACATGGGGTCTCAGATGTGTTTTAAAACTAGAACTATTTAAAAACAAAAAGTTTAATTTAGAGGGTAGCTAGAAGACTTGACAAATTTACCAGCTTGGCTACTCATTCACTTTCGAAGGCGAACTGACAAAGCCTCAGAATTTGGTTTTTAATAACAATAACAGGAGAATCTGGCAGTGGCTAAAGCAGTGCCCCCAAAAGCTGCTTGCTAAAAGGAGAATTGCCCTGCTCTTAGAAAATACCTAGAAAAATATGACTTTGTATGTTAGGAGTAACTCTTAGAAACCAAGTAATCCAGAATTCAATCACCTATTGATATCTAATATACATATATAGCAAACTCACTCTAAGTGTGTAAGTCAATGAGTTTTGAGAATGTATATGCCTATGTAACCACCACTGCCACAAATAAGATATTGAACATTTCCGTAACTCCAAAAAGTTCCTTCAGGTCCTGCCCTAGTCAATAACTCACCTGCTTTGTCACCAGAGATTTTTTTTTCTAGAATTCATATAAAGATTATACAGTATAGTTTTGTCTAGATTCTTCTGCCTAGCATGTTTTTTGAAATTCTACCAGGTTATTGGACTTATCCATTATTCATTCTGTTTATCTCTGGATGTTATTTAACTGTACAGGTGTATCATAATTTGTTTTTCCATTCACGTCTAGAAGTAACATTTGGGGTAGTCTTCATTTTGTTTGTTATAAGGCTGCAAAGAATAATAGCATATAAATCTTTGTTGGACACATATTTTACTTCATTTGAGTAAATATGTAGTTAAATTACTGGGTTGTACAGAAACCTTGTAAGGAACTTCCAAACTGATTTCCAAGGTGTTCGAACCAATTACATCCCCCAGCGTGATGCTCCACAACTTCACCGACATTCGGTACTGTTGTCTCTGTCATTTTAGCTGTTCTAGTGGGGATGCCAGCCTGTCACTATGATTTCTGTTTGCATTTTTCTCATGACTAATGGTGAGGATTTGCCATCTCTATATTCAAAAGTTTTGGCCTGTTGTTTACTTCTTAATCTTAAGTTGTAAAAATTCTTTATTTGTAAACTTCCTTGTAAGATGTGTGTTTTGCAAATCTTTACTTCTGGTCTGTAAATATTTACTTCTTGCTTGTAGGCTTTCATTCTCTTAAAAGCATCATTCAAAGAGTAGATAATTTTAATTTTGGTGAACTCCAATATATCAACTTTTCCTTTTAATTTGTCCTTTTTCAGTCCTATTGAAAAACTGCCTACTCTGAAGTCACAAAGATTTCTCCTATGTTTTATTAGAGAAGTTTTATGATTTCAGCTTCTACATTTAGGTCTGTGATCCATTTTGAGTTTTTTTTTTTGTTTATGGTGCGACGTAAGGATTGGAGTCAGTTTTCCTCTCACTGTCGTAGCATCATTAGTTGAAAAGACTATCCTTTCTTTATTGAATTAACTTTTCATCTTTGTTAAAAATCAGTTGGCCATGCATGTATGTATCTATCTCTGGACTCTGGATCTATTTCTTTCATGTATATGTCTTTTGTACCAATACTACATTTGATTACTATAACTTATGTAAATCTTGAAATCATTTATGCCAAATCTCCTTTGTTTTTCTTTTTCAAAAATATTTTGGTCACTCCAGTTCTTTTGTGTTTCCATATAAATCTTAGAACCAGGTTGCCATTTTTACAGAATAACCTGTTAGAATTTGTGGGCAAATTCAATGTGGACAAAACTGACATCATAACAATATTGAGTCTTCTGATCCGTGAGCCTGAGCTGTCTATTTAGATCCTCTTCAATTTCATTCAGCAATAGTTTATACTGTTCAATAGAGTGTTCTTATTAAATTTGTCTTTAAGAATTTGTATATTTTGGTGCTATTATAATTAGCCTTATTTCAAAAGCTTGTCCATTAGCCCACTGTTAATAGAAATAAAATCTGTTTTTGTACATTGTCCTTTTTTGAGACTTTGCTAACTTATTTGTTCTGGTAGCTTTTGTATAAAAACAATGTTACCTGAAAACAGTACACCTTCCTTTCCAATCTGTATGCCTTTTCTTGCTGTATTCTACTGGCTAGGACCTCCAGCAAAATGTTGCAGAGAAGTATTAGACTACATTTTTACTTTCTTCTCAGTCTTACAGGGTAAATATTCAGTTTTTCCCATTAGGTATGATGTTACCTGTAGGTTTCTCACAAATGTCCTTTATCAGATTGAGGACATTTCCTTCCAATACTAGCCTTCTGAGAGTTTTTATCATAAATGCATATTGAATTTTGTCACAAATTTTTTTCTGCATATATTGAGATGATCATATAGTTTTCTCCTTTACTCTTTTAATATGATGAATTACAGTAACTGATTTCAAATGTTAAACCAGCCTTGCATTTCTTTATATTACTGGATTCAACTTGAGACTTTCTGGGTCTAGATATATGAAGGATATTGGTCTATAATTTTCTTTTCTTGTAGTTACTGTATGGTTTTGGTACCAAGATGATACGAATCTTACAAGTTGGGAGGTTCCCCCCTCTGCTATTTTCTGAAAGATTTTATATTGGCTTGACAATTTTTCTTCCTTAAATATCTGGTAACATTCACTGATGAAGGCCATCTGGGTCTGGGGTTTTCTTTCTGGGGAGGTTTTAAATTATACACTGATTTTTAAAATAGATATAAGATGATTTAGGTTTTCTATATTTGTGTCAGTTTTGGAAATTTATGTCTTCAAAGATTTTATACATTTCATCTAAGTTCTCTCTTTTAATTCTAATGGTGGTGAATTATGTCTTTTCTTTCTCTCTTCCCCCCCTCGATGAGTCTAGGTATAACTTAATCAACTTTCTTGACCTCTCTAAAGAAAGTTTTTGATTTCATTTACTTTGTTACTGTGTTCTCATTTTCCATTTTATTAATTTTCACTCTGTATTACTTCTTTTCTTCTACTTCAGGTATTATTTGCTCTTCATTTTCTAGCTTCATAATTGGAAGTTTAGATCATTGATTTTAGACCTTTCTTATTTTCTAATTAAACTATACATTTGCCTCAAGCATTTGCTTTAAGCTGCATCCTAACAATTTTATATATTTTCATTTTCATTGGGTTCAGAATATTTTCTAATTTAACTTGTGACTCATTCTGTACACCATGGGTTACTTGGAAGTGTGCTGTTTGATTTCCAAATATTTGGGAATTTTTGTGAAAACTTTGTGTGTGTGTGTGTGTGTGTGTGTGTATGTGTGATTTCTAAGTTAATTTTACTGTGATCAGAGAATGTACTTTGTATGTGTTCAATTATTTAACATTTGTTGAAATTTGTTTTATAGTCCAGAATATAGGAGATCTTAGTAATGTTCCACTGCCATTTGAAAAGAACATGTATTCTGCTGGGTAGAATGTTCTGTAAGTGTCCAGTTGGTTAAGTCCAGCCAGCAGACAGGACTGCTCAAGTCTTCTGTGTCCTTACTAGTTCTGTCTTTTCTATCAGTTACTGAGAGAGTAGTGAAAAACTCTCCATAAATTGTGGTTTCAGTTTTTGCTTTGTGTATTTTGGAAGCTTGGCTATTAAAGAAATATACATTTAAGATTTTTATGCCTTCTTGAAGAATTGGTCCCTTTATTATTATGAAGTGTTCCTCTTTTTCTCTGATAATATTCCTTATACCACAGCCTAATATTAACAAAACCACTCCAGCTTTCATAAGATTAGTGTTTGTGTGGTATATCTGTTCCCATCCCTTTACTTCTAACCCCCTCATCTTTTTATTCATATTGCATCGTCCCCATGTAAGTAAGATACCAAATAGGTAACTCTTATTTTTAAAAATCTACTTGGACCATTTTTGCTTTTCATTTGGAGTATCTAGACCATTTTTATTTAATGTAATTTGTCAATACAGTTGGTTTAAATCTGTTTTATATTTATCCCATCTGGCTTTTGTTACTCTTTCCGTTCTTTTTAAAACTTTCTGTTGCCTTAACTACATATATTTTAACATTCTTTTTTCTTTCTTCTATATGGTTCCTAGCTATCATTTTTTAATGCTTAGTCATTGACCTAGGCTAGCACTTATTTTATACAACATTAAAATTTTCTTTTACTACAAATATGTTCAAATATATTCAAAAGACAACCAGAACAACTAAACTGATAAACCAAAAAAAACCCCCAAAACCCTTCAACAATTATAAATACATGACCAATTCTGTTTAACTAAACCCTTACTAAATATCATTTCTCTTTGACCATTTTAGGCACACTTCAGGTATCATATTATTTCTTCTGTAGCTCTTTCCGTATGTATCCCTGCGAGGACTTTGTATTGTAAAGTAGAAAGACAACATAATTATTGCATCTAAAAAACATTAAGGATAATTTCTCAACAGCATTAAAGCCAATTACTGTTCAGATTTCCAGGGTTATCTTTTAAATAGATTTTTTCACAGTTCGTTTCAGTCAAGATTCATTCCTTGCAATTCTTTTTCTAATGGGTGTGGTGGGGTGAAGGGGATTCAGAAATACTGCTGCCATTACCATCCCGAATCCTAGTGTGACTTCTGCTTGATTTAGACTTACAATAATAGTTTAAAAGATTTAATTTGAAATATTAATTAAATAGAGCTTTTATATACCATGCATTTTTAAATTGCAGTTTCTGTTTTATATTGAAGAATGTTACTCTTGGAAATTCTCTGAAGTGTACCCTGCCACATCTGAGATTATTTTGAAAGCTTGAATTTTGGACCATTTCCACAGTGAGTGATTTCCTATTACTTCACCAATATTATATTGCCAAATTCTATAATCAGGTCATCCAAGAGGAGGAACACTGCTCATGAATATTTTGTTAAATTCTGCCTGGACTGTGTGGTTTATTTCCTTATGATAATTAAGAGTTAATTAACTTAAAATGTGAAGACTAGGGAGGGGAACTCAAAAAACGAATCAACCATTCTGACGTAGATCATACTGCTTGAGTTTTAAAGTCATTGCTTTACGTCCTGAGGAAATGAGCTACATGTGTGGACTGAAGTTAATGGTTTATGAGGAATAAGCTCATCAAAGACCTTTAATAAATTATTCATCATTTCTTCTTTGTCCTTTTTTTTTTTTTTACTAGCTTAAACTTCTTACAAACAAAGGGTAAAGTGAAAAAAATCTATTACTTTAAGAAAAACAAAAGCAGGCAGGAGCTGACTTCATTCTGTCCAATAACATAGTTATTCACTGAAGAAATGTAATCAAAATTCTGGTAATACTAAGCATTGTCCTAATTGTTTGAGATGCAATGAAAATGAGTTGATGAACATTCCTACAAGCTTAAAGAAAACATTTGTAGAAAAATGAACTCTTTATCCTACAATAGTTGCTTAAGAAAGAAAATTTTTGTTTTGTATTTGCTGATTAGATATGCAATTCTAGTCAGTTTATATAGTTAGTTAAGTCAGGAAGATAAAAATATATTGTGGAAATGAGATTTATAGTCAGGTGGGTTTTTAATCAAATATACAAATTCTGTTCACATATTTTCATTTGACTATCTCAGTGATCTTGCATGGCAAGCAAGATCTCATGTTATGACTTGTCTGAAGATCAGCAAACTGAGTCCAGACACAAAGCAAAGTCTTCTGACCCCAGGCCGTGGAGTTTCTGTTATGCAAGAGCTACACTGCCCACTTTCTGAAACAAAACACCCCAAAATCCATATACCCAGCTATGTGTCAGACATTTAAAAAAAAAAAGGAAAGAGTACAGTAGAGATACCGTGAGCCACAGCAGATGCGGTGGTGATCTGGCCTTTATTGTTAATATTGTCATTTCCCCTACAAGTGCCTCCAAAGAGTCTGGCCTTTGCTAATGACAACAGTCACCAGATAAAATTGACAGACTCACAGCACCTAGAAGACTGGCAGCTCTTTTTCCTCATTACTATTCTTTCAGTAATATTCACATGTACTAGGTGATTTCTGTATGCCAGGCATAATGTCTGGTAGAAAAGTACTACCCCAACTTTGCCCTTAAGAAGTCTCCAGTTTGCACACAGTTAGAGGAGAATAAGTATAACCCAATGTAACATAAGAAAATAATTTTAGGTTATAAACAAAGTACTAGAGAGCAGTTGTACTAAAGTGCATGAGGATAGGGTGTTTCGGAGGAATCCCTGAAAAGTATCTCAATATATGCTAGCTACAATGAAGTGACTCCTAACATTTCTAGACTGGGAAAAATGTTAACCGTTATTTTAGTTAAGTTACATCACAGTCCACTATTCTGTGGAAGAGAGTCGAATGTCAAATAAATATAGCAAAACAAAACACTGCAGAAGTAAAAAAAAATCTGTTCTCTTTGTTTCAGAGTCAGGTAGGTATATCATAAAGCCATGATTTCTGAAATATTTTCCTTTCTAGTCTGAGCAAATATTTTTCTCCAGGAAATTCAATTAGACATTCAAGTCTTACTCAGTTAGCTATACCATAAGACCCTACAGTGTTTGTTAAATCCTGACTCTAACATTTAAACCCACTGATACTGAACTGAGGTCTGAAACAGTTTCATTACAACTTCCCTACTTCACTTTATTTTTGGAACTGTGGATTTGTTTCTGGCTTGGGTCTGTTTTACTGTCCTGCTTCTCAAATTAGCACACGTACAGATGTGTTGTAAAACAGCATATTATTTTTAGGAACAGAAGTTTTTCTTTTCTCATTTATGGGGTAAAGGATGAGAGGTGGGTTGGGTGGTCCAGAAAAATCAGTAGTAAAAATCAACTAATAAAAACGATTATAACAGTAACCTGAACATGGCTATATTTTAGAATATAAAGGAAAATATATATAAATTAAAAAAATAAAGTTCTAGATAAACAAATAAACCACCCTGCCCTTTCTTGGGTCTCCCTGGGCTATGCTGCCAGAAACCTCTATCCATTGCCTTTATTCTAATTAGTCTGGGATAAGTTGGTAAAAAGCAATGTTGTACTGAGTTCCAAAGAATTTTGAGCATTACTGTTTTTAAGAATTTGAAAGACTTTAATAAAAAATGTTTAGATGATCAGATGCTTTGAATTTATTTCATATCAAATACACTAGGTGGGCTCGAGCACTGATTTCTCTGTGGTAACTATATACATTCTTCCCAAGTAGCCTGGGTCATTCCCAAGGTCAGAGGGCCAAGAGCCGCAAGTGCCTTGGAGAAAAAAAGAATAAAGAAAGAATATGTAGGTAGTGACTGACTTTATCCTTCTCCTTTTACATCAGCAGCACCGACGGAACCCCTCGTTCAGTCTTTGAGCTGGAAGATACACGGAAGGGTACGGGGAAAACCTAGCTTCCTTGAGTGTCCCAGCAGGAGTGCTCAGAACAATTCCCGGGCCAGAAAGGCTCTCTGACAAGCCAGACTGACTCACACTGGTCAGCTGCGAGCCACCTGCCTTGGGGATGGTGTACATGTGTGGTGGTGTGGGACGGAAAAGGTCACCAGTCAAGGTCACATTGCTGTTACAGGTCACAGGTAAGCAAGTCTGCCAGACAATCAACTCCACTCCTGTTTCAGTTTAGGATGGGCTCTGCCAGCTTCCAGTTGTAGATTGTCTGCCCCACAGATTCAGGCTCCCAGTACTTGGTTCTCCTGAGCTCCTTACGCAATGCCTTGCCTGCAGTGAAACTACTGCCCTGCAGGACACAAAACATTTATAGGAGCTGGCTGGGAAAAGCAACTGATGGCTGCTGACGGGTTTAATATGGCAAAGACACAGAACCTTTCATCCACATTCACCAAAAAGTTATTTGGCTTTTGTACACAGTGGATAATAAAATGTGCTGTGCATACTGTTTTATCTTCTGTTTTTTATGTATTTTAATATTAAGAAAATATCTATATCCAATGTCTATAGATGCCAAATACTAAATTGCTAAAAAAACACACAGCTGTTGCTCCTCTCAGGACACTGTCAGTGTACCCAGGCAAGTGTGCTTCCTCAGAGGCAGCTCCTGGCCCGGCCAAGAGAGATCTGCACATGAGAAAACTGCCTCCAGGGAAGACTGCTCTCTGTGTTTTCAGAGCAGGCTCCGAGACACACAGTGTCTGCGCTTGTCCCCGCGTGCCCCATCACCTTCCCTGTTTCTCCATCTGCCGCTCTGCTCCTCCAGTCGGATACCTCATGATGACACTTCCCAGCTCTTACCCTCCACCCGTGCCTCCTGATTTCTGGGGTCCATTCCAGCTCTGCCTAGAGCATCCCTGGGACATCCTGAGCTGTGTGACTCCCTGTTCCCAGCTATGATGAATGAGGTCACGCCAACATATGCCTTTTTGACATTTTGAGGTGAACACAAACAGCAGCCAATGCAGGAAAAGCTCGCAGCTCTCCCCCTAGTTGCCTAAAAGCAGGACAAACATTTAGAAAGGTGTTCCTCCTTTGTCTGCTGGGAAGGATAGAAGAATCATAGAGTAGAACTTGGATCTCTGTCAGCCTGGAGACGCACCAGAGGATCTACACAGTGAACTTCACTGCGTGCCTTTATCCCCCCTTCCCTTCCTCTGCATTTGCCTTCCAACAATCTGCCACATCTGGAGGCTCAAGAGCCTTTTCCTCTGTCTTGTCCTGTCTCTAAAAATTGATGGTTCTTTGTTGAAGATGCCATACGGTCTGGATTATAAGCCACCTCTCTGGGTAACTCATCCCTGAGTTGCTCTTATGTGCATATGAAATATGCATGTTGACAGACTTCTGTTCGTGTTCTCTCATTAACTGTTTATTATAGAGCCCAGCCCAGAACTCAGATGGGGAGAGGAAAATTCTCCTCCCCTGCACTACCACGCGGAATTCCAGAGCTTGTCTGCCTCCTGGCTCAGGCCAGACAGAAACAATCACATAAAAATCCTCAGACTTAACTGAGCAATAGTACTAAGTATGTGTCCTGGTTTAATTGTAAAAGACATCAACTATTTCAATGTACCTTTTACTTTCCATTTAAAGGAGCAAAGTTGAAATAACAGATTGAGTTATTTGCTAAAATACTGACAGCTTCCCAAATGTCATATATCTTAGGAATCAATGGGGACCATGCAATGATAGCTTAGTTACCAGGGAAGAGGACCTGGGCGATACATCCTTGAACTTCTGTGATGTCCTGGCTAAGGACACTTCTCTGCTTTGTCATCACCTTTGAAATTCTTCAAAGTGTGTCTAATTGTCCTTGCTGTGTGAGGTCACGCCAACATATGCCTTTCTGACATTTTGAGGTGAACACAATTAAACAGCCGCTAATGCAGGAAAAGCTCGCAGCCCTCCCCCTGGTTGCCTAAAGGTTTCAAGTGTGTCTGTCTAATTGTCCTTGTTGATATCCTCTAAATTTTTACCAATGAAAAGCTTTGTGATGCTATTTCAGGTCATAAGCAAAGGGATCAGTCAAGGTTTGTCAAATAAATAAACAGAATAAGTGAGGCACTATGTACGATGCATGTTCTTCCCCAGCTGACAGCTGCAGTTTGAAGCCACACATACAGGAAAGAGTCTCAGCTGGTACTGAAATACAAAATGTTGACTTAACTCTCTTCTGCACCTTTCCTTCAGCCCTTGAGTCTCCTGAGCAGAATTGTGATGGCCCATTTCCAAGGCCAAATAATTAAAAAGTAACAGGCCCACATAATTAAGTACTTCCTAAAAGCTCAATGTTAAAACAAGTAAGATGATTTTCCACTGTCCGCTGGTTTTTCGTCGACCAGCCTGCTCCCTCGGGAAACAAGAGCACAGTTACATACACAATAGTTCCCCATCCCTGACACTTCAGAAGTTCTGATGGCTTGAGTGCTTCAATAAATGGGTTTCCATGCATCATATATCAATCTCATTTTTAAGCTTTCAATGAAATTTTCATCAAGAATAATAAAGAATATTCACTGCCGCATTATTCACAAGTGCTAAGATATGGAGACGACCTGAGCCCACCCACTGATGGACAGAGAAAATGTGGTATATATTCACGATGGAATATTACTTGACCTAAAAAAAGAAGGAAATTCTGCCAATTGTGACAACACAGCTGAAACAGGAGGGCATCACGTTAAGCAAGATGAATCAGACACAGAAAGACAGACACTGTGTGATCTCACATATGTGGAATCTAAAAAAAGTCAAGCTCATAGAACCAGGGAGTAGAATGGTGGGTGCCAGAGGCTAGGGGATGGGGAAATAAAAAGGGAGACATTGGTCAAAGAGCACAAAGTTTCAGTTACAAGATGAGTAAGTTCTGGGGATCTAATGTATAGTGTGATGATTATAGCTAATAATCCTGTATTTTATACTTGACATTTGCTAAGAGTAAAACTTAAAGTGCTCTTAATACACACACATAAGATAACTATGTGAACTGCTGAATGGGTTAATTAACTTGATTGTGGTAAGCAGTTCACAATTTATACATATATTAAGTCATCATGCTGTACAACCTAGATATATAGAATTTTTTTGTCAATCACAGCTCGGTAAAGCTGGAAAAATAATAGAGAATCATTTATATTTTTATGAGTCTTAACAGCTCATAAAATAATGATTTATAAATGGTTTTATAGTTTGGAGACTTTTTCCTCAGTTATATCAGAAAGTTCTAGTAAGTCACTGTGATAGGGGAATTCCACATTACTTAAAATATTTTTAAGGTTGGAACATATAATTCTGTAAATACTAAGTCTTTTTTTGGTGTATGAAATGCTCTGCTCCATAACTTTTTATAAACCTATTCCTCAAGCTTTCCATTATTTGACATTCCTAAAATCCAGGGTTGATATTTAAAACTCATTCCATATTCGCACACTCTACAATGTATTCTTCATACACAGTCTCTCCCAAATGCCCGTGACTTTAAGCAGTACACACGGTAACTACTTTTCTTTATGTATTTTAAGAGGAAAAGTCATTTCTTTACAGGAATTTTAAAGTATCCTTGTGTAAATGTTGCTATCTACCTATCCTAGATTATAAATCTTGAATATCTATGTTTTTCAATACATTTTTAAGTAGTATGTAGCATAGTATCAAATCCCAGTCTTGTAAAATGACTTCAGAAATAAACCCTACAAATTTCCAGCTACAAATGCCCTAACAGTGCAAGAGGAACTTAGATTCTGTTATAAAACCCAACATACCAATAATTAAGCATAAGAATATTAACATTAACAGGTTTGTTCATGCAGAACAGGTCTACATCCAACCTTTTTCCTGTAACTCATATATCCAATAAACAACAAAAAGGAAAAATAAATTCTTGTCTGTTTTGTTTCTTAGAGGGTTCCTGGGCACATGTGCCCCTCAAACGAAAAAAATGTTGGCTAACTTTTGGATTGTTTTAAAATGAAAATTCTTAGATGAAGTAAGAGAGCACTTGTAATAGAGGACAAGTGAAGGACGTTATAATGCCTAGAAATCACGGGGACAGAGTGCTGTGTTCTGACAGTGGCCTGGCTGCCGTTTCGGCATTATTTTATAACAGCAGGGATTCTGACTGGCGTGGTTCATGAATGTCTATGTAAATTCCAAATGATAAAACACACAGTTCTGACTGTACAAACTGTGGAAGTTATAAATCCAAATCACACATAATGGAAAACATTATTTTTTTAGAGTTGGCACTGAAACCACGGGAGGAGAAAGGACTGTGTGCAGAGAGAGTGGCTCCCTGATCTGAGTGACTGGACTGTAGCCCACACATACTGCTGTCTGTCAGGAAAGTTCCCAAGTGTTTGGATTTCTAATGCTGTTCTTTTTGTACCATAGCAACGTGTGTAACCTTTCCCTGAAATGTCTTTATTAACAGACATAACATTTTCACATGCAGGTTCCACCCCTCCACTTTACTTAGAACAGTTCCAAATGCCTTGCCTTCTTCTCTACCTGTTTAAAACATTCTTCCTTTTTCTATCAGAATTTTATCTTCTAAACCCAAAGCCATTCATGTCAGCCCCGATCTACAACCTTGAGAACAGGTTTAATAGATCTACCATACCACCTACAGCAGAACTCCCAAAACTCACAGTATTTGGTAACCCCCTTTGTGATGGTTTACTGTATCTTTCTGTATTCTGTACTATTTTTTGATGATTGCTTAAAAAATGAGCCTCCTTCTATAATGTAAATAAAGAAAACTTTGTGCCAATTCCACAGTGGAATATAGTTTATCGTGCCTTGTTAGTCAGAAGAAAATAGGTTATGCAGAGGTAACAAAAGAGTCCAAAATCCCAGCGCCATAAACTGGGTTAAAATTTCTTGCTCGCACGACAGGCCCATCTGAGGCCAGCTGTTACTCTGAGACTAAAGCTAATGGAACGCCTTCCATTCTAGGACACTGCCAGCTTTACTGAAGAGGGAAAAGAGAACATGGCGGATCTGTGCTCGTGAAGCCCAGCTCAGAAGAGGCACAGACGGGTCCCACTCGCTTCCTTGACCAGAGCCAGCCTTGTGGAAAGACAGAAGGACCAGGGAGATCTAATCCTTCCCTGGCAAGGATGGCAGGTATTTTGAACAGTGATACAAACACACCTGCCAAGAACAGAAGACAGTTATAATAAAAAGGAACAAAAACACAACAGTGTTATTAATTTCTAGTTAGATAGTGCTCCCTACCAAGTGTCAAAATCATGCTAGTGCCAACTGATCTTTATTCTTAATATATTCAGAATATTTGGGCCAGAACAATGTGATAAACTGTCATATCCACATCTAGGTATCACATAAAGTCATCCAACAAAAATCACTGTAAGATTTCCACACCTTTGAAAATGTCCCTATATAACCTATATAAATCAGATGGAAATCCCTCAGGAAGGCTCTCTCACACTCTGATGCATAGCCAGGCATCTTCTGTCCTCTTGTCCTCTTGTTCCCTCTGCCCCCTTGCTGATGAATCGCAGACCTCCGGACTTGCTCTCAGCAGGGCCACGTCTGTTGCTCAGTCGCACCGTTATTTGACGGGCCAAGGCTCCTGGTCGCTGTTTTATATTCACAAAGCCTTGGCCCTGATCCTTATACTCAGAGTCTTACAGGTGTCTTTGGTGAGAAATGACTCAAAGACTGCTTTTCAGATGAAGTATGAAAGGGTAACTTAGAAAATATAAAAGGAACAGAGACTGCCAAGAGATGGAAGGTAGTCAAATGCAGTATGAATATTATTATTTGGATAAAACTGTTAAAATGTGTCTATTATTATACTTAGATGTCAACTAAGAAACTGGACAAATTAACGTGCAAGAAGGAAATAAATTATTCAGAAATATATTGCTTTTCTGATTTGTACACGTCATGATATAAATAGCATCAAGGTCTGTAATACAGTCACTCAATCTAAGAACATCTGTTTCTGGACTTGAAACAAGAAAATCCCAGAGGCATGTGATCTCTGAAATCCTTTATGGAGAGAAGAAACTCCCCATCAGGCAGCATCCAGCCCCAGAGCTGCAAGGGAGTCACTTAGCATAAGGGTTTCTACTCAAGCAAGAGCATGAAGAAAAGTGTGATTTAAAGAGCAAATTAGATTTTCTTTCTACTTCCCTCTCTGAAATGTATCCTATCAAAAATTAATTTTGAACTACACTGTGATTAACTGAGGAGCATAGCTTGATGATTTTAATCCCTAATATGAAAAACTGGTAAGAATATCAATTCTACATATGACTACATTAAGAAACTGATATGGTTTGTAAATGTAGAATAAATTTTCTTTTTCTAAATGCATGACTGATACATATACATATATCTTTAAAAATTAAAAAAAAGGGATGAAGGGAAAATTTCATTTTTGCTGTTTGGCCTAATTTCATAATAGGCTTGATGTACTAGCACCATAGGTATAGGTATATTCCTACCCTGGCAAAGCAGTGAATAGTTTGAGGAAATGGGCTCATTTCTTCCAATAATTAAAAAAAAAAGTATTTTTCATGTAGGATGCATACTTGAAGTACATGGTTGAGTTGTATTTGCAAAATTTTTTTAGTGTTTTAATTAGTGCCAGGTAAACACTGCGTATTGTTTGTTAAAGTGACATCACTGTCATTTTCAAGAGGTTTCCCTTCCTGGAAGTAAGTATGACTGTAGAAGATTCAACTAAAATGAAATAATGGGACAACCACATCCTCTCCTTTGTCACTGTGGTATTTTCAAATCCTTATACATTTTCTGGTGATGGCAGCCTTTCCCATTCTGACTTTTAACAATTGTCGATTGAATGCCTGATACATACAAGGCGCCAAGGGATTAGTAACAGTGCAAGACACAGACACTGGAATTTATAATTTAGAAGAGAAAATACATCCAAACCCAAAGTGCTGTCATGAGACAGTATAATGCCTTGTGAGTTATTCGGGGAAGCGCTGGAGGGCAGTAGTGGGTCAAGGAGAAGCATTGCTTTCTGCAGCTAATCAGACTGCAAGGAAAAAGTGCCCTCTGATCTGGGCAAAAAAAATACTGGTTAGAAGTCAGGCAGAGATCCAAAAGAGGAAAAGGACGGTGAGTTCCAGCAGAAAGCACAGCATGAGGGCAGGCACAGAAATGGGCAATCATACGGGTATTAGGGTGACAGCCAAGGGCTCAGATTGACTAGCATGCGTGTGGGAGAGGGGTGAGAGGCTGGGCAAATGGGCTGGGTGCTGTATCAGAGGGCAGCTTTGAGGAGAACATCTTTGCTGAATTAAGACAATACCACCAGGCAGCCCATGCAACTTAGAACAATGAATTGCCAAATAGGGAATCTATCTAGCTATTTTAGTTGTGCTAATTACAGAGAGAAAATGTTGTATTATAGGAAGCAAACACTGAATCAGCACATTAAGAAAGTATCCCTCCTTAGCAATACTTTTAGAGTCTGGATGTTGGAAGTTCTAGAATAGATTCTTTATGGTTTCGTGGGAACAGAGAGCCAGGAGATACGGAGGTGGAAGCATAGACACAGATAAATACCTAGAAGGTATCTGAATGCACTTACCTGTTAAGAAGTGCTTATTCCAATCTAGGAAATGTGTTTTCCATTATGCTTTCTTCATAACCCATATATTATTTGGAAGGTTTTTTTTTTTTGAGTAGAAAGGGTGATAAATATCTTTCTATTGCTTTGCAATGTTACTGCATATTGGTTAGGAAATATGTTTTGTACAATATTGATTATATAGATTTACTTATATCTTATTGGAATATATATACAGTTATGTGAATTTATTGAATTTATTCTTCACATCTGAATATGGTAAATTTTCATAAGTGCCTAACATTTGCTTGAAAAGAATGAAATTCTCTATATGTTAGGTTCATTATTTAACTCTTACACTGAGCTTGTTAATAAGTTTTCCAAATTCTCTAATCTCTGGTGTATTTTTTTGGTCTTCCTGACTTTGCACTTACTTAATTTTAATTTTTTTTGTTTATTTCCAATCTTTCTGAGTGTCTCTTGTCAACCATGTATTGAAAATACTATACTCTTTCCTTCCTTTCTTTTAAACATACCATTTTAAAGTACCTAGATATTCACACTTCCACCTGTCACACTTGGTGGCTTTCTTTCCATCATTAGTTGATGTAGTTTGTAATTTTTGACTGTCATATCATATATACGGAGTTGTTTTCTGTGGAAGTCTCATGTGTCTTGGGTTCTGAAAATTGCATATTTTTTTGTTTTTTCTGAGGTGGTTCTATGGATATCTCTAGTTTGGGACTCACTTTTTAAATTATTTTTAAATTGGTTTTCCTTTTTTGTTTTTAAAAGTTTCAGTTATACAAGATGAATAAATCCTAGAGATCTACTGTCCCACATAGTGTCTATAGTTAACAATACTGTGCTGTATACTCAAAAGTTTGCTAACAGGGTAGATCTTATGTTTAATGTTCTTATCACACACATAAATCATAGTAATAAATAAGAGGATGGGAGGAAACTTTTGGAAGTGATAGGTTTATGGTAAAATACACATAACATAAAACTTACCATGTTTATTCACCATTTTAAATTTTAAGCAGTTTAATGGTACGGTGCAGTACAGATAAGTTCAGTATTGCTAAGTGTATATATTTTCATATTGCTGAACGAGCAGGTTCCAAAACATGTTTCATTTTGCAAAACAGAAACTCCATACCCATGAGACAACTCCCTATTGCCCGCTTCCACTGCCTGTCACAACCACTGTTTTTCCTTCTGTCTCTGAAAATTTGACTCCTCTGGGCACCTCATATGAGTGGAGTCATAAGGTAGGTATTGTCTTTTTATGATTGGCTCATTTCACTTACCATTAGGTCTTCAAGGTTCATGCACCTTGCAGTATGTGCAAGAATTCCTTAAAGCCTGAATAATATATAATCATACGTATATACACATTTTGTCTATCTATCCATCTGTCAAGTAACACGAATCCTTCCACCTGTGCCCTGACCATGGGGATTCAGTATCCCCTTAAGCTCCTGCTCTCAGTTCTCTTGGATATTGTTGGGTGGAATTGTTAGATGTGTATGTTACTCTATTTAAAAATTTTATGAAACTGCCATACTGTTTTCCAGAGTGGCTGCATCATTGCACATTCCTATCAGCAGTGCACATGATTTCCAATTTCTCCATATTCTCCACAACAGTTGTTTTGTTTTTGTGATAGTAACCGTTCTAATGGGTATGAGGAGATATCTGACTATAGTTGTGATTTGTGTTTCCCTAAACAATTAGTGATGGCGAGCAGTTTTTCATGTGCTTGCTTGCCATCTGTACAATTTCTTTGCAGAACTAAATGATTTTTTAAAAAGAAGATGTTATTGAAATTTAACAGCATGGATACAGAAAACCATGCTGACTGGCTTAAAATTTTGTTTCCAGCTCATTATAACTGGTTAAGGGACAAATGGTTTTCATGATGTTGAAACAATTCAGAGTCATCAAAATCATAATACCTCCTTTGTGAACGGTATCACCATTCCACCTGGTAATACCATTTCAGGAAGCAACTGCAGTGAGAAATCAGGATATATGGTCTATGAACTGCCTCGATACTGGACCCTGAGATATCAACAAATAGCATATCTCAGATGTGAATCCAACATAGTGGCAGATTTTGCTGAGGTTTCCATTCTAAGTGAGTGCATAAAACCTACCCACCAAGCAAAGACCAAAATTATAGTGAATGGTATTTTACCTAAAAATGGGAAATCTGCTGTAGGAATGTTTCATGTTGAACATATCCTGCCTTTGTTGCTTTCTTTTTAGCATAGACTCAGACAACCAAGCACAGTGGCCTAATTGGGAGGAGGGCTGTCAGTACAGAGAAGGGTGAGGAGACCTCTTTCTGTTTGTTTTTTTGGTTACAAGTTTGAAATTATTCTGTAAACACAAAAGTTATTTGTATTTTTCCTACTTAGAGCTTATCTGTGTCTCACTTATCTGTATTAGTGTGTGCAGTCAAGGAATAATGGTATGAAAATATAAATAAAATGTAAGAAGTTGAAATAAAAGAATACATTTCTAGTAAAAAGTTGTACAACTTGTTATTTGTAAGAAGAACAAAACTCCTCTTTTGAGGCCTCTGACCCCTATACCATCCACCGTGGAGGAGAGAAATGTCAATTTTTACTGTCATCTTACCATTAGTTGACATTTCTAATAAGTTTATAGGTTAATTCTGTGAAATTCAGGAAAGTACACACATAGCTTTCATAATATATTTGTAATTTGGACTAGCAACTTTCCGGTTTTTTTTTTCTACTGAAAAAAAATAGTCACCGTTAAAACTGTAAAGTATTTCATCCAGAAATATTGGATCAATTAACTCCCTAGTGAAGTGTGACTGATGAAAATTACACATGGGGTGTTTTTAAAAGAAGCTCTTTCAAGTTTTCATTTTAAGTAATAATTGCATTTCTTTTACAAATTTCTTTGTAATTAGTGCATTTAAAATGTGATTTGGATTTTTACTTAACTACCATATAATTTACTATTTTTTCTTTGGAGTAATTCCCTAATAAAACGATTAATGACAACAGCCTAATGATTAATAATGATACATTATACTATGCAGCTCCTAGGAATGCAAGTACTTTGTTACAGAGTTCATTGCTTTCACCAGTACTATGAGGCAAACAAGATGAGAGAATATTCTTCTTATGGGAATTTAAAAACAAAAGAGGTTAAAGCCATGTCGAAGAATATTTACATGCTTCCTGTATACACAGATACGAATATTCATTCATAAATGTGGGGAATACTTATGTTATACAAGTATTGCACTTATGTGCCTACTATAAACCAGTGTGATCTGTCAAACAAAGAAAGGTTTATAGTTTCTCAGACTGGTTATATACAGTGATTATCAACTTTTTTCTTATTTTGCTTAATTTCACTAAACTCCAGGAAAGAAATCTGATAAAACAGTAGTTCCACGAAAGAATTTAACCTGATATTCATTCATTTTTGACTTGACAATTTTCTTTCACTTAAGTCCAGAAGTTTGGATATTACTGGTGTAGTTAAACAACGCACAATAGCCTTGTAGTTAAAACCACACAACTGCCTCCAGGTCCAAACTCCTATACCTTAGGACAGAGGTGGGTCAGGAAACCCGATTTCCTAAAATCTAGGCTTGAGTTTTTGAAACGTAATTTCAATATTTGACCCCCTTTCATCAGTATATGCTGCAAAGTAGTGTAGTCATGAAGATTAGTTTAACAGATTGTTTAAAAGAAGACCAGTTAAGACTCATTCAGAAATTGTGCTGCATATTCTTATGGCTTGTAATGAACGGCCTACCTGCCCCAGGCTGCCTCGTTTGTAGATGCTCTGTTAACTGGAACACAGGAGGAGTCAGTGACGGTTGACTTGTTCATCATGTAGCAGAAACCGCAGTCTGGATCCAGCATACATTCATTACAGTAACTGTAAAACAAGAAGAATCACAGTCACATTAGCACAGACAACTGGTGCTCCCCTGCACTTTCCACTTTGCTGGGCAGTAAGCTTGGGGACTAGTCTTGGCCATGGAAAGTGACATGCTGAGGCAGGTGACAATTGGCAGGTGACAATTGGCAGGTTTCTTCCATTTTTCACTGCAGCAGTGTGAGAAGCCACTTTGAGATGGAGGAGGCTTGCCTATGAGATGCTCAATGTTGGACAACCCCAGGCAGCCTGCAGAGATGAACTTCTCCAAGCCACTGAGATTTCTACCACGGCTTCCATATTGTACCAACGCATTTATTTCTCTTAACGGTCTCCATCACATACCGTATCTTTGAAAAACAGATATTTTCCCCCAATATATATCCTGAAAGTTCAAGGAATGCTAAAACATATCTAAAGAAGTTAAAAAACAAATATACGAGCACCCAAATAATGGTCACTGTTTACACCTTGGTGGACATCTGTACTTGTAACAAATACATACTGAGTATAAACTATGTGTTAAGCTTAATTTAGAAAGAAGTTGGTGTAGGAACAAAGCCTAACTTTTTCTAAGTTGATTACATCTCCTGGCTGGTTCTGAGAGCCGCCCCCTCCCCTCCCCCCCTCCCACCCGGCCTGCTCTTTATTCCCTCTGGCGCAGTTTTCATTGCAGTTACTGTATTCTTCAGCTGTTAGCTGTTCTTATATTTTCTATTTCTTTGCTGAAGTTTTGTGCTCATCCATTCTTCTCCTGAGTTCCATGAGCATCTTTGTGACTGTTTCTTTGAGCTCTTACGAAGCAGATTACTTATCTGTGTTTCACATATTTCTTTTTTTTTCTGAGGTTTTGTCTTGTTCTTTCGTTTGGAGTATATTCCTCCTCCTCCTCATTTTGACTCTCTGTTTGTGTCTGTGTATCAGGCAGATCGGCGGCACTTCCTGGTCTTAAGGAGTAGCCTCTGGAGGCATTCTGGGGGGCCAGAGCGCAGCGCCCCTGGCCACCAGAGCCACACACTGCAGGGGGGCCCGTGGGGGCTGTGAGGCTCCCGCTGTGGCCGGGCCATGCCTGCTGCAGCAGGGCCATGCCTGCTGCAGCCATGCTGATGGGCAGGGCTTGCCCCTGACCTGCTGGCCGAGAAGCCCGGCTGGAACTGCAGCCCAGTGGAGCTAGGCTGGGTCGCTCCTCCCCCCTTACTGGGTAGGAGGTGCTCTGGGGGTGCTCGTCCTGGCTGAGGTCATCTGTCAGCTGTGATGGGGTGGGAGCTGCTTTGAAGGGTGCTGGTTCCCGCCAAGTCTTCCCACCAGGTAAGGCAGGGTGGGAGCTGCTTTGGGGGTCATTTGCTGGAGCAAGCAGGTTGGGCACGGAGGGTCTGCAGGGGATGCAAGAGTGTGGCCAGCAAGGCCGGCAAGGCAGATGCTAAGTGTCAGAACTGGTGCCCTCCAGCATCAGGCCGCGAGGCAGCTAGGTGAGAACAGCTAGGCACCCCTCCCGCCCCCGGCATTTCTGTTCCCAGAGGAAGTTCCTACAGGTCCCGGTTCCTCTGGTACATGAGCTTAAAATTAGTACATTTCTTTCGCATATGGGCCAGGCACTTTTCACACTGCTGCCTCTGTGCCGGGTCTTGGAGCGAGGGAGATGGTATGTGGGCCCTTTCAGGGTGGAGCTTTAGTTTCCTGGAGTCCTCCAGCTCTCCCACAGGCCCGCTGACTTCAAAGCTCCTGGAGGTAAGCCCCACTGATACTCAAAGCTGGTATGGAGGCTCACCCTCGCCCCCTTCTATGCCCCACGATATGCCTCCTGAATGTGGGTCGCCATCCTAGTGGTGTGGGTCCCAACCAGACTTTGTTTTTGCTTCTCCTGCCCTTCTTGATGTGCCCTTCTGTGTCTCCAGCTGTGCAGGGGCTGGTCTGCTAGCCTTCGGGCTGTTCTCAAAGCAGCTGCAGCCTTGCCATGCCCAGGGGAGGGGGTGAGCTTGAGATCCCTTGACTCTGTCATCTTGATTGGAATCTAGCCCTACTTTTAAATCAGACTTCAGCCCTATCTATACTAAAAGCAAAAAGGAGGCCTTTAAAGCCTATTGAAAGGTCAGTATACTTTTAGAGAGTTGAGACAGCACTGTAAACATAAAACTGTCCACACTTGTGATAAGCAGACTAAACAAAACAGTGGAAAGCATTAGAACTTGGAGCTTCTGGCTCTGAGAACTAGACTTGGCTAATTTGGAAAGGCAGATAATTCTACTAGCATTTTGTGTCTTTATTCTACCCATATGAGTTAGAATCTAACAATCCAGAGGGTTCCAATGGCTTTAAATGATTCTACAAACCCACACGTTTGTAGAGAAATGACTCTACTTTATTTATTTAAAAATAAGTAACTCCTGTAACTTATTTACTGATAAGTTAATGACAAAGGCTGACAGTTATGGAGAACCTACTGTACGTGTGTGCCAGACATGATGCGTTGCCTGTAATGCTTCGCCGCCTGCGTTATTCTCTCAAGCACGCAGCTCCGACCCCAAACCCCACTCTCCCAGCTGCTGATGAACGGTCCCCTCTGCCAAGATCACTCATTCAACAAGTACCGATACTTTCCATTTACTCTGTGCCAAACACAATTCCAGGGGTGAACTGGACAGCAACACACATTCCCTGTCCTCGTGGAGCTGGTTTCTGTATTAGACTCCTGGTGACCTCCAGTTAATTCATCCTTTACTTGCACCCCAGTCATTAGCGTTTTCCTTTCTTTAGCTCTGTCCTTATCTAGCTTATGGGCCACAACCCATCATTTCAACATCTCCAGTGTCCACGCCCATTTATATTTTCGTCCCATCCATCTAACAAAAATCCTTGTCCCCTATGAACGCAGACACCTGCCTGTTCTGTGCCTCCACCTAAATGCAGGTGAAGGATTCACACAGTGGGCAGATCAGAGGTGTCATTTAATACATTATGACTGGCCTCCAAAAATACCCTCAACAGCCTGAAATTCTTAATCATTTTTCCTCGTCAACTTTACACAAGAGCTCTGGCAACCTCCCTCCACAAGGACTATCCCATTCTCCAATGCTCCATGTGCTCTCCCTGAACCCCAGCTTTACAGAGAAAATAGAAGTGGTAAAGATGGGAACTTATAATCTTATAGCAAACATATAAAGGGCCCTCTTTCCTCTGCTTCAGTCACAAAGAGAAATTGTTCTCCCCACCTGGGGCCACTTCTCTGTCTTGGTTTCTCATTCCGTTCTGATGTCTTTGGCCATTTGAGACCCTTTTGATTACTGCCCCTTCTTTCTCTTACTCATCCTGTTCTTTGGGGGGAAAGTCAGGATTTCAATTTGAGCCCCTTTTTCAGTTCAATGCAGGCATGTATAGTGTCCGTTCCCCACTACACTCCCCTTTCGCAGCACCCTGAGTCTGGTATGCTGTGTCCTCACGTTCATCCATCTCAAAGTTTTATGTAATTTCCCCTTGGGATTTCTTCACTGAGCCACTGGATTAAGAAGTATGTTATTTAATTTTCACACATCTGTGAATTCCCCAAATTTCTGTTATTTCTAATTCCACTCATTGTGTTTGGAAAGCAGATTCTGCATGATTTCAGTCCTTTGAAAATCTATTGAGGCTTGTTTTATGGCATATGATCTGTCCTGGAGATGTTCCTCACATGCTTACGAAGAATGTGTATTCTGTGGTGGTGGGACGTTCTGAAGATGTCTGTTAGATCTAGATGGTTTACAGTCAGTACACTAATCTTAAAGCATCTCAGCCCCTTGGTGTGTCTAGCAGTCTTTACCTCCACTTTACTCTGTCTACATCCTGGAAATTGTCATCATCTAGAACGGGGTCAGTAAACTACAGCCCTTGAACAAATCCAGACTACCCCATTTCTGTAAATAAAGTTTTCCTGGAACACAGCCATGTCCACGTCTTCACTCACTATGACTGCTCTGGAGCATCAAGGGCAGAGTTGAGAAGCTCTATCAAATCCACGTGGTGTGCAAAGCCACAAATATTTATTCTCTGAACGTTCATGACAAGTTTGCTGATCCTCGACCCAGAACACACACACAGATCCATGTGCGGATTTCTCTGTCCTTTCTTTGAAGATCTCTCCCTTCCTGACTCCTAGAATACCTGCTTGCCTGCCTCAGAGACCTCCCACATTCCTCCTTCGTGACCCCTCACTCACGCCACGGCCCTGCACCCTCCTCTGTCAGGCAGGCGTGGTAAGCCCCCTCAGCCATTTGCCAGACCCTCAAAGTCTTTATACTCAGTCCTTCTATACAGTCACCCTATAAGCTTTCATGTTTGACACCTCCCAGCTATTTTCTTTCTTCCTGCATCTGGGCCGCTCTGTTGGGCGCAGGAAACCGCCTGTCCCCAGGCAGTGACCATCCCACTCCCGCCACTGATACCCCAAATACAACTACCCCCAGCCCCATCTTCATCCCCTACAAATCCCTTAGCAGGTGGCCCCATCCTACTTCACAGAGAAAGCTGAAGGGCTCAGGCATGAACTTTCTCACCTCAAACTCAGGCATGAACAAAGCTATCTAGAGCCATGTCTTCTGTCATCTCTTTTCCTCCAGGCTCTGAAAAACTGGTTTGAAGACCAGCCCTCTACCAGGGCTTTCAATCTTGATTCCTCTGGTCTTCACCAGGACCAACACCTTGTCCTATTGGTTATTTTCTTCTCTTTCTACTTTCAAACCTCTCCCAGAACATACTACATAGTTTACGTGCAGACTCAACCTTTCCCATACTAAAAAAGGTTGGAAAACTGCCATTTCTACTCTTCCATACTGTCCCTCTCTACCCTTCATCGGGGTCACTCAGTGGAAAGAGGCCATTTATTAAAAAGTGTTCCATTTCCTTGCCATCCCACAGGTGGGCCACTGTTTGGGACCTGATGTGGCCAACCCTTATCTGCACTTAGAGCCCCTCAGGTTTCTGGAAATTTCCTCCCACTCCTTCACCTGGAATTTTTTTTTTGTTTTATTCTATAGACTATTTCACAGAAAAATCCTCCCAAATGTAACATTTCTAACTTCAACTTGATGTTTAGAAAGCTAACACAAAACTTGAAATATCCTGGGGAATCTGCTAATTGACCTTTTACTGAGAGCACCTATCATAACTGGTTTTAACAAATGGCATTAAAACAAGGAACAAGTTCTAGAAGTGGCTACTTTTTATTTGTGATTTGCTCTTGAAGGCTTTCTTGAACATAACCTGAAGAATTTATGTAAGGTTTTCTTAATATAAAGGCTGAGAATTTAAACACATTGGTACAAAATCAATACTCATAATAATGTTCTCAGCACAGATGACAATGTGTATGCATGTGTGTGTGAAAGGCAGACTGGCATATTGGGCCCCACTTTTACTTACTGCCTTTTCCAGTGTGACCTGGGGTTAGTTCCATATTCTGGAATTTCAACTTTTCTATCCAAACAGCAGATGATCTTTAAGAACCCACCCATTTGCAAGATTCTACGTGAAAGAAAATGACAGAAATACACATACTCTCTAAATTTAAACAGAAACTAATGGCATAAAGCATACATATTTGAATGCTGTAAGAGTGACACCTCACAAATATTTACTCTTACATACTGATTTCAAGGGCAGAGATAATATGTGTGCTTTACTTTAAGAAACTTCAAATTTATAAAAGAAATGAATTATGAAGGTATTTCCAAAAGGACTCTCCTTTATAAGAGGAACTGCTGAATGGATTAACCTAAATGGGGATTCCCCCCTATGGATGCAGAATAGTATAAATGTCAGACAAATCATAGAGCAGAGGTGATGGAGATGGTTTCCCGCGTTGCTCTGCTCACACCTCTGTTCCAGGACCTACAGTGTTCCTTCCAGGTCGGTTTGCAGCACAGGCTGTGGGCCCCCAAGGGAAGGAGAAGCCGTGCTTACGGATTCCCCACTGGGGGTTGGGGCCCCAGGACATGTTTACTGAATGAATCAAAGCACGACAATTCTATAAAGCAAGGCAAGATTGTAGGTTCAGCAGCATTTCTGTCCATTCGTAGGAAATAGTTTTTGGGGGCAGGTGGGTCAAAGTGAACATCTGAGTCATTTTTAGAATGAAATCCAACAGAGGTAAAGCTAATACTTTAAGGGGAGCTTGGGCTTTACATTTCCAGAGGCTGATGCAGGAGGCCCTGGTGAATAATTCCGGTAACTCACTTTCAGGACACCAGCTGCCACAGCCAGTTTCCTTTCCCGACAGAAAGAGCCAGAGAAGGAGAGGGATATCTCTTAAATCACAGCCTCTGACACCTCATGGTGAGAGGACATTACCATATTTAGAGAGAATCTGTGCTGAGTGTGCCCGGAACTCGTGCTACTCTTCTCGGGTGTGACACTCAACGTAGCCTGCCATGCTGCTTGCCCTCTACACGGAAGTTCCAATGGGGGATCGGAAGGCAGAGGATACTAGAGACGCTAATGGGAGATGGAAAAAGACATAATCCAGACAATAACTGCAATTAGAACCAATACTACTTTTCTTGCTAGTTGAAGGGAAGATTTAACTTTTCAATCTCTGACCTTTCTTGCTAGAAAAGGAGAAAAATAAGCATTCGTGTATTTAGAAGAAAACTGGTTCTAAGACTAAAATGTTTCCAATTAAACTAAAAAAGAGCAGAATAAAAGGTAGCTTAGAGTCTAAGGGAGAGAAACGATGGCCTATTTCCATTTAATCAATCGTTTACATGTTCCACATGGCACCCTGGGTCTTATCCCAGGGTCCCCTTCTCTCTCCCCAGAAATCTTTTTAAATTGATTCGGGTTAATTTAGAACATTTTCATTTTCTACTCTGTGAGGTCGAGTGTGAACTTGGCCCTCTAGAAAATGGTCCATTTGTTTTGAAGTATGTCTCATTAAACCCAATGAGGTGGCACTTTGGACACAGTGTTTGGTCTTCAAATGCCTGTTTTTGGTGTGGCCTACATTTCAGAGAATCAGCAGCGGCCAGGGCAGGGACCGGGATGATCCGGTGCCACGGATCCTCTTCAACCCTTGGAGGGAACCACCGTGTTCATGCACTCACGCCTCATGCATGGATCTAACACCCTGCTTTGTTCAATAATGTCACTGATTCATGTGACAGCTATCCTAAACACTCCCTCTTCTCTGTCTCCTCGCTTCCAACTGCTCGGGTGACTCGGAGCCCAATTCTCCAGCTGACAGCCTGACAGGGGGACAACCTGCCCTGCCTGTGGCCCCCTGCAGGACCACATTTCTACAGGGTCCTGCAAAGAGAACCCCAGGGCGCCTGCTTCTTTCTCAGCCAGTGTGTAGATAGATGGCTTCTCCCTGCTGTTGGACTGTATCAAGTAAGGGAACTAATGAGAATTGAGAAATAATTCTGGGGACTTAAGTAAATGGTTGGAAATTGACTAAAAAAGCTAGGGACCTGTGGGCACTGATGGCATGAAGCAACCACGCCCACCACTCCCTTAAAGCTGCTCTCGCGGTACCTGCTCTTTTCTACTCTCTGTTTATCGTTCCCTACTGAAATGTCCTAGACGTCGCCCTCTCCCCTGCCATCTCCTCAGTCTGGAAACCACATGCCCTGTGCTCCTTCCCCTCTCATTCTGCTGCAGCTGAAGCCTTCTCTTTCTTCTCCTGGCTCTTCCTCCCTCGGGTCTGTTCCTGGCAATCTTCTTCCATTATTCTGCACACTTTTGCTGGGAAACATCCACCTTATGTAACCATTACTGTCACCAGTACCCCAAGATGCCAGGACCGTTTCTCCAGTTTGTTCCTCTTCCTTATGCGCCAGACCCAAAATTCCAACTGCCCGATTTTCTGGATAATTTCACAGACACTCAACAGACCAAAAGTTCAATCTTGGCTTTCCTGGCAGACCTACTGCTCTTTTCTGTCTCACAATTTAAAAACCTGAGCATGATCTGAGACCACCCACATTCAGATAGCTACAACTGCATCAAGTCTGTCTCTAAAATATGCCTCGTTCCTCTGCTCTCCACTCTTACCCCTTGTCACCCGCACTGTGACTTGAATTTGCCGCCTCTCACCTGAGCTTTTCCAACAGTCTTCTAATGAGCCCTCTGGCTTCTAGACTCCAATACTGCCTTAGCTCTGACCTGGTGAGACCTCTCTTCTTCTGTTTAAACCTTGTGATAGGTTTCCCTTGCCTAGGGGATGACCACAAACTCCTCACTATGGCATCATCTGGCCCTGTCTTAGCTTGTTCATCTTCTCTTGCTATTTCTCCACAGGTGCCACAGGCGCCAACCAGTCCCTACAAAGTGCAGGATTCAGAATATGACAAGCTATTGTGTTTTCTCTCCTATCATTTTTCTCTGTCTGGATTGTTACTTTTCACCTTTATTTTCCTTCACAGTTGCTTCCAGACTCGGATTTCCCATTCTCTGAAACTCCGTGGCCCCAGCAGGATTAGATGCGTCACTGCGCTGTCAGAGGGTCGCAGAAGTGCACTGACGGGACTGCCCCTTCTGCTGTTTCTCCGAGGGTTTGGGATGTGTGCCTTCCTCACCGTGACCTTCTCAAGGCAGAGATTTTTGTCCCGCACATCTCGTTCCTAGTGATTTCCATGTTGCCTGGTCAACCTCAATAAATGCCTGCTGAAGGGGTAGTGAGATGAGTGAGTGCCTCTCAGACCGACTGCAGCTTTCGGGGGCTGCCTCTGCAGCTCCATTAGAGAAGTTCTATCTCGCTTCCACATCTGGGTCCATGAGATCAGGGAACTGAGGCTTAAATCAAGCTGTGAGTTGTTCCATAAAACTCATGACTCTAAGGTCAAATCCATACAAAACTATCTGGAACCTTCTGGCCATATTTCTCCTCTCTCCTCCTTAGAAAGTGAGGCTAGCACAATGGATTCCTGAGTTAGGGGCAAAAAAACAACTCACAGCAGTGAGGCCTGCTGATCAAAGGCAGTAGGAAAAGAAAGCCAAGGCATGTGCTGTTTGGCGCTACTAAACAGGCGAGTGGCCTGTTCATCAGAATGGGATTTTTTTTTTAAACATTTACTAGTACTTTAGCTTCTAATTTCTAGTAACAGACTTTTTTTTTTATGAATCCTTGGATTAGTTCTCCCATTTTATCTCAGAAGAGTGTGTCAAGAGACTCTTTAAAGGGGAGGGAGGAAGACGAGGAGGGCTCTCTTGGCCAGCCTGGCCTCTTCAATAGGGCTACATGATCTCCTATCACAGTCTGATCAATATCTGACCAAATGTAACCTTGGATCAACAGTTAACAACCTCAATCCCAACTTTGCAAATATGACATGTACATGCATGTGTTTATATATGCACCTATGTGCAGTCAGGTAAATGTGTGTCTACATTGCCTGTAATCTAACCTATCAGACTTCTTCTCTCCCATCTAAACACCATAACGGCCCCGCACTGCCCTCACACACACGCTCACTCAAACACAACTTCTGCAGACAGCAAACCGAGAGTTCAGTCAGAGTTACAATACAATTTGGTGATCAACATACAAGCACCTAAATACAATTGGATTCATGTGCAACGTGCCCCCTTCAAAGGAGAAACACAGTACTGAATCTTCTCTGGTGACAGCAGCATATTCACTATTGAAGAGACAGAAAAGAAATAGCTGGCGGAAATCTGAGAGATGGGAATTTGTAGGTTCTCCACTGGACTGAGTCACTCAGTATTTGTAGACCTGAAGAAGCTTTTCGAAGGTTTTACCATGAGCCTCACTGTGGCTGGACCACAGAAGAGCTCTGCACTCAATCACTCCAGGTTCTTATTCAATCCTTACACTGGCTTTACCACAGAGGGTTTATTTTCCTTATTTCTAGATAAGGATTCTGAGATTTAGAGAGATTATACTAGCTAAGCAAGGTCACACAGCTGAAAATGTGGCTTAAGGGTATTGGCTTAATCCCAGACTTAAGTGCATCAACTCCGAATGCCCATATTTTAGTAACTTTACTTAAAGGAAAATGGGCAAAAAATTTTAAGGGAAATATGCTAAAATTACAATTGGAAAGGAAAAAGCGACCGCATTTAGAGCATGTAAAATGTACAATGCCCTTTCCACACCCTGCCAACGGCGAGGGGAGGTGTGCGCCGTTGCTCCTATTTTACACAGGAGAGCGAGGCTGGGAAAAGCCCGGAGGCTTGCTCAGGTCTCCAATGCGGGTTCTCTGACTCCGAGGTGATTTTTATTCTGTGTAACCTTTAGCCTGTTGAAATTTTAAGTTATCCCTTTGGGAAAACTGATGGACATAGTGCAGATACTGACTTTGTGGTAGATAAAATAAGTTATTTATTGAGCATAAATAATGCTTCTGTTGTCTTGTGTAGACAGCACATGGAGCAGTGGTTACACTCCCAGAAAAATGAAGGCAGGAAGGTCAACACAATGTGGAAAAGTGGTGGCCACTATGGCAGGTGTTGTTTTTTAACCAAATTTTCTTTATTGAGATAAAATTCACATAGCATAGAATTTACTATTCTAACCACAAATATTCCCTGTTCTGAAACGTCTCAGAATTAGAAAATGAAAGTTTAAAAGCAACTGAGGGTATCCTTTCTAGAAGGGCTAACATGGTCTGTTTAATGTATAAAATATAAAAAATTGTCAAGAAAGCAGGGTGTTACTGTTCGTGAAGCACTGCACGCTCAGCATCCATGAAGACCGATGTGCTCTGAACACATGGCGATCCTCAGTCGCGCACCCAGCTTTCAACCCTATCTCACGTGCGCAACAGTCCCTCCCCATCCTCACTTTCTGGGGTTTCGCTTCTCCGAGGTCAGCCAGGGTCCAGGTACCGCCCGGAGGTGAAAAGCCGCCGACCGCTGCCTCCAGATGCCCTCGCATCCTCCTCCCTTCCCCTCCGCACGGAGGTATTTTATCCTCTCACCGCATCACATTCGCATGACTTTTACTAGAGTATATTGTTATAATTGTTCTGTTTCATTATTATTGTTATTAATCTTTTGCCGTGCCTAATTATAAGTTAAACTTTATCACAGTTATGTATGTATAGGAAAAAAACACAGTACATACAGGTTTCGGGACTACCTGTGGTTTCAGGCGTCCACAGGGGGTCTTGGACCGTATCCCCCCATGGATGGGGGGGCGGACAACTGAACTGAGAGGGAAGTGAGGTGTGAACTCAACTCTGGGTCTCAATTTTTTTATAGACTTTGGAATTTACATTTTTTCCTCATTTGACAAGTTCAAATGAAGGCAAGGAAATGATGGAAAATTTTACTTATTTTCTTATTTTTTCCTTAAAATATTATGGGGTGTCTACCTCCATCAAAAAATGCATAAGAAATAGAGTCCTCTGAACTGAAAAGACTATGCTGATTTCTAATGTGCACTTACCTAAATTCATGAATTTTAGAATCAAAAAGAAAAATTCAACCAACATGCCTCATAACTAGCTACAAATACTATTAGATTTCTAGGTTATAAATTAGGAAATGCAATTTTTATTCTGAACTAATGAACTTTTACTGTTTGGAGTATCACAAATTCAAATTTGAGTACACAGTATCTGCATTCTTTGTGAATGCATGGTCACACTGACTTTAATATATTTTCTTTTTGTCCACACAAAAAATAGGTACTTTAAAAGCAAGCAGATCACATGTTTTTTGAAGCCTGTCTGTGCCAGCATTCTTAAAACTGCTTCTCTTTTGAGGACTCATTTTTGTTTCTTTGCTTTGGTATCAAGGTTTTATTTTTAAATACTACCCAGAAAGACACCTGGTAACCAAGTCTGTTTTATGTTTTCCATCAAACCCTACGTGTCACACCTGGCACCTGTTTATCACACTGTAAGGGCTTCATAACAAAGCCAAAGGACAACAAAAGCAAGAGGACAAATATGTTTAGGCTTAGCCTGCTCATCGCTTCTTCCACGTTCGTGTGAAGGGCTGTCTGACTTTTGTAGGAAATGGTGTACGTGAAAGTGAAGGGCAAGAGGAGCTTTGCTGGGAGCGTGCGAGAAACAACTAGCTCCTGGGGCCCCAGAACCGAGTTTGATTTGGAAGCTGTGCTGGGTGACGGAGAGGGAACAAGGCAGCTCAGAAGTCATCTCCCTGCATAGCACTGTGCGCTCTGACAACTGCCACACTGACGGGAATGCATTAAATGAAGAAGAATTCAAGGTGGATGAAAACAGGAGGAATCAGGAAAGTGAAGCTGGGGGTGGGGGTGGTCAAATGATTCTTCTCCTTAAGGAGAACGTGCAGGTCCGCACGCATGATTCACCTCCCCAGCTTCCCCAGGAAGCGAAGACGAGAAAACGGCTCCCTGGTGCTCCTGTTCCCACCACAGCGCCGGGGGGGCGGGGTCTGTCTGGTTCACCGGAAGGATGTTTCTTTGTAAGGGCATCGCATCTATAGCTGCTTCTTGTCTTAAATTACTTTCTGCGTATCATCTGTCTGTGTAACAGAGGCCTTTGAAACAACACTCACCCAAAGCAAACGAACCAAAATAAAAACTACAATTCCAATTGGATCAGAAACTCATATTCAAAACTATGCGGTTGAGATCATTCTGGGCTAAGTGAACCCAAGGTGGTGAATCGTTCGAAATATTTTAGAATGATTTTCTTTTACCTTAAGCACTTGCTTCTATATCATAAAATGTCCTACGATGATCCTTAAGATGACAGAAAAACAATTTTCTGAGCTGAATAAATATAAATGAAAATGAGCAAAATTAAAAAAATCTTCTAAGTCACAGACTGTAACTCAAAAAAGATTTCTCAAAAAAAAAATCTCCATTTCACTGATGAGTGAAAACACAGCAACAGAGGTATTTTTAGACCTACTGGCCTTTGCTCATAAGGAATTACTGTCCACTTCCCAGAGGGCACAGCACCATTGCTGGGCAGTAAGAGCGTCCGCAAGCTGAACTGCTAAATTTCACAATGAAGAGTGTAGTGGTGGCGAGCTGGGCTCTGAAAGCTCCATTCTACTGTCTACTAAGCCATACGATTCTCTGAAATTCACTTAACTTCTTCAGCCTCAGTATCACTACTAAAATGGGGGAAAGATTAGCATCCGCCTCTGTTATGCTGAAGGACACGCGAGAGAATCGACATAAAGCTCTTAACACAGAGGCTGGCACAACAGTGACGATATAATAAATGGCACCTGCCACGACTATTCCTTTTCCTTTTTTAAGATTCTTTTTATTGAAGTCAGTTGACATACAATATTATATTAGTTGATTCAACAAGTATATATATTACAAAATGCTCACCATGGTAAGTGCGATTACTACCTGTCACCATTGTTATTTCAATATTATTGATTATATTCCCTATGCTGTACTTTTCATCCCCATGACTTATTTATTATATAATTGGACGTTTGTACTTCCTCATACCCTTCACCTATTCCCCATCCCCCTCCCTGTGGCAACTGCCAGTCTCTTCTCTGTGTTTATGAGACTATTTTCTGTTTTATTTGTGTTGCTTTCAAAAATTCCATGCATAAATGAAATCATATGGTGTTTGTCTTTATCTACTTTATTTCATTTAGCATAATACCCCCTAGGTCCATCCATATTGTTGTAAATGGCAAGATTTCATTCTTTTTAAAGGCTGAGTAATATTCCATTGTGTTTATGTACCATATTTTCTCTATCCATTCATCTGGCAATGGACACTTATTTTGCCTGGCTACTGTAAATAATGCTGCAATAAACAAAGAGGTGCATATGACAACTGCAGCACTTACTCCAGTTACATTCAAAGTAATTATTGATAGGTATGTACTTACTGCCATTTTGTTATTGTTTTCTGGTTGTGTATGTAGGTCTTCTCTGTCCCTTCCTTCTTCTCTTGCTGTCTTCCCTTGTATTTGATACCAGATCTAGCACATTTTCTCCAAACTCCCTACTTCTGAATTTATTTAACATGAGAGAGAAAGAAACTTCTTTCTTGCTTAAGCCAGGTATTTTGGGTTCTTCTATTATACACAGTCACACACAATTCCTAACTGATAAAAAGAGTATTTTTCAAGTGCTTAAAACAAATTTTTGCTTGTTTCTGACTATATTCTGCAATATCAGTTTCTACTCAAGTCCTACCTTCTCTCTAAAGATATGAGACTTGAGTATGGCTCAAAATGGAAATAAAAGCCCTTCTAAGAGATGGCCACCTCTTGATAAGGGGCTATACCTTGTGCTCGTTTCTGTAACAGCAGTCACACTGAAGGGCGGATGGTTAGTATTCAATACTGTGGGCTGAATGAAGGAACAAGGAGGTGCAGGACCCCATGTGCGTCTCTGTGGACATGGTCGCCAACTCTAACGCTGATTCTCCCCGGTGCCCAGCCACCATCCAGTGGGAAGCAGGGCATCTAGCAAGAACTCTGGTTCCTTCCAGCTACTTGTATATCACAGATGGTGACCAAAGCAGTCTGAGAGTGAGCCCTCACCTCATTCAACTCGCATCTAAGAATGGCTGAGCCTCCAGGGCTGGGTGCCGCCTCTCCTCTGTGAAGCTCGCTGTTCCTAACGATGATACGGCGAGGCTCCCGCTGGTCAAGGTTATTCCGCCTTGTGATTCTGTTTTGTCAGGTGCGCACAGCTCTGTCTTCTCGAAGGTGGTCAATTGTTCCTTCATAATCTTCCCTGTGGGTAACTCAGGAGTTAAGCTTCTCTGCTCAGTGCTACCATTTCTGTTGCTCCAAAATCTCTCTGACAGGATAATCACCAAGTTTGTTTCTCTTGGAGTCTCATAAGATTCATGCTTATTTGAGCTTCATTTATGTGTAAATTTCTTTGCTTTTTCTAATGAATGGTCAATTTATTGCTTTTGTCTTCTAATGCTTTCATCTTCCAAGATCTTGCAGATCCTAAGTTACTTCAAAGTCATATGGCCATTCACCTTTTTTTTTTCCTCATTAGATGTCCAGGCTCTGTTGATTTTAACTTTTATTTTTTAAGTATTCTTTCAGAGGGCTATTATCCTTTTCTTCTGTTTTTTTGTTATTGGTATATCTAATTTTATTTTAGTCCTGATGTTTAAGATTTTTAGATTCTTGTGTCTTTCCACATCTTCCTTGATAACTCAATTCGAATTGTGTTTATCAGAGCAAAATAGACAAGTGCTGAAAGCCCAGTGCGAGAATCTAATCAGGTGGAAACGAAGCATTATCGCTGCACATCCAGGCTTGAAGACTGATTCACAGGGACTTGAGAACCTTCAGTTAGCTGAGGGAGGCCTAAGACTGACAGAAAACCCTCTTACTGAATTTCCAAATCAGATGATGCAATTATTGTAGTGATCGAGGAAAACACAGTCAGCGCCACAGCCACACACACATCAGGTCTCAGGACTTGGTTAAATTGGTCAACTAATTCCGTATATAAGACATGATGTTAGTTGTTAAGTAGATAAGGGAGAAAGCAGACAGAGAAAAAGGAAACAAAGAACAGAAGAAACAGAATTCCTACTTCCACATGACACATTCCACATGGGGAGACAAAAGCCATAAGAACTGGGCAGGTAAGCATCAACGACTATACATTACAAGTCGGTCCCGCCTCCCAGACCAGCCAACACCACCTCTGTTCACTTTAGGTCTTAACTTAGACCCTTCAAGTCTGCTCTTCTCCCATTTCTGCTTGGCTGTCAGAGTGATATTCATAGAATAAAAATCTGATAATGACATTCTTCTTAATAGCTTCACATGATTGTTTAATTAAGAGCTGAAAATCTTTACTATCCATACACATGACTACTTATGATTTACATTCCCAACAGGTTCTTCAGGTTTATTCCTCACCATTTTCTACTTTTGTTCAGAGCACACCCCATCTTTCCTGAATGGAATTGCAGGCAGCATCTATCTTCTGAAAATATCCCTGAAACTTAACATCTGAAAGTGAGAGAGACACCAGCCAACAGAGAAGCTACGATGGGAACATCCCCCTGGGGATCGGATCTCTGACCCCACCTCCTTTCCAGAGGTCTCTGTCCCTCTGCCCCGGAGATGGGAAAGATGGTGGGAAAGCCCCTCTCTTTAATCTGAACCTGCCCAGGACAGACTCCTGGAGCAGAGCCTTGGGAAGGGACTGGGGAGAGTCTCTACCCTCCCAGCCACCACAGCAGAGGCCACCATGAGGGGGTAGCTGCTCTCCTCCAAGCTTGGTAACCACCATGGAGGAGGCCACTGGTGCACCTGTCTACGGAGGCAGGGGGTGGCAGGGAGATTGGGCCAGGCTATGGGAATAGATGCTCACTTCTGCTTGGAAAAGGGAGGAAGGACAGTTTTGGACCCAGAGCTGGAGAACCGATGCATCCCTGCTAAGCATGGTGCGAGCTTAAGGGACCCTCAGGCCCTATTTCCATAGCCTACCCTTTTCCTGTGCTCAGGCGACAGCCTAAAATTACTGCTCCTCAGGACATCTACCACAATTAGGCATGTAAAATACATAGATAATGAAAGGAAAACAGGGATTTAGTGAAAATGAGTATCTGGAACTACAGAATATCCTGTACTTGTAGTTTCTAGACAATATTAAGCTTCCTTTCTGCACAAATGCTATCCCCTCTCTCTGCGATGCTGTCTTACTCCAACCTGCTCTTGACTGCCCAGCTTTGGGAAGCTTTCCATAATATCCTAAGAGTCAATGAGCTGGCAATAGGTAGTTATGGGAACCAGAAAGGAGCTACTATTTTAAAACGTAATTAGATGAATGGTTCTCTAAAATACAGAGTTCCTCCATTGCACTGATATATTTTTCAGCCACTCAGTCATAAGAAAAACAAGGTAGCCTGTAGATACTAATAGAATAGATATTAAAAAAGCACAGCCCTGCTCTAATTCTTCTGCAGTTGAGCTGACTATGGCACCATCAGTTTGCATGAGAATGGTGAGTCCTTTTGGTATACACACTAGAATTCCAAGTAGAAAAATCAGGAATGTTAGTTTAGCATGCTTACTTAGGTTTTTGAAGTTTATTCTTCTCATGTGTGGCAAGTCAAGACACACATACACAAAAGATGAAAATGAAGTTAAGAAATATATCTGTGTCAACATTAGTATGTGCCTAATTGCTAAGAATTTATAGATTTGTTAATGTATGTCTTTGGTAATCCATAGTACAATGCCTAACTGCACAGCATGTATGAGTGAGGATATGATGAGTCTTGCCAAATTTGGTTACACAGGTCAACATTTTTGTTTTGGGGGATGAATCACTGCCTTCAGTTTCAAATGTTTATTATTTGACACAAAACTTCTGTGTTTTCAGAAGATACCTACTGAGAGAGTCACATATCAATCATACAATGATAAAAATGAAAAATCAGGAAGGCCAAATAGGCCCCACAAAGTGAAAGTTTTTACAAACATTAATCAGTTAAAACAAAGAATTCCTTCATTTTCAAAAGATGAATCAGAAAATGCCAGTAAGTTGTATGAAATGACTTTTATTCCGATTTTCTAAGACCAATCAGCATGGATTTATGATAGAGAAGTCAAAATCAAGCAAAAGAAAGGATAAGAAGGAGCTTTAAAAAATCCAACTCTGATTCTCAACTGGGCTACTGGCAATGACTTTAAAGACATTTACAAATTTTAAAATGAGCCGTGCATATTTTTAACCTCTGTGGAGGTTATAGACATTATTAATCAACTCACAAGTTGGGCCTAATGTACATCATTAAAAAAATTTTTGCTCTAGGATGAAATTACCATAGAATTGACATAATCATCAATGCAAATGCCAAGAAACAATAGGTTTCCACTAAAACTGGTGACTGTGCATATAGGTGCACATGGAGAAAAACCCCAGTTACACTAGTTTTACCAAGTGCAAAGCAGTGGGATGAACAGAGTGTCATCAGCTACCTAATAATAAGGGATACTTAAGACATGCTGAGCTTTGAGTCAATAACACTGGAAAGTAAGTACTCCTACACAGTTTAAATTTCAAAATTTACCTTTCAAAAATGAGAGAATCATCTATTTTTCAAGATTCAAAAAGCATGAATTTCTTTACCCTGATGTTAAAATAAAGACTACAGGCAACTGTGCAAAAGCATACTTCTCTCCCATCAACTCAAACTTCCCTGAGGGTGGGAGCCCTGTCTTCCCTGAGGATGGGAGCACTGTCTTTCCTGAGGGTGGGAGCACCTTCTCCCCCATCTTCCCTGACGGTGGGAGCCCTGTCTTCCCTGAGGATGGAAGCACTGTCTCCCCTGTCATCCCTGAGGATGGGAGCACTGTCTTCCCTGAGGGTGGGAGCACCTTCTCCCCCATCTTCCCTGACGGTGGGAGCCCTGTCTTCCCTGAGGATGGAAGCACTGTCTCCCCTGTCTTCCCTGAGGATGGGAGCCCTGTCTTCCCTGAGGGTGGGGGCCCTGTCTCCCCTGTCTTCCCTGAGGGTGGGAGCCCTGTCTCACCTATCTTTTGTCCTGTCATCTCAGAAGAGTGGAATTAGTGGAATACTGGAAGATGTTATGATCTCTGTAGTCAGTAACGGGGGAGGCATGTTTAGAAAGGAGTACGCACAGGGGTGTGTGGGTTTGCAGTGAGGTAAACTGTATAAGATGGTTCCTAATGATTTAACACTTACTTGTTACAGAGTTTGTATAATATAAGCAGCACGGTAAGTAATAGTGTTTTGATTAGACATCCAGTTACACGGAGATAGTGTTTTCATGAGAAATAACTTAGTTCATGGGGGAGCAATAAAAATGAATCCGTCTCTGGAATTGTTCTGGGATTTTCTGGTCAAATTTCCCTTCCGTGGGACTAACGTCCTGCTAACATCACTGCATAAACTTATTAAACTCTAATCAATGGCTCCTGAGTAAGTGAGACTAAAATTCATATGTACTTTCCACAGGGCAACAAATGGAACTTAAAATGCAGTACAATTCCTGTGAAAAATCTGTGTCAAGAAAGGATCTTGCTCAGTATTTCAGTGCTGCTGGCTTGCCCAGTGAACGTGCCTCAGGGTGACAGGCTGACCGAGGCCACTACACCAAAATTGGGTAGTTTTGACCCTTATACAAAGAAAGGCGGAGAGTTTCACTAAAGGGGGATGGGGTGGAGAGCACATGGCTGTGCTACTCAGCAGTCACACCACTTCTAGGCAAGTTATATAAACTCTCTGAGCCTTGTTGCTTTATCCACAGAATTAAATAATGATGATGCCATCTTTAACTTTGGGAAATCTGCAGGTAATAATGAAATAATGTTCAAAAAGGATGTGGAATGATGCCTGTATACAGTAAGGAGTTAACAGAAACTGTTATTTTAAAATAAAAAGCCCAGCTGGAAGTGTGGGCCCTCTATCTTCCCCAGGTGCACCACTGCAGTCACTGAACCCCCACGGAACATCCATGACCTTGAACTGCCCAACACCTTGCCCCTAAGCCCGCCCTTTACCATTTAACTGGTCTCCTTATTTCTGATCCTATCTCCAAAATATCTGACCCTCAAGGTCCCACCATGTAATCACTTCAGACTCTCGTTCTCTCTCTTGGGCTGCCAGAGTCTCCACCCTCCAATACAGCCCCCAAATTCCTGCAGAAAACTCTTTATAAAGCTCACATTTGATCAGAAAGGCTGCTGAATAGTTTCCCCCTACTGCCCATCTGGACCTGGTGTGCTAGGCCCAGACTTTCCATCTACCTCATCTCATTACTGGCCTGCCTTTCTACCGCGCCAAACTTCATAATCTCCTAAAGAGTAGGCCTTTTGGACACATTGCTGCCTTTGGTCTCATGCCCTGGGAGGCATCTCCACTTTCACTGGCTTGAGAAATATCTATTCGCCCTTGAAGAATTAGATCAAGCTCACTCCTGCATATATATATATATCCACACACACACATGTATATGTATGTGTGTGTATGTATGTATGTGTGTGTGTGTGTGTGTGTGTGTGCACGTGTTGGGTGTGGGAGGGAAGAGGGGGCTCATGATGCAGGGCCCACAGACTCAGATGAGAAACAAATTACAACTGCATTTCATTAACCTTTACTGAAATGCAGCATTTCGCTCAATTATGAATGTCAGCAATGAACTACTGGCAATAATAGAAATCACATATATTTTCAAATCACATTACAGTAGTGCAGAAATTACAAAGTGTCATTTACATTTACTGTGGTTTTGAAACTTATGCTATCAGCCCTGCAGCTAGATGTCTCAGTTAATATGTTGATAAAGAAGTCCATACATTACCATGTAACACATTTATTTAAAAAATACTTTGGTAACTGTATTTCAATATAATTGATTTCCTTTGCACTCTTACATAACTAATTTTTTTGTAGCTAAAAACCCTACTCTAAGAAGGGGTCCAGAGCAACAGTGAGGTGAGGACCCCTCGGGTGCAGAGCTGTCCGTGATGGCCTGGAAAGGAACTGTGCCAGCCTGCCCTGCCATGCCCATCGGCCTTTATCATGCCCCTTTGCAATTAGTTATTTGCATCTTTCTCCATCCTAGCTGTGAGCTCCTTGCAGAGTAAGGCTTCTTTTTTCCTCTTTATCTCAATATCCCCTGATCCACTGCAGCTCTCAGCAATGTTTATTAGGAATGAACTGACTACACTGTATGTAAATATTTTTTCTAACGTGCTGTCATCTTTGATTTGCTAAACTGTGTAGACTCATACAATAATCAGTTGCTGATTGTCTGCTTCTAAAACCAGGTGTCCTAGGACACACGATTTCAGTTTTCTAGACATCTCCTTTCCTCATCATATAACCCGAATGTTGTAGTCCAAGAGGCATATGCCATACTATCTTGTTTTGTTATTTACTTAATATTAAGAAAACACCATCTTGTGATTGCCTAGCAACAATCTAAATTATTCACTGAGGCATTCCCTGAGCAATGTCTGCTTGCACACGCAGGTCTTCACACCTAAATTGCTGTGTCTGCTAGCACGCCTACAAAATGTACTGCTAATCATGCTGTAGACATGACTCGTTGGACAGGCCAGGCATTTTGAGGAAACAAAGGCTTGGAGGCTTCCCTTATCCTGGGCCATTTTATAGCAACGAAGCATAGCCAAATTTTATAGCACATACACCCAAGTTCCGGGATGAGAAGCATACTGAAAGCTTCCTTCAGTCAGCATCATCTACCTTCCTTTCAAAACCAACATCGACCTGTCTGTCCACCCACCTACCCACCCATCCACTCTCCCAACCACCCAGTCAGGCACAGTAAGAGTTGGCTAAGTCAGGTTCACTGAAGAGAGTCTTCTGACCAGGCTGCTATCCTTTGCTGGGTGGGAGAAAAAAAAAAAAAGACTGGTCCACAGCAACAGGTCTTACCCCACCTCTCAGACAGGGAGAACATGGTGGGGGCTATAAAATATGCTTCACGGTGCGGCAGAAAATCCTTCAGTGTAACAAACCAGAATACCTAAAGGTTAGTGCCTGATTGCTTCATCAATTGTTTAACATCATGATTTATAAGTAGGTGATCTTTGTTTCATTTTAAACTTAATTGGAGAACATGTAAGTTTTTAGAGCCTCACTTAGTACTGATTTCACCCGTAAAGTTTCCTTGGGCATTATAGTAAGGAAATACACCAGTGGCTATGATTACATGCTGTCACGGGGTAGTGTGTTCCTGCTGTTCACACAGGACAAAATGGGGCTGACACTCCTACGTGGATTGACTTGAAAAGTCAACGAAACTGGAGGTGGATTTTATGTAGTCATTGCAATGACCAGAGTTCCAGAATTAGACTATAGGTCCTTGGGGTTATCAGAGATACAGGGTATCCCTTTACCTTTCTGTGTTGCTTCAAACCTAAATGGACAGGTTCAGAAAAGCTATTCTCTCTCTTGAGTTCAAGAAAAATGAAAGTGACCTTTCAAATAAGAGTCTAAGTGACAACAAATGTACAAGGTGCCTGCTGTGCCTAACCAGAAAGCAAGGGGGTCTCCAGGTTCTTATCCCTGAAACCCTGTTTCTAAGAACTGGATATAGAGCAGTTTCGGACCCCTGGGTGCCTCTCCCCTGAGCACCACCCTGGCCACACACACAGCACCTGTACTTGAACACCACACCACCGACCGCCCAGCCTGGTCTCTCCCTGCAAAATCTCTCCCGAGTCCCTCTCTCGGCTGCGCTACTGAAGCTGCATCCCTTTGGCCGGGGCCACGTTCTTTTACCTGAACACTTTTCATCAACTTCTGTCCTTCTTTAATCAGTTCTCCACTCTGCAGCCAGACTGATCTTTTAAAAACACAAATCTGATCATATCATTTCATTTTACCGCCCTTTAAAGTCTTCTCAGTATTCTAATCTGCCCCAAATCCTCCCGGTTTATGAAGTCCCAACACGGCCTGTCCCTGGCCTGCCACCCGGGCTCCCTGCATGCCGTCCTCTGCTCTGACACAGCCCCACTGGGGAGCTCCATGGCGAAGCCACTCTCCCTGCTTAGGGCCTGTGGCAGACAAGGTTCCCTTTCCTGGAATGCTCTTCCCTGCTCTTTGCACACTAAACTAGAGCCCTCCTTTCTGTTTTTCTGGCTTCCCAGAAAGCACTTCCTGACCGTGGAAAAAACACGGTCTGACAGTGGAGGACTTGCAGGTCCTTAGCCAATGGCCTTGGCATCAAGATAAACAGGTCATGAAGAAGTCAGTGACTGTGCCCGTACGTCGCCAACTTCCTCCCAGAATCCCTTCTACCATCTTCTTAACTAGGAATCAAATTCAGCACCGAGTAAGTGCCAGCAAAAGACATACAATTATTTGGAGATAAGGATACATGATAAGGTAATGTGGGCTTTTTGTTTCGACTCTCATTTTCCTTCCAACCAATTTTTGCTCTTCATCTAAAGTAGGTCTGTGGATAATATTCAACAGATACAACACATTTTTTCCCTGTGGGTTTAGTGCAGGCAGCTGCCTCTCTCTCACAGACACCTCTAATAACTTGTCTCCAGACATCAACACGTGACCCCCCACCTCCCAAAGAGAAAGTGTAGACCTGGTCAGGTCGCTACCCCACTCAAACCCCTCAATGAGCTCATGTTCCAGGCCTGAAATCAGACTCCTTCATGTCACCTCTGAGGCTCTGCATGATCTGTCTATTCAACCAGCCTTCTCTTAGTTTTCTCTAACTGCATCAGCGTGCTTCCCTGCACCTGCCAAGTTCCTCACAGCTTTACACCTGCTGTGTCTTCTGCCTGGCATGCTTCTCTCTGGCTTTCAGAGCTCAGTTCATACATCTTATCATCAGGGTGGTAATCTCCGACAGATTACCCAACGTTCCAATCTCAACCCCTATTACAGGCTCTAGCAATTGTAGCAATGGCTACAGTATTTATTGAGCACGCATTTTATGTCAAGCCCTGTTTTAAGTGTTTCATATATTTATTCACCCTTACTATAATCCTATGAGTAAGTGCTCCATAAATATTTTTAACTGCATGGATGCATGCATGAATGAGATGAGATGAGATGAAAACCCTAGGGCAAGGGTACCATGAAATTCTACAGTTGTATACTACAGGAAATATATGTCCACTTTGAAGGGTTTCATGACATTTATTTGCATATTCTGAGATCACATTATAAATAACAAAATGGCAAGGATTTGAGGGAAGTGTTACGTAGGAGAGATTTGAATCCTCAAAGCTTAGAAAGTACTTACAAAGAAAATATGTTTCATTATATATTATGTTATGTTTAATTATACAATATATTAATATCATCTGGATATGAAAGGGATGGTACATTAGTAATTTAAGAGTATGGAGCATGGAGCTGAAGGACACATTAGCAGCATTTCTGTGGATTTTTACATACATACATGATTCAGAAGGTACCTCCACTCAAGCCACTTCACTAGCCATAGCTGGTACCCCTGATAGCTTTCATATAGGTCCTTAATACATTCATTTCACAAAGATCTAGCCAGGCCTTAGAATAAAATATCAATTAAAAATTAAAATATTCCTAAATGGGGAAGTTCTGGCAGGTAATTATTTAGGGTAGTCAATCTCGCCTTCAAAGTCTTCAGTGAGCCCCAACCTACAATATTTTCGGCCCTACTTACAATAGAGTCTGCTACACAATCAATATTTACTGAATTAAAATAAAGGAGAACCACTGTTCTTGAACCACTCACTTGCTTAAATCTTCCATTCTTCTCAGGTCAGAATGGACTGCGCGGTAGTCACTCTAGTCTACAGATTTCTACAAGTGAAAGTGCTGAGTCAACGGGCACAGGCGCCTGACTTTTATTAGGCAGAGCTACATTCCTTTCCGCCAACAGTACACAATGTTCTTAAGACAGACATTAAACCAAATCCCCTTTTTAATCTCTTTTATTTGCTCAGTTTCCCTATATGGATCGAAATCATGCCACCTACATTTACAGCATAAACATTACTCACCCTAAGGTACTACGAACATGACTTTTCCATTTATCTTGAGGAGGAAAGGTGTACAGATAATTCTAACAAAAACAACAACAAAGCCAGTAAGGGGACTGCAGGCATATTTTATAAAATCACTCAGACTATAAATACATACTGTCAAATTCCCACAAAGCCTAATATGTTATTCTGAAAGGAGACAGACAAATCAGTCATCATTTTTCATACTCACTAACTCCCAAAAGACACTGCAAATTTGGCTTTTTTCAAAACTTGGTGCCGTTTTGGGGTGAGAATAAAATTAGGCTGCCCCCTTTTCTTCTGTTACCATTCGGTATTGACATGTCGGGTGGATGACAGCAGCCTAGGAGGGTCAGCAGTGCTGATAGGCTGATGATCATGAATGGCTGTGCAAGGAGCTATACTAGGGCAATAAGTATTTTAATTAAAATTTTCAAAGTTGGTATCAGGGAAACTTTTCCATCGTATAAATCATTAAAGGTTAGCCATTCCTTTCCTATATCAGAAGCTCATGAAACCTTTTCTCCATACTGTTGTTCTGGCTGACCTGCCTTTAGCTAACCTGGCAATGTATCTTATTTTGAGTTTAAATTGTTACATCTAATTCAGACTTCAGATCTGGAGAGTATTCCATGTTGCTCAAACAACAGTAACCTCTTAATTTGTTAGAGGTAACTATGTTAAAAACATTTTATTTAAAATATCCATCAAGAAAGCAAAAGTAGAGTGTGCAGAGAATTCTGGTGCAGAGAAGGACTCACTCCTCTTCCTAGCAGCTGAGGGGGATTGTCCAAGAAAGTGAAAAGCACTGCATCCAGAAATCGTCTGTGCTAAGTTTAACTACTTTTAATAAGACACCTTTAAGTCTTCTTTAGAACAAGATAAAGAGTATAAAAAATCAGTAAGCCAATAAATAAATAAATAAACCTATCAGTAAGAGATAGGAGAAACTATAACTGTTTATTTCCAAAAGCAAGTGAATACCACAATTTTGGACTGGAGAGGCATGATAATAATATCTATCTTTCTCATTTGTGTAAGGAGAAGCACCATAATTCCATGCTCAAGAGGAAACTCCACGTGGATTCCAAACAGAATTTAGTGTATCAATGTGATGTTTAAATTTCATATTAGAGTATCTGACTAAAATCAGAAAATGAATACATCATTTACCCATTATTAATAAGTTAATAAAAATATTTCCCCATTGACTTGAGATCTGTGTCCATCTGGCTGAGCCTAAAGGAATGTCATTTTTTGTTTTTAAAGCTAGGTCTTGTTCCATCCTTATGTTTTAAGGTTGCTAGCCTTTTCAAACACTAAAATGAAATCATAAACTTTGAAATCCTGCCACCAAATATATTAACTGATCTGCTTACTCAATCTTTAATGAATTCATTTGTGCATTTTTTAGTCCCTCTGTCTGCCCACCTATCCATCCAGCCATTTTTCCATCCATCTATCACAGAGTATGAGCATCATTAGACTTAATGAGCTCTTAAACCTGCACCTCACCATTAGAACACATTTCGTTTTCCTTCACCACCTCTTTATACCTACTAGTGCTCTGGAAGAATCCTAAGAGCAAGAAAAAACTTCTTTTCTGAACTCAGTGAATATTTATTGTTAGACTCTAAAAATTATAATCAATTCTAGCAGACATGTACACCATGGAAAAGTTTAATTACTGATTACAGTTATTTATTTCACCTGGAACGTAGATGTCAGTCATATATGATCTAAAATAGTTTTACAATATTCCTGCTCAGATTCTATATCAATCCCTATTTTTGATTTGCAGAGAAACATCACCCAAGCTGCGTCTAACAGCTCATTTCCCCATGTGCACACACACCTGCTCAGGCTGTGCCTCCTCCCAGGGGCCACTCCCTCCCACCCTCTTACTGCCCCCCCACCCCCCACCATAAGCAAGCTCCTACTCATCTCTCAAAGTTTAGAAAAGTCAAAAGCAAACAAAAAAGTTCCCAGAATTAAGGAAGGGGACCATTACTAGATCTCACCTGTATCCTGTGCAAGTGGAGTTCTGGCTGGATGGAGCTATTGGTGTGAAGGTGATGCGAGGGGAAACCTGGGCTGACAGCAGAAATCCCAAACCAAGAATAATTAGCGCTATGGTGGTGCCTAAGGGAAAAAAGTTATTATTATAATTATTATTATTACATATTATTATTCCAGAGAAGAGCAGACAATATTCTTTCAAAGCAGATTTACTGACAAGACATAAGTCTTATTACCTTGACCTATCTTCATTGGATTAAAAAAACTTCCACACACCACACACAAAGTATCAAGAAAAACTCACTAGAACATTCACTGTGCAACATGACAAGAGTGAAATTCGGCAAACAGACTGACTAGCTAAGCAGTAGATTGGTAATGAGTTTCTTAAAAAAAACAACAACAAAAAAACACCCCCACCTTGGATTACTGACGGTCCCAAAATGAATTAACATAACCAACATTATTGAGTGTCTAAGATGCCAGAAAGTATGAAAGGCAATAGAATTATACCAAGCGTTCCCTTCATTGCCAAGGAAATTGTCCTACTGGCATTTATCAAGTAAAACCCAAATCAGTAAAAGTAACAAGCTGAATATCTCAAAAGCAGTTGGAGGAGCATTTTTCCTTAAAGAGGAGCATTTTTTCCCAAGATGTTAAGGTGCCAGGAATTATACATTCATTTGTCTTCCCATTTCTACTTGGAAGTGGAATGAATATATGTCTTTGATTTTAAGGTGTAGGAATACTGATTATGTACATCACTTAAAAGGCTCATTTTTTCCATTTGTGAGAGATATCCTGACAGTAAAGTAAATAAGAAAGTTTTCAAATTTCTGACTATTGTTCCAGCCATTTTGAGGATAAAACAAAAAGGAGACATCAGAGGAAAAGAGAAAGAAAATATGACTGCATTCATTTGTATAATTTATTTGAATGGGACAATATATTTATGGAATTTAGGGAGGGCATTTTCATACTAGTAAAGCTTTTATTTGTTACACTGGGAGGTAATTTAAGATATAACTAAAGATATTATTAAAAGAGCAGATAAAAGAAGAGCTATGGGAAGCACATGGATTATTTAAGAGCTGAGATTATCAAATAGTTAAGACACAGGGGATGAGTCAAGTTAAGCAGTGTGGTTAGGTCCCAGGTCTGCCGTTTCTTGACTGTGACCTTGGGCAGGGCACACGACCTTCCCAAAATACAGTGTTGTCTTCTATAAGGTGGGGCTCAGTGAAAACACTCACCTTGCAGAACTGCAGTGAATTTTAAATATCATCGTGTATTTGAAAGATTTTTGTAATGCTATAAAATTTTACTGTCTTATCACTATTATCAGAAGCAGCTTACTTTCAAAATTGCAGGAAAAAGATTGAAAGAAGGGGAACCTGATGGGAAGATGTCTGTTTCACCAACTGGGCCCCAAAATCATAAACCTAAACTTGGTTTGTTTGCTCCTTGTGGGCTTAAAATTCAAACCAGAACTAAGAAGAGTTTGAGACATTACTTTTCTTAAAAGACTAGTAAGCCCTGAACTGGGAAACAGGAAAAGCTCTGTTTCTCAGGAAGAGAAGAGGCATGTTAGGTCTGTGATAAAAATTAGGCCTCTCCCCTTAAATAAACAAAACAAGCCATGAACAGTACTGGTAATTTGTCCATCAAAAAACCTGGATTCCAAAAAAAAAACAAAAACCTGGGTTCCTAAGTATTTCATACTTTCAGATGTAAAGGAAAGATGACACTCTTTTCTTGTAACACTTATTAAATATCCTGTTTCCATGATAAAATGTAAACTCTAAGGTGATGTAGCTTGAATAGACTCACATATACCTAAGTCCAATGCTTGATTTATAGCACACCAGTAAGTACTGGTTGAATGGATGGACCACAGTAACACAGAGTTTTTTGCAATATTGAATATTTTTGAAGAAAACAGCAGCAAAAAAATCTGAAGATGATCAGCCATAAGGTTAGTAGGGTATATATCCTAGCTGTCTTATCACTATATATCTCTAAAAATGTCCAACTGACCTGCAAAATATCTGGATACACAAAATTCCTACATAGCTGAAAACTTACCCTTCTTAAGCACAAATTTGTTTTTATTTCAATGCATTTTGGATGGAAATCTTTTACAAGTCAGTATTGTATATTTACCTGCTTTTGTTATAAACAGTACTATTTCTCAGTCCTGGTTTCCTACTGGAAGCAAATGCTTGGGATGAAGCTTCACCTGTGAATCTGTCTCCAGAAAATAGAGATGAGATACTTGAGTTTTAAACAGCCCCACAGACGGCTGTGAAGCACGGACAGGGTAAACACCCTCCTGAGACAGTAAACTCCTTAAGGGAAGGGATGCCATCTTAAATGACTTGATGTATGGAATACATTAAAATGATCACCTAGTTCTGTCTTATGCTCTTAAAACTACTCGAATTACCATTTGCTTTCATTGAACAAGTTCCAGGTGTTTTATCAGCCCCTTGTTAGAATTCAGAATTATTACAGTCATTGTCAGCGAACTCATTCCTGCCACCCGGATTTGAGTCCAGTACAGGAAGGCCTCAAATGAGAGGCTCTTCTCCTGCCTTGTGTGCAGTTTGGGCACATGTGGTGTATTTTTTTTAATATAATTTATTTTATTATCATTAATCTACAATTACATGTGCAATATTATGGTTATTAAACTACCCCTTCATCAGGTCCCCCCGACCAACCCCATTACAGTCACTGTCCATCAGCGTAGTGAGATGCTATAGAATCACTACTTGTCTTCTCTGAGTTGTACTGCCCTCCCCGTGCCCCCCCAACATTACATCTGCTAATCTTAATGCCCCTTTTTCCCTCTTATCCCTCCCTTCCCGCCCATTTTCCCCAGTCCCTTTCCCTTTGGTAACTATTAGTCCGTTCTTGGGTTCTGTGAGTCTGCTGCTGTTTTGTTCCTTCAGTTTTTTTCTTTGTTCTTATACTCCACATATGAGTGAAATCATTTGATACTTGTCTTTTTCGGCTTGGCTTATTTCACTGAGCATAATACCCTCTAGCTCCATCCATGTTGTTGCAAATGGTAGGATTTGTTTTCTTCTTATGGCTGAATAATATTCCATTGTGTATATGTACCACATCTTCTTTATCCATTCATCTACTGATGGACACTTAGGTTGCTTCCATTTCTTGGCTATTGTAAATAGTGCTGCAATAAACATAGGGGTGCATCTGTCCTTTTCAAATTGGGCTGCTGCATTCTTAGGGTAAATTCCTAGGAGTGGAATTCCTGGGTCAAATGGTATTTCTATTTTGAGTTTTTTGAGGAACCTCCATACTGCTTTCCACAATGGTTGAACTAATTTGCAGTCCCACCAGCAGTGTAGGAGGGTTCCCTTTTCTCCACATCCTCGCCAACATTTGTTGTTGTTTGTGTATTGGATGTTGGCCATCCTCACTGGTGTGAGGTGACACGTGGTGTATTTTAAGAGAAGAGTATCTCTTGAGCCATGACATGGTTACATTTTGGAATTCCGATATAATTTCTCTAATAAAGATGTTCTCCATAGGAAGTGAAGTGTGGGATCACTAGCATTCTAGAAAATGTCTGATGTAATAAGTCACACTAACTACTTGGGGTAAGACTTAGATTATTAGTAAATACTTAGGATAAAAAATAATTTCCTTACCCATGACACTGGTAGAGCACAAACTGTGTACAGGGGACCTAGGGACCCTGTTTAAAGTACACATGCTCCAGACCCCATCCTTAGATATTCCAATTAAGGAGGTCAGGGGTAGGGCCTAAGAACCCATATTTTATTTATTTATTTTTTTAATTAAAATTTTTTTTTATTATCATTAATTTACAATTACATGTGCATTATTACGATTACTAAAGTACCCCTTAATCAGGTCCCCCCCACCAACCCCACTACAGTCACTGTCCATCAGCGTAGTGAGATGCTATAGAATCACTACTTGTCTTCTCTGAGTTGTACTGCCCTCCCCGTGCCCCCCGAACATTACATCTGCTAATCGTAATGCCCCTTTTTCCCTCTTATCCCTCCCTTCTCGCCCATTTTCCCCAGTCCCTTTCCCTTTGGTAACTATTAGTCCGTTCTTGGGTTCTGTGAGTCTGCTGCTGTTTTGTTCCTTCAGTTTTTTTCTTTGTTCTTATACTCCACATATGAGTGAAATCATTTGATACTTGTCTTTTCGGCTTGGCTTATTTCACTGAGCATAATACCCTCTAGCTCCATCCATGTTGTTGCAAATGGTAGGATTTGTTTTCTTCTTATGGCTGAATAATATTCCATTGTGTATATGTACCACCTCTTCTTTATCCATTCATCTACTGATGGACACTTAGGTTGCTTCCATTTCTTGGCTATTGTAAATAGTGCTGCAATAAACATAGGGGTGCATCTGTCCTTTTCAAATTGGGCTGCTGCATTCTTAGGGTAAATTCCTAGGAGTGGAATTCCTGGGTCAAATGGTATTTCTATTTTGAGTTTTTTGAGGAACCTCCATACTGCTTTCCACAATGGTTGAACTAATTTGCAGTCCCACCAGCAGTGTAGGAGGGTTCCCTTTTCTCCACATCCTCGCCAACATTTGTTGTTGTTTGTGTTTTGGATGTTGGCCATCCTCACTGGTGTGAGGTGATATCTCATTGTGGTTTTAATCTGCATTTCTCTCATGATTAGCGATGTGGAGCATCTTTTCATGTGCCTGTTGGCCATCTGAATTTCTTCTTTGGAGAAGTGTCTATTCATGTCCTCTGCCCATTTCTTAATTGGATTATTTGCTTTCTGTTTGCTAAGGTGCATGAGTTCTTTATATATTTTGGATGTCAACCCTTTATCAGATACGTTTTTTATGAATATATTCTCCTATACTGTAGGATGTCTTTTTGTTCTACTGATGGTGTCCTTTGCTGTACAGAAGCTTTTCAGCTTGATATAGTCCCACTTGTTCATTTTTGCTTTTGTTTCCCTTGCCCGGGAGATATGTTCATGAAGAAGTTGCTCATGTTTATGTCCAAGAGATTTTTGCCTATGTTTTTTTCTACGAGTTTTATGGTTTCATGACTTACATTCAAGTCTTTGATCCACCTTGAGTTTACCTTTGTGTATGGGGCTAGACAGTAGTCCAGTTTCATTCTCTTACACGTAGCTGTCCAGTTTTTCCAACACCAGCTGCTGAAGAGGCTGTCATCTCCCCATTGTATATCCAAGGCACTTTATCAAATATTAATTGACTGTATATGTTTGGGTTAATGTTTGGATTTTCTATTCTGTTCGACTGGTCTGTGGGTCTGTTTTTGTGCCAATACCAAATTGTCTTGATTACTGTGGCTTTGTAGTAGAGCTTGAAGTCAGGGAGCGTAATTCCCCCTGTTTTATTCCTCCTTCTCAGGATTGCTTTGGCTATTCGGGGTCTTTTGTGGTTCCATATGAATTTTAGAATTATTTGTTCCAGTTCATTGAAGAAAGCTGTTGGTAGTTTGATAGGGATTGCACTGAATCTGCAGATTGCTTTAGGTAGTATAGCCATTTTGACAATATTTATTCTTCCTAGCCAAGAGCATGGGATGCATTTCCATTTGTTAGTGTCCTCTTTAATTTCTCTTAGGAGTGTCTTGTAGTTTTCAGAGTACAGGTCTTTCACTTTTGTTAGGTTTATTCCTAGGTATTTTATTCTTTTTGATGCAATTGTGAATGGAATTGTTTTTCTGATTTCTCTTTCTGTTAGTTCATCATTAGTGTATAGGAAAGCAACAGATTTCTGTGTGTTAGTTTTGTATCCTGCAACTTTGCTGAATTCAGATATTAGTTCTAGTAGTTTCGGAATGGAATCTTTAGGGTTTTTTATGTACAGTATCATGTCATCTGCAAATAGTGACAATTTGACTTCTTCTCTACCAATCTGGATGCCTTGTATGTCTTTGTTTTGTCTGATCGCTGTGGCTAGGACCTCCAGTACTCTGTTGAATAACAGTGAAGAGAGTGGGCATCCCTGTCTTGTTCCCGATCTTAGACGAAAAGCTTTCAGCGTCTCGCCGTTAAGTATGATGTTAGCTGTGGGTTTGTCATATATAGCCTTTATGATGTTGAGGTACTTGCCGTCTATACCCATTTTGTTGAGAGTTTTAATCAGAATGGATGCTGAATTTTGTCAAATGCTTTTTCAGCATCTATGGAGATGATCATGTGGTTTTTGTTCTTCTTTTGTTGATGTGGTGGATGATGTTGATGGATTTTCGAATGTTGTACCATCCTTGCATCCCTGGGATGAATCCCACTTGATCATGGTGTATGATCCTCTTGATGTATTTTTGAATTTGGTTTGCTAATATTTTGCTGAGTATTTTTGCATCTACGTTCATCAGGGATATTGGTCTGTAATTTCTTTTTTGGTGAGGTCTTTGCCCGGTTTTGGTATTAGAGTGATGCTGGCTTCATAGAATGAGTTTGGAAGTATTCCCTCCTCTTCTATTTTTTGAAAAACTTTAAGGAGAATTGGTATTATTTCTTCTCTATACGTCTGGTAGAATTCAGAGGTGAATCCATGAGGCCCAGGGGTTTTGTTCTTGGGTAGTTTTTTGAATACCAATTCGATTTCATCACTGGTGATTGGTCTGTTTAGTTTTTCTGTTTCTTGCTTGGTCAGTCTTGGGAGGTTGTATTTTTCTAAGAAGTTGTCCATTTCTTCTATGTTTTCCAGCTTGTTAACATATAGATTCTCATAATATTCTCTTATAATTCTTTGTATTTCTGTGGGGTCCGTCGTGATTTTTCCTTTCTCATTTCTGATTGTGTTTATGTGTGTAGATTCTCTTTTTCTCTTAATGAGTCTGGCTAGGGGTTTATCTATTTTGTTTATTTTTTCAAAGAACCAGCTCTTGGTTTTATTGATTTTTTCTATTGTTTTATTCTTCTCAATTTTATTTATTTCTTCTCTAATCTTTATTATGTCCCTCCTTCTGGTGACTTTGGGCCTCATTTGTTCTTCTTTTTCCAATTTCAGTAATTGTGTCTTTAGACTATTCATTTGGGAATGTTCTTCCTTCTTTAAATAGGCCTGGATTGCAATATACTTTCCTCTTAGAACTGCCTTTGCTGTGTCCCACAGAAGTTGCGGCTTTGTGTTGTTGTTGTCATTAGTCTACATATATTCTTTGATTTCTGTTTTGATTTGGTCATTAACCCATTGATTAATTAGGAGAGTGTTGTTAAGTCTCCATGTATTTGTGAGCCTTTTTGATTTCTTTCTAAAATTTATTTCTAGTTTTATACCTTGGTGATCTGAGAAGTTGGTTGGTAGGATTTCAATATTTTTGAAATTAGTGAGGTTCTTTTTGTGGCCTAGTATGTGGTCTATTCTGGAAAATGTTCCATGTGCACTTGAGAAGAATGTGTATCCTGTTGCTTTTGGGTGTAGAGTTCTGTAGATGTCTGTTACGTCCATCTGTTCTAGTGTGTTGTTCAGTGCCTCTGTGTCTTTAGTTATTTTCTGTCTGGTTGATCTGTCCTCTGGAGTGAGTGGTGTGTTGAAGTCTCCTAAGATGAATGCATTGCTGTCTATTTCCTCCTTTAATTCTGTTAGTATTTGTCTCACATATGCTGGCGCTCCTGTGTTGGGTGCATATATATTTATAATGGTTATATCTTCTTGTTGGACTGACCCCTTTATCATTATGTAATGTCCTTCTTTATCTTTTGCTACTTTCTTCGTTTTGAAGTCTATTTTGTCTGATACAAGTACTGCAACACCTGCTTTTTTCTCTTTGTTGTTTGCATGAAATATCTTTTTCCATCCCTTCACTTTTAGTCTGTGTATATCTTTGGATTTGAGGTGAGTTTCTTGTAGGCAGCATATAGATGGGTCTTGCTTTTTATCCATTCTGTTACTCTGTGTCTTTTGATTGGTGCATTCAGTCCATTTACATTTAGGGTGATTATTGATAGGTATGTACTTATTGCCATTGCTGGCTTTAGATTCGTGGTTACCAAGGGTTCAAGGGTTGCTTCTTTACTATCTAACAATCTAACTTAACTCTTCTTGTTAAGTTATTGTAAACACAGTCTGATGTTTCTTTATTTCTCTCCCTTCTTATTCCTCCTCCTCCATTCTTTCTATATAGGTGTTTTATTCTTTGCCTTTAGTTGGTATTTGGATGGTCTGCTTTCTTTGCTATGATTTTTTTTTCTCTGGTGACATCTTTTTAGCCTTAGGTGTGCTTTCCTCTAGAGCAGTCCATTTAAGATATCCTGTAGTGGTGGTTTATGAGAGGCAAACTCTCTCAACTTTCGCTTGTCTGGAAATTGTTTAATCCTCCATCATATTTAAATGATAATCGTGCTGGATAATATTCTTGGTTCGAGGCCCTTCTGTTTCATAACGTTAAATATATCATGCCATTCTCTTCTGGCCTGTAAGGTTTCTGTTGAGAAGTCTGATGATAGTCTGATGGGTTTTCCTTTGTAGGTGATCTTTTTTCTCTCTCTAGCTGCCTTTAATACCCTGTCTTTATCTTTGATCTTTGCCATCTTAATTATTATGTGTCTTGGTGTTGTCTTCCTTGGGTCCCTTGTGTTGGGAGATCTATGAGCTTCGGTGGACTGCGAGACTACTTCCTTCCCCAGCGAGGGAAAGTTTTCAGCAATTATTTCTTCAAAGACACTTTCTATCCTTTTTTCTCTCTCTTCTTCCTCTGGTACTCCTATAATGCGAATATTGTTCCGTTTGGATTGGTCACACAGTTCTCTTAATATTCTTTCATTCCTAGAAATCCTTTTATCTCTCTCTGCCTCAGCTGCTCTGTACTCCTGTTCTCTGTTTTCTATTCCATTAACAGTCTCTTGCATCTCATCCATTCTGCTGTTAAGCCCGTCGATCGCTTGTCTGATTTCTGTATTGTCTTTCCTCAGTTCCCTCACTTCCTCCCTCAGCTCTTGCACATTTCTCTGTAGGTCCATCAGCATGGTTATGACTTTTATTCTGAATTCTTTTTCAGGGAGGCTGTGCATTTCCATCCCTTCAGACTCCCTCTCTGGGGTTGTCTGGTTGATTTTGGTCTGAACCATATTCCTCTGTCTTTTCATGGCTGTATAATTTGGTCACTGATAGTTGCCACGTATGTCAGCTGGGCTCTTTAAGACTTTAAAAAGAGAAGAAAAAAAAGAAAAAAAAGAAAAAAAAAGAAAAAAAAGAAAGAAAAGAAAAAACAAAAACAAAACAAAAAACAAAACAAAACAAAAAAAATGCCCACCGGACGTAGATTCTGTGGGAATGCTCTAGGTGGCGCTATTGCCCCACTATTCCACAGCTGTGACTGTGCCGCTCCGCAGGGCCCTTTATCGCTCTGGCAGGGGTGGGAACGAATAGGAGGCTGTTGATCTCAGTGAGAAGTGTTAAGTATGGCTACGCTTCCTCAGTCGCCAGCTAAGGCGTCTGAAACTCCCCAGGACTCCCAGCCTGCTGGGCTGAGTGTGCTGGGGCGATCCGGCTCCTCCGCTGGGCTCCTGTCTCTTTAAGACCGCTGAGGAAAGCGCGCACTTTTTTTTTCCTTCCCGGGAGCCGGCTGCAAGCCCCCTGGCGCGTTCCCCGCTCAGATCCTGCCCCTCTGTCTCTCCAATCTCCGCTGCGCTGCGCAATGTGGGTCAGCGCTCCCCGCGCAGATCCCCGGGGCTGGCTACTTCGCGGGGTGCACTTCCACTCCCTCCCGGCTCTGAATCCTCTCCTCCCGCCGGTGCGCTGGGGTGGGGGAGGGCTCGGGTCCCGCCGGGTCGCGGCTCCGTATCTTACCCGCCTCTTGGGGTGCCGAGTCCTCTCGGGTGTAGCTGCACGCTGTGCGCTTTCCTGTGTATTCTCGTCTCTCTTTTAGGAATAGATGTATTCTCTGTGTTTTCGTAGATAAATATAGTGTTGGGAGGAGATTTCTGCCGCCCTGCTCACACCGCCATCTTCCCGGAAGTCAGAACCCATATTTTAAAATAAATACCCTGGTAATTCCGACAAACAGCCTGTGAGTGATGTTTTCAGAAACATTTTACTACCAAAATAGTTGGGGGAAAATAACAGCGTTTCTGGCTTTCTGGCCAGTTTCTGGCTAAATAAAGCTACATAGATATAAACCTTCTATTAAAAGAATCAAGAGGTTGTCATTACGTTTTTAATATTTACAAGAAAGCCCTGTTCTTTGAGCAAGCTTTGAAAATACTGAAAGAACACCACAAAATGTCCTACATGTAAAATTATTCATGGACTATATATTTTATATTTCTTTGTATAAAAAGTTTCTTTGTTCAGGTCTAGAAAAACATAGTTCTTTTGCAGTAATTTTCTGAAGGAGTACCTCTTCAAAAAATTATTTTGATATGCGTTTTCCCACTATCTTTAACCTGATATAATAAATCATAATAAAAATACCAAATAGGGAACAAAATTGAGCCAAGGTTTAAAATTCTGAGCTAATTTAAGAAATTCAAAATAGAAGTGTTCTAATATGTAGCACTATTAGAATATTAAATAGCCCCATACATATGAATAAGACACAAACACTGAAATAAAAATATGACTAAACCAGAATCAATTGAAATTGGAAAGTGAAATAAACCTCTGTTGGGAGTGTCACGCTGGGGTACTGTCAACACACTGATAAGGTTGTTTAGTGGTATTCTTCTGAAAGTGTAAACTTCCATGGGCCAGCATGTTCTAGGGGACCTGTTTCATCACAGGTCAAAGCTAGAACTGCACAGATAGCGCTATTTACATCTCTGTGCAGTGGAGGAGGAGCCCTGGGGAAGAAACCAGGCCTATACCACCTAACCCACGGAACCACCTACAGCACTTTCACTGGCCACATACACGAGGAAACCAGAGTCCTACTGACAGGAGAGCCTCTCACGCTGGAGGCGTCCCTGAGTGGCACTGGCAGGGGAGCGAGTTGGGGTGCTGGTGGTTCTGGCTGAGGAGAGAGAAGAAATGTGCCTACAGGTTGCTTATGAGAAGCAGTCCCTCAAATCTCTTGGCCTTTCCTTTCAAGTTACTGTCTTAAAACTTCCTCTTAACAGCCAGGGATGGGCTCTGGAAATCCTTGGGGCAGAGGATCTACACCTAGAGGTAAACTATGACATCAGCTAGAAGGTTCAGGAAAGTTCTTAGATCCCAGTGACGCCAGCTGATTTCACACTATGGTTAAAATAATAGAGAATCACTCGGGCGACAATAATGCTGTAATAGCTACAATGCTCCGGGTACTTTACTCTCTGCTATAAATGTGTTTAGTCCTCATTACAACGCTATGGAGTAGGGACCATAATTAATCTCTATTTACAGATGAGGAAATGGAACCTTGCCCGAAGTCACACAGTTCGAACCTGAACAGTCTGCCTCTGTACCTATAATGCCTCAAAATCCTGCAGCCCTGAGGAGAGAGTGTCTCACTGGAACACTACAAATGCACAGAGGCTACAAGAAAAAATATTTTCCCCAAATCTCAAAATCAGTAGCTTTCCCCCCATCTCAAAAGCCAAATCCCAAATTTAAGAGGATCTAAAATTGTATTTAAAAACCAGACCTCTTGAGGTGCCAATATACTGAGGCTCTGTTGAAAAGGAAGGGTATCCATTTAGATGCGTTTAAAGCAGCTATTACCTCTTCTTAGAGTTGATCTAACCTCAGGAGTCAGAAAATCCAAATTTCAGCTAAGTGTAGGAATTTATTTTTAGCACTCACTACCTGATGGTCATCTACCCTTTGGCTGAGAGTTTACCATCCTAAAAAGGCAGCCCAATTCATTGCTGGATAGCTCTGATTATTAGGAATATTTTTCTTACGCTAAGTTTAAAAATCTATGTCCTGATAACAGCTACCATCTGCTAGAATGAGACACCTCTTAGGCTTCCCTCTGGTCTTTTTCCAGACTGAGCACTTCCACGTGTTTATAAAGGAGTGGATTTTAGCCCTTGTTTCTCACCTTTCCTCACTCACCCTCCTACTTCCCTCTGTACCTTGGCTGCTGTGATGACCTCTGACTCCAAATCAGACAACTTTCCCTTCATCTTGCCCTCAGAGCTGATAACGCAGTTCTACTTCCATTCCTGACTCAAGTGCTCCCTCGCTTAAGACAAGAACAGAGGGTGGAGGCAGGCATTCCACTGTTCCTTCTGGAGTTAGGGCTGGGAGAGAGCATGTATTCCTAATACCTGCATTTGGAACTCAGAATGTATTTTCTCATTAAAATCTGGGACAAGTGCCTGAAGGACTTCTACTAGATGTGTGTTTTAGGTATAATTTGTTTAAGATAGAGTTCAGTTAATGCTGGCATAGCAACTTCACGTTTTAATGGAAAATGTATTATTTCTTTCAATAAACTTGTGAAGGAGCTATTAGAGGACAGCTAACTGATAAGTAGGGATTTACTTGCATATATGGAAAAGGTTAGAAAATTGTATGATGCAAACATGTGAAGACAACAGCTCCTGTGTCACACAAATAATAAATGAAATGGGAAGAATTTAAAGATAAAAGGCATCTTAAGTGAGAAAGGTTTTGTCTTATTTAGCTATTCCAGAAAACACACATAACCAACCATCATTTACTTTAGAATTTACATCTGGTTCAAACACAGTGAGATCGCTGCCCTGCTTTGTAAAGAAGTTATACGGTTCTAATACTCCACTGTTGAAAGAGCTTTGAAAAAAAAATGCTCCACACTTGCTTCCATATTATTCCAAACTTAAAAACAAAACATACACTAAAAAGTGAGTTTATAAACACCAAGTTTTTCAATCAAGGAAGAACAAAGAATCACTATTCGTTTTACCTTTGTACCTTTAAGCAGAACTTAACATTTAACAGCAAAATGTTACCCTCAGTAGGTTCAAACTGATCTTCCAATTTTGGTTTCTAGTCATTCCAGTTGCTATTTGCACTCATAGCATTAAGTTCTTTTAAAAAAGTTTTTTGTCTAGAACGTTCTTACTTGTTCCATCATAAGTACCAAGGCGGTACTGGTATGTGTTGTGGAAGGTTAATGTCATCGTTAGAGAAAAGGTTATAACTGAATTCTTCATCCAGGTGCTTACCTGCTAAACTACCAAAGGTAAGCTTTCGGCGGCCTACTTTCTCCACAAGCCAGACTCCCACAAGTGTGAAAATGAAATTGGTGAAGGCTGTGACAGAAGCCAGCCATATCGCCAGCCTGTCATCTTCTACCCCAGACATCTGCAGAATGGTGGCGCTGTAGTACCTGCCAGGCAAGAATGAAACAACTGTTGTTGACACTTACTCAAACAAACAGTAATTCATGGAGCAAAATACCCAGCCAATCTAAAAAAGACCAGGAATAGTGACAGCAATAACATCAAATTAAAATAGGAACTTGTGCAAGCTGCTGAGAGGATCCCAATATAGGGACTGTGCTCAGATAAATTTATCTTGAACTCTGTAAAATCAAGAAAACATACTCAAGCAAATGGACAGAGGGCTGAAGGGTTCACAACCGAAACAGACCCCACGACTAGGGGCAGGGGTAGCCGCCAGTGTCACTAAGACTGTCGAGGATAAGCTCCAAGCCCACAGAATGAAACAGAAATCATCATACCCTGTGAATTCATGTACTCAGAGAATAGAGAGACTGACTGCATGCAACAAGGGAAGTGGGATCTAAGGCAGAAATCTGGTACCAGTTAGGGAATCTGTTCAGGGAAGACACTAGGTGTACGGATGTCCCAGTTGACCTGGCAGCCTGTAAGGAGATAAACTGACATGATGTACACGAGAGTGGTTTCCTGGTTTTGTGGTTCCTGCAAAAGTGTACCCTTCGGGGGGCTAAATCCCCAGCACACTCTATTAGGCTCTGTCCACTTGCTTCCAGGTGAAGTCCCTGCAGACCAGCTCTAAAACACCAGAATGTTGATCTGCTGATGCTCAAGGGGAGATCTGTCTGGAAGGCTTAGGGATGACAGGATTTTCACAGGACATTTCTTTTCTGGTGAAAATATCAGTAGCTATATCAGAAGATTACTTTAAAGCTGCCTTTAAAACGAAGCAAAATACTCCTGGTGAATCACCTATGAAATGTGATAGAATTCAAATCCTGCGGACATATTTTGAACGGTGGCTTTGTGCAGTTTTTTGAGCCATCGTAAAACAACAAGTTAGTTTTACCCCAAACTGACAGTCGGCATCCAAGTAGTATGTTCAATCAAGCTGGATTATTTCCATAGTTAAAATCTACAGTTTCTGGATATTGATCAACATTTTCATAATATTTCAAAAATAAAATTTGTTTCAAACACATTTAAGTCTCATTGATTCATCAATGGCTTCTCCTACTTTTTAAATTAACAAAGATCTTATGTGAAATATTAACACCAACATGGACTCATTCATCTTACCTTTTTTAAAATAGTAAACCAAATTTATAAATTACTATGCAGCATGAAGGCTGTGTTTTACTGATGACACTAAAAATTATGCCACCCATTTAAAGATTTCTGAAATCTGACAACTGTTGTAAAATGAGAAATTCCCTGTGGCACTACTCCCATCATCATGAAAACTGCACATTTTATGGTCAGAGCATAAAGTGATAATAAAAAATTATGAAAACAATTCATTCCATCTGAATGGTACTTTACATTTTCCAAGTTCCCATATACATTATCTCATTTTCATAAAGATCTGTGCAGCAGAGTCAAACCTATACATACCCACTGAGAAACTATCATAAATAACAAATCAAGAGAGGCAGAACACAGAAATGCTAAGAGAAAATTCAAATACCTAAAGCCAAAAGAATTTGATACTTGGCATGCTATTCTTACTACATTTTGGTCTTCTCAATATCTTAAGAATAAAAATAGATACAATTGCACAAAATAATTCTTCCAAATTGAGCCAATGAAAACTAAACAAAACAGAGACTATTTCAATGTTTTCATCTTTAATACAATGAAATCATGAAAGTCCAAGTGTTAAATTGAGAGACAGAAAGGAGAGTGGCATCACACAAAATAAACTGGCCACTGTCAGAATTTTGTTTAAAATGAAAAATGTTCCTCAGGGATATAAAAACACTTCTTTCAGAGTCATAAATTTTAGAAGCAGAATGTAACCAAAGACTGGCCTGGGAATCAGAAGCCTGTATCCTTGGCATCTGTGTGGCATGCTGCCCAGGTCAGGTGCCATAATCATTTGTTCACTTACTATTTATTTATTGAGAACCTGCCACATAAGCAATGTGAGGTTCTAAGACCCCTCAGATGTGGTATCAGACCCAGCGGCTGCCCTCAAGAAGCCTCACAGGCCAGTGTAACAGAACGAAATAGAAATCATTTTAATATCACAAGGTTTGCAAGTCACAGTGGGGCATAAAGCAGAGACCAAACAATTTTATTTGATGTGGAAGGTTTTTCATTTTCCAGGGAATTTAATGTCTGAGCTGAGTCTTGAAGAATTCACAGGGAATGGCCAGCAGGTAGGATGGTCTGGGAGGACTTCGGTGGGGGAGGAAATGACATGTACGAAGAAGGAAAGTGCAGAGCACTTTGCTGGACTCAAAGAACATAAGGTGCAGAGGGGCGAGAAGGATGCTGGGGCTGCCGCAGGCACTTCTGCGCAGGGGCCCTGGCAGACGAGCTGCAGGCTTGGGCTTTTTTCTATAGAAAAAATAGAAACCAACCAACGGACTTTCAAGAGGAATAACACAATGAAATCTGTTCTATGACAAGATTGCTTTAATGTCAGCCAAGGGGGTGGGCTGGAGGCAGACGGAAACAAATGTGTGCTGTTTTGCTGTATATTTCGGGTCACTACCCTGGCTACAGGCACCTGCAGAGTTTCTGTCCAGGAACAGCAAGAACAGGGGCTGACGTTCACTGACGGCCTCGCTCTCTGTCAGTGAACACGGCAGCGTCAACCTACGCTAAATCTTTTTCTGGATGGTGGACCTTGAGTTTCGCCTCTGGTTTTCTTTTCTTCAACACTGGTAAATGGCTTAGTTTTTACTGCTGCCCCAACAAATTACCACAGGCTTCATGGTGGAAATAACAGAAACTTGTTATCTAATGGCTCTGTGGGTCAGAGTCTGCCACGGGCTTCACTTAGGGTCAGAAAGCAACGCATTTCTTCCTGAAGGCCAGGATAAGGTTTCTCGGCCTTTCTCAGGCTCTGGAAGGCTCCCGTATTCCTGGGTGCATGGCGCCCCTTTTCCTCATCTCAAAGCCAGCAAAGGTGGGGCGAGCGGCCCTCGTGTCTCCTCACTGTGATGTCCTCCTCTGCCTGCCTCTCCTACATTTCAGGACCTTTGTGAGCACACGGGGCCAGCCCAGACAGTCCAGGATCTCCTCCCTAGTCTAAGGCAAACTCATTAGAAGATTTAATTCAATCTGCAACCTGGATTTCCCTTTGCAGAAAATGGCACATGCTCACAGGTTGTGGGATTGAGATGTGTACACCTTGGGAGTGGGGGCATTAGTCTGCTTTATTTATTATTATTATTAAAAAGGCCACCAGTTACAATGAGGTGAGGATGAAGACAAGAACATTGACCGAAGGGGTAACCAGTTCCAGAAAAATTCAGGCAATCACCATATTCTCTTTCATAGGGCAGGGGGAACATTATCTAGGTCAGAGTAATTCATGAACCTGGTTTTTAAAAGTCAGGGGTAAAGATCCATTTCATGTACATTTTAAAGTGTGTGAGTTCTGGTGTTTCTGTAAATGATGCTGTCCAGTAACCGTTCGTGTAATGGGCCACCACTCTGTTTGCCATCTTCTAAGCCTTTGTGCAGCAGCTTGAAATTTCAAGGGACAGGGTATTGATTCAAAAGCTATACAGAGCAAAAGACAGCCATCTTCATAGAAGACCAATCTGAACAAATGAAAAAGGCTTTCTTTCCTTTTTAGACTCAAAGCAGGGATACCTTCTCTCTTCAAAATCATTCTATAGGATCTCTCAGACAAACTATCATTTTCTTCAAAGATTCCCTGGGCAACCTTTGGTCATCTGACACATGCTGTCTTTTCCCCACAGTGAAGTCACAAGGCCTGAGGGCAGTGTGCTCTCACAGAAGACCAGCTTCACCACTCTCTGTGCACGTCAGCCAGAAACAGAAACAGCCAGACTGTCTGTGTGCTGCTATCTCAGGGGATGCTCAAAACCCAGCTTCTGGTCCTGAATTTTAAACCTGAATAAAACCAAAGAATTCTGGGAAACATGTAGACTTTGATAATGGCAATCTGTCCTAATGAGGACTTGAACTAGCAATGAAAAAATAAATGTGAGCATTTTTGTACTTAGCACAATACAGGTATTATTTTCCTCTGTTCCATATAGCTAAATGAAGGATTTCCTAGGAACTATGAAATCAAAGTTAATATTTGTTCCAGTTTTCTGAAGCCATAGCCTGTCTTTTTCACTATTGCCAATACGACAGGGTGAATTTAACAGAAGAATGCACTCAACGATTGTTGGATTTACTGAATTTATCTACCATCAGTTTTCAAAAAGGGATCAAGAATATTTATAATAAATACATATAATAGAGTCACTGAAACAAAAATTAGAGGCCAATGAGAGAGTAAGAGAGTTTGAAGATGAACATAACTATGAAAACTGGCTATATAATCACTACAAGCCAGTTCTAAAATTCCTGGCAGCTAAGGGAGAAGTGTAAATGATACTTTTAACTGTCTGACAAAACGAAACATATCAGTTCATTATAACCTTTTTCTGTCATGAAACTATACAGACTTTAATTTTATGAGTAAAAGCAATATGGAATGTACTCCTCCTGACACTGAGAGCCAGTCTAAGACAGACTGACTGATGAAATTTAGTCGCAATTATTTTAATTCATGCGGCACTAAGGGGATATGATCTAGGGTATTCCAGGTAGGTCCCAGGTATAGTCACCTACAAACCTTGTCCTCTTCCCCAGTCTATGGGTCATGTTCATATTCTCCCAAGACCAAGTTAAATGAGAAAACTGGGGCTTACAGAGCATAGCTGATCAACTATAAGCCCTGAAAGATCCCATAATCTAAGTTACGTTTTTTGGCTCTTTAGTTCACAGTATTGTAAATACATTTCCTTGTATCATATGGCAAAGTATGTTGACTATGGAACTTAAAATGTCATTCTAATAAAACATGTTCTTTTAACTGAAAATATATTTTCCTACTAGGATGATGTTTATATTGTCAAGAACATGGATAACTGTGGAAAATACATCATTGGCTTTGGGAGAAAATGTTTCAACCAAACATAAAAATCTTAAAATCTATTTAGAAAATGACTAAAAATTTCAAACCTATTTTATGTATGTAGTAAAATGAAAAGTCCCCTGTGTATATGATTAGAAGCAAGTCATAAAGCCAAAGGTTAGAAAAGAAATTAGGATTCCATGGATATCATGCATGTATTCTGAGCTAAGGTACTAGTTAATTCTATCATGCTATGTTTAAATCAAGCAATGATCCCAAAATCAGAGCAATCCTCAGAAAGCATAATTTTTTTTATCACAATACATCAAAAACAATTTTCATGATTTAAATGATTTTATCGATCTTTTGGGAAGAACAAAATAAAAATGTGCCAAAGGAATTAAAGGGATTCCATAGACCCTTTATCTCTACCCTGTGCTTCACACCTGGAGAAACCTCAAAGAGATGTCCACATGCCTCCCCCAGCTCAGCTCAACCAGATCACTGCCTGTCCTCTAAATATCAGTAAGATCAGTGGTAGACGCTCTCTTATCTGACCTGCAATTCACAAATTTGCCATATTAAGATATTCTTTCTATAAAACGTAAGCCCACAGGACACTGACCATTTGGGACCTCATGCAGGACTACAATTCCCATTTGTTGAGTTGTACATATATCAAATCGGGTGTGTTTGTTCCCCAACCTGTTCATGCCTGTCATTGTCATTATGTAATTTAATAAAGTAATACATAAATCAAGAGAACATAGGATGCTACAAGAGAGTTGTATTAAAAACAAAACTATGTCTTGGAAATGGTGAATAAAGGTGATTAAAAAATGGTGTGGGCAACACAGCTGTAGAACATTAGAGATAAAATGTAAATGTCTGGAAGGAGTCTGACCTTACATTTCTTCTCAAATGTCTTTCAGTTCTTGTTCTATCTGAAAGAAACTAACCTGGAACTCATACATGAATACTGACTGTGGTTCATGCAAGACAAATAATTTTGAAGTTCAAGCATTGGATATAAGAAATTACTGTGTAACCAAAATAAAATTGTGAAGGTATGTACACATCATTTCCTCTTGTCTTTTTCAGTTGACAAACCAAGTCCGAGCCTAACCATGTCAGCCGAGAGGGCTTTCGCCTTGCCCCATCATGCCTCACATCCCTGCTCGTTTCGGCACAAGTGGGAGTCCGAGTCTTCAAGGTCACCTGTGCACCAGGTCATTCACTTCTTCACGAACCCATACATTTGCTGGTTTGACTCCATCTTCCCCTGGCCCCAGCCCTCTCACACCACTGCCCTGTGAACTGTCTGGATGTGAGGGTACCACCTTTTTACTGCTCAGATCTAGAGTCTGGGCTATTTTTCTCTCACAGTCTGAGAGATGTTTTTCTATTTAATGCTGAGTGGAGGCCTGAGGAGTGGGAGAGGGTGATGAGGGGAAAGAAAGGAGCTAGACTCTTGTTTAACTCTTTTAATTCGGCCTCCTTTCTGGCCACTCCTCATTCGTGGTGACTTCAGAGCCTGCCTCACAGGTTTCTCCACTTGTACTCGTGTGTCACGACTCTTGGTTAGAGCGGAGCCAACGTGGCCCATCCATACAAACCCGGAGTCTCTTCACCGCTCCACTCCTGCGACGCTGAAGTACCCTGTCTCTGACCAGCGCCTCCCACCCTCCCGGCTCCCTGATGTGAACTCCTCCACTCACACAGTTCTTCGTTCTCAGGGAGACACACTCTGCTCTTTAGTCATCCATAATCACCCATTTCTGCCTCTTTCCCATAACTACTTAATCAGCTTAGATTTCCCAAACCAGTGGTTCTCAGATACTGTGCTACAGAATCAGCTGGGGGCCTGTTAAAACACAGATTGCTGGGCCCCAGCCTGAGTTTCTGACCCCATAGGTCTACAGCCAAGGATTTGCATTTCTGAAGTTTCCAGGTGACACTAAATGCTGAAAGCTTACTCCCCAGACTATGATTGTAACCACTTTCTTTTCACTGTTCTCAAATTCTCTGGCCTGTTCACCCTTTGTCACACCCATGCCATCCACTCCAGTTCTGCTTCCTTACATCGAGTCATTCTTCCACTCTGCAGGTACACCGAGCAGCTGAAAGGGGTCTCGAGAGAAACCCGGACATGGACTTCCGTTGACATTCCCTAAGAGGCACACTCTACAGGCCTCCGAAGGAGGATATCCTAGCATCTCCCGGCTTGACACTGTCCAAATCTCTCCAGCCAAGGCGAAATCATGCCTGGCAGTCAGTGAAACCATGTGAGCAACCCGAGCGGTGCCCCCTCATCCCACCACCACCTTCCTGACCAAATTTAGCTAATTCGTGGAAAAGCAATTAGCACTCAAAATTTCTCTTCTAGACCCCTCCTTCCACATTTGCTGCTGGAATTATTAATCTTTCCTTCTGCTTTTCCTCAGTAACTTATCGTTTCCCTCTTAAAGTACTCTGTCTGGCATTAGCATTCCTTAAATACACACAGTATTTCCTCTCCTAGAGCAGATCCTCCTGAAAGAATTGTCTGTGTCCGCTTCTCCTCTGCAGCCACCCTAGCAGGCCTGTGGCCGATTCCGGGCACTCGCTGTGCTCGGTTCTGTGGCTGCTGAGTGCCGGCCCACATGAAGGAATGCACGGGGTGGCTTTCCACTGCACTCCTGTTTTTTGGCCTTATTTAAAAATTTATATCGAGGTAGAATTCATACACTACACAACTTTAACCTTTTTGAAGTGTATGATTCAGTGGTTTCAGTATATCTATGACTAAATATTAATCTGCTAAACAGTTATAATAATTCATGTTTGTAATAAAGTATTCAAGCAATCCAGAAGGGTTTAAAGAAAGAAAGAATGCCTGGGTCAGGCGAGAGGGAAGGGCAGCAGGTCGTGTCTTGGGTGGTTTAGTTTCTCACGTTCCTCACCACTATGCTTTCCTGGCCCAGCTTTTCCTTTCTACCCCACTGACCAGCCCTGAGTTCCCAGTGCCCCGGGGCCAGAGCACAGAACATGAAGAAATAACCATGTATGACTGGTGAGATTTTTACTCAATGATACAAACTAGTCTTCCTAGCCATTATTTTTTGTCTCTCTATTTCCACACTGTGTCCCGCTGACACATCACTGACGCAAACAAGAGGAAAAAAGGTGACGTACTATATAAAATTCCTGTCAGGAGGCTTGAGAGTTTGCGTGAGGAAGAAGAGCTTGTCATGGCATTTACTTACAAAAAACCCTACTCTCGGCACCGATTCTACAAAGGGAATGAGACAGTACTAATTTAAGCTGCAAAGGACTCAAAGGTTCGTGTGTAAGCAAAAGTTTGCAAGAACTTTGATTCTATCTAACAGCAACCTTTTAGAGCATGGTCACATAAAACAGCAATTATGCAAACATATGTTTTATGCACATTATAACTCTGAAACTTTATGGAGTCACAAACTGGGAAAACAGATCAAGAGACTGCAGGATGAAGTGAAAAGAGCAAATGCAAAATTATTTAGAGCATAGAACCTCAACTATTAAAGTTAATCACAAATAGATACACCAAAATGTTGACACACTAAGTGCGGTTTTTAGGTGCCTTTTCTCCTTAAAGCTTCCAATTTTCTGTAATAAGCATTTGTTATTTAAAAGTTTTGTTGAAAGTATTAAAGTTTGTAGTTTAGAACATGCCATATATTGCATTCAGGCACCATAAGCCTCTGACTCTGTGAACCTAATTCAATATTATTTTAGGAAAAACAAACAAAATAATAATCATGAGGAACTAGTAGTATCAGTGTTTGTCTTCCAAGAAAGACATTTTCAACTTATTTTTTTCTTTTGCCAAACTTAGTATTTTCTTAAATGAAATAATCCATGTCTTCTACCTACTCGTACCCAAAATGCTACAAATAAGACACTCTACTAAATTCCTAGCTTAGCTACTTAATTCAACAAATATTTAGACATGATAATTGTAAGGTGTTTTAATGGAAAATAAGTATGTAATGGCTGACTGTCTGAACTGCACACAATTAAAAGTCATTTATTCAGGACCTATGTGCCAGATACAGTAGGAGATAAAAAGACAAGTTGTATCTGGGAGGTTCTGGGAGGCAGGGTCTCTCAATCCCCGAGGGTGACCATCACACATAAAAACTACTCCCTAGTCGGCTAAGTTCTAGCAGAGCAGTAAGACTGACCTGCTATGGAAATGAACATAGAGCCAGTGATTAACTCCACCTGACAGTCCAAGCAGCTAATCAGTATTCCAATTAGCCATATTATAAGGCTCATATTCCAGGATTGGAAGGATACAAAGGGGCAGGACCCAGGGATGCCAGTTGCCACAGGATTTAGTCTGGGAGAGCGCTGAAAACCAGCTGAAGGACCACAGCTGGGGAAACTGGAAAGGACTTGAGAGACCATAAGTCATGCTCAGGGTGACCAGTGCCTACTGGTCCACTGGCTGGTCAGACTGTGTGGGCAGAGCTGGGTGTCTCAGCCAGCAGGGGAGCTCTTGATTTTGATCTCCTAGGAGATGGTGATGATTGGAACATGATTATATGTAAAGAGGACTTTGATGCAGGAAATCCAGGATAACCGAACAGGAGCTCCATCCACCGGTGCTCATGGGGCCAAAGAATTCAGCGGGAAAGGGCCCGCTGGAGGGGCAAGATGCTGGGAAGTACAGCAGCACTGCTCCATCCTCAAAGGCTGAGAAGGCACAGACTGACCGGACTTGAAATTCCCTAACATACTCACTCTTCAACTCTCCAGAATGGTGATTTCATCTCCTGATGTAAAGAGGGGCTTGTGGAATAAGAGCAAGCAGGGCAATTAGAATGCCATTCTGTGAACAAGATACCAAGGTGATTTCCTTCACTCCAGCACCTAATGTGTGGGACATCAGGAGAAAATGCATTTTTCCCTCTCTCCTGCTATACTGTAGATGAAGGAACTGTATGGCATGAGTTCGCTGCTCCAGATATCAAAACCAATACCTGGGTTTAATTATTATGACAAACTTTCTACGAGAAGGGACATGAACATTCATGCATATTCCATCACCGCCAAAGCACCTGGAGGGAAAGCCTCTCTGGTCTCAGTGAGGAGGAACTCCAGCTTCTCTGGGGCAGCTGATTCGCTCCTATCTTAGGAACACTGTGCATCATGGAACAAAGCACGCCTCCCGTTCTGTATGGGCTGCTATGGCATTCAAAGCAACATGGTTCCCAACTTTAGTGTGAACCAAGAACCATCTGGACATTGTAACAAATGCAAGCTTCCCAGTTGTCTGCCCTCTTTGCTCACCCCCACCCGCCACCCTGATTCATTTCCAGAGATTCTAATGCAGGAGGTTCTCAGACCACTTCCAAACAGACAGGCTTTGGGACCTGGTTAGCACACACAATGTCACACAGCAACTTTCCTGTGCAGAAATCATCTTGTCCTACTTTGTCCTACTTCTGAAGTCACTAACTTTCAAGTTTATTTTGCCTATTGCCTCTACATGTTTAATGAAGCCCTCTTAAATTTTTTCTGCAGTAAGGGAGAGCTGAAATGAGTGAAGACTTTTGAAGTAGCATGAATAAATCTTATTCTTCCTATTCCAAATACTAGGGAAAGAAAACTGATCAATTTTTTGCAGAGGAATGAGTTGAGCTGTGATAGCCCTAGGCAAAAAGACTGCAGAAAGAGGCGTGCCATACCAATGTGACATTGAATCATATGTTAGGCTGCTAACCTACGCAAGCACTTTGCTGGCCCTGTGCCCTCTGATGTTCAAACAGAAAGCCCTAAACCTGCACTTGGATCATTTCAAGTGCATGCACGTGGTGCCATCACATGCATGTTCAATTAGTAGCAGAACCACAGGACCTTTCACACATGACAAGAATCTGCCTCTGTGCACCCACGAAGTGTGACCTGAAGAAGAAGCAATTATCAATGAGTCAATGTACACTTACTGAGGTGATAACAACGTGAAAGGCATTCATTTCGGTTCACCGATACTACAGAGAAGCTCTGAGTCATCTTAATTCTGAAAAACCAGGAGAATTAGGAAAACACTTCTGAGTTCAGTATTTTTGTGTAAATTGGCTGTGGTGTTTTGATTTTCCACTTTCCTTTAGGCATGTAGAATTGTATTTTAGAAATGCCCCTCTCATTTGTTTCTTATGATGAAAATCGAAAGCTTTGTTAAACAAAAAAAATAGAAAAACAAGGATAATGACTAACATAGAGAGCAATTTCTGAGTCCATGAAACACAGCTTAGAGTGAGAACCGATAGCAGAACTCATCTGATAAAAGAAGTGAACAAGATGTAACATCTATTGAGCACTTACTAGATGCCAAGGAGTATCCACGTATGTCTGCTCCGCTCATTCTGCATCATTCCACCCCCAAAACACCTCATGAAAACGCAAACTTGACAAGAGTCAAAGCTACCCACTTTTAGGATATAATCAACTCGACATGAAAGCTCTACATTCCATTCTTGTACATTCTCAGGACCCATAGAGAATGTTATGGGAATTCTTACTCAGTTCATTCACTCTATGCACAGGGCAAAACATAAACCCTTTGGCATATTTACCACTTTACATTTTTTTCTGTATAAGACATAGTTTCATTTTCTATGGCTAAAACCTTTTGTCTAGTTTAGCACTTTTGCTGATAAGTAAGTTGTTTTAAAATTCATAAAAATCACAAAATTGTTTTCAGTTAGAAAGAGACCTCCAGATGGGCCTAGACAGGGGTGATGTCCTGGAAATGTGCCGCCCTGTTAGGAAGGTGCAGTGCACTAGCCTGTCCCCGAGGCTATGCCAGCTAAAGTCTCCTCTCCACTGAGGGCTACGGCTACAGGCGAATATAAATAGCGAATCGTGTGCAGAGGGTAGGGAGAGACCCAAGGAAGAAGTGGCCCATTCCAGGTGGGCGGGCGGCAGTTTTAGGGAAGGAGGGAACTCAAGAGGCTTGCCTCATGCAGCTGCAAGGCAGTCGTTTCCCACGGCGGCCCCCTGGAATCGCAGTCTACATGGAGGTCTTCACGGGGTTCACTCACCCACCCCGTCAAGGGGGCCTCGATGCCACATTTCTGCTCCAAGGCTGTATCCCTGGAGCAGCTTCTAGGAGTGGGAAAGGCAAGCTCATTGCACATTCCAAGAACAGGGGGCACGGCAGGGGGCCTCCACCTGCCAGGGTCCATCTGTGGTCAATTGGCTGTCACGTCTTCCTGATGACGCCCTCCAACCCTAGCAGGTGGGGGATCTGGTCTGCCGTATCCCAGCCCCAGTCCTCACGCCCAACAGGGCTGCCTCCCTCCGCCAGCATGCATGGTGTGCACCACCTGGTCAGGTTCCCAAGGCTGCAGCCACATTAGCATCTAAGGATCAGGCCCCACGTGGAATTCTTCTAGAAGGGGAAGGCCTCCCCACACAGGTTCACCATGCATTTCTGACTTGGACCTTATAGTTTCGCTAGTCCTGTAGTATCCCATCACTGGAAGGGCACCTGATAGAAATATCTTTTTACAGTGGCCCTGCTTGTTTGTGTGACTAAGGTGTCAGCCCATGCTGGGTATGTGGGCAGCTGCCCCCTTCTAGCCCATCAGGATCGCCATGTGGGTATTCACCCAAGGGAAGGGACAGGAAGGCCCTAAAGCAGAACATGAGGGGAGAACAAGCTAGCACCAGTGCCCTTAACTCCTCTAATATTACCGGTACCGACCCAGAGGCCTGGCCTGTGGCACCCCATCAATAACACAAGGCATTCTGTCAGTCTAACCATACAGCCATCAAACTGCTGACTGGAAGGGTCCTAAAATTACCACTATTACAGTCGGGACGGTTATGCTTAGATTGAGTTGGATTTATGTGGCTTACCCCAGGTTGTAGGCATTTGAGCTCCCAGGCACACCTGTGCTGGGAAAATGGAAAAATCACTCGAATAGAAACAACCCAACAGAACCAGAAATGTGGGAGGATACCAGGAGAATTGTGTAGTCCCTCCCTCCGGGTAAAGAAAGTGACTGGTTGGCCCTGACTGGTCGTGCTGTCCAGGTATTCACTGGGTGGCTGTCAATGGCCATAGATCTCTGGCTGTGGCTTCAACCTGGGTGGCTGGGCTGCTGCACCCTGGGGTTGCCCTGAGCACAGGGGAGAATCCACCCCATACTAGCAACACTTGCCAGCCTCCCTCTCAAAATCAGGGGGCACATTCTGCTTTCCACTGGTATGATCACTGCTACTCTCAGTTCCCTCCACTGGCCCGGGGACTGCACAGTGCACGCAGAAGCCCTTACCAGTTTACCCAGCAGGCCGTGAATGACAGCCGACAAAGCCCGTCCTCACTCAACACTGCGACGCCCGGTGAGAAAAACTGTCCTCTGAGACAGCGCGGCCCCGGGTGTCGGCACTGCCTCCCAAGGACCCTCCGCGTTACCCAAACACCGCTGTGTGCTTGCCCGGTGAGTCTGCTCATGTGTCATCTTCACCACGTCACACGAGGACACAAGCGGCACCCTGAGTGATCTGTCCCCCAGCCCAGGGGACTTTGTGAACCAATGGTTTGGATCATGGAGCTCTTGCTGGAAAAAAGCCGCCACTGATTTGGGGAGTTATTGCCTTAATCTCTGTTTTCTCCTGCAGGCCCTACATTGTTGCTGTGGCGTGTGCGTCTAATGCAGCCAGCCAGCCACTAGGTGAGCTGCCTCCATCCTAACGTAGCCCTCTGCTGACTGCTCAGGGAGACCCTCGGCGCCTGTCAGAAGGTTTGGGGTGCTGGGGAAGGTCTTCAGGAAGATGGGGCAGCGAGCTGCCCACGAGCTGGACCTTGGCTCATACGTGTTCACAGCGGCACATCAAAGAAGCTAGTCAACATAGAGATCCTTTTGAATACTGCATGTTTTTCTATTTGCAATTCTTAAAAAGCAATCAAAATTTTATAATATAATACTAATAACTGATGGGACTTAACTCTGTAATCTGACTCATATGGCAAGGATCCACTTATATTCGAATAAAAACAACCAAAATTATTCCAGGATTTCAAATAACCATAAGTACGGACTATTTTTCTTTTGAGAAGTTAAATGTGCTTACTTCTCAAAAATACAAGTGGGGATTCATTAAATAAAATGAAAATTTACCCCATACTGAACAATACAACTTAAATGTTAGCTTTGACACTGGTTTGAGAAATATTTATGAACATGAACAAGATGAAGGGATTGCTCTTATTTTTGCTAAAAGCAGACTAGATGTCAGCTCACGTTGTCATACTACTTTATTTTCAAGTTTATTAGGCCTAATCTATCTTTCTGCAGATCATATATATCTGATTGCTTACTTATTTATCACTTACACATCACCAATTCAAATCCCAAAATGTGTCGTCAACCTCATATTTGTTGCTAAATTTTTCATTATGCATTTCTCAATTACCATTTTATTCAGAGAAATTGGCAGGTTCTTGTGCTTAAATGAGAAATTTTAAGATACATTAATCCAAGTGCATAGAGTCTTGCACTTTAACAATTTGCTCTATATTTTATAATTGTGAGAGTGTGAAGGTATGTAGCCTACTCACATTGTCATACACTTGAAGTATAGGCGGAGTTTATGCTAGTGGCAAAACATTTTACTTGAAGGTCTAAAACCTCATTTGTTCTTATTATTCAATATCTCTAAAAATCCCATATGACTATTTTAACTGCAAAATAAGTACAAATCTTCCTATCTTTACCAACATCCACTTCTAACATGTCTCTGGCCAAAAATATTTTATATTCCTATATAGGAACCTTAAGTTAAAATTGCTACCGGGGAGTATAAACTCTACACTCTGTAAATTAACCCAAGTCACTAATATTAATATATATTTGTATCACTTTTTAGCCTTCAATCAGGCAATTGTTAGGCATATACAAGATCTAGAGTTCTTTGTAATGAAGAAGTAAGGAGAATACTATTCAACTTACAGGATAATGTTGGAAATCTGTATATCTTAAGAAAACAGATGTAATGCATTATAGTAGGAAGTTCATTAGAGCATTCTCATTATTATATATTATTTATAAGTCTAAAAAAAACCCCAAAACAACACACTGTGGCTGGCAGAGTAATGGTCTCCCAAAGAAGTCCATATCCTAGTTCCCAGAATTTGTGTATATGTTTCTTTGCGAAGGAAAAGTAAGGCTGCAGATGCAATTAAGGGTTCTAATCAGTTGAGTTTGAGATAAGGAGATTATTACGGATTATCCAGGTGGACCCAACACAATTACAATAACCTTCAAAGGGAAAGAGGGAGGCAGAAGAGAGTGGGAGAGTGATGAGCCTATCAGGAGGGCAGAGTGACGTGACATGAGCACTTGGCTTGCCCCTGCTGACCCCGAAGACGGCTGGGGGGTGGGGTGGGGCAAGGGCCCAGGGAAGCCTTCAGGAGCTCACACAGGTGAGGGACCAGACTCTCCCCCGGAGATCCCAGCGTGGATGCAGGCTTGCTGACACCTTGATTTTAGCCCAACGAGACCCTTGTCAGATTCCTGGCTTCATACGTATAATGATATCCTACATTGTGGGGCTGGTTAAACAAATTATGACCTTGTCGTACAAAAGAATGCGACAAAGCTATTAAAAACATGTTTTAAAATAATAACAGCATGGGAAAACAATAATATACTGTTATTAAGTAACAAATCTATAAAAGGGTATAACAACACGATTTTAATTCTGTAAGTCAAACTATATACACATACGTGAAAACTGAAATGTCATCTCTGGGAGGTGGGATTATGAATAATTTTAATTTCTTTCTTTTTACTTTTTCATCTGTTAATAATGGATTTCATTATGAATTAAAAAAACAAAAACAAAAATGGCAATAGAAAAGTGTTAGGTACCTAAATTAACAAGAATCTTTCAAACTTTCAAATGTATGTATTTTAGAGCTAATTTTGAAGATGTATATAAGATGCTTCCCCTCTGGAAATCTCTCCCAACCACTCCCCCAACTCTTCTACCATTCAAATCAGGCTGCAGAGCCCTACCTCTGCTCTGTGGTTACTATTAACATCACGTCTCTGCGCAGCCAGGGAACAGCTTCTTTACTTTTCTGACTCTTCCACTGAATTCTCAATGAACTCGAGGAGGGACACTCCATTTTGCCCAGTACTGCCTGTTCCTATCCATTCATACACTGGCTCATAAGTAAGATTGTGAATAGTTTAGGCTAAAGAAGAGAAGGGGTTTATAGCTTATTTAAAGAAAGCATATGGACACCTGTAACATATTTACTCAGCCCCACTGCTTCTTCAGTAACTGGAGCCATGAATGCATGTTGCCTCATGAGTTCTACAGTGAAGACCAAGGCATGCCCTTGGAAATAATGGACATCATTTTCTGCAGGCCCACTTTACGGCCGACAGACCTTAAGGTATGCATTATTATTCTACATTCTAGGAACCTGGAGGCTCAGAGAGGTTGGGAAGTTGTCTGAGATAGCGGTAGGGCTGGGCTCAGACTGGGACTATTCTACAAAATCACACTGCTGTGGAGACCCATATGGGCTCAGCACTTACCTACAATCTTTCCTGAACATTCAGCTGAGAACATGTCTCTCCTTTACTGTGAATTTGCCATTTTTATAACTGGTCTGAGCATTGTCATTAGTTTCTATGGTTCTTTTTGTTTTTTAGTAAGTTTGTATATACTATAGGTAGAAAATAATCTTTCTCTTTGGAAATACATATACCTCAATAATGAATATGGGTTTGTTACTAGGTTTAATCAAGTCTGTTCATTCATATATTAATTCTACTCTCCTGTGGAGAACAGATGTATTTAGTGACTTCTGCCCTCAAAAGTTTTCAAATCACCAAAGAGCATGTCCTCTACTGCACTTACATTTCCACTTCCGCTCACCGTTAATACTATAATAAAGAGAGCCTGAGCTCAGAGAAAGCCATGGCCACACCTCCCTGATGAGGTGTCTCTTACCCTTGTCTATCTCATTGATCTGCACGTCTTGCAGAAGGATGGCAAGGCCACCTTTCTTCCCCTTTTCACTGTTTGGGTCACAGGCCAGACACCGGCTCGTGCATGGCTGTACTGCTTCCCATGAAGTACCAGGGAACTGTGTGGCCCAGCCACGGGCCCTGCTATGGCACCAGACTGTAACAGGTCTCACTGGATACTCACTGGACAACTTATGATTTTACCACTGTGACTTGATCTGTAGAACTACTGAGACTTAAACTTTACACCAGAGGAAGACACCTTATTTTTTTACACTACTGCGATCTTATTCATTGCTTTCTTGCTTTTTACTGATAAATCAATGCCTTAAACAATAAACCTATTTCTTTGAACACAGTCTCAAGAATTGACCTCTCACCTCAACCACAGATAACAGCAATTAATGCATATAAATAGTCTAGCCAATTAATAGGGACCCAGTTAATTTTCTTTAAAAACAAGCAAGATGCCATATTTGTTCCAAAGTGGTGATAGAAAAGCTCTCTGTAACAGGAGGGATACAAATTTCTCTCTAAAATGAGGATATAAACATACGATGAAAAGCAAGCCGAGTACAATCGGCCAAAATAATATTAGATTTTCTGCCGTTTCCATAAACCAAAGTCATAGAGCATCATCACATTAACAAGAAAAAAGAATGCAAATGCTGACATAATATCAATGATTTAACAGACTCTATATTCAAAACAGAAAATTTAAAAATTTAAGTAGATTCTAATTTTGATGTTACCATCTGATTCAAGTTGCTCGAAATTCAATAAAGACATTTCCATATTAGTAAGGCAAAGACCATGATCATCCAGTCTTTGCATATTCTCTTCTGAGAAAGACAGTCCACAGATATTAGATGAGAGGAACCAGTGAAAGTTGAGAATAAGAAAGTAAAACCATATTCAGTCATTTAAAGTAGGTTTGTCAATTTTCTAGGAAAATGTTGGGTGACATTTTAAGTGGATAGTTCGTTTTTATTCCAATTATTTATTTTATCTATGTCTCTTTTATAGAAAATAACACATTTATTTTAAATTTTGCAGATCTTTTCTAATAGAAATAAAGAACTCAGGGTTAATCTGAATATAAGAAGTTAGAGTTCAACTAGAAAAGCTGATTTTTTATGCCATAAACAATATGTAATTTCTGGGGTGGGGGATGTATTTGTGGGAGGAATCCTAGACTTGGTTTTAAAGTCTCCATTTTCAGGTTATTTATTAACTAAATTAAAAAGAAATGTATTTTCTGCAATTCATTTTGAGCCCACAAAATAGTATCTTCAGATTCTGTCACTAACTGAAAATAGGAAGTTTCAATTTTTGAACTCAAGCAACATAGAAGTGAAAAAGTAAATCCATTCTTTTTTGTTAAAGAATGATATTTTTACAACTAAGTAATGTATTAGTAGGGAGTAACATAAATGTTGGAAAATGGTAAAATATATAGTATTTTAAAAAGCAATCAACTTTTAAATGTTTCAGTATATTTGGTAGGCAGATAGTACATTATAGTAAATGTTTAGTTCAATTTCAATGCTTTTGCAAATACTGCTAAACATGGTCACACCAGCATTCTGCTAGCTGTAGTACCACGTCACTTCATCTTTGCACAGAGTAGCAGCTCTATTAACTAAACTGAAAATGAAGGACTCTGAAAGCCTCCATATGTCTTCAATTGTTATAAAAAAAGATAGCCATCATAGCTTTTCAGTTAAAATTTTATTTTACTTTACTTAACTCTAATTCACTGAATACTGGCTATCTGTTATGTTCAATCTGATTAACAGGACATTCATGAACACAATGAGTAACAGTTGATTACGGCAACATACTGTTGAATTTTTTTTCTGATCCATCATCACATTCAGAAGCAAGCTACTAAAATCTTTCAGGAAAAGATTTACTTGCTCTAAGAAAAGAATGTCAAGGGAAAAAATTAGCCTTCAAGTCTACAAAAATAATTTGCCCTGATGAATGGATTTATTTTAGTTACTGCGGTGGTTAAACCTGGACCATATCTTAGACATTAAAAGTTCTAACACCAAAATGATTAAAGGGGGAAGATAAAATCAAACTATTCTTTCTGGCCTACTTTAAACAGACATCTATTAAAGACAACTAGTTATTTTAGGGCAAACAACTAAAGCAGACATCAATGATTATTAAGTTCGAGGTCAATCCAATTATTAAGTTTCAGGCTCATGGAAAGATACCGACCTTGGTTGGCGATAACAGGTCAGAGTGGATCAGAGGTAAAGGTTAGGGAGTAAAGCAGGGGGATGCCCCAAAGGGGGAGAAGAGGGAAAGGAAGCAAAAAGGAAAGTAAAGGGAAAGGGAAGAAAGAAAAAAAAAAGAGATGGAGGTAAAATTACCAAGCACTCAGAACTGTCCTAACTATGCTGCAAGGAGAGCTGGCGGGCAGACCCTGTATGTACGCCTTGCGTGTCAGAGGCACCCTAGGACCGTGACCTAAATCCTTCAGGAAGAGAAGGGACTGTGAGCAGCAGGCACTGAGTGACAGGTATGGCCTGCCATTCTTGGATTCACCTCAGGATGTGACTGAACTGCAGAAGTTATTTTTCCAAGAAAAATACAATTTCTAAGAAAATAACAAGATTCAACAGGGCTTACATAGCCCACAAGTTTTCTTAGAAATTGAAGACTTCAGGTGTTTTACAGTATATCCTAGTAAAACACCTTACAGTTCATATTTACTGCCATTTTTCACATAAAAGCTTCAAATCATATACACTTTTATTGAGAAACAAATGATTTTGCCAACAGGGAGCTAAAAAGAGTGGCAATTTTTATAACTGTTACACGCATGGGAAAAATGCATGTCCTTTTCCCATTCACTAGGATTCCAACTTGCTAGACGGTGGAGTGGAAATGTAATGGTATGTCCTGACTTTTCTAATTTTAACCACAAAGATGGGGGTGTCGTAAAAGAAAAAGCACTGAAGAAGAGACAAACTAGTTCTAACGCTTAGTTCAATGCTTATTTTTCTGAGGGCATGGAATTGATACCGACTGTTAGTTCTATGTTTTTAATCAGTACTCCTGTGAATTAGAGGCTTCTGGAGTAAGAGACATGGTATGCCTTTTGGTCAGTCTGTCTGCACTCGAATCCATTTTCCATCCATTGAAAAAAAGGATGGTGACAGCTGAAAGCTGTATGGCTAGCACGTTAAGAACAAAAAGAGCAGATTAAGCACTTTAAAAGAACATGGTTAAGCTGCTGAAGCGGCTACAGACTGCAAGGGAAACCCAAATGGAGCTCCGAGTTTCAGCATCTCACTACCCCTGCTTCACAGCCAGCTGCTGTACCAATGCTCAACTGCCTACTGCCAGTATGTAGGAAGAGATGCGGCAATTCCACTGCTATAACCAGGAGGATGGAGATGTTTTAATGTTTCTGCAGGAAACTGCTGCTGGACTTCAAGCTTGAACTGAAAAGTTAGGCAGTGCTGTCCAATACAACTCTTTGTGTGATGATGGAAGTGCTTCTTATCTGCTCTGTCCAGTCTGAGAGCCACTGTCACATGCAGCTTGTGAGCACTGGAAATATGGCAGGTGCTGCTGAGGAAGTTTTTAATTTTATTTAATTTCCATTGAAATAGTCACCTGTGGCCAGTGGCTATTTCACTGACAGAACAGAGAGAAATCTGTAACCAAAGGCCCAAATGAAGTAGTAGCTTCAATTTAGGAAAATCAGAAAATATGAGATATTTTTAAGAATCAACTTATTCTTCTCCACCTATGTCATTATTTACATTTTTATATATTATTCTAGACTTTTTCTTTTACTGGAAATATAATTTGAAAAATGTATACACATGCACAAATTAAATTCGTATAAATGCAATATATTAGACATGTTTAATACAGGTCTACAAAATCCCGGGGCTGTTAAGAATTAATCTACATGAATACGTGTAAGTTTATTATGTGCCTGGCACATAAACACTTGATGGATGTCACCATATTAATGACTGCATGGTACACCATTATATTGAGGTGTCATTATTAAGCAGCCTATCATTTTTGGGAATTTAGGCGTTTGTTCCTATTTTTGTTATTATAAAAAACCCTGCAGTAAACATATTTGTACATTTGTTTGTTTCATCTTCAGGAAATTTCCCATAGGATAAATTTCTAGAGTTGAATTTGATGGGTCAAGTGTCTCTCTTTCAGATGTGGACAACTATTATCAAACTGCTCCACAGAAAAGAGCCAATGAAAAGATGAAACACTTTTGGAAATACAGGTGCAGCCTTATAAACCCCTGTCCCCACATCATCAGGTGAAGGGATGAAGGTGAGGATGGTGATTCCGCAGAGCTGGTTAGGTTCTAAGATCTCAGAATCACCTAGCAAGCCTTCGGATCCATCCTAAACTACAGTAAATGCCTCTGTGTGTCCTTCTGGGGACTAATACACCACATTCTGCCACCCGAGAGCTCCATGGTAGCTGGATTTTTTCCCTCTATCACCAGATTATTATTTCTTTAGCTAAACTCCAGGCGCAGTAGCTGGCTTGTCTTTGGGGCTATTTTACATGTAACATATGTAGTTTTAAATGAAGGAATCACACTCAAGTCAGCACCACACACACATCTGATACACAGGGAACTGAGCTCCAAGGGGGAACAGCAGATTGTGTTTCCCATTTTACTTCTCGGTCTGGGGCACATGTTCATGGAATGCAGCCCCAGTCACCCACACTATTTATACCTCACCGGATTATTCTCTTTCAGCATAAACAAATTAAATGTGCAAATGGTGTGACTTTATAGGATATTTGACACATTATCTTTGTGTATAAAGTGAAAGATTGGAGAGAGAGGGAAGGAGAGAAGGAAAGGAGGAGAGTGGAAAAATGTGTGCATGCATACGAGAGAACTATTTTTAAACTTGAAATATGTCCTCTTCTTCCCTTACCAATGTGCAGTACGATTTCCCTGCTCTGCTCATATTGCCTGTAATAAATTAAACAGTGGTATAGTCCTGGGACACACCATGGAAAATCTCATATTTTTTAAGCTCTGCCAGGTGTACTTAAAATCACTAATGAGAAGGAATATTCTTTTTCTTACCAACATGAAATCTAGAAAAAGGTTGTCTAAAGTAGGCTCAACATTTCAGAGTTAGAGGTTAGCACTGTCTTGCACTGCTGCATAACTCATGGATCCTATGTATCTCATGAGTTATCTTCATTTACCTTGTAGGCTAGTACAAAAAAATATAATGGGATGATTATAAGTTTACATTTACATAACTTATATAATTTTAGTTATCTTCTGTGAATGAGGTAGAAGGCATAACAGTTCCATGTTCAAACTCAAAAGAAATGAGTACTTGAGAAATGAATTCTCTAAAGAGTTCAATGCCTTATTTTGCATTTTATTCCCTGTTGGGTTGCATATAAAAGGTCGATCACATCCAAGAAACACCTGTTCATAACAAGCTCATTTCCTTTCTTCAAGGTGATGGAAAGTTAAAATACCGTGTTTAGGAGATGAGTAGTAAGGGAAAGAGAATTAAAAGGCCACAGGAATACAGTAATAGTTTGAGTCCAGTTAGCAAATCTAGATGGAAAAATAAGACTAAAATCTAAATTGATTTGATAAGTACAGGCCCAGTTACTTACAGAAAGTCTAAATAATATTCTGAACCTGAATATGGTAATTATCCCATTAACTTAGGTATAGGACTTAATAGGAATACAAAAGGGACTTCAGAAGATGGCACTGATCTACAGGATTGGGCCTGTAACCAAAAATATATAACCTACAGGTAAGCTTCTTTAGGTAGAATTTTTTCAAAAGGCACAGAAATACTGAAGATAAAGCTATAAAATGCATCAGGTGGGCCATTGATTTTTTTAATTTGATATACGTATATCTTGTAAAATAAAGCAATACACCCATCACCCCACAGAGTTAAAATTTGGTGGGCCCACTTTCTAGACCTACACTCAGCAACTTTCAGACACACAATAGTGTTAACTATGATCACCATGCTGTACATCAGCTCCCCAGAACTTAATTCACCTTACATGTAGAAGTTTGTATCCTTCAACCACCTTCCCAATTTCCCCAATCCCTCATCCCTGGAGGCCACCATTTTGCTCTGTGTTTCTATGAGTTTTTTTTTAATTCCACCTATGTAAGAGATCATACAGTATTTATCTTTCTGTCTGACTTATTTCACTTAGCATAATGCCCTCAAGGATCATCCACATTGCTGCAAATGACAGGATATCCTTTTTAAAGGCTAAATAATATTCTACCATATACATACCACAAATTCTTTATCATTCATCAGCCGACTGACACTTAGGTGTCCCCATTTCTTGCTCTTGTAAACAGTGCTGCACTGAATATGAAAATGCACAATATCACTTTGAGAAAAATTATTTTTTCTCAGAAATATGCCCAGGAGTGGGACTGTTGGACCATATGCTAGCTCTACTGTTAATTTCTGGAGGAGCTTCTATACTGTTTTCCACAGTGGCTGCACCAGTTTCCATTCCCACCAGTAGCCACAGTGTTCCCTTTTCTCCACATCCTCACCAACACTTATTTGTACTTTTGTTAATGTACTATTTCACTGCAGTTTTGATTTGCATTTCCCTGATGATTAGTGACGTTGAGTGACTTTTCGTGTATTTTTTGGCCATTTGTACATCTTCTTTGGAAAAATGTCTCTTCAGGTCTTCTGCTAATTCTGTAATTCTGGTAATTCTCATAGTATTTCAAACTTTTTCATTCCTATTAGGTTTGCTGTGGAGATCTATGACCAGTGATCTCTGATGTTCTTGTTGTCATTGTTTTGGGGTGCCAGTAAATGCAGCCATTCAAGATGGCAAACTTATTTGATAAACATTAGTTGATAAATGTGTGTTTTGACTGTTTCACCCACTGGCTCTTCTCCCCATCCCTCTCCCTCTTCTCAGGCCTCCCTGTTCCCTGAGACACAATGATATTGCAAATAGGTCAGTTAATAACCCTACCATGGCCTCCATGTGTTCAAGTGAAAGGAGAGTCTCTTGTCTCTCACTTTAAACCAAAAACTAGAAATGATTAAAGCTTAGTGAGGAAGGCATGTCAAAAGGTAAGACAGACTAAAAGCTGGGCCCCTTGCACCAAACAGCCAAGCTGTGATGCACAGGAAAGTTCTTGAAGGAAATTAAAAGTGCTGCCCCAGTGAACACATGAATGATAAGAGCGACACAGCCTTATTGCTGATTTGGAGAAAGTTTGAGTGGCCTGGAGAGAAGTTCAAACCAGCCACAACATTTCCTTAAGCCAAAGCCTAATTCACAGCAAGGCCCTGATACCCCTCAATTCCATGAGGGCTGAGAGAGGGGAGGAAGTGCGGGAGAAAATGTGAAGCTAACAGAATGTGGCTCCTGATCTCATGACAGGAGAACACCTTGTTGGAGAAGGTAACGGCCGAGGCAGAAACATATGGGGGCGTCACTGGAGCTGAGCACAGAGCTGGAAGCTCGATCCTAAGATTGTCCTGAGAATCAGTAAACTCCCAGTAAGCTCAAGTTTTCCATCGCTCAGAACTAATGGGTAGGGAGGTAGAAAAAGGAGGGTAGATTAACTGTCTTTTATATTGTCAGGGGAAGTGAGGAACAGGCATTTCGAACTGGACTAAAATTTCTTTGCATCTTTTTTGTTAATCTCACTAACAACAGACAAGCTACTGATACCTGTCAGATTTTCCGACACTACATAGTGGTTTGAAATTCAGATTCTGCCTCTGTTGGGGGTCCATGACCACCATCAGTCTCAGTGATTCTTACGAGAGGGTGTCAAGGAACTCAGAAGTTGTGATACTTACAGTTATGATATACACAGTGAAGGATTCAAGGTAAAACCAGCGGGGGAAAGGCTCTCAGAGTGACGTCTATAGTAAACCAGGCACAAGCCTCTAGGTACTGACTAGGAGAGCTACTTGACTCCTTTAACAACAAGTTGTGACATCACCTGTGAACTGCTGTCCACCAGGGAAGGTCATTAAAGAACCAGCGCCCAGAGTTCCCGGTGGGGTTCCGGCCCAGAGTCACACAAGTGTCCTCTGCCGGGCATGTACAAAAATTCCGGCCTCCCTCAAGGAAAATAGATATTCAGTATAAACCACATTGTTCATAAAAACAGTTTATAGACACAATACATAATGAGCTACTTCTGCCATTTAGATGAAGTTTTTAATCCATGTGGGAAACCATTTATCCTTCAGGTTCCCAAACACAGGCGAAGGCCAAGTTTAGAGCCCAGACTTCAGAAGGAGAGCAGTCTCAAGCCTGGCACGTTAACTCTTCGCTGCAGCTGCCTTCCTTCTAGGATGCTTCAAGAAGGCTTCAAGTTGGGGCGCCCTCTCTTCTAAATGCTGCCACCACGTTGTGTGCACAGCATTCTTGCTCAGCAGACTGGCCGTGAGAGAGACTGCAGAGGAATTCAACCCCAGCCACCTGCCCTCTTCTGAGTAAAGGACAGACCTCATTTCAGGCTCCAGCCCGTCTTTATATGCTTTGCTCCCCTGCAACTATGTAAACTAGACTACAGGTCGCTGAGGAACAGGACAATGTTCTGTTTTTGCATCAGGAGTCCTTAGCACATCTTACTCCTTTAATACATATTCCTTGAATGGGTGGCTATCCCCCAAGACATAAACCTGCCATGTCCCTGAACTAATGGGTCTCCGCACTTCGCATGCCTCTCTGTTTCACAGCTGCTCCTCTGAACCTTAGTGCACACATGAGGCGTGCCTCTTTCTGACACAGCTGGGAAGGCAGATTGACCGAGTCTGAGCAGCCCAATGCTGTTTCTGTAGCTGGAGCACTAGCTTACCACCCCAGCGATGAGTTACTAAATTAATGTGAAGAACTCAAATGTGCCTATAGAATAGAACTTATGTTCAGGTGAACAATTTTAAAAGCAGAGTAACTTGCTGGTGTTATCAAAAACAACAATTCAGTTAGAAATATATTCTGGTTTTTACTAGTGTCTGAACACTGTCCTGAAGGAAAGAGATGTGCATGTAGGCAGCCAGGAAACCTACTTAGAAAATACCCTGCATGCAGCTTCTTCTTGTTGCTCTGGCGGCTGTGCACGGATCCCAGATGTAATATCCTTACAAGTAGCCTGTAATACTGTTCATCCAAGCTGCACGGTGTGCTGTGAGCTCAGCAACTTCCCTCTGTGGGAAGCGTGGCTGCAGATGACTAGCTGAAAATAACACTAAACGCCGGGCAGAATGTATCATCATGTTTTAAATTAAGTTTCTAGAAGAGTTGCTTAATTTTCTGGCATATTTTCCCCCTCTCTTATTTACAAATACAGTCTGAGAATACTACCTTGAAACAAATAAGGCAGCTGAGTCACAGTACAGTAAATGTGTACAAGTGAATTTTCCTCCATTTAAGTCGAACAGATGTTGCTGATTTTAATGTAGGATGCTGTCTTTTAAGACATCTAACACCTATAAATATTAATACTCTAAAACACACTGCAGAATCACAGAGCTAGGGAAATCTCAGGAAACAATCATATATTTCCTTTTAACCTAAAGAAAAAAGTCCTACAAGTTCAAACAGATGTTGATATGGCGCTAGGCTTTTATTATACCTAGAAAAATATTTTCCATATGTCCACAGGGAACTTACTTCATTGCCTCTCATATATGAGACATCCTTCAACATTTTTAATCAAAACCTCTGTGGCTGTGATGAATAATAATTTTCTGTTAAGTTCACTTATATCTGACATAAACAGTGTATTTATAATTTTCCTTCTCAAGTGAAATCGAGCAGCTGATTAAAAGGATTCTTACAGGCTGAAAAACAACATATATTCTGAAAACACTTCAACTTTATTGCTATAGACAAATTTGTTTGTGATAAAATTCACCTATATTAATAATAAACCCTAATTCTTGCACATGAAGACCTGTTGTGTTTTCAACTGAGACTACTTTAAAGGCACTGCTTTCTACTGGCTTTTACACCCTGCAGTTCTCCATCCTTGAAAGGAGTAATTTCCTATCTTAAAGCAAGAAATTGAGACTATGGGGCCTATTACTACCTGAATTACTATTGAATCTCTATTTGAATAGCTAAGCAGGCTTGTTAACTAAATTTCATCAGAGGTAACAAACTGTTACTACTCACACAATTTGACGATTAAATTTATATGTCCAACATGCATATTCACACAATACACTAGATATGTGACTCAACAGATAACTTTCCCCTATGTTTTCTAATCTGAAAGAAACAGTTCATTTCATCAGCTTCTGTGATACTTAAACCTGTTTTTGTTTGTTTGGTTTGGTTCGGTTCTGCTGTACCTCTGCTCTGTTCTAAGTCACTGGGCAACCGAGAGGATAAGGATGGGGTGGTGACAGAGAATCTCCAGTGCATTACTCAGGCTGAGGAAATAGTAAACCAATTATTAAAATTCTTTTAAAGTGGCAGCTACTTAAATATAGGGGGTTCATATGTCTTCTGTTATTACTTTAAATTAAAGGTTGATAAAGTAGAGATGACTATAGTAATTTTCCCCACTTCCCTTGAAGTACAAAAGTAGGCAAAATGGTAATGAGGGAACACAAAGTAGATAAAATTTGTTTTACATATGTCCATTAGGGAGTAAAAAATGTATATTTACTTGATGCTTTTTACAAACAGAAAAGTCAATCGCTTTGATTTTTCTTTTGTTTAGATTTCTTTCTGGGTATATAGTGAACTATTCAAAAGAAGACACTAAGCAAATTAACACACAAATCAAGGTCAGTGAATACAAGTTGTCTTGTATTTATATGCTATCATATTAATGCTTAATTAGATGTTGCACTTTAGTAATCCTTTTAAATTATTTTGCTAATTAAAATAATATATAAACTTCTAAATAGGAAATACGTTCAATTGTATTGGCTCTTACAAACGGGGGTACACACTTAGTCTTTCAAATACTTACATAGTCATGGAATCTGCAAAGGTGTAAAAGGAAAGAGAATATACATACTTTTTATAGACCTAGTGAGCAAATTTGAATTGTTCATGCTGATTTCCTTACTTAACTTTCTCAATTGAGAAACAGAAAATATTTGTTCACCAGGTTTATAAACTGTTCCGTACTTCACAAGGTTCCACAAATCTATCTGTATGGTACTCAGGATGAGTTTTCCCATTAAAAAGATGGAAGTTAAAGGCCCATGGTTCTCATAAAACCCTATTAAATCCACAATGTACGTGATATACATTATTAGTAGGATACAGAACCTATCCATAATTTAGAGTGATACTTTAATGGGAAAGTATAGTAAATCATCCGGTTTTAAGCGCTAAGATTACAATTCCTCTACACATTATCTTGGAAATAGAATCAGACATGTCTCACTAAGCACCCTTCTGTAGAAAACTGGCTTGTGAAACAGAAAGCTTTAAAAGTCTGGAAACTATATGGACTGGATACTTGTCCTGGGAGTAATTTTTCTTTTACACACCATTAGAATTAGCCTACCTGATTCTCTCTCCTCTGGTTCTAACTCTACTTCAGCCCAAGTGTTCTTTCCTTCCCTGGGTACTAGAAAGAGAACAGAGCCTTAAAGTCTGCACTCTGAACCCAAATTTTAAAAAATGGGAAACATTTTTTTAACTCGACTATCAAAAAGGGGGTAATTCATAAGGGTAGGGACAAGTAGTTCTCACAGGGCATCTAGTGACATATACATATTTCCCTGTTTGGAAACCTCCAGGATAGAGAATAACATGAGAAGAAAATTCCTATCTCATACTCATCCATTTTCAATAAAAATAAAAGGGTTATACTAAAATCTTTCTATCTTACAGCACTCTGGGTCTAAATGTATACTATTTTCCAATCCTCTAATTCATTTATAAGCCATTTCTTACTTCTAAATTCCATTTCAAATAATGGCTTTCTTCTCTTAAACTGGTCTTACAGGGTGAGATGGATGTCATTTATAACAGGAGTAGCAAATTTACCCAATAACAAAATATCAACAGCTTGTATCTGTCAGTAATGTGGCAAAAAATATTAAAAATTACCATTTCATTTTTTGGATTCTGTTCTTTGTTTTGCCTACCATGAATATTTTAGAAAAATGTGTGTTTAATTTATTGCTATAATATTGCTGAGTATTTATACATATATAAACATGCCCAAAGTACCAAAAAATACAAACACAACGTTGACTCAGTGAATAAATCCAAGTCTGTATGTAGAAATGAAGATTTGAAGAAATAATGAACTATGAGAAGGTGAATGTGGAACAGCTTCAGCTGTGAAGTCAAGCTGGTCAGGAGGCCTTGATTTTAAATTCAGCTCCCATCCTTAACTGTTGTGTTGCAAAACAATTTTTCTGAGTTTTAAGTTGTTCCAATGGCGCTAATGAGCATACGTACAGAATTTCACTGAGAACTAAATGAGAAAATGCAGGTAATGTACACAGTGCGGGTACTCAGTGAACCCTACTTTCTTCTCATTTCTCTTCTTCCAGTTTTTTTTTTGGAGGAGGATAAATGACTTAGAGGATGTCTCCCTAGATACACAGGGAATCCATAAATGTTCAGCTCTCTCCTCCTTCCCTCTCCATGTCCCCAGGTTGCAGTAACAAATAAATCATAGATGTTGGAAATAAAAGGCAAGCTAAGAGGAGCTCTGGTAGTTTTCCACAATAATAAAAACAAAAACAAAAACGGGGGAAGGAGAGGGCAGGAGCCGTGGCCTCCTCTTCGACCTGCAGGTGGTTCAGGCACTACCTTCTGCCCCTTTGTAAGTAGGGGGCTCAGCGACACGAGTGTTAGGGGGCTTTCTCAAGAGCCCCTGGAAGAGGAAAGCCCAGAGCCTTGTTCCCTGCCTCCCTGGGCAGTACTGTCTACTGTATCATATGCAAATACATTCCTTCTTCAATAATTAAAGTATGTGCACAGGAGCAATCCTAGAAAGTGATATTACATGAGTATGTCAATATTTAATAACTACTATATTTTAACAAGTATATCTATTTTTACAATTTAACCACTTCTTAAGTCAATGGTCTTTTAGTCTGTACTCATAGATGTCAAACTACGTATTGATGCTCTAACCACCCACATGGTATACTTGATACTTGGATGACGTTCAAGCGATTTTTTTTGAAAGAACATAACCGTTGTCCAATCACCAGGGTGTTATAAGTGATATTTTGATCAGTCTAAGGTAAGTTTTTCAGGCATAACCACTGCCTGGCTTTAATACATGCATACACTTGGAGTCCTGACATGCCCGCTTCCTTCGTGCTCTTGCACCCCATCTGCTGTGGCCGAGGAAATCAACGGCCGTGGAAGCCCACGGAACACATCTGACAGCGGCGGACTCAGATTCTCAGTGCAGCAGACTGACTCACTGAGACTCTCCGACCGGAAACAAATCCACAATCACAACCGGGCAGGGCTGTGTGTGAGCAAGAGTGTGAGTGTGTGTTTCTGGGGTTAATTAATCAGTCTAGCTAAAGGAAGAACATGCCCAACGCTTTTTATTTTAATCATGACGGGTATCTCATCAATCTTTCATGAGCTTAAGATAACATCATACTCTATTATGTGTTCCTGCTAGACACTTAGAGCACATGGCAGAGTGAGTATGTTCAAATTTTGGCCTTGGTGAAAACATGCCTAAACTTAGCTTAAAATAACAAGAAAATTTTGTCTTTTATTAACGCCCACTTTTTACTTACATTAGAACATCACTATTGTCCTAACAATTTATTTCACTGTTAGGTGAATAATTGAGACTATTTTAAGGTTGAGTATTTTGCTTTTGGTCACTAAATGTAAATACTGTCTTAGATATGTATCCTGCTTTGGTGTTTTAGGGTACCGTTAACTCACTCTGTCACCTGCCTTTGTGGTAATTATATTTAATATAAATTAGAAAACAAATGAAAAAGTCTAAAAGGAATTATAAAAAGGTTTTTTTTTTTTCCAGCCCTTACCCTTTCTTGACATTTGTTGTTCCAGCCTCCAGATCAAATTATTTTGCAATGCAAAAAGAGTACACCAAATTCACATTTTTTTCTCTTTTCTTTTTTTGGGGATTACTTCTAGACAAAGATCTATTTTCCCTGCCTTCTGCAGTGTTGGCACCCTTCCCTGAGAAAGATCTGAGTATCAGGGAAATTACTGAGCAGTAAACTAAGATGAAAGCCAATATTAAACTTTTTTACCTGGAAATTAAAAAAGAATCAAGGATACGGGAGGTGTCTACAAGAATCAGGACTATACAGACAACGGTAGGAATTGGTTCAGAACTGTTCTGTATGAGCACTCCCTGCCTGCTTCTTCAGAAATTCAGGGCTGCTTCTAACTCTGACCAGAGGATGCTCACTTACTCCTGACTCTCGTGTGCAGCTGGAAGTACGGGTTGGTCCAGACTCCTGGAACCATGTAGAGAAGGACCACTCAGAGATCCTCAGCTTCTCCCCTCAGCCCCTTTCCCCACAATAGTCAACTCTCCTAGGAGTTCAGCAGATAAAATTTTCCTAAGATTCTGGTAATTGCTAGGTGAGCAGATCACATATGTAATTTAATTTCATAGCTTTTCCTTTTAAATTAAGGATGTGTTTAATAATCATCTGTGAAGTATGGGAGAATATATTTGTGAATGACTCATCTGATAAGGGGTTAGCATCCAAAATATATAAAGAACTCATATACTTTAACACCCAAAAAACAAATAACCCAATTAAAAAATGGTTGGAAGACCTGAACAGACACTTCTCCAAAGAAGAAATACAAATGGTCAACAGGCACATGAGAAGATGCTCCACATCCTAATTATCAGGGAACTGCAAATTAAAAGCACAATAAGATATCACTCCACACCAGTTAGGATGGTCAACATCCAAAAGACAAGAAACAACAAATGCTGGAGAGGGTGTGAAGAAAGGGGAACCCTGCTACATTGTTGGTGGGACTGCAAATTGGTGCAGCTGCTGTGGAAAGCAGTATGGAGGTTCTCAAAAAGCTAAACATAGAAATACCATTTGACCCAGTATTTCCAATCCTAGGAACTTACCCGAAGAAAACAAAATCCCTGATTTAAAAAGATATATGCACCCCTATGTTTATTACAGCACTATTTATAATATTTTTTAATAGCCAAGATATGGAAGCAACCTAAGTGTCCATCAATAGATGAATGGAAAAGAAGATGTGGTACATATACAAAATAGAATATTATTCAGTCATAAAAAGAAAAGAATTCCTACCATTTGCAACAACATGGATGGATCTAGAGGGTATTATGCTCAGTGAAATGAGCCAGGCAGAGAAAGACAAATACCATATAATCTCACTAATTTGCAGACTACAGAAACAAAACAAAACAAAAAGAACCAACAGCAGTAGACTCATAGACACTCAGAAGGGACTATTGGTTACCAAGGGGGAGGAGCTGTGGTGGGTGGGGGGGAGGGGGAAGGGGATTATGGGACACAATAATTTGCAATCACAATATAGGTTAGTCATGGGGATGGTAGTGCAGCACAGAGAATACAGTTAATGATTCTGTAACATCTTACTATGTTGATAGTGACTGCGTTAGAGGGGTGAGGATTTAATAACATGGGTAACTGTTGAACCACTGTGTTGTATATTTGAAACCAACGTAAGATTGTATACCAATGAGACTTTAATAAAAAAAGAACTGTCAACAAATTAGGTATAGAAGTAGTACCCCAACATAATAGAGCCCCTATATAACATTATACTCACAGTGAAAAGCTGAAAGCTTTTCCTCTAAGATCAGAAACAAGACATGAATGCTCACTCTCACCACTTTTATTCAAAATAGCACTGGAAATCCTAGTCAGAGCATTAGGCAAGAAAAGAAATAAAATGCACCTAAATTGGAAAGGAAGACATAAAATTGTGTCCATTTGCAGATGACCTATATAGAAAACCATTAAGACTCTAGTAAAAAAAAAAGAACAACAGAAAACTAGAATAAGGGAATTCAATAAAGTTGAAGGATATGAAATCAACATATAAAAATCAGTTCCACTTCTATATATTAATAATGACTATCAGAAAGAGAAATTAAGAAAACAATCCCATTTATAATAGTAAAAAGAGTAACATACTTAGCAATAAACTTAACCAAGAAGTGAAAAGAACTATACACTGGAAACTATAAAAATTGATGGAAAAAATTGCAGAAGACACAAATAAATGGAAAGATATTTCATGCTCATGGATTGGCAGAATATTGTTAAAATGTCCATATTACCCAAAGCCACCTATGGAGTCAATGCAATCTCTATCAAAATTCCAATGGTATTTTTCACAGACACAGAAAAAACAATCCCAAAATCTGTATGGAAACACAAAAGACCCTAAATAGCCAGAGCAATCTTAACAAGGAAGAACAAAGCTGAAGACATCACACTTCCTGATTTCAAACTACATTGCAAAGACATAGCCATCAAAACAACATGATACTGCATAAAGAGATACATACATCAGCGGAATAGAGAAGCCAGAAATAAACCCATGAATATATGGTCAATTATTCTTCAATAAAGATGCCAAAAATATGCAACGGGGAGAGGATAGTCTTTAAAAAATGGTGTCAGGGAAATCAAATATCTATGCAAATGAACCTGGACCCCTATCTTAGAGCACACACAAAAATCTACTCAAAGTGAAGTGAAGACTTGATCCTATGAACAGCAACCACTAAACTTCTAGCAGAAACCATAGGGAAAAGCCCCATGGTACTGGCCTTGGCAATGACTTTTTTTGGTTTGACACTAAAAGCAAAGGCAACAGGAAGCAAAAATAAGTGGGACAACATCAAACTGAAAAGCTTCGGCACAGCAAAGAAAACCACCAACAAAATTAAAAGGCAACCTGTGGAACAGGAGAAAACATTTATCAACCATCAACCCTATTTAGAATTTATATAAGGGACTCAGAAAACTCACTAGCAAAACCCCATTAAAGGTGGACATAGACCTTTTTCCAAAGAAGACATACAACTGGCCAACCGACAAGTGAAAAGGTCCACAACATCACTAGTCATCAGGGAGATGCAAATCAAAACCACAACGAGAACTCACACCTATTCGGACAGCTATTGTCAAAAAGACAAGAGATAATGAATGCCAGGAGGTTACGGCGAAAAGGGAGTCCTTGCACACTGTTGGTGGTAATGTAAACTGGTAAAGATATTATGCAAAGCAGTATGGCAATTTTTCGAGAAATAAAAAACAGAACCATAATATAATCATCTAGTAATTCCATTTCTGGGAAGATATCCAAAGGAGATGAAATTACTATGGCAAAGAGGTATGAGGACCCCATGTTCACTGTAGCATCATTCAGAACAGCCAAGACATGGGAGAAACCTGTCTAGCAGTGGGTGAAAGGATAAAGAAAATGTGGTATGGGCATACAGTGAAATACCATTTCGCCTTAAAAAAAGAGACAAGTCATGTCATTTGCAACAACGTGGAGCAGTCTGGAGGACATTATGCTAAGTGAAATAAGGCATACAGCAACAGACAACTACTGCATGGTATCACTTACATGTGGAATCCAAAAAAAGGAGTTGAACTCATAGAAAAATAAAGAGTACAATGCTCCTTACCAGGAGCTGAGCAGTGGGGGAAATAGGTATTGGTAAAAACATGCATATTTTCAGGTATATGATGAAGAAGGCCTAATGATCTAATATAGAACATGGCAACACTGGCGGATATACTGTACTGTGTACTGACATTTTCTAAGAGAGTAGAACTAAGTGTTCTTAACAACAACTGAAAAGGTAAATATGAGATGATGGACCTGTTAATTAACTTGATAGTAGAAGCCTTTCTTTTTTTTTTTACCTATTCAAAAATGAATTTATTTATTTATTTTTTAAGTTTATTTTGATATCACCAATCTACAATCAAATGAGTAATATTATGGTGATTACACTTCCCCCTTCATCAGGTCCCCCCCCCCAACCCCATTACAGTCACTGTCCATCAGCGTAGTGAGATGCTATAGAGTCACTACTTGTCTTCTCTGGGTTGCACAGCCCCCCCTGCGCCCCCCTAATAATTACATCTGCTAATCATAATGTCCCTTTTTCCCCCTTGCCCCTCCCTTCCCGCCCATCCTCCCCAGTCCCTCTCCCTTTGGTAACTATTAGTCCGTTCCTGGGTTCTGTGAGTCTCCTGCTATTTTGTTCCTTCAGTTTCTTCCTCAGTTCTTACACTCCACATATGAGTGAAATCATTTGGTACTTCTCTTTTTCAGCTTGGCTTATTTCACTGAGCATAATACCCTCTAGCTCCACCAACGTTGCTGCAAATGGTAGGATTTGTTTTCTTCTTATGGCTGAAAAATATTCCATTGTGTATATGTACCACCTCTTCTTTATCCATTCATCTATTGATGGACACTTAGGTTTGGACACTTCCATTTCTTGGCTATTGTAAATAGTGCTGCGATAAACATAGGGGGGCATCTGTCTTTTTCAAACTGGGCTGCTGCATTCTTAGGGTAAATTCCTAGGAGTGGAATTCCTGGGTCAAATGGTATTTCTATTTTGAGTTTTTTGAGGAACCTCCATACTGCTTTCCACAATGGTTGAACTAATTTGCATTCCCACCAGCAGTGTAGGAGGGTCCCCTTTTTTCCACATCCTCGCCAACATTTGTTGTTGTTTGTGTTTTGGATGTTGGCTATCCTCACTGGTGTGAGGTGGTATCTCATTGGATTTTAATCTGCATTTCTCTGATGATTAGTGATGTGGAGCATCTTTTCATGTGCCTGTTGGCCATCTGAATTTCTTCTTTAGAGAAGTGTCTATTCATGTCCTCTGCCCATTTCTTAATTGGATTATTTGCTCTTTGTTTGTTGAGGTGCGTAAGTTCCTTATATATTTTGGATGTCAACCCCTTATCGGATACGTCATTTATGAATATATTCTCCCATACTGTAAGAAGTCTTTTTGTTCTACTGATGGTGTCCTTTGCTGTACAGAAGCTTTTCATGTTGATATAGTCCCACTTGTTCATTTTTGCTTTTGTTTCCCTTGCCCAGGGAGATATGTTGTTGAAGAAGTTGCTCATGTTTATGTCCAAGAGATTTTTGCCTATGTTTTTTTCCAGTGTTTTATGGTTTCATGACTTACATTCAGGTCTTTGATTAACCTTGAGTTTACCTTTGTGTATGGGGTTAGACAGTAGTCCAGTTTCATTCTCTTACATGTAGCTGTCCATTTTTTCCAACACCAGCTGCTGAAGAGGCCATCATCTCCCCAATATATATCCAAGGCTCCCTTATCAAATATTAATTGACTGTATGTGTTTGGGTTGATGTTTGGATTTTCTATCCTATTCCACTGATCTGTGGGTCTGTTTTTGTGCCAATACCAAATTGTCTTGATTACTGTGGCTTTGTAGTACAGCTTGAAGTCAGGGAGCATAATTCCCCGTTTTATTCCTCTCTCTCAGGATTGCTTTGGCTATTCGGGGTCTTTTCGGGTGCCATATGAATTTTAGAATTATTTGTTCCAGTTCATTGAAGAAAGCTGTTGGTAGTTTGATAGGGATTGCACTGAATCTGTAGATTGCTTTAGGTAGTATAGCCATTTTTGACAATATTTATTCTTCCTAGCCAAGAGCATGGGATGCATTTCCATTTGTTAGTGTCCTCTTTAATTTCTCTTAGGAGTGTCTTGTAGTTTTCAGAGTACAGGTCTTTCACTTATTTCGTTAGGTTTATTCCTAGGTATTTTATTCTTTTTGATGCAATTGTGAATGGAATTGTTTTTCTGATATCTCTTTCTGTTAGTTCATCATTAGTGTATAGGAAAGCCACAATTTCTGTGTATTAATTTTGTAACCTGCAACTTTGCTGAATTCAGATATTAGTTCTAGTAGTTTTGGAGTGGAGTCTTTAGGGTTTTTTATGTACAATATCATGTCATCTGCAAATAGTGACAATTTGACTTCTTCTTTACCAATCTGATGCCTTGTATGTCTTTGTTTTGTCTGATTGCTGTGGCTAGGACCTCCAGTACTATGTTGAATAACAGTGGAGAGAGTGGGCATCCCTGTCTTGTTCCCGATCTTAAATGAAAAGCTTTCAGCTTCTCGCCGTTAAGTATGATGTTAGCTGTGGGTTTGTCATATATGGCCTTTTTGATGTTGAGGTACTTGTCCTCTATACCCATTTTGTTGAGAGTTTTAATCATGAATGGATGCTGAATTTTGTCAAATGCTTTTTCAGCATCTATGGAGATGATCATGTGGTTTTTGTTCTTCTTTTTGTTGATGTGGTGGATGATGCTGATGGATTTTCGAATGTTGCACCATCCTTGCATCCCTGGGATGAATCCCACTTGATCATGGTGTATGATCCTCTTGATGTATTTTTGAATTCGGTTTGCTAATATTTGGTTGAGTATTTTTGCGTCCATATTCATCAAAGTTATTGGTCTGTAGTTTTCTTTTTTGGTGAGGTCTTTGCCAGGTTTTGGTATTAGAGTCATGCTGGCTTCATAGAATGAGTTTGGAAGTATTCCCTCCTCTTGTATTTTTTGGAAAACTTTAAGGAGAATGGGTGTTATTTCTTCTCTATATGTCTGGTAGAATTCAGAGGTGAATCCATCTCGTCCGGGGTTTTGTTCTTGGGTCGTTTTTGATTGCCACTTCAATTTCGTTGCTGGTGGTTGGTCTGCTTAGTTTTTCTGTTTCTTGCTTGGTCAGTTTTGGAAGGTTGTATTTTTCTAAAAAGTTGTCCATTTCTTCTAGGTTTTCCAGCTTGCTAGCATATAGAGTCTCATAGTATTCTCTTATAATTCTTTGTATTTCTGTGGGATCTGTCATGATTTTTCCTTTCACATTTCTGATTCTGTTTATGTGTGTAGATTCTCTTTTTCTCTTAATGAGTCTGGCTAGGGGTTTATCTATTTTGTTTATTTTTTCAAAGAACCAGCTCTTGGTTTCATTGATTTTTTCTATTGTTTTGTTCTTCTCAATTTAATTTATTTCTTCTCTGATCTTTATTATGTCTCTCCTTCTGGTGACTTTGGGTCTCATTTGTTCTTCTTTTTCCAATTTCAGTAATTGTGTCTTTAGCCTATTCATTTGGGAGTGTTCTTCTTTCTTTAGATAGGCCTGGATTGCAATATACTTTCCTCTTAGAACTGCCATTGCTGTGTCCCACAGAAGCTGTGGCTTTGTGTTGTTGTTGTCATTTGTCTCCATATACTGTTTGATATGTGTTTTGATTTGGTCATTGACCCATTGATTAATTAGGAGAATGTTGTTAAGTCTCCATGTATTTGTGCGCCTTTTTGTTTTCTTTCTAAAGTTTAATTCTAGTTTAATACCTTTATGATCTGAGAAGTTGGCTGGTAGAATTTCAATATTTTTGACTTTACTGAGGTTCTTTTTGTGGCCTAGTATGTGGTCTATTCTGGAAAATGTTCCATGTGCACTTGAGAAGAATGTGTATCCTGTTGCTTTTGGGTGTAGAGTTCTGTAGATGTCTGTTAGGTGCATCTGTTCTAGTGTGTTGTTCAGTGCCTCTGTGTCTTTACTTATTTTCTGTTTGGTTGATCTGTCGTTTGGAGTGAGTGGTGTGTTGAAGTCATCTAAAATGAATGCATTGCTGTCTATTTCCTCCTTTAATTCTTTTAGTATTTGTTTCACAAATGCCGGCGCTCCTGTGTTGGGTGCATATATATTTAAAATGGTTATATCCTCTTGTTGGACTGACCCCTTTATTATTATGTAATGTCCTTCTTTGTCTCTTGCTACTTTCTTCATTTTGAAGTCTATATTGTCTGATACAAGTACTGCAACACCTACTTTTTTCTCCTTGTTATTTGAATGAAATATCTTTTTCCATCCCTTCACTTTTAATCTGGGGATATCTTTGCATTTAAGGTGAGTTTCTTGTAGGCAGCATATAGATGGGTCTTGCTTTTTTATCCAATCTGTTACTCTGTGTCTTTTGATTGGTGCATTCAGTGCATTTACGTTTAGGGTGATTATCGATAGATATGTACTTATTGCCATTGCTGGCTTTAGATTCGTGGTTACCAAAGGTTCATTGGGTTGCTTCTTTACTATCTAACAATCTAACTTAACTTTCTTGTTAAGTTATTGTAAACACATTCAGATGTTTCTTTATTTCTCTCCCTTCTTATTCTTCCTCCTTCATTCTTTATATACTAGGTGTTTTATTCTTTGCGTTTAGTTAGTGTTTGGATGGTCTGCTTTCTTTGCTATGATTTTATTTTCTCTGGTGACAGCTTTTTAGCCTTAGAAATGCTTCCCTCTAGAGCAGTTCCTTAAGATGTCCTGTAGAGATGGTTTATGGGAGGCAAATTTTCTCAGCTTTTGCTTGTCTGGAAATTTTTTAATCCCTCCATCATATTTAAATGATAATCACGCTGGATACAGTATTCTTGGTTCGAGTCTCTTCTGTTTCATTGCATTAAATATATCATGCCATTCTCTTCTGGCCTGTAAGGTTTCTGTTGAGAAGTCTGATGTTAGTCTGATGGGTTTCCCTTTGAAGGTGATCTTTTTTCTTTCTCTAGCTGCCTTTAATACTCTGTTCTTATCTTTGATTTTGCCATTTTAATTATTATGCGTCTTGGTGTTGTCTTCCTGGGGTCCTTTGTGTTAGGAGATCTGTGGGCTTCCATGGACTGCGAGACTATTTCCTTCCCCAGCATGGGGAAGTTTTCAGCAATTATTTCTTCAAAGACACTTTCTATCCCTTTTTCTCTCTCTTCTTCCTCTGGTACTCCTATAATGCGAATATTGTTCCGTTTGGATTGGTCACACAGTTCTCTTAATATTCTTTCATTCCTAGAGATCCTTTTATCTCTCTCTGCCTCAGCTGCTCTGTGTTCTTCTTCTCTGATTTCTATTGCATTAACAGTCTCTTGCATCTCGTCCAGTCTGCTGCTGAGCCCATCGATGGCTTGTCTCATTTCTGCATTATCTTTCCTGACCTCCCTCACTTCCTCCCTTAGCTCTTGCATATTTCTCTGTAGATCCATCAGCATGGTTATGACTTTTATTCTGAATTCTTCTTCAGGAAGATTCTGCATTTCCATCCCTTCTGGTTGTTTCTCAGAGGGTGTCTTGGTCTTGATTTTTGTCTGTATCATGTTCTTCTGTCTTGTCATGTTGATAGGAGTGGTCACTGGTAGGTGCCAGTTATTTCAGCTGGGCTCTTAAAGGTTTAAGAAAAAAACCACCAAAAAAACAAGGAAGCCAAAAAGAAAGAAGGAAGAGAAAGAAAATAAAGAAATGGAAGAAAAGGAATGTGAAAAAGGAAAAAAAAAGGGCAAGAAGTAAAACAAACGAGCAAAAACAAAAACAAAAAAAGGGCAAGAAATAAAACAAACGAGACAAAAAGAAAAAAGCCCACCTGGAGTGGATTGTCTTAAGCATGCTGTAGGTGTCGCTGTTGCTCCACTAACCCACAGCCGTGGCCGTGCCGCTTTTTGTAGGTCTGGCCGGGGCAGGAACGAATGGGAGGCTATTGTTTTCTGTATAAAGTTCCAGCGTGTCTACTCCCTTCTCTCCGTCACCAGCAAAGGAGACCGAAGTTCCCCAGGACTTCCAGCATGCAGGGCTGAGCTCGCTGGGGCGATGATGTTCCCTCGCCGGGCCCCCCGCCTCTCCGAGACCGCTACAAACTGCACGGACTTTTCTCTTGTCCCTGGGTACTGGTTGCACAGTCCCGGCATGTTCCTGACTCAAAATCTGCACCTTCTGCCTCTCCAATGTCCGATGCACTGCGCGATGTGTGTCAGCGCTCCCGGTGCAGACCACCGGGGCTGGTTATTTCGCGGACCTGCTCTTCCACTCCCTCCCAGCTCCGAATCCTCTCCTCCCGCCGGCGCGCTGGGCTGGGTGAGTGCTCGGGTGCCGCCGGGTCGAGGCTCTGTATCTTACCCGCCTCGCGGGGTGCTGAGTCCTCCCGGTTGTGGCTGCACGCTGTGCACTTTCCTGTGTGCTCTGGTCTCTCTTTTAGGAATAGCTGTCTTTGCTGTATTTTCGTAGATTTATATAGTTTTGGGAGGAGATTTCTGCCGCCCTGCTCACACCGCCATCTTCATGGAAGTAGCAGAAGCACATAAAGGGATGTCCACCACCTTTGGACATTAGAGAATTGCAAGCTGAAACCATAATAAGATATGATATCACGTCCACTAGAATGGCTAAATTTACCAAGAGTGACTATACACAATATCAGCAGGATAGGGAAGAACAAGAACTCCTGTGGAGATGCAAAGTGTTAGAGCCACTTTGGAAAACAGGCTGGCGATTTCCTAATAAGTTAAAATTATACTTACCGTATGACCCAGCAATACCATTCCTAAGTATTTAACTAAGAAAAGTGAAAATGTGTGTCTGCATAATGATTTGTGTATGTAGCTTTTATAGAATTGGATACCCTACATAATTAAAACAAATCTAAAATAGTATAAGACCCAAATGTTTAAAACTATAAACAGAAGAAAATATCTTCAGTAAAAGCAAAAAATATAAAAGATATGAAATGCACAGTTATGAAGAGAAAAACTGTTGACTACATCAACAAAGAGTTAACAAGTAGGTGATAAACTTGGAGAAGATATTTTCAAGAGCAAAAGACTACAAGGGAAAAGTATATGAGTGGGTAGAGCATATGGATGGGCATGCGCAGGAAAGGAATTCTCGCTAATAAGTTAAATAAGCAGATATCTAAAATACTAGATAACAATACATACCTGCCAAATAACCAAATTTTCTGAAATTGTATAATATAGAGTGTTGAGGGGTGAGAGGTACAAGCTGGGGATGGAAGCCCTTATGCCGTAATGTTTAGAATGAAAATGGATGAAGCCACTTCTGAAAGTAATCTGAAAAGACTCTGTCAAATATTAAAATATTTAATAATACTACAATCCAGAAACCCCATTCCTGGGTATCTACCCTAGAAATATCCTCCTAGAGGTTTATTATAGAGATATGTAAGAGGACATTCATTGCATGACTGTGTATATAAGCTGAGAGTAGGAAGCGCCTAGATTCACCATCAATAGGAAAATGAATACATTACATGTGTTACATAAATATGTTAAATAAGACAGCAGTCACAAGAATTGAAGTTGCATGTAACAACCTAATATTAAGGGAAAAAGTTAGATAAGATTTCTAGGACAATATCACACACAAAAATAAATCAAAACAAGCAATCAGCAGATTGCAAAAATATATATTAATTACACTGAATATTAAATACATGGGTATGCTGAGTTCCTATGGAGAAGGGGAGACTGGGGGAAAGCGAATAATAAAAAAGAAGAGTCATGTTTTGGAATGGCAATAACGTACAAAAGTAGGACAGGACCTAAGTATGTTTCATATTGGCATAAAAATGAGTAAGAGCCAATATAAAATTTTTAGGAAAGTTAGTAAAACTGACAAATGAATTAACAATAACATGACAATAATGACTGAAGCGAAATCAAAAGAGGTTTTAACTGAGCAGACAAGAATCATGGGGCACAGGACAGTCACCCAGACACCCTCAACAGGAAGTAAAAGATGTATAGGGTAAAAGGTCAGATGTGTGCTTCAGCTCCAATACAAATCATGACTGAGGAGGCAAAAGTATATTGATCCCTTCGGAAAGGAAACTTGAACAACAGAAAGTGTTTAAAAAATTAGTTCCTCAATTTTCAGCACGCAAAGGACGTGACATTTACTGTCATCTTTCACAGAGAACTTAAAAATAGCCAGTGATGAAACAGGATTTTTGTGTATTACATAGAAAAAAAAAAGCACAGAATTCTAGGGTTAAAAACATCAAGCCCGAGCTGGTTCATCAAAATGACAACCAAGGACACTCCTGACTTAAAAATAACCGTGGAATGCCAAATTTTATGGTCCAAACATTAATCACAGCCATCATAAAGAAATTTTCAAACTTAAGAGTACATGTGACATAAAGAGCTCAATGACTGAATCCATTACAAGTCTTTGAGTCATAGCACATTTCTTAGGAAAAGGTTAAAAAAAAGCAAGTATTCAAGAAGGCACCTTAATTGGTCATGCACCTTAATTCAGAAGACACAGAACACATTCTTCTAAATGTCTTGTATTCCTGCCTGTTTCCAAGAATCCTGACAAAGATACTACCACTGAGAATATTCAAAAGAACTTGCCTTAGGAATTCAAAAGAAAATTAAAAAAGAAAACTAAAAAAAAAGCAGCATCTTCAGAATGTGCCTAGACTTCTAGGGTGACTCCTACAAGGGGCAACATTAAGAAGTATAAATTATGCATGATTTTAAGTTCTATGATGGCACAGAAACACTTCAAGTAGGACAGTGCCGGATTATAACTGAACAGAATCAGGTGCCAAAATGCAGTCAATGTTTTCTTTGCTCACAGTCGCCTGTAGGAAATTTTCTGAGAAATTAAGGCCAGCAGTGCTTCCCTTTAATAGAATTAAAAAAAAAACACCTAAACCTTCCTGTTTACTGCGAAGGAAAGTGAAAGTGAGAGTCAAAACTAATTGCTTTCTCTCTGCTTCTGCTAAAATCTTAATTCTAGAAATGAAAACCTCAGGTGTTGGCTTGATTATCTGTACTACATGTAGCTCAGTATCACACACACTTGGCTTCTAAAACTAAGTGGTATGAACAATAAAGGTTAATTATTTCCTTTTTTCATGAGAGGAGAAAAACCCTTAAAATTAGTCATGTTTTCCATAAATGTTCCCCTGGAACTCAGGCTACTATGCCTCACCAGGCAGCCGGGTCAGCTTTGGCTCACACCAATCCCACATATTAAAAACATTTATCAAGAGCACAGTACTAACCTGACTTCTACAAGAATTCTAAGTTCTTACGTTGAAGTAACTAATGAACTTAGTACCTCTTGCCTCCCAATTCTGCAACCATGGGCCTGGGGAAGGAACCTATAGTCATTTAAATAATCAAGATGCAAACAGAAGACAGTTTGTTCTTCTCACTGGGGTATACATAGGTTCCAGTGATTTCATTATCTTCCCTAATATATGGGACAGGAAAACAACTTTCTTCCTTCTCCACCTTGCATGGTCTCAAAAGATTCAAGAATTCTTTCCCCTAATTAGACCAATGAAGTGTCTCACATTCACATATTCATTCAACAAATAGTTACTGAGCACCTGTTATGGGTCCATCCACTATGCTGGCCACAGAGCCAAACATGGTCCCTCTCCTCCTAGAGGTTCTGCTATAGGGAGAATACGCACATCAATCAAATATGTACAAATACATCTAAAATTAGAATGTGATAAGGACTCCAGAAAAGCACATGGAGCTTTGAGAATACCACCCAATCGGGATGGTCACAAGTCTTTCCTGATGAAAGAGATTATTAAATAGAGATCTTAAGAATTAGCTCAAAAAACAAAAGGGAAAGGCAAGATGTTTATTTAGAAGCCACAGCATGTACAAAGCTCTGTGGTAGAAAGAAGCATCTTTAGAACCAGGACAAAAGCCAGTGCGGCTGGAAAGCAAAGCACCCTTCTCTTTCTCTTTTCTATTATTCATTTTACCTCAATTTTCCTTCTTTCCTCTTCTCAGTTTCCTATTTCTCAACTACTCCAAGGATTAAAAAAAAACCTTAAGCACACACACACACTAAATACTGAAGTATTGGGGAGGAGATGTTCATAAAAATATAAATTAAACAATCATTACTCAATGCAAACCTACTATGCAAAAAGCCCTTAGGATTCAGAAACATCTTATCTTTGGGCACGTAAATAATGACCAGACTCACAGCCACGCTTCCCAAGTGCGGCACTCACATACCCAGGCCCCAATGCCGTTCACAGTCTGTAACTGCTGGTGTTGACACCCCTGGGATGACAACCTTGCCCCAGGCTGAATAAAACCCTGAGCTAATATGCCACATCTTACTTGAGATTTAAGTGTTTTGGGGGAATGGGGAGTGAATTAAAATAAACATGGATATGTAACAGCACAGAAGCAAAGGGCCCAATGTTGTGTGCGGGGTTGTATACGTGTTTCCATGGATTACTTGAGGCAAGATCCTCAGGAATACTCATGACTCCACACTGATACCATCTTCTGTGAAAAAGCATGGGGAGACCTGCTTGACATGTGAAGAGGACAACAAAACATGCTGCTAGTGGAAAAAAGAATGAAGAGCCTATCTGGCAGGTAAGTCTATTCCCTATGCGATCCCTGCTCCATGGGCCAATAATAACAACCTCAGCTCCTACTGGGTGGAGCCTGTGCTCTCTCCACTGTCCCGTTATGATCAGCATTCACAGGCCAAGGCATCCTTCTTTCTGCAGAGAAGCCCGAAAAGGAAGGGGCTGCAGGGGCTGAGTGGAGAAGACAGAGGGCCTTTTCTCAGGTCTGATCTCGTGGTCCAGGATCCCCCTTGGCAAGACACATCATTCCAGTGCTTCGACGCAATGAAATTTTCTGTTGTCGCCTTTCAATGACTTTACTTTTTTCCTCTTTGACATAGTTTAAGTGGATGTTTGTTCAATACAAACCCGACCTTGCCTGGGAAACACTCGCCATCCCCTTCACCGTGGCAGCGCCTCCCCCTAAGCTGACCCACATCCCCGGCTTTAAGCAAACCCAGCCGGCCAGCCAGTAACACTGTGCTGGGTTGATGTGTCCCCACACACCCTCAGAAGGTGAGCTAATGAGGAAACAGCTTCTTTGCAGATATAATTGGTTAAGATGAGGCCCTAAATCCAAGGCTGGTGTCTTTCTAAGAAAAATGGAAGGAGGTTTAGACACAGAGAGGCAGGTGTGACACGTCCTGAAGCCCTGGGGTGCCGGCACAAGCTGGAAGTGGTGAGGAATGATTCTTTCCCGGAGCCTTCGGGGGCGGCATGACCCCCACAGGTGCCTTGGTTTCGGGCTTCTGGCCTTCCGAACTGTGAGAGAATAAATCTCTGTTGTTCCAAGCCTCCCTGTTTGTGGCAGTTCGTTACTGCAGCCCTAGAAACAAACACAACCTTCGTCCCACCTCTGCAGTGACTGGACATCTTGATTTGTAGCTGTCATTCTGGCCAAATTATCATTGGTGCCCTTCTGCAATCCCAGAGGTATCGCCATTTGGATGATAAATTGCAGTCTCCCCACTCACCCTCTACGTACCTACTGCTCTCTCTCCACTAAAGCCAAGTTTCTTCGAAGGGATGCATTCTCTTGAGAATTCGCCTCACTATCCTTTTATTCCCATAATGAAGAATAATTAACACATTTGAAACTGTTCTTTGGTTTTACTTTTATTTTCAAGATCAATCACTTTCCCCCACCTTTTCATTGTGACAATTCTACAGAAAAGTCTAAAATAGAGCACAATGAACATCTGTTTCTTCCTCAGCTACATCAGGGCTGACATCTAATGGCCCAGGAGCCATGTTGGGTCTGCCCCATGCTTCCCCAGAGCCCCCGAGCTAAGAATGGTTTTCACATTTTTCAGATGTTGAAAACAATCAACAGAGAGTAAAATTTCTTGACAGGTGGAAATTATATGAAATTCGGATTTCAGTGCCCACTGGCAAGCCATGCTCCTTTGTTTACATCTGTGGCAATTTTCACGTTGAAATAGTAGAGTTGAACAGTTGTGACAAAGACTATCAGGCTTGCAAACCTGAAATATTTACTATCTGGATCTTTACAGGAAAAGCTTGGTACTCTTCACCTGGATTCATCGCTTAGAAAAACCACAACCAACCACTCCTTCACCCCTGGGCTCATCTGCTTGGGCTGCCAAAACAAAACCCCAAGGGCTGGTGGCCTAAACACCGTGTTACTGTATCACACTTCCAGAGCCTGGAAGTCCCACTAAGGTGCCAGCAGGTCAGTGTGTGGGGAGCCCCTCTACGTGGTCTGCAGAGGGTCCCCTTCTCACCATGGCCTCACATACCCTTTCCTCTGTGCACTGAGCAGAGAGGACATGCCCGCTGGTATCTCTCTGTCCGTGTAAGGACATCGCTGCCAACACATTAGGATCCCCCTGTTGGTCTCCTTTAACCTCAAGTTCCTCCTTAAAGGCTCTATCTCCACATACAGTCACCCTGAGGGTTAGGGCTTCAGTACTTCTGAGGGGGACCCAATTAAATCCATGACAAACATACACACACACCACCACACACATGCCCAACAACTTTTATCACATCAAAGGAAAGTAATAATTCCGTGATATAATCTAGTATTAGGCCCATACTCAAATATCTCCAATTGTTGTGAGGGTAATTGTTCAAAGAAGCCTTAAAAAAGACATTTATCATTCATCTAACATCTACTGTTCACTCTATTCATACATAAGGATGAATAAGAAGCCAACACTGACCTTTGTTAAGAGTGAAAGATAGAAAGAAATACAACAGAATGACACCAGAAGCCAAATTACAGTTAGTTAAGGAATAATGATGCACAGTGATGATCAAGAGGGGTCAGAGGAGGTGGGGATCACATGTTCACTGACATACAGATAATCAGCATTTTATAGTCTTAAGCAGTATGCCTTGATAGCTAAAATAAACACACAGAAAAAAACATTAAGAAACCATCGATTGTTGTTATTTGTTGTAAACATTCTTCCTATGACCAAGTCATCATTTATTAATTATCAGGATGTGAAACTCAGGCACCTCTGGTTCGTGACTCGTGAATTTCCAGACACTTTTTGGATAGTCTCTATCGCCGTGAAGGCCCTCAGCATTTCCAGCACTGGCTCATTGCTCAGACCTACTCCTTGCAATGGCCTCCTCGGCTGTGTCTTCATATGGTGTCCTGTTAACCTCGACCGCTTGTCTCCAGCGAGTGTCCTTCAGTCCTGCCCGGAACCCTGGGAGAGCATCATACCGCCTGCCTCATACAGCTCAGTTCTCCTCAATCCCCTACTCCCAGCACTCCCCCACCAGCTGTGTGGTTAGACTCGCATGGGAACTCTGCGGGCTTCCCTTTCTCTTAAACAAGATGCATTTGGATCTGAAACTTGATGCCTGCTCTTCTGCTCAGATGAAAATACTCAGACTACTCATGGGTGCCCGTGACCACCTTCCTTCTTCCCTGGCGTCTCGTTTCCTCTCTGGGGAACATTCCCATCAATCAAGAAAAATTTTAAACATGCACACACACAACTTTCTTGGCCCCACTTCCCCCTTTTCTCTTTAAAAAAAAAGCAACCACGAACCTGGCTAGACTCACTGTTACTCTTCTCGCTAGGCTGTGGATTGCACCCGTATCTCAAGGTCACCAGTGTCCTGCACCCTGCTAAGTGTGATGGCCAATGCTTAGCCCTTCCATTATTTGGCTTGTCAGCCACATCACACACACTCCTCTCTCCCTTCTCCCTGAAACCAGCTTCCCCCGCTGGGCAGGCATGACTCAGCACCCTCTGCATTGCTCCTCTCCTTGGCTGTACCCGTCTCAGGCAACGTGCCCTACAGGCGTCCTAGAATCTCTTCTCCTTTTTGAGTGTCCTTGCTAATTCCACCTGGTTTCACTGCTTTAAATGGCATCTACCCACTGCTGACTCCTAGGTTTATTCATGTCCCCAGCCCTGAACTCCTTTCCTCAGTTACATTACGACACAGGCTACGCAAGCTTAATGTGTGCAAAACGGAATCCCTCATCCTCCCCACTCCGGCGCCATCCCTTCGTCTGCATTTCAGCTCCCATACCTGGACTGCTCTCCCTTTCTGACCTCATCTCCCCTCACTCACTCATTGCCTGTCCTCCCGGACGCCTTGCTGTTCTGTAAACACACCTGGTACTTAGAGCCTCGGCGCTCTTGCTCCCCTCCGCTGGGGTGCTCTTCCTGCAGACACAGCCACAGCCTAGTCCCTCAGCATTTCACGGCTTATCTGCAAACGTCACCTTCATGGTGAGGCCTCCCGCAAACGCTATTGAAAATTCAACGTCCTCCCCACTCCAGACCCCTCTAAACCCCTTCCCTTGTTTTACTTTTTCTCTATAGCATTTGTCTCTAAAGCATTATATAATCTCTTTACTTTGCTTATTATCTCTAACTGGAATATAAGCTCCATGAAGATAGCAAATTTGTCTGCTTTGTTCCCAAGGAAGCCCCAGTGCCTAGAACATTCCCTGACACATACATGGTCAGTGCTTAAAAAGATGTTATGCTCCTTAATTGGAAGGATCTTATCTACTATATTTTTTTCTCCTGTGGTTCTGTATATACTGTTATTAATTATATTTAAGTAGAATTAAATTATTCATTAAAGTGAAAGCAATGGATAAAAATTATTTCAGTAATTAACTCCCATAGCATAGCTAGGCTGTATTCTGAGCTACTCCTATTATACAACACCCCTGACTTTCTATTCCTTCCTTCTCTTTTTAAATCTTTTTCTTCCTTCCTTTCCTTCTTTTTTGCTTCTTTTCTTCCTTCCTTTTTAAAAACAGCCTTACTGAGATCTAACTGACAAATAAAAATCATGTATGCTTAAGGTGTACAACTTGATGTTCTGACACATGCACACATTGTGAAATTCTCAGTCAGGCTAATTGATTTATCTTCCTCTTTCCAGTTACCACTGCCTTGCCCCTCTCCTACATAAAAATTATTTAACTGATTAAATCCTTTCCTGATTAATAAATTTTTTCATTTTATTTTCTAAAAAAATAACTTAATTCAAATAAAATAATTTTGTGTCAGAAATTAATCCCCCTCATCCCTGCAAAGTTTACACATAGTCCTAAATAAGGTCAGGGAAGACCATTCAAACTCTATTATCTTGTCCATACTGAGCAATGATGGCCAGTATCAGAACGCCAACTCCACAGTGCACTAAATCATTATTTGTCAGGGAGAAATATTCAGTTACTTTTACCATACTTCATATGTATCTACAAAACAGGACGGATGAGTGTGCAAGTGCACAGAGCTTTAGAAAGGGCTAAAGAAAAACTACTTAGTTATAGCCAGACCTGATGTTTCTAGATGTTTGTACAACATTTTAATATGAAAGAATATAAACTCTATATGTGGTAAATAGTCTTGAATAATGGTTAAGTAAAATGGCATTATTAAAAAGAAAATCTTAGTATTTTGATATTAAAAAAGATAACTGTGTGATTATGGATAACCACTTTACGAATGGCCACGTACTTTTTGAAGTCTTTCTATCTTGTTTCATGCTAAGGTACATAAATAATCAAGATGAGATGACATGTTGAGTAATACATTACTCCTTTTTCTGTTTTTCAGGGATGTTCACTCATGTTTAAAATTTCTCTATGATATATAATTAACAGTAATTTTTAAAAATCTGTCAACCCATAGATTTTGAAATAGTTATTGTAAACATGATCTGAGAAAACTCTATAATTAATATAAATGAAGTTTTTGACCATAATGTAAAAGCTTAAAAGGATACATACACACATCTATAACAAAGGAAATCTACAAGCACCTAAATTCTACAAGTAAAAATCCAGCAATCTTTACCTTTTATGATGGTCATATATTAATGAAAGTTATCACTGCTTTCATAAGATTTTATTTAAAGAGAATTCTTCGCACATGTAGAGATATTTTGCGATGATTATTAGATGTGAAGAGGTCTACAGTGTTTACCCTCAGCATCCCTTCACATTCCGCAAAGCTGTTACCTTAAATTTTAAATGAATTTTCTTTCCTAAACCAAACTTGGCGCCTTACACTTATCATCTCTGAATATTACTATTTTAACTAGCTTTCTAACTGGGAGGCATCCCACCTGGACTGCACTCACAGGAAATCCACCTCCTTACACTCCCCATCATCAGAGGCAAAGATGCTCCAGCCCACCTCATTCAAAGTTAAACCCTTCCAATACTCAGAGTGTACAGAAATTTTACTTTTTCTGTAATTAACTAGAATCAGCCATGCCATACATGCGTGTATGTATAGAACAGAGACTGTGAATTTCCACATATTAATGATCTCTCTGAAATCCCAACACATTGTTGTAAATATTGCAGATACTTAACCAAATGTTGAAGCAAACTGAATTCCTCTGACTGGCTAATGGCTTATACCTGAGAAAAGCAGCAAGTTAGGACAGAAGCAGTAGCTTGTGGGCAGAGAATAGTACCAGAGGTTTTACTGTACTTCTTAACCTCCATCCCAAGGCGAACTGGAGCGTGAAGCTAACACTGAACCAAACAGCAGAGAACATACCCCGGCTCCTTCCTTTACCTAACAAAGCATCTGGTCCATGACCAGTTATAAACACCATACCATGGGGCAGTAAAAGCTCTGGGTAAAGTACACACCCCAAATCCCAGCTATATTGATCACTGCTCTAAGACCTCGAGCAAGAGACTTCACTAAGCTTTGCTTCCTTATCTGTCAAATCAACCTAATAATCAAATCAACCACATGAAGGTATCGTGAGGACTGAATAGTCACCTGTGCCTAACATTCTGGCACACAAATATAACTGAATGCCAGGTACTCAACCAAAATCTAGTGACAGATAATGAAAGGAGACCCAGTTCCTGCCCTCACCAGATGGCAGAACTAACAGGCAGGCCTAAACAACATCATTACTAAGCACTTCAGTGCTTTGTTCAAAAATTTTTGCAAACAGCTGAAAAGTAGTTCAAAAATCGAAACCCACAAGCCTGAGAGAAATTTAATGGTGGCTCTAAGCTGCAGTGCACCGTGATGTAGAACGGATGCTGGCTTCATGCATGGGTTTCCAAGGCGAAGTCCAGCACTGGCGTTGCCTGTCTTGTTTTCGAGGGTAAGAACTGAGGTGTGAGCATGATCTCTGGTGTTTGCCTGCAGAGATAAGCGTGTTTTCAGGTAGATTAAGTTCCCTTCCTGTTCCTGGAAAATGATCTTCAGTTAACATGAACAGTTCAGAGAACCTTCTGAAGCAGGAGTTTCCCCTGAGTTCAAAGAAGTCAGAGACAAGGGGCTCTCTCCTGCCCTGACGGTCGTATTCCCCAGTTCAGGGGCCTTCAGCATGCTTAAGCCCACAGGTATCTTTCTGGCAGCTTCCAGTGCATGAGTAAGCCATTTTCAAGGGAAAGCTGTTACTGCTTATGACAGTCCAGGATTGACAAGCAATAAAACACTCTCCAAAGAGTATCAGTACAGCGCATAAGTATTACCATATTTTTATATCCTATTTTAATTTGGCAATTCACGATTCTGACTTGGCCACCAGGCAGCATATAAGAGTCAAATATCTGCACTCAAGCAACCCTGATGGACTGTACTGATGCGCTAGCAATTCTTGTACGTGTGTTTTAAACTTCTAGCTAAGGGGAAAAGGAACATTAACGTTAAATTACTACATAATTTAGAATGCAATTTGATGTGCCAATAAGACTAATTCACTGAACAGCTAAAATAATGGTGAAGTCAACGTTTCCATAAGATAAAGTCACTTAAACATGATAATAAATATTGCATATAAATAAAAGCTCTAACAAAAAGGTTAACTCAGATGCATCGAGGTATGTTAACAACTAATTTGAGCTCCAGTGCTACCTTGATTTACTGACGTTTGTAAGCTAACACACTGCTCAATGTTTTTCATATCCCGTTAATATTTATATCACAGCAACATGTCTTTTCTTTTCTATAGAGAAAATGTTCTTGCTATTTCAAAGACATAGGGATATACTTGAGGCTTATCTCTTTATTTAAACAAAATTATACTTCATTTAGAATATTCTTCATTTAAACAATTTTTTTTTTACATACCTCGCTGTGAGGTTGCCAGTGGTAGGAATATGGACTAATTTTGGCCTTGGTATCACTAGTGGGGAGTTTAGGAGGCAAGGTCCCATAGGGCCCTTTCTAGAAATAGATACAAAATTACCCATTTTTTGACTGTTTTTTAATAAAGGAGTACAATGTTTATTGTATATCATAGTAAATTAGATTGTAGCAGTTTCTAATACATGCTTTGGAGCCTAGAGAGATCTGGGAAGGAATTGTAGTTCTGCTCATTAATAACTGTGTAATCTTTTTTAATGAGTAATTTGAAGATGTTTTTCTTTTAAATTGAGATATAATTGATATACAGAATATGACTTTCAGATGTACAACATAATTCAATACTGTGAAATGACCACCATGTAAGTCTAGTTAACATCTACCACCACATATAGTTATATTTTCTTCTTCCCTTGTGATGAGAACTTTTAAGATAAGGAATATGTCTTAATGTCCGTAGGACCTATACTGTTAATGTTTAAAAATGTTTAAAAAAAAAATCTATTTTTCTTTGTATCAGCTGAGTTGAAAATGAAAAGCAAAAACAATCCCAGATAATCATATTTAACAGAAGCTTTTTAGTCTATTGATTTTTGAGAGGAATAATTTTTCATTGTATTGTGCATTCTTTTCTGGGGGAGCCTTAATTGTTTCCCACTCCTGTCCTGTGGCTCCTGTAGCTGACCCCACCCCCATGCACCCCCTTGCCTCCTAGGGTAAGCATAGAGCCCATGCCAAACCACTCAGTAGCACCACATTTCCGCAAGAAGAGGTGACTGATGTTTGCTGTTTGCTGTGCCCCCAGTAAGGCCAACCTGCACCAGTTTCAAGATAAAGATTTTTCAAGATAAAGATTCTTTGCTCTAACCATTGGGAAAGAGTTGCTGTCCTCTGTGGTATTCTTTCTCAGATAATGTAAAGAAAGCACAGCTTGGAAACGGAGGAGGGAAGAGGAGAAACAGTCCTGATGACCACATCTGAGTCATGAAGAATCAAGATTTCCCTAGACTTTTCACTTATACAGAATAATTAATTTTTTCCCCCCTTTAGTTAGTTTTTGGTCACACAGAATAGACTCAAGCCTACTCCTACATCTTACATTGCCCATCATTTTTCTCTAGTATTTTCCCAAATAGTCCCTCTATTCTAGATATTAGTCTTGTCATTGTTCTCTAAAATAAAAAACAAAAATAGGAAACAGATTTGAAAATAGAAACTCCAACAGACACTTGTATGCAAATGTTCACTATGACACTATTCAGAATAATCAAAAGGTGGGAACAATGCAAGTTACCAACAAATTAATGGATACACAAACTGCGGTATGTCCATACAGTGGCATATTGTTCAGCCATGAAAAGGAACAAAGTTATGATACATGCTACAATAACCTTGAAAATATTATACCAAATCCAACAAGCCAGACACAAAAGGACAAATACTGTATGGCTCCACTTAAATATCTAGAATAGGCAAATTCATAAGAAGAGAAAATAAATTAGACATTATCAGGGGCTGGACAAAGGTATGGGGAGTTACTGATTTATGGGTATAGAGTTTCTGTTTGGGGTGATGAAAAGTTCTGGAAATAGTGATGATGGTTATATAACATTGTGAATATAATTAATGCCACTGGATTGTATAGTTAAAGTGGTAAAAACATCAGATTTTGTGACTTGTATTTTATCACAATAAAAAGCGCAAAAAAGGTAATAAGAAACAATTGAAAAATCAACAAAAACTTTCTGAATCCCCTGGCACCTCATCATCTACTCTGCCTCCTTCAAAGCACTATGAAAAGGTAAAAATATGTGCATCCACATGCCTTTTGTAAATATAGGACACAAACTTTTATATGAATGTGGGGAAAAAATTAAAACAAAAAACATGCTTCTGAATTTGACTTCTCTACTAAAGCTCTAACAACTAAATTTTTCTTGAAGGTTTTATATTTAAAGCTCCAAAATTACTTGTATTGAATACTGCTTATCAAGGTAAATAGCAAAACCAAAACAGAATGAGAAGGTGTTATGTCAAAATGACTTTCTTTCACTTCTCTTCTGTATACATTAATAATATACACAGTTAAACAAATATAAATGATGTTGACACAAAATATCCTATAGTTTTTGACTATCAAAAAACCCCAGTCTTGAAAATAAAATTACTAAACTTGCTAAAATGAATACCTTTACCAAATTTAAGTATAAAAGATCAAGTTTTTCTTTGTTTTTTAATGTCAGGAAGATATGTGGGAGGCTGAATTAGTCATTTAGCAAGTTAAAAGGCCTTCACCTTTTCCTGACTCCACGTAGATATAAATTATGAAGAACAAGTTTCTTTGTTTGGTGATGTTAATATGCTGTAGAAAAGTTGCCAAGGACTGTTGCTTTAAAGCATTCTACAACATTTATTATCACTACCATACACATTAGGGAACATGACATATACCACATGAATGAATAGGTCAGCTGTCTTACATAGGTATTAACTGCACTTAAATATCTAACTAAAACAAGTCAGAGAGTAGTAAGATGAGTTGAATGAATGGATTTTAATTAAACCTTTCAATGTCTGTCATATATCTTTTACCACTGTCATTCTTCTTAGAAAAGCAGCCATACAGTAAACTCTTGAGCACAGGCCTTAGCATTATTTTTCTGGATATGATTGTCCAGGAAAGAAAACAAAAGAAAATATAAACAAGTGGGACTACATTAAACTAAAAAGCTTCTGCACAGCAAAGGAAACCACTGACAAAATGAAAGGACAACCTACTGAATGGGAGAATATACTTGCAAACCACACATCTTATAAGGCATTAATAAGGAACTCATTCCACTCAACACCAAGAGAACAAATAATCTGATTAAAAAGTGGGCATAGGACCTGAGTCAACATCACTAGTCACCATGGAAATGCAAATCAAAACCAGGATGAGCTGTCACCTCACATCAGTCAGAATGCCTAGTATCAAAAGCACAAGAAATAACAAATGTTGGTGAAGGCATGGAGAATAGGGAACCCTCATGCACCACTGGTGGTAATGTGAACTCATGCAGCCACTGTGGAAAAGACCAAAGTTCCCTGGGAATGGGTTTCGCCACATTGTTTTTCTCTAGCCCCTGGCAGAGTGCCTTCCAGCATTTTGCTTAAAGACTGAATTAAGAGGAGAACATTTCTACATTTTTGTAATAGTCTCCCTGGAATTAGCCAGACTAGTTACTCTCAAAATCACATATGATTTGGAAGGCAAGGTTTTTTCCTTGAAACACAAGCCCATTTCCTGGGGTACATCCCTGGAATTCGTGATGCTTACCTTTCAGCAAAACAGAGGAGTCAGGAAAGGCAAGGCAAGGAAACCAGAGATGTCCTGGGGACCCCAAATCTCAGTTGCTGATACTTTACAAACCATGGAGATAAATTTCCATTAATTACCACAGATCCTTAAATTCACTTCTGATTCAAAAAGCCAACAAAAGGACTGGATAATCTTTTGAGGTTAACCACAAATCATGTCATTGGGGGTGTCTTAGTCACAGACCCCCCACCTCTTAAGGAGGCATTATAAGCCCTTACTGATCAAAGGTCATTGAGCTCTTTTCTCCCAGACTTAAACTTTAGATACAAAGATCTAATACTGAATTGGACAACATTCTGACTGCATCTATAAATTAGAAGAAAAACACTATAATGATGCCTTTCTGTATTTTGAAAACAGAGACATGCATGAAAGAAGGCTATTATAACAATTTTGTGTCTACAGAGGATGCCTCAAATCCTGGTCTGATGGGTGTGGGCCAAAGAGGATGGGTTAACTGTGGAATGTCCCTGCTTCCCACAAACGCCTTGGAATTTCAAAATGGCAATGCACAGTGAGAAGGGAAGTTTACATGGACCTGGTTCCCCCCATGAGCCCCATACATGCCATCTCATTTAACCACTGTAAGAGCCACAGGTGGTGTTACTCCTAATTTCCAGACCATGGAGGCTCTGAGAAGTTGAGCAGCATGTGGAATCTACACAGCTAGCAAGTGTGGTACGCTGGGATTCAACATCAGATCTAACTTCAAAAGGTTCTGCTAATATTTGATGTACTATGTTTCTGTTCAGAGAACAACTCCATATAAATAAACCTTAAAAAATAGAACAAAAAATCATTTATATGTGCCCTCTTCATGTTCCAGGTAAAACTAGTCCTCCATTTTTCTGTGTCCCTACAGTATATTAATTCGGTGTTCATAATGCCACAATGTAATTATTTGTGTCTATCTGCTCAGGTAGAATAGAGAAGTCTCAATGACAAGAATGATAGTTTCCATGAATTTTAAGCTCTATCAACAATATAGTAACTGTTGGTTGAAGAAATAAATGAACACTTCAGCAGAAGCACTTTTAATATTCCTGTGACAGGACAAAAGTACCTGTGAATTTTGGAAAGAAAATAAAAGACTATAATGTTGAAGGGAATATATCCTCACCATTTCTTATGAAACCCCCATTTTAATGCTTAATGGTGATTTTTTTTCACTAAAAATGAACCTGCTATATCCATGAAAGGTACTAAGGAAGTTCACATCCATTTTGTGCAAACTTATTTTTCACATATTTGAAGACACAGTGGGACTGTAAGCAGGTGCTCTGAATGCCCTGCCCCATGTGCACTTGGCTGCTGTCTGGACTCTCTTGCAGCTACAATGGAAGCTCACTGTAGAATCTGAGAGTCTCTAGTTAAACTCCCTGCATCTAGTTCCATTCCTGAGAGTGCTGGCACCATGGGAGACTACTCAGGGGAGCCTGGGATGGTGTGCGTAGCATCTGCCGGGGCGGCCCTCACTATGAGGGACTGGAGATCGTGAACAAACACTTCCGAAATAGTTCACATTCTACACTGTTCCTCGGCAGGACTGAGCTCTAGTTGCTAGCTGAGATAAGCAGCTTACCAATGCACCCTCGCTGCATCCCCCACCCTATCACTTCTCTCCCATTCTCTTACTCACACTCCTTGGGGTCATTCCCCAAAACTCATCTGCATCCTCTTCTTTGTCTTACAGTCTGTTTCAGGGAGCTCACACTGAGACAGGCAGGCAGCACACACACAGGGAAATGGAAAGTGATGAGGAACTTTGCAACAGTTCCTCTAGAAAGCGATTCTGTTCAGAGCCTCACCTGATGAGAATGCTTTGTTTTGTATGTTAGGAGAGTGAACTGTCTGCCACCAAAAAGAGCTGCAGACACCAGAGGGAGAAGTGGTATCTTTTCCCCTGGTCATGATTTGAGAAGTGGGTGAGTGCCCTGGGCTTAAGGCTATCCGTATACTGTGGAAGGCTAGGAAGATCTTTCCCAGCCGGTTACAGAGCTGCTAAGCCACAACCAAGACCATCCTTCTCCAAAGATATACTTTGGAAATAAAAATGTGGTCTTAACACAAAAGCCAAGCAACTAGGAAAATGATCAGCATGTGGTAAGCATTTAATATGCCCCCCAGAATTATGTGAACAAAATACATTTTTCCTTTTAGGCTAAAACTGATCTCCTGCAGTCTGGTAACTTTTCATCCAAGAAAGGTTTAAAATATTTCAAGCACAAATGCTTTAGCTTCTGCTTTATTCGAAACTCCATGTTTCCTCATTAAATGTACATTAAAGTCCATCTACTTCACTTTATAGGTATTTAGAATGAAGGCAAGTAACTGGCATGCCCAAAGTCCCACAGTGGGGACCAGTCTTGAAACTAATTCTCCTGATTCCTGGGTCAATATTCTTCCCAACACATCAAACTCATCTTTCAAAAGGGTGAACTATGAACCTAACGTTTTTCTCATCTTTTTAATGACTTTCATCCAATGAACTAAAATGAGTACAAATGCAGTCATCTTGATGCACATTTCAATGAGGTAATTATCTTAGCCATATTATCTTTCAATAGCTTCTTGGATCGTGTTTAGAGCCCTACCGGACAGGCAGAGAGAGGAGAAGGCTCATGTTAGTGAGCAGGTGCTTCGGTCCATCCATCCCACCTGCCGAGGATTTTAGAGGCAGCCCCACCTCTGCTCAGATTTACAGCATGAGAGCGCATAAATCCTTACCCTTCCCTTCTTGCATCCTGTCACCTTTATTTTTTATTTTCCCCTATATTCACCATCTGGCCATGCCTGAGTACTGTGCCTTGTTCCCTGATGGCATTGTAATTTTTTAAACTAGGAGAGCTGGTTGAGGATAAAATACAGGAATGGAACAGATTCAGAAATACTGCCCTTATGAAATTAATTAAATATGATTAACAAATATAAATGAGTCATCCAACCAACCATCAGGCTGGCTTGTCCAAGAACTCTAAATCAGAGTATAAAGCAAAGGCCTTAACTGAGTACCAGTATATTCAGGAACTTGATGAGTTTTATGATTCTCGAGATAGATACAATTTTATTGGCACACAGTCATTTTAGGTTTTTATCCTTGGATGATACTTAATTCCACTAACTTGATGTCTTACCTTACATCACTTCCAAACAAGCTTTAAACAGTCAGCTTTGGGCATTGAGGTTTTGTCCTGTTTTTTTTCCTTTTCTGTTCATATTTATTAAGTAGTGCATGGTATTTAATGCTCAATAAATGATAGCTATTAATATTGCTATCACAAGGGCATATTTTCTGAAAGTTATTATCACTTGCAAATATGACAGAAGAAGGGATCTCCTGGGGATTAAGGCAAAGCAGTTATGAAAGCCCAGAGCATCTACCCACCCAGTATAATTGCCTATTTCCTACCCCTACTTTTTGTAGAAAAGGGAAGGATAAGAAGAGATGAATCTGGGAGCCTTAATCTGCAGGCACAGTATCTAAAAAATAGAGGACTGGTATATAGAGTCCACAAGTTTATTCCCTCACAACCCTTTATACCTGAAGCTGACTCAAAGCTTAAATTCTGGATATTCTTCTCCTCTTTATTACTGATTTTCTGTTTAACTTTAAAGTGAACCATTTAAACACCTGGTCTTCCCAGGTAAAAATCTGATACCTTCCTTTTGTCCAAGATGGATTGACTATCTGCTTATCAAAATATATCTTATTATATAAGTTTCTCAAAAGAAGCAAGATATTATCAAACCCAGAAAGAACCAGCTGTTTTCTTTTTCTTTCTCTCCCTCTCTCTCTCTCCCCCCACCCAGTTACTCATCCGCACACATTTTGGTTGTGGTAATAATAATGTGGGAAGTGGGTCCACTTATTAATTAATAGTTACCAGATAAAATTTTTTAGATGGAAAATGAAAAATCATTGACATTTTAACTAGGGTTTAAAATTTATCACAATGAAAATTTAAGGGTTCTCTTCACATGCATCATCACCACCTTGTATTGCCCCTCTCCCTGTATCTGGACACTGTGGAAGCGCTTTACTGGTCTAAGAGTGCCCCAGCATCTGCGCCTTCTACCAGGAAAGCTAGTCCTCCACTTGCCCTGTTCTCTTTCTCCTGTGAAAACACAACAATCTATTCAGCTGAATGTTTGAAATTATTAAGTGATAATAATAAGTCATATTAGGAAATGACCTCTTCTAAAAGTCAAACGCAGTGTCTGAAGTATGTGACAGTTTTAAGAATTTAGAGTCTTCCATTCAAATAGGATACAGGGTCAAGTATGGCTTAGGACATCATGAGTTATCATACAAAAAAACAGATACTTGGACATACACACAAACACACACTGTGATTTTTCATGGTAGAGGATGAGAAAATTAAATATTCCAAGAAGAAAATCTGTTTCCTTCACTGAGATAGGATATTAAATAGGTCAAAGAGATGGAAATAAAGGTCCTATGAGGGAGAAGAGAGAAAAACTTCTCTCACTTACCATGTGGTAAGATTATATAATGCAATTATAAGGATGACTTATCTTTCAATATTTTTCCATATATTCTTTCTGTGAACTTTCCTTGGTGAGAAATAGAATTCAAAATACCTCATATTTCAGGTCCACACAAACTTTGGGTGGAAGATGAATTTTGTAAAGCCATCGCAACTTCTGCAGATTAAGTTTAACCATAATTTAACCTACAAGAGTACTGCCTACTTTATTTCGCATCTTAAGGGGAAGAAGCAGGAGAGAGTAACAAAATATACACGATGAGATATCTACACAAACAGAACTTTGAATTAAAAAAACAATTTTTAAACAAGAAAAAAATGTAATTAGTGCTTTCTACTAAACCCCCCCCCCAAAAAAAACCACCTATTAGGCTCCAATGAAGTGATTATTTTAAATTAGAAGAAACAAAATTTATGATCACATTTGCTGAATCCTAAGAATAGAGATAAATACACATGCACGAATATAGACTAAAGAGAGCAGAAGAAAACAAGCAATGTAAGAGCCTCAGATTAGTCATTCTCTGTCCAGATAATGACAGAATAAATCAATTTCATTATAATAGACTGCACTAAGTTTTATGGGCTTAAAATATAAATGTCTGAAATGGTGTACTATGAATAATCAACAGTTACTTAGCATAGGTATGTCATTTAAGTGTGTAACCTTCTAACCTCCAGACATTAATGTCATATGAATTTCTTCAGGGAGTTAGTGAGCTCTTTTGCATCACCTAGACTGTAGACATGATATAAATTTAACCATATCTTATTCTTCCTACTTTCCAAGATTAATACTCAATTGCAAGCAAAAGCTATATGACAATATCACCTCTATCATGTACATTTTGGAAAAAGCAAAGTGCCTAATGACTATCATAAATCTTAATGAATACAGGATCCCTATACATGATATCATATCACATGATCCCACTGTGAAAAGACTGAGCATTTGGAGAAATGAATGCCTTATTAAAATGAGAAAGCCTTAATCAACCCATTTTACACCAGAGATCACCAAGGGACTATGGTAGCCGGTTCAGCTAGAACACACTGGCCTCAGCCACTATCCGTCAATTGGAGTTGGCTCTGTGTCTAATGCCTGTTTTACAGGAACACACAAAAAAATACAACAAAAATTCATTTTCCACTTTTTTAAATATGTCAAATTTAAATGCCTAGGAAAGGGTAGAACAAACCAAAAAGATCTTCAGAAGCAAGGACACATTTTAAATAAGGCTCATAAACTAGATATTCACACAGAGTCACTCCTGCACTGCACTGTCTGAATGTGGGGAGAAGCATGGTGACAATCCCGCCCCGCGCCGAGGGTGGTGGAGGCTCAGGCCAATCACGGTGCACCACAGCCAGACCTCAGGCCAGCACACACGCTGGGCCTTGCACCGACAGATGGGCCTTACCAGAGCTGATGAACATGAGGAGAATCAGAGTAAATGTCAGAGGGACGGACGAGACGGCCAAATATTAAAAATGTTGTCTAGGCAGTTGTAGTCTAACAACCATTATAACTAAAGTCAAATTCATAAAATGTGTGGATATATTTAAAGTGAGTTTCTTAACAAATCCTGATTTAATCTAATGGGCTGTGGGCCCTAATCATTTGTGTTAATAATTATTTTAACGGATTCACTCTTCTCGAATTATCACTAAATAACTCATCATATCCCAAGTAATTTCAAAGGAACATATCAAGAATTCCAAATACAAATGGCTTACCGAGTAAAATTTAATTTTATATAATTTGTGTTTTTCTAAAGAATAATTTTAACCAAAGTTAGGGGAAAAGCTTCTAAGACTTAGCAGTTTTTCACCCACCAATCATTTACTTAGCAAAACCCGACTCTTCTCTAACCCACATTCTACTACCTAGGAGTGTAAATGTCCACTCTGTATAGGATTGGAATGGTCCTATATAAACATTATTATGGTTTGAAATTCTGTATTGAACTGTTAGTTTATTTAATGTATGTTTCCTCCACAAGCCTGTGGCGGGGCCACAGACCATGCCTACTTTATTCACTGCTGTGTATGTAATTCAAAACAGGCCGTCAAAAAAGGGTTCAATATTGAGTGAATAAAACATGGTAGAACCCCTCCTTGTTACCCCACTCCACTCCCAACACCCATACACCTTTGGGAATTACTCAGAACTACAAAACTGGGAACAGCTGGGCTTTCCCCACATCTCTGCTCCCACCCCATCTCCAGTACATTGTAGTCTGATTGCAATAGACAGACTTCTATTGCAGTTCCGATCACACAGCATCCTAACTGATGCTCCGAGAAGAAATGAACTAGTTATGTGTGTCCACTCATCTCTGACTATGCCAGGTGAGTCCCTTTCGTTTTACTTTCTAACCAGCATCAAGAAATGGCTTAGGAAAATGATGCATTCATTAGCTCAGAATATAACAAAGTGCTAGATGGCATAAAATAGAAAGTGTATGAAATCAAATAAAGCCAATACTTAACAACAAACAAAATAAATCACCACCCTCTAATTACAAACTGTTAGTATTTAAAAAATCGTACAGTTTAGTATCTCCCAAAAGGAAGATCCTACACATCTAATTAGAACAAACCACCAAGAGGCCTATTCTTTGTTTCATGTAAAATAATTCCTTTACAATATTTTGAGTAAAAAACGAGAAAGCAATACATACATGATGGTGTTAATGCCTGAGAGCTGTTGGAACATTTGTAGACCACAGCCCACAATTAAAGCTCGGCGAGTTGGGGGGTAACTCAGCATTCTGCAGATCACAGGTCCAGCTTTTTTAAAAAAAAGAAAGAAAAAGGACACAACTATTATTTTTAGCTCCCATACTAATTATTCCCATTAGGATAAAGTTTCCCAAATCTCCAAGAAATCAACATGACGGCATTTAAAAGTAGAATGTGAATACTTTTACAGAAATCTCAGCACAATGTATTTTTTAAAACAGTATATATTTGAGTTTAAGCTGTAAAAGCAACAAAAGAGAATTCCAGTTAAAGCATTGTGGATACTAACGTGATTTACATAACTGTAACTGTCAGAAATGATTTTTCATTAAATCCCTAGAAACTGTATTTGTTCTTTCACTTACTTGGCAATTAATTATTAACTAAAATCCATTCAACGTGGGACTGCTTACAAAGTCACAGGCAAATTTCTTTAACGAACCAGAATGTCATTTATTAAAAACAAAGAATAGAATTCAGTCCAATCCAATTTATTTGGCTAAAGTAACATAATTCATTCTAATCAATTCCACTAAAGTTAAGGAATTTGGGCATGACATCTGACTTGGTTATGGCTACAATGGACATTACTAATAAAAGTTGCCAAATAGGTAATAGAAAAAAAAATGTTAAAGTCTATTTTATATAGGGGTGTGTATGATATTTCTGGATTTTGAATAGTTCTTTAAGTGGCATTCAATGAGATTTCAAAATATAAATGGGCTTTCAAAATGGCACAGATCCCTTGGTCTCTGTATCAGCATTTTAGATCACTTTTGGATAGCTGTAGATATGAACACTGAGGCCTTAAGTAAGCTGACTAACTTTATTGATGCCTGTTGTCTGGGCATATTTACTGAAAGTGCCCTTTCTATTCTCAGAAGTGCTTCAATTTTACCTTCACCTTATCTTTAGGAGACATTCTATATAGAGAGCATCCTTAGAGGCCAGAGCTGACTCTCAGGACCTGCGCTGTTCCTGCTGTAAGAAGAGATGGCCTGGGCCCCCCAGGATGTTAAATGCTTAATTAGAGGCATTTTTCCTTGAGACCAAGTTTCATTAGTGAACCCTAAATCAAGTCAGTAAACTCCAAGGAAGTTTTCCCATTTCAGAAATCTCCTGGAAATCTACTATTTCAGTTCCCAGTAATGGCTAGAATATGCTGTTGTCTGAGCAATGAAAGTTCATACGTATGGCAAGTGAAGCCACAGCACTAATTAGAACTGAACATTACAGGGGTGTGAACATTTATCTCTACAGGGCCGTGATGATAATCACATAAAGACTTGATTTACTGTCAACAATTCTGTCTCTAAATGGTAAGACAGGACACAGAGAAGTGCTGACGGTCATTAAAACTCAGAGCAGTGAGACCCATTTAGAAAGAAGGCTGAGAGCATTATGAACGTCAAATTGCTTTCGATTCAGGTAAAGCGGCGTTAAAACCTAGCATATAAAATAGACTGTGTGAAATAGGTATATTGTAAGAACTTTGCTGTGACAATATGAGTGGACTTGTCCTCAAGTTTAGGTGCCTGAAAGTGATCCCAGCCCACCAAACAAGGGACACGCACAGCATCATATAAACAACCACCGATTTCCATAAACTGAAAAGTTCAAATAAAAAAATGATCTTTTATCCAGTGCACCATGGAAAATTTACACAAAACAAACACAATCATACAATGCCCCTTTTCAGCTTCCTGTATCCTCCACACAGAGGAAACTGGCCTTCTAAAAGAAATCTATTACGATCTTTTGTCAGCTGCATCTATTTCATTATTAAACTGTTCTGTGATTTGATGGACAGATTAGGTAATCCCAATTTGGGAGGGTGGACAAGGAGAAAATGATGACAAATTAGGAGGTGCGTTTGACTTGCCCAAGTATCAAGAGATAAACTATTCCATAAACGTCATGTACCTATTTCCTGGTTTTAAAAAATCTGGGTCTCGTTTTTTCTCTTGGTTTAGATTTCCTGTTAAAAATAAAGATGGTAGTTCCTTTCGTACGTTGGATTTTTTTTTTTATGGATAACTTTTGGTCACAGCAGCTGCACATGGGATTACGCACACACAAAATTTAAAAATTTCCTTTCGTTAAAATCATAAACCTAGTTTTAATAGGCAGTAAAACTGACTTAACGAATGCAAACCGTCATTAATCTTTATATCACAGAAATACTGAGGCAGAAGAAAAGTCAAATACATTAATTGGTTGAATGTTCATAAGTGAAAATTTTAAATGTCATGCTCTGCTTATTACATTTATTTTGATTTTTGTAATTAAAAACATTGTGTGTATATAAACATTTCACACTTAATTAAAAAAATGTGTCTTTGACACACAGATATTCACACACAATAAGAAAAAGAACCTCTAACCTAACATAGATTGGAAATAGTGGACTCAGATAATAAAACAGTAGATGTAAGAACCCAAAATGGTTCATCTTTTCCTTCATTCTGAACACTTGATACTGAGTAACTTTCACAAGCGTGTCCCAGTGCCACAGGGATGAAAAGGACAGTCCCATGAACCCACAGCTATTCCTCTGAATAGGCTGTCTGTGAGCCTACATATGCTTCTCCAGGTACCATTAAAAATGCACTGGAACACACTTGGTATAAAACACCAGCTCTCGATTTCCACTTCCAGCCAAGATGGAGCAATAGTTTGCCAGATTTGCCTCCAACACGAAACAACTATTATCCATGCAAAAGTGCATGAAACCATATTTCTCATGATAATGGATCACAGTAAATGAAAGCTAGTGACCCCTGAGATTCAGGAAACAAAAGAGGTGAACCCTCTAACTGTCACAGTCTTATGCCTTGCAAAGGGTTCCAGGCTGCAGCACAGGGAGGGGAACCAGGCAGACCCCGGGGGTCCCCTTGGGTTGAAAAGTGCAGCTCACAGCCCAGGGATGCCGTGGTGGCCAGGAGAACAGAGTGCCAGAGGGGAGAGGGATCCACAGAGAGGGGACGCCAGGGACTTGGCGTCCCTGCTGAGCATCCCCGTGACAGCTGCTCAGAGGTTACGTGTGAGCGAACTAGTCGAGGTGGGGAAAGAGCCCCAGGAACACAGTAGAGAGATCAATCCCAGGACCTGTTCCACCACCAGAGTGAAAAGCCTAGAGCACAGAGTATTCAGAAGGGTTTTACCTCAGTAATGGTATAGATTTAGCTCTAGATTAAACACTGCTTGGGGACCATCTACAACAACTGAAATGCAAGACTCAGCTGCTTCTGGGTAATTAACAGTGTCCCAGAACTAAATTCAACAGGAAGATAAACCTTATACTGTCTGGGATACAATAGAAAACCACCAGGCATGCAGAACAGCAGAAAGAACAACCTGTAACAATAAAGGGATGAATTCTCCAGGAGGACATAACGGCCCTAAATGTCCTTGTACCTAATAAGAGCTTCAAAAGTATGAAACGAAAACTGATTCAACTACACGGGTGAGCAGAAAAGCCCATAATTACGCTCAGATGCTTCATCACCCCTTTCTCACTAATGGAAAAATAGGCTGAAAATCAGCACAGATATGGAAGACTTTAACAACCTGACCTGATATTAAAACAACAGTCAACCGATTAAGAGCAGATACACATTTTCTCCAAAAGTAGATGCATGGTAAATGTCTTGGAACATTTACCAAGACAGATTATATTCTGATCTCTAAAACCAGTCTCAATTAATTTAGGACTCATGTCATACAAAGAATGTTCTCTGACCATAATGAAATTAATATAGAAATGTACACCTGACAGATAACTGGAAAATTTCCCAACTGGAAAATAAATACACAATTCCATGGAACAAATGATGGGAAATCATAAAGCATTTTGAGCTGAAGAATAGAAAAACACATGTGTATGAAAATTTTTGGAATGGGGCTAAAGTCAAACAGAGGACAATTTATAACAATGACCTCAGTTTCCACCTTATAAATCCAAAAAATGAAGGATAAATGAATCCAAAATAAGCACAAGATTAAAAAAAAAACCAGTGAAGATCAGAATGGAAATCCATGTAATAATAGATAAGGATACAGTCAAGGGGGAAAAAAGAAATCAATGAGACCAAAAGCCGGTTCTTTGAAATATCAATAAAACTGATAAGCTCTGAGCTCCACTGTGGTAGTCTGAATACTGGCCCCTTAAAAGACATGCCGAGCCTCATCTCTGGAACTTGTTAATACTACCTTAGATGGGAGAAAAGACTCTGTAACAGGATTAAGATTTTGAGATGGGAGATTATTTGGATTGGCTCTAAACACAATCACATGCATCCCTCTAAAAGAGAGGCAAAGGGAGATTCAGGACAGAATGGGACGAGGCAACGTGCCGATGAATCACTGACTGGACTGATGTGGCCGTAAACCCATGAATGCCAGCTGCCGCCGGGAGTACATCATCCCCAAGATCCTTTGGGGGGATCACGGCCCTGCCCACACCTGGATTTCAACCGTGCAAAACTGATTTTGAACTTCCTGCCACCTGACTGGAAGAATAAAAATCTATTGTGTTAAAGTACCAAGTTTGTGGTCATTTGTTATGGCAGCCATAGGAAACTAATGCAGATTGATTAGGAAAAAAAAAAAGAGAAGACACAAATTACAATATCATTAATAGGAAAGCTGAAATCAATAGAGAGTTACAGATGTTAAGAAAATGATAAAAGACATTTTGAACAACTATATGGCATTAAATGCAACATCTTAGTTGTCACAGGGAAATTCCCAAACAGAATCTTCCAAAGCCAACTCAGGGAATAACCTGAATATAAAGCCCTATAATCTAATAAAAATACTGAATTTTTAGTGAAAACTTTCTCCCAACTCTAAATGGCTTAACAGAAAGCAGATCAATAATTGTTTGTGGAGGGAAGAGTTACACACAGGCACAAAAGAGAGGTTTTGAGAGACATGGATATATTCACCATCTTGATGGGGTGAGGGCACCACCGTGGATACATGAGTCAAAATTATTAACTTAAAATATATGGCATTTATTGTATATAAATTATGCCTCAATAAAGCTGCTAAAAAAGAACAACCCATCCAAAACATCACAAATAAAGAGACTCTAGGTGACAAGAGGGCCGACAAGGTGAAATGGATGGTAAGGAGAAAATTCGGATGTTCTAAGACCATGACCTTCAAGGGCACAAGGGGTTACTAATTAGAAGCAACAATATCTGATGAAACCGGATCAATGAAGTCAGGTGTAAGATCACCAAGCGAGAACTGCCCAGCACGCGGGACCCTTAGAATTTCTTCGAGGTTTTCCTTGCTCTTATTCTTCCCTTTCTTTTTGTTTTATTTACTTACAGATTTTACTATGTATCAAAGTGAACTTAAGGGATAAAATGTAGAACACATTAAGATTAATGAAATACAAGATGCAAACTATAGGCGGCTTCCCCGCTGCTATCTTCACAAACTAAATGCTTTGTTGTATGTAAGACGCTCCATGGAGAAAGCAGGGCCCTCACTGGGAGCAAGATGATCACTGCTTGGCTTCAAATGTCACTCCCCCTGCCCCCAGGCAGAGGCCCCTGTTCAGGCTACAGTCAAGCACCAAAGTCCAACGCCCGGGTCCTCTCCTGACAGCAGCCGGAGGCCATTCTCACACCACAAGACTTCAGGAAGAGAGGAGGTGTGCCAGCCACAGAGACACAAAATGATCAGTGATGATTTCAAGGTTTTCTTTTTCCCACTAGACAAGAAAGCTTGGCATCCTGATATCTAGCTACTAGCCAGTACATATTTTGGGCAGTCAAAATTTAATTTTAATTATTTTATCAATCACCAAGTGTCTCCATCAGATTGGCTGTTTTAACAAAGTACCATAGATTGGTGGATTCAACAACAGATAATTATTTCTCAAAGTCGAGGCTGGGAGGTCCAAGCTCAAGGCACTGGCAGATGTAACTACTGGCGGGGCTCTTGTCCTGACCCACAGACGGCCACCTCTGGCTGTCCGCTTACGTGGTCCCGCCTCGTGCACGTGCACTGAGATCTTTTTTTTTTATGACGGCACGAGTCCTGTCATGAGGGTCCCACTCTCATGACCTCATCTAAACAGATCACCTCCCAAAGGCCCCCAAATGCTGTCACATTGAGGGTTATGGCTTCAGCATATGAATTTAAGGGAGACACAGTTCAGCCTATATAACACCAAGAGTATTAGGCATCCTCTCAAATCACAATGGATTCTCTAATGTGTCAGTGGCCCTTCTTCATGCTTTATGAACCACTTTTCATCACCTTTAGAGTCCTACGAAGTGAAGAAGAGCAGGTTGTTAACAGGAAAGGAAGCACAGAGGATCAGATAACTTCCCATGGTCACAAAGCCCACAGAGCTGGGGCTGGGGATACCTTCTTGTTCATGCCATCAATGTCAAAAATTTTTTATATGTATACTTAAATAAGCTGATTTTTCTTAGCATAAAACACTTTCTTAGCATCAACAATTATGAACAGTATGAAAATACAAAACTGAGAACTTTCAAGTTACAGGAATAAACATCCTCTGTGCTTATCAGGACTTGAATCGCTCGGCAGCCCCTTTTCCTCTCTCTATAGCCTTGCTTGCCACGACCCCAGCCTTAATTCTGGAGTTATCTACTTCAAAACATTCATTTCTCTCTACTCCTTTCTTCATTCTGAAATCCAGGGAGTTGAGTGATGTTTACAAATAATTAGGAAAATGGACCACCCTAGTTGATGTGTGTGAATTGGGCCCTCTATGCTGTGCTGTGGGGGGCCAGAGGGGTGTGTTCATGGATCCTCTAGTTGGCTCCAAATATAGTGTCCCCACATCCATGTCCACATTCCTGGCCCTTGGACTTCTGCTGTTCTCTCCAGCCCCTCTGACCAGGTATCCCCAGCCCACTTACCATGCCTGAAGCACCCCCCCCGAAGCCTGCTTCGTGTCAGGTACGGAAATAGAAGGAGGTCCTGCCTGGAGGAGCTCATAACATGCAGGTGGAGAGAGTCACACACAGAGATAAAACAAGCTACCCCACAGCAGCTGAAGCGCTCTAACAGAAGCACATGGAAAGTACGACGAGCCTCAGGCATGGGGGAGGGCCCAGGAAGGGCCAGCTTACGGATGGATCAGGTGGGCACCATCATTTCTCACCCCAGACTTGCTCTTTACCCTGTGTTACCTAATTTCCCAGTAAGTCAGGATCAAACATGGGGTGCTTGGCTTTCATTCCCTCTTCCCACATTCTACATGTAGTAATTCCAAAGTCTAATGAAGATTAATGCATATGTGCCTGACTTCTTTCCACAAAAGGCCAGGAAGATTTTCCTCAGTTTCGCATGTGCCCGGCTGGGCTCCCATCCGTCTCGTAGGCGAGGTGCACGGCTGGGCTCAGCTCTTGGGCCAGCCAGCGGTGAAAGCCCAGCCCCACGGCTCAGCCACTCTGAGGTTTCTTCCTGTCCTACACTACGTGTGATGGTTAATTTTATGGGTCAACTTCACTGGGTCACAGGGTGCTCAGATATTTGGTTAAACACTTCTGGGTGTTATCTGTGAGGAGGTTAATGAGTAAGATTAACATTGAAATCAGCAGACTGAGGCAGACTGCCCTCCCCAGTGTAAGTGGGCATCATCCAGTCCACGGAGAGTCTAAATGGAACACAAAGAGGAGAAAAGGAGAATCTGTTCTCTAGCATCCCTGCTGGAGCTGGGACACTGGTCTTCTCCTGCCCTCAAACTGGGACTTACACCATCGGCCCTTCTGGGCCTCCAGCTGGCAGAGGGCAGGTTATGCCGTCTTCTCAGCCTCCATAACCATGTAAGCCCATTCCTCCTAAGAAGTTTCTCTTTCATATAAATATGTACATTCATACATACATACATACGTGTGTGTGTGTGTATATATATATATATATATATAAAGTGAGAGAGATTTCATACTGGATTATGTGGGGTGAATGGCTCTGACTCGACCTGTTTCATCATTTCACTTCCCATTGTTCTTCGCCTAGGGTCACGCAAACAGAAGAAATTCAATAAATATTTACTTAATGGATATGAGGAAGGAAGGAGGGAGGGAAGGAGGCGAAAAGAAACATCAGAGCAAAGCAAAAAAAACTCAAGAACGAAGCAGTGCGAATACACTGCAAATTGCGAAGCAGTGTTGTGATGAATCATCAGCTTCCACTACAAGCCTGAGCACCCATGCTGTCTTCCTCCTCAGTATGCAGCAGGTGAGCTCTGTGATTACAAGGCACATATTTTGTTTGGACTGCTGCTATTGATAAATTCAGCCCCATGGGGTTCAATCATTCCTTCACAGTCTGACGTTTATGCCAATACATTCTGAAATCCTTCTGAGGCAATCAATTTGCCAAGATGTTTTGTTGGCTGGTTGTCTATAGATGCGTGCTTGTGAGCTGATCTCGGTACATTAAGGCTTGTATGCAATGATGCTGTTAATCTAGTCATTATTATTCCAGGATGCTAAAGACTTTTTTTTTTTACTTCTAAAGGGAGATGATGCTAGAGATTAATGCTATTAAAATGCTGTTTTTCAAAAACCTTGCTTTGTTACGATCAAGAAATCTTTCCAGATTCTAACATTTTCTTCATTAAAGGTATACACATAAACAGGGGCAATCATAAAATGCACCCTTGCCTGGCAATTCTCAAAAGGTCTCTGAACTTCATGGCTGGCAGCCATTGGCGTGTGTGGTGTTGCTGAGGGAAAAATAATATTAAGAATTGCTACTTCAGAAAACCTTTCTTGAGCAAAGGGAGGTATACTTTTTTTTAAATAAATGAGTAATTTTCTTAGCTATATTTGTAACATTAATGCTGTCTCTTGACAAAGCAATTTTTTAAGTGAAAGGACATATACTCCTAATCTGATGGCATTCTTCAGCATTTTCATAACAAATTGTCATTCTCAGTGATATAGAAAGTTCTCACCTTCCCAATTTTTCAACAGATATTACATATGAAGATAGAAGACTGTATGACTAAAGGCTTCTACAGGTTTCCTGTAAAAATTGATTACAATCATAAGTGATATTGAATAATGCAAAGAGCAAGAGTTGCCAAATCAGGGAAACCTAGATTTGAATCTGGCTCAGCTATGTAGGAACTGTGCGACCTTTAACAGCTTCCTTACCCTCTCTGAGCCTTACATGCCTCCTATGTGATAACATCTAATTCATAGGTGTGTTTGATAATTAAACATAATGCATGTGAACTATATTGTGCCAAAACACAAATAATGATGCTGTGAGTTCATCCATTAGCTCTCTAGAATTTCTCCATTGCTGAATATAATTTCAAAGTTTTAAAATAAATATCACCAATAAATCGCATGGGTTTTCCTTCTATGTCAGCAAACAGCCTTTGCTTTTAAGATTCCACAAAACAACTCAAAGAACTTCATTAACATAAAGAACAAATGGATTCTATACTTAAAATTTCTATGGAGTTTCTATAATTTCACAAATTACTAATACACTAGGTGATAAATCAGTAAGACCTATATTATACCACAGGATCCTGTGATAAATGGCAGTTCTACCAAATTCTATGATATATATATACTTTCAGACTACCGCACAACCAGAGATAAATTAGGATTGTTCCATTCCACTGCCTTGATTTTAGATCACATGTAGACTCCTTAGCATTTAAGTATTCCCTATATGTCTGTCAGATAGAACATTTTAAGATACATGAGCTGTATTTCTAAACAATCATTTGTTTACTTTAAAAAAAGTGGGTATTCATATGGATATGTGAATTTTACATGAATATCTGAATAACAGTCTACTAGCATGTTCCTGAATCTAAAAGATTCAGGCATTCAACAAATAAGTACCATTGAGAATAAAGATGAAAATCGAACTGTGATTCATGCATCCTCCACTGTGTTTTTGCTATATTTGGCTTTATACGTGACAGTACCGTGAATAAAGACACGAAAAAGATAACAATCAGGCTGAAAGAAATGGCTCATGATCCTACAGTGGGCAGAATGTCTGAAATCACGGTGATCCCACCAGATTCCGGAAGTGTGCCTGCTACAGACATATGTGGTACCTTGAAATACAGCATCTTAAAGGAAGGATACTGTGTTTTCTGTCAGCATGATTCTCATAAATTCATAATTTAAAAAATATGCAGGAACTAGATATAAAAATGAACCAGATAGATTAGGTTAAAATGTATTCACTAATTCCAGCTCAGTTCTCCTGCCCAACTCTTTTCCAGCTCTTCAATTACCACCCCCACTCCCAAAAAAGGAGATAAAGGATAAGGAAAATCACGGTCTCTTGTATGTTAAAAAAAAAAGTCAGTTATTAAATATAGAGTAAGAAATAAAGATGTGTCTATTAAAAGAACTTAGTATTAAGTTCTCCAAAATAGAGTAAGAAGGTGATAGAGTATTGGGTTCATGGAAAAGAAGAGTTGATTCAAAATATGAATTTCCCAGCACTCTCATTTTTCACTTGCAAAGGTTCAACTCCTAAAATAAACAACTGTGGCAGAATGTAAACACGGTTGAAAAAGGAACAGGGCAATAACTGTATCTTCTAGCTGTTCAGGTATGCTAGGACACGTGAGATTTAAAAACATCGTGACCAACTGTGAGCAGGACAGACAGAGCCTTGTATGGGAGCCATGCACATGTTAGGTCACTAAAGGAAAAGGACTTAGTGTACAGGGTTCTGAAAGTCACAGGATAGATGATGGATTCTAAAATGCATTTTGCTCACAAAAACAGTCTCTCTTCCTAGGGCTGCCTTATGCTCTGGCTATCTTGGCAATTAGGATCTTCCCGCCAAAGCTCTGAGTGGCTGCTCCACTTGCTCTGAGTTAGCAAAGGGTACCCGTCACTTCTGCAGACCTGAGAGGAGAGGTTGATCTTCATAGCAAGCAGGACTCAAAACCTGGATTACTATAGAAAAAAACTTCATTACATATGCCTTTTAGTTTTTTTGTCTTAATTTTTTAAACTTCAGGACAATCACCGATGAAATGTTCAACAGAAATGACAAAACACAATCATTATATGTCCCAAATCAAAGACAACTTAAATCACAGAAAGACCAGTGTTAACTGGCATCAACACAAACACGCCAAAAAAGCTCTGCTGAGAGCGACACAGTACCACAGCAGACCCTCTGACCTTCCCTTCCCCACGGCATTTCATGGCCTGAAGCAGGTAACCAGATGCCCCTCCCCCTCAGGAGATCAATGCCTAAAATAAATCAATATTGAAAAGGAAGTTTATGCACATCAATAAGCTGGTTGGTATATTAGTTTTAATTGAACATAGCTATAGAATTCAATAAGGAATTGATCTTTTTTATTGCAGATAAAGTTTTAAGCTTTTCTTTTAAAAGACTCATCTTGTTACTTATAGAAAATTGAAAACAAAATGAGAACTAGAAATGGTGGGAGAGAATGATAAATATGAGTTCAAATTATTTTTAAAACTACTAATCAATCTTAGAAGGAAGTAATCTAACTTACTGAAAAAGCAAAAATATTATTTCAAAAATAAATTTTCACAAATGACCACTTACATGCTGTGGTATGTATGAGGGGAGGGGTTCAGCTTTGTAAAGGACATGATTTAGGTTTACTCATGTTATAGATATATATATTATAAAGATCAGTTCAGAAATTTCAGTGACCTTTAATGGAAAGCTACAATTTCCAAAGCTCTTGGTCTAGGAGGGTGATTTTCTTTTAGGACTGCAATTTTAAAACAAACCTATGATATATATCTTACTATACTTTAAACACAACTCATCACTCAATGAAATCCAGTAAAACACTACCTCATCAAAAGGGAAGCAAAGGAGAACTGAGCTCCAAAGAACATTTAGGGGTGATGAGTAGTGTTTTATTAACTTCAGGCATACAGCATATCCTTGAGTACCCAGATTTAAACAAAACTTTGACATCAGAGACCTGCTAGCCTAACACAACACCTACAGGAGACAGCACTTGCCTGTACACCATGAGGGTGCTGAAATATTCCTTTTTCTCTCTCTCACACACATGTACGCATATATATAAATACAAATATGTATGTGTGTGTATATATATGTATTGTATATATGTGTATGTGTGTCACTGTAACTGTAAAACACACACATGTTTTAGTTAAAATGATCCCCATTACAGAATCTCTTATTTGCAGACCTTCCTTGTCCCCCTTTCTGACATCTTCTCCACTCCTACTTGGATGAGGAAAATGAGGTATCACTGAAGAGATCATTACATTTTTCCAAACTGCTACAATTCTGTTCCTTCTTCTGTGTTGTTGTTTAATTCATAGGCATATGCCCACAAGTTTGCAAGTTCTGAAAACCTGCGGCAGAATTTCATTAGCGAACAATGGCTGCAGGAAATGGAAGAAGTGAGTTCCACGTGTCCTACTCTAGAAGTTGTACCATAGGAATCAGGAAAACTAACATTGGCGTTCAGTTAGCATCTCCAGCAGACAGGAAACACTTGCATTCAGCTCCCTCCTGCCGGAGAACAGATACGCACGTCAGGCAGCCCTGCTGAGCATCTTCACTGAGTCCATTCTGGTGACCACAGCCTAGGGTGGCTTTTAATGCCGCTTTCCTGGGTTATCCTGCTGTGTATGACAACTGGGCAAGGAGAATTCCCAAGGCTTTCCTCCAGATGCCTGTGCTGTGATGTCTGTGGTATCTAACCTTATTTCCTTGGCATTTGTGCTTTTAATTTGAGATTGTTCTTCATTAGACAGATTTTTCTAATCTTCTAACATGACACAAACCATGATTTTACTTGATATGGTTTGAGAGGCTCTTCTAGATAAATATGGCTCTCCAGGGATGAGGTCAGTATTTGAAAATCTGCATATGGCTGTTTTATTCTGAGGCGCGTCTGCAGTGACCAGATGGTCAATAGCAGTCCGTGAAGGGAGACAGGATGTGTCTATTTTAAATACTGGCTGCAACTTGAGTTTCTACTTAGAAATGCTTTGATCCGTTTATGTTTTGTGAATGCTGAAGCTTCGTCTTTTAAAAAAATGCAATCTGTACTTCAAAATTTGATAACAAAATAAAACTCATTTCTATATATTTTCATTTATGCGTATATGAAAAGCACAGCATTATATTCACTACAAGAGATGTGGAAATGATTCTCATCTCCCTACTCAGCTTGTTCATGGCTTATTTAGACTATATTCCAGTATTGCTCATGATCACTGGAATGCGCAACTTAAATAGAAGTGAAGCAACATGTAGCTGAATGTTTTCCAGGGAAGTTCTAGAACATCTTGTCCTTTGAAGCCCTTTAAAACACAAAGATTCCATGACTCCATTGAATGGAACTATTTTAGCAACTTTGCATTAAAAATACATGGCTCTTCATATGAAATATAATCATGATGTAACTGTTTTGTGGGAGCATAAACAAATGCTCCATTTGAGAGAGGTATATAGCTATTATAAATTATTACCATTCATTATTCATCAAGTTACTATAAATGTTTTAGGAAAATAGTGAAAAGCCATTTCTCCACCACTTTCTAAAAAGTACTATTCATAAATATTCTATTTAGTCTATGAGTATAAAGCTCTTTTTATTGTTCTATATCCATTTGGTCTTTTATGAGAAGGAAATACATCTATGTGGGAGCTGAATAGTTGTAAAGGGGCAAGGCAACCTAAATTATTTCTAATAAAAAAAGAACTGACATATTTAAAACCAGAAAATGGCATTTTCATAATCTCAAAAACATCTGTTCTAAAATGGTGTTTTGACCTGAAGAGTCATGACCTCCAGTGTCCCAATCCACATACACTTTCATCTCACTTTGCAAACTACCTCAAATCTTAAACCAATTCAGAAGCCATCAGATGTAATTTCCTGTAATTTCCCTCCCTTCCAGTACTGAGTTCCTTAATATCATTATCTGCCTCTCTTTCCCTCCAGCTCAATGAAAAGAATCCTCTCCTCTCTGAGCCTCCATTTATATGGTCCCTCTTACTGTCTCCTTCCTCCTCTGGGATGCCACACAGCATCATTCCTCTTTCTTCCCTTTCCATCAGTCCCTCTACCCTGATTACATCAAACCACAATTTTATCATCTCTGCAGTTCCTGAAAGAACAGGTCTACACATACTTTCTCAATTTCTGCCACTTTACATGGTAAGCCTCCCTCACCCTCCCACCCCCACCATCCTCTGGAAAAGACTTTCTCAAAAGGCCATTAGGAAATTGTAATTGCGGACACCAGTAGTGAAACAGTTATTCTCCTTGATCTCCTTATATTTCATGCTATGGACAATTCTTTTATAAGTCTTTTCTTCCACTTTCTCTGTTACTACAGAATTTCGTTTCATTAACATTTCCTTGTTCCACTTCAGCGACCTTTGTTGGATCCTTTTCTTCTGTTTTCCTTAATACAGCCATTCTCCAAGATTTTACTCCAAATCCTTTAAACTTTAGCAAAGCCAGTCTTTTACTTCCAAAATTCCATCTTTTAATTATGAAAAAAGCAACAAAAAATATGCAATACAATTTTTACCTATAGTCCTATCCTCCTTCTTGATCACTGAATATATAATAAGTGTCCAGATACTTCAAGGACTTTACAGATCATATTATTGCATTTGCTGTTATGGAAGACATTTTTCATTACCTATACTGGGTATCCCCTATACAAAGTTTCATGTAAGAAAATACATAAATGACATTGAAAATATTATGTCACTTTTTTCCTCCTGGACAGTGAGAATCATGTAACTGGATTGCATTATTCTCCTGTTATGGTGGACAGGAGGCTCAGAATCAAACAGGCAACCAATTGCTAGTGTTTATGCCTTTAAGGTTAATAATATATATTTATATATTATTTCTCCCCTCTTGGTGTTGGCTTTTGCCTTTAATATTCAGCTTCCCATACCACTGTATTTATATCATTTTAATTCCACTTATTTAAAGTAGTTACTGTAAGCCTCCTAAAACCACTTAGGAAATAAGGCAATGCACAACCAAACAAGGCAAACAAATAATGTGGAACTGCAGGTCCTCAAAAAATTCAAGATCGAATTCCTTAAATCACTCATAGTTGCACAAACGCAACCAAAATAAACACGATTCCCTGCTATGTGTCCTGTTTTCAGGGGGTAAAAGATGATATTTTTAAAAATCCTTCTAGAAATTGTAGCTCATGTTTGGTTTCTCTCTGCACCTTATATGTGACTTGGCTGCATACTATTTTTATATACTTGTAACTGTTTTTCTCTTGCTTATGTATAATTTTTTTTACATGTTGTTTGCTTGCTCCTACTTTTCATACTTCTCTCACATCCTTTATCTTTGGACTTGCACAGTGATTATTTGCCCACATTTCTTTGTCTACCACTAGGTGTCCAGGCCTCTTGCGAGTCCCTAGGTTATCATGTTTGCTTCTCCAGTGTAGCTTAAAGCAAATGACGACTGAACTGAATTAGAAGAAAACTTGGTGTACATGTGTTTATAAAAGATTTCCCTTAAACAGCCTTCATCAAATATACACTTATTTTAAGGTCTTACATCAACAAATCATTTTAAATGTTACTACTTTTGTGAAATGGCACAAGAAGTTTATTAATCATGAGCTGTTTTCATTTCAGAACTGGCTTGGGTCAAGTCAGCATCTCTGGGTGGATTAAAGTCCTTATGCTCTAGTCTCACTATGGCAGGGGGTCAAGTAATAAGGCGGCTCCTCTCACTGCCTTCTGACTCACGGCATATGCTATATACACAAATCACTATAACTTATATTAAGGGCTTGGAACAATACACATGCCTACGAAGAAAAATGAAAGCATGTATTAAAAATTTACTGTGATGTCCTACTTCTTAGGCAATCATCTGATCAAACAGTGAAAACCTGAAGGTATAAAGTAGGCTCCTTACCGCTTGACTGAAATCTGTTCAAATCATATGGTAGGAACCCAGGAACAGCATTTATGGCTGAAGTAGGCCAAGGAACAGAGTCCACAGAGCCCAAAGCCTTCTGCCAGGAAACATCTCCCAGGAGCCTACTACCCGAGAACGCAGTTTATACGGGTGCTGGTTAATCAACATGACTCATCCATTCTATTGCACTTGCTAATGACTTCGGCTCTTATTTCGCTGAGAAAACAGACGCAATTAGAAGAGAACGAATTCATCCTCTCACCGCCACGATGGTGACCCCCCGTCTCCTGACCCACATGCTTTGCCATTCCCCAGGACGAGGTTAACTTCTCTCCTGCCGGTCTGACTCACGTCCCTCTGGGCTCGCGGAGCACGCGGCTCCTGTCACAACCATCCATCCCTCTCTCGCAGGGTCAGTTCCCCCGTCTGCTGAATGCATCCCAGCAGCCTATGATCTTGATGTGGTATCGCCCAGAGTAAAATAAAACTGGATAATCAACTTTGAAAAATCCACAGCCTCCTCTAGTTCATAATTTTCCTGTCCTAGTTAACAGAGGATCTCAGAAGTCATCTATAACTTATGCCTCCACCTCCTTACCTTCTGTTCTCTCCTCAGCCCCATTCTAAGCAGGCTTGCATCCCTACCAACAACTGAAATTGTTCTTGCAAACATCTCCAACTACGGCCACTTTGCAAATTCAATAATCAGACCTCATCTGTCTACGACACAGGGAACAGTTGCTATTTCCTTCCTTCCTGAAACACTTCCAATGCTGGCTTCCAGAAATCACTTCCTCCTGGCTTTGCTCCGACATCACTGGACGCCTCTGCTCAGTCTCCTCTGCTGGATCCAGCTCCTCTAGCTGACCTCCGGAAGTTGGAATGCCCCAGGGCCCCCTCCCTTCTTTTCTCTCCATAAATCCATTCCCCATGGGTTCCCTCCAATCCTGGAACTCTCAAATTAACATTGCCATGCCAACCTCACTTCTGAGCTCCAGACTCACACACCCCACTTCTTAACACCTGCGTTTGGGTATATCATCGGCACCTCCAATGGTACCAGCAAAACAAATGCCATTTTTGATTCTCCAGCAACTCACTTCCATGTTGTCCTTTTCACAAAATAAAATCTCCATCCACCCAAGTGGCTTAAGCAAGTCTACAGTCATCCTTCCCTCACACCTGTCAGTTACATCTTTCCAATAAGCTGCGTTTTCTTCAGAGCACTTATAACTGTCAGAAGTTGGGTTATGGACTTGTTTTCTTGTTTACTGTGTGTCACCCTCACTAGACTAATTTCTATGTGGTCGAGGTCCTTGACTCTAATGCCTATCCCCAGGACAGAGTGTGCCTTGCATATTTGCTGAAAGAAATCGTCTGCTTCAAAAACTACAACTGCTTTTGATTCAAGGCACATTTCCATACTACTCTGTCTGCTCTTTGCCAGTATCAGAGTCAGTGGGAAAAGTACGTGCTCTGGAATTAGATGGGCCTGGGTTTCTGTGTGAGCTCTGCCCTACCACCCACCCCCACCAGCACCATATCCTTGTCATCCACATCATTTATTAAGCATCTACTATATTCCACAAACTATGCTAATAGTTTATACATACCATTTAATACACACCATTTAATTCTAACCATCTGGGATGAGGGCTATCGTTCCTGTTTTATGGATCACAGAACTGATAACTGGTAGAGTTAAGATTTAGCTGAAGATCAGATTCCAAATCCCCTTCTCCTGCAACCCTGGTTCAACAACTGGTCCAAAGTCTCCCACACAGTTATGAATGGCGCATGAAGACGCAAGGCCATATCTGACCTCAACTCACATTCTTACAAACTACGTCATCAGTGTCCTCATCTATAAAGCAGGGTGATTATGACACAAGCCGAGATGAGATGTGTGCACACTGCCTGGGCAAGGTATGCACTCAACAGCTGCCGCCTCCCTGTCCTGACGCTTCTCTGCACTTGACCACATTTTTAAAAGCTTTACATTGTTTCTAAGAGTTTTCTCTAGTCCCTGTATTATCTTCCAGTATTTCTGAAGCACTTCTTCACTGAGAATCTAAATATAGATGCTACAAAACTATTTTACAAGATATGTTCAAACTGATTAAAGTATCATAGTTTAGAGCAATTTGTACAATTGCAGAAAAATAGCATGGAATAGTGGTGACTCTCGCTGAATAACACTGCTTGTAAACTGAGAAGTTTTACATTATGAATTTCTATATATAATTTCTGTTCCTCTTATAAATGTGCTTACAGTATAAATTTCTACGTAATTTCTCACAGAAAACTCAGAGGTCAAATTCATTTCTGTTGTCAACATTTTTTAAATGTTGGATTGATTAAATATTTTGTGTTCAGGTGCTTTTATATGTTATAACTGAATTACAGCTCATTTTACCTGACCAGAAATCTTAAAGCTCACATTAGCATCAAAAAGCTTATATTCTTTCTAAGATTTTTAAGTCACATGACCAAATGCATTTTTATGCCTGGAAAGGGTTGAAATGCAACTTACCATGGTGATCCTTTTTTACCAGAAAAAAAAAAAAGGGCCTCAGTTTAGATTAGACAGACATTTACCAGATAGATTTGAAGAGCAAATTTCACTTAGGCAAACTGTATACTTTCTGCTAGTTTTAGAAAATTGATGGAGAGAAAAAAGTCACCTCCCCTTTATTTTGGATTCCACTTAATTTTGTTAATTTGCAGCAGGATACAAAAAACAATGCTCAACTGAGAAAACTGTGTATTCTCTAATATTAAACCAACACAGTAATTTTAACTACATACATCCTTTTAAAAACAATCTATTTGCATTTTGAATTCCTACACAAAAATGAGTCTCTGTAATAAACTTTTTTCAAGCCTGAACAATGCCTATATTTTCACTATAATATGTCACTGAAAGGTAGTGGAAATTTTCTAAATTTCTCCATGACTAGTCCCATTAATTTTAATTGAAGCTTCCCACTCCCAGTTTATTCCTGGCACATAAAACAGTTTGGAGATTGCAGCCAAATGTAAGATTTCCCAGGAGGAATCTGAAAATAAGTTGTAAGTATTCAAGTAAGCCACCTGTCTGAAGATTTATTTATTTGATCACAATAGCTTTCCAAACTTCAAACAATCCATGTGCAGAACAGATGTAACTCTTCTAATGCAACTGTTTTTATTTTACTTTCTATTAACATGTACCACAAACAGATAGAGCAACTCTAAAAAGTCTAAGTATATAAAGAGCCAGAGTATATAAATGTTCAATAATGCATACGTGGTTATAAATCTTGCATCATAAATAAACGTCAAACAGTATTCTAAATTTGAACATGCTAAATAATTGTGTGTACTAAAAGCAGAATAGGAGTGCTCTTTTCTAAGCTAAGTGTCCAAATGTAACAACTCCTCCTCGAAACAAAGACACCACCATTCAGAAATGTGAATCACAGAGGAGGCATTATTGTTAGGGAGTCAGCCTTCTCAGGAGTTCACCTTCTTGTCTTCTAAAGGCTGAAAACAGACCTTAAAATAGCTCTTCCCTTAAACAATCATCTCAGGTACCTATTATGACAGCCTTAAAGCAACTTCATTCTAGTTACCATCGAATGAAATTTACTGTCATCACCAGGACTCTACTTACTCGTAGGCTCAAAGATAAATCAGACACGGCCTCTGCCCTCAAGAAACCCACACCATAGATGGCCCTTATCATGGGAAACAATGGTGAGAGGCAGAAAGGTGAGTGAATGATGTGAGAGTTGAGAACGAGAGAGATATTCTAGCTCAAGCCGACTACATATGAACAGATTTATTAGTCCCATGATTCACTTCAAGTTACCATGCTTAATTTTCATAAATGTTTTTTCTGATGTTTCCTACTTATAACAATGTCTTAACTTTTAATAAGAAATAGATCATTTGAGTGTGGGGAACCAAGTTGACATAACCTTATCAAGTATTTTACGAGATCTTTCATTGTATACTCTCACCTACAGAAGCCAAAACTCACCTTCCTGGACACTTAACATCTCTTAAACACTTCTGACCTCATCATTAGATGGAGAATAAAACGTATTTCTGAAAAAACTCAAGTACGCTCTTTTCCTTTAGCCCTGACCCTGCCATTGACATCTCATGGACTTCACTAACATGTTTTCCCAAAAATCAAATTCAAAAAAATCAGAAAGGAAAGAAAACAACATATATAGATTTACAATACTAACCTTATTTGGCAGATTAGAAAACAAAGGTTTGGAAAGACTAAGAATCTTTCAAAGATTAAAGAGCTAGAGTACTAGAGAAGTACTAGAGAAAATGGTTATCTGACTTCAAAGTAAAAAAAAAATCATTATCTTTCATAACCACATTTCTTTTTTTTTTCAAGGTCTCACGATTATTAAGAGTAAGTATTCAGTGTGTGGTTTTATTAATGCTGTTTCCCTTACTGCACTGTAAGTTCTGTGGGCTATGGGACCATGTGGTTTTGTCAACACCTTGTGTCTGGCATCCAGAGGGAAATGATACAAATAAGTATTCGATGTTTTTTTTTTAGTGAATGTTTTGTGATTCAAGAATTCACTCTCAAGATAATTCTAATAAAAGTGGAAGCCTTCTGAGCAGTCAGTCCCCCAGATGAGAGAACAAGGAAATTCTTCCTGGTTGGCTAAAAAACTTTGACTTTCAGTCACACTCTCTCTTTAATAAGCTGTTTATAAAATATGATAGTAGGTAAATAGTAACTGTCACCCTGTGTAAATAAGGCTTTAACAAAGGAAAAGGATATAGAAATATTTTTCGATTAACTTTTATTATCCAGTTTAAATATAAATTTCTGGTACTGAAACGAGGATACAATACATGACTACATACAGAGAAGTGAATTAGTAGAAAATCATTACTACCACTAAGTATGAGGGCTTAATGTAGAAATTCTGGAGTAACAACCAGTCAGTATATCCCATTCATTATTTTAAAGTGATTATACTTTTCAATCCAAAACATTTTTTGATCATGTTTCCTAGAAGGTAGCCAATATTTTTTTCACTCAATTTTTTAAGTGGCTAATGTACTTGTTGACTAAGAAGTGGAAGTATTCTACAGGGATTGAGAGATTTTAGTCAACAGCTTTACAGCTTTGTAAATAGCAAAACAAACAGCCCTTAGACAAACCGCTTTTCACATGCTCATTAACTGGCAGAGACCTCCTGTCATGTATCTTTACAAAGATGGGAGAAGCAATCTCTAGGCGGTCACCGGGGAAATCACCAAGAAGGAAGAGTTTGACAATAATTCTTTAAGCTCCTCAAAAGTAAAAACATCCAAACTAGAGCACCCAATACACCAGGTTGCTTCTCGGGCCTCTAGTTAGGTTACTTACATGTTGAGGGAGGGCTATGTGTCAGAAATTTCTATAACAGTAATAAATATTATGTTAATAATTTTTGATAATGGAAATTATTAGTGTTGGCCAAGGCTGATAATCTGGAGAGTTCCACAACATGAAAAACAAAGGGAAAACCATCTCAAAATGGACATTCTTGAGAAACTACTGCTATCGCCTTGTCTGCCCCCCCTTGGGCCATCACTGCCCACACCCCTCACTCCGCTGCTTGATTCTGAGGGTCGGACGGTTTGACGGAATTCTCATAGCTTCCCTTTACTTCTCTTCCTCACATCGGCTCATTTCCTTTTTCTGAAATACCAGGTTAGCCATTAACAACATTCTGCGAGGCATATTACCATTGTTTATTTAATAGAAGTGAAATAAAACGACTCATGGGAGGTAATAACGGCCAAGTATTATGGAACCGACCAAAATGATTATTATTTGCAGCGTGTCTCTTGAGAACCTCCTTTCGAAGTGTCAAAAAGATGAATGAAACGAGTAAAACTGTTCCAGCAGCTAAGAAACAAGGGTAAGCATTTGGCTGAAGGGTTGCAGACCAGAAGGTTGCTTTCAGGAAGCCATACACGATACAATGACTAAATAAAGACACACCTCATGTTTGGATGCTAAAAGGAGACGCTTAGAAAACCCAGCAGGAGTCACAGACCTTATCCTCTGCCCACCATAGTGTCAGACCTGAGATCACAGGCAGCTTGACCAACAAAACATTAAATCCCTTATCCTTGTACCTTCCTCGTGGAATGCGCCTTCCCTTCTTTTCACGTCGCCAGGTCACACCCTCCCCAGTAAGTCATGACATGGAAAACTAAACAATTTTTTTTCAAAGTACACATGCTTTCCCGAGACACTGATGATGCCTGCTGGCTACATTTTCGTCCACCCCACCTCCAGGGAGATTTACCAATTTACCTGAGTCCTTTGTTAGCGACGTTCCTTCCAATACGATGCACCAGTACGCTGCTTCTCACACTACCAGTGATGTGGCAGTTTTTTTTAGTTTCCAGTTTGTTGCACACTGATATTTTGTTAAATATAATAAAGTGAATTATTAGGAAAAATGAAATGAGAAAAGCCACAAAACACAAGCAATTTTTTATGAGGGTCAACAGACATAAAATCACTCTGTGGCTATACAAGCTTCTGAATGCTTATCCTCAATTTCTGTATTTAATCCACAGCAAACCCAAATAAAAAAGTGTGTGTGGGGGGAGAGGGGGACATTTACAAATAGGCACAGACACTGTAGGTCACACTGATCGAGCTGACCAATTTCAAAGAGCACACATCTTAGGAACACCGATATAGGTCTGGGTTTATGTGGGGTTCATTTCCTCCACAACAACAGTTTTGGTTAAAGCTGCCACTGCAGCTTGGTTGTGACTGTACCCAAAGTCACGTATTTCTTAGAGACATGAGGAAAACAGCAATTGAGGGCAACATTTAAATACTTAAGAGATGTTAAAATCTTAAGCTTTGACCATAAACTGTACATTTAACAACCTGACTTCCCCCTTTGGCGGCTTTTATACTACAATCTTTTAGTTTTAAGAAAAAGGCTTTCTCTGGGCAGAGCTCTAAGTCAAACCCAGTTACACCCACAAAGAAAAGAGAAAGCTACGGCTCCCACCACGGCCAGCTGCCATGCTGACATACCAAAGTGCCGAGGAAGATGCAGGTTCTGCCCTCAGGGACTGCCCCCTACACCGTATTTCAACCAAGGACAAAGTAATGAAGGAGAACTGTGCCTGAGACAAGTAGCAAGATCATGGTCTCAAATGCCATCTAGGCACCATTCACTCCTAAAGTCCTATCTCCAAATTACCCTGTCTGCTGAGCCCAAAACTTGCTCATCCAGCTGTCTACTCAGTTTCCTCACTTGGACATCCAAAGGCATCACAAACTGAGTCGATGCAAACTCTTAACGCCCTTCCCCCTGATAATGGTAACAACTTGCTTCTCCCACGGTCTCTCTACCCCCATCCTTCAAGGTGCTCAAGCCAAAAGCTTCTGGTCACATTTAATTTATCTATTTCTCAGTATTCACATCAGCAAATACTGTCACCTCTACGCCCTCCCACTTCTCACCAGCCCACAGCAATCACCCTGGCTTCTTGTTCCTGGGTTATTCCAGCAGCCCTCATTTAAGGAGCTGGAGCCCCTGACTCTGCCATCACCTCCCTCCTGTCCCGTTTGAACACAGGAGGACCAGGAGCCTTTGCAAACCAGCCTGCTGTGTTTGCTAGCTGCTCACAACCCTCCAGGGGCCTCCCTTATCATTCAGAATTAAAGCCGAAGGCTTACAGTCCCTGTATCATGGGCTCTGACTCTACCTCCTAAAACTCTCTGGGTCTTTCTGCTTTAGCCATATGCCATGGCTTGCCCGCCTCACTTACTTTAGCCCTCTGACCTTCCAGGACTAACCTATAAAAAAGTGCAGCCCCCCTGCCCCATGGTCACCTACCATCCTTCATCTCCTCATTAATGTTGACCACCGTTACTCACCAAGTTTTCTCACCACCTGTCACTCATATGTTCATGTGTTCATTAATCAGCTCTCAGCAGGAAGAAAACTGTAAGAGGGCTTCCTTTTGCTCACTGCTAAATCTTCATGCTTACAACCATGCCTGGCATATCACGGGCATTCAAAAAATATTTTCTGAGTGAATAGATAATTTGAAATGGGTGTCCTGCTCTGGCTGGTTATAGGGAATGTCATGGATGAATTTATACAAAACAGATGACACTGAAACTAGGTCTTGAAAGAAGACTCAAGCTTGTCTGACATGGAAAAGGCAAAAATATCACTGCCATATGCACAACATTTCCTCAAAATCTTAAAGCCTAAGAATGCGTTGTAGAGCAGACTATTAACTTTTTAGCTGAGAGAATGCCCAGGAAAGACATCCCCACAATCCAGAAAAGGATCAGGGTATGGATTAACAGTAAGAAAATGGCCTCAGTTCTCATGATATTTTACAGATGAGAAATTACTATACGTTAAATTCTTAAATAATGTAAACAAGCTCCCAGTAATCTATCGTTGCTTCAACTTTTTTTTTTTGCCACAAGATTTCAATTTCATTCTCCTATGAAATTTGATGGAACTACAGCTCTAATTTTAAAAAGGAAACCAAGAAGACAGGAGGACTCAACATCTAGGACTTCAGAGTTCTCCTGTGGTACATTTATCCTACTGACACCCACGGCCATTCTGGAGTCCTTAAGTGTTTCCTCCTTTCACTATCTGACATTGTCTTACACATATTTCTTGTTCATTTTTCATCTTTCCATTTGAGAGTGAGTTCCTTCTAACAGAGCAGGGCCTAATCTATTTTCCTAGGGTCTGATAAATGCCAAGCACACAGAGCACCCGATAAATGCTCAATCAATGAATGAGTAAAATAAATAAATGACTATTTTACATAGGGACTTAAGGCTTTAACTTGCAGCATATTGTTAGCGATGCATTTCCCTCTGAGTAACGGCTCTCCTCCTGATTGACATGATCAAAGTGCAAGGGAGGTAAGCCCACACTGGCAATGGCTTTACCGTATTCTGGGAATAGTACGTCAGCATGTACAGAGAAGCAAGAAGTCTGCGAAATGGTATGACAAAGGTTCCTCAAAAACTAAAAGCAGAAATATCATATGACCCAGTAAATCCACTTCTAGGAATTTACCTGAAGAAAACAACATCCCCGATTTAAAAAGGTATGTGCCCCTCTACGTTCACTGCCACGTTATGTACAACAGCCAAGATATGGAAGCAACCCAAGTGTCCATCAATAGATGGATACAGAAGAGGTGGTACATACACACAATGGGATAGTATTCAGCCATAAAAAAAAAATCCTGCCATTTGACACAACATGGATGGACCTAGAGGGTATTATTCTCAGTGAAATAAGCCAGTTATTTGTGGAATCTAAAAACAAAACAAAAAACAGCAGTAGACTCACAGACACTGAGAAGGGACTGGTGGTTACCATCGAGGAAGGGCTGGGATGGGTGTGGAGGATGAGGGGGATAAAGGAGCATAAAAATCCCAATCATAATATAAATTAGTGACGGGGATGGTAGTGCAGCAGGGAGAACACAGCCAATGATTCTGTAACATCTTCCTGTGCTGCCAGATAGTAACCACACTAGAGGGGATGAGGATTTAACCATGTGGGAACTGCTGAACCACTGTGCTGTATACTTGAAACCAATATAAGACTGTGCGACAAGTACACTTCAAAAATAAAAATAAAGAATAAATAAATCACTTCAGGGTAATAGTGGATGCACCTTACTCGGATCTCAAGCGTAATGACCATCAAAGAGGAGAAAGGTTGTTCAGCGACCACTAGTCAGGACTGTGAGCGGCAAGGGGCCAGCAGCTTTCATTTTTCCATCACAAACAAAAGTAGCTACGATCTACTATCACCATTTCATAAAGAAAGAATAAAAAAGTAGTCCGAGTATCATAAAGAGCAGTACTTCCAAAGAACAACATAGGCAACCCTTATACCAACACACATGAAAAAACGGAGACTAGGACATTTCTTATGGCCCTGAATTGATGCCGTGAATAGGGTCCTAAGCTGTGGTGCGCCAAGGGGCAATCAAGTAGCCTATATTCTACAGAGGGCACCCAAGTAAGAAAAGGGGGTGCTCCTCACAGCCCAAGCCAATAGAAAAGGGATCAGAAAAACTGCCCATGGAGACAGGAGGTGCCTGCATGAATGGGAGAGGGCACCATCTCACCGCCCAGCCGCACGCCCCGGCTGGCCTGCCTCCGGTGTCTGAGTAGGAGGGAGGAGAACTGGAGCGTCAAGGCGGCAGGGGTGACAGGTGCGAAATGGGAGAGGCGAGACAAGGACAGAGCAATGGGGTGGCCGGGACAGCTATTATCTGATGAGGCGACAATGCCACTTAGTCGTCTAAGGTGACGGACAAAGCTTTAACTCAGATGTGAAATGGATGTCTCACAAAAGTGACTTATTAAAAAAATGGGGAAAAGAATTGGAGAACTCTGTGCACCTATGAGAAAGGGCAGTTCTACAAAGCACAGCTGAGCTCAGTGAGTAAATATTTTTATGTTTGAACCCCATTAAGATAAGAATATTAATGAACCAAGTATAAAGAAGTTCTCCAAGTTGGCCACAAATCAATGAAAACATCTCTATGAAGCAACACCGGCCCGTGGGGTGGCTTCTGGGAGAGGCTTCATCCACTCCAACCCTCCACTTGACACACGAGAAAAACGGTGCTCAGCTCCCACCTGAGGACCCACATCGTGATGCTTTCTACCCTTGCTCTTTCTTCACCCTGGATATTGCATGGGCGACATCAGCTCCCCATAGCAGGCGCTAGCCTGGCCACCCAACGCAACCCTGGGCAGGAGGAGAACAGGGTATTACTCTCACAGAGGCAGCAGGGTGCATAGCTGCTCCACTAAATTCCACTGCCCACCTTTCCCTGGTCATGGACATTTTTTTTTTTCAGTCATGTTTTGTCTTTCCTTCCATTTTCCCCTTTTGCCTTCTTTTGCCAGCTTCCCCCAACACTTTTCTCATCCCCTTTCCTGGGGTCAATTATGGAAAATGGCAGAGTGGGAGTTACAAAAGGAAGGGACATTACTTTAGATTCTTGCATCCAAAAGTCAGTATTTTCTAATAGGTACGTCTTGGTAGTACTTAATTATTAACAGTTAAATGTCATTAGATTTTACATTTCAGAGCAAAATTAAATGATAAGATTAAATGACAATAAAAATATAATAAAGGAAAACACGAAATCATAGCTTCTATTTTAAATGTGCTAAAACTGACATATTGCTATTGATCCTTCATTAGGAGAAATGGGCTGGGTGGTTGTTATTTTCTTTGCTCAAATGTAATGGCATTTAGCAGTTAGCTTGCAGAGCATTTTTCAGTTTGTCAATCCAAAGATTAAAATTCACAGATGTATGGACAGTTACATATACATACACACACATATATTTATGGTACACTGACCTACTTTCCTTTAAGAAAATAACCCTGAAGATGCATGTTATTTTACAACCACAAACGAGTACTTAGGCATCTAAGAGGAATACCTTTATTAAGATCTTAATTCTCAAAAACAGAATTTCATCTTCTTATCCCCTAAACCATCGCTTGAAGATATACATAAACAGCAATGACTATTAAAAAAATATTACTCCTTATGAAAATTTCCAACAATTTTACTTTGATGTTTTAGCATCACTACTCAATGTTTCATGCTCATCTTCCATGACTTTCTTTTTTTAGAAGCTAACAAACATAAAAGGCAAGCTTTTAGTAGAAACCTTGAAGAGAAACAGTGCAGTCTGGGTACCATTTCTCAGATGCTGTTTCAGAAATGCAGAGCGAGTCCCTGATGGCTCTCCTTCTGCATCCACCACGTGTGAGTCAGTTGCTAGGAAACGGGGATGGGCTTCAGTATTAGGTCTGGGGAACAAAGAGCTAGCTTAACAGTAATCTGAATACTAACTAGAACCTTCATAAACTGTCGTCTGCCTCAGAAAGCTCAAGCTTACAGGTGATGTTTCTCCAGGGAAACAGACTTTGAGTCTTACCTTTAATTATAAACAGATTCTGGTAGCCACTGAAATAAGAAGTAACAGTTGCAGACTCCTGAAAGTCTTTCCCTCAGACACAAGGTGCACCCATCCTGCTGGTCAAACTTGCAGGTAAGGAAAACTGATCTTTTCACTGCTTCAAATGGCATTTTGATATTGTTCTTCATATACACACATGTGCACATGTAGCACACACACACACACAACAGAAAAGAAAAAAAAAGAACAGATACATCACCACTGCTGCCATAAAATACTTGCAGCAAAATTACCGGAAGAGAAGAGACTACAAACAACTTAAGGGAACCCACACGTACACCTACATACGTACTCACACACGCACGTCACATGCATTTCTCAGTCTTCGGGGCTTGGTCTTTTGTGACCTAAGAAACAGAACAACTCCGTATGGGGATTCAGGAAACATGGAATTGTGAATTCACTGTGTGACTGAAAAAGTCTCTTAACTTCTCTAGGACTCATTTCTCTGGAAATTAAGAAGGTAATGCCAACCTCAGCAGTGTTTGGGAGGACGGGATGAGACGATGTATGTGCAAGCATTTCCAAATTGCAGAGCACCACACACGAAAAGATAGTGTCATTGTCTTATTCATAAAATGGCCATTTCAGTGAACAGGCACATGGATGGGATTCAGTATTTGAAAATCAAAGTTAGGCTAAGAATCACTCATGGATGAGGTAGGGTCTCCCCCCCCAGAATCCACAGATTAAACCATTTCATTAATATTAACATCAGAACACTTGGTGTGAGTTCCTAATATGAGAAAGCAATGATTTAAAATAAGCAAAAAACACAAGAAGAATATACACTGTACATGTCTTGTAAGAAGATTTTAAGCTATTTGCATCAATTTCTCCATAATTTTCAAGTGCAAAAGTCTATCAACTATGAAAGATGAACAAGAGAGTTTTTAAGTGAACAGTCCCAAGTCCCAAATACAGCTCTCTGACCCTCCCACTCCTGAGAGTATTTGTCCGAAGTCCCAAATACAGCTCTGCCATCACTTGTACCCTCAAAAAATTAACTTACAAGATGTAACATCTGTGAACCAGATTCAAACTGAAACTGAATGTACACGTGGGTCATGGTGTCTTAAGGGGTTTCTTACAACCCCAGCGGTGGACACATACTGACCACCCAACAGACGGGATCTGGGAGACTGCAGGTGTTAATCTGCCAAGGCTGTCACACAAGGGACCAGACTGGGTGGCATCAATGACAGAACCCTATCTTGTCACAGCCCTGGAGGCTGGGCGTCGAGTCAGGCAGGTTCAGCTTCTCTGCAGGCCTCTCTCCTCGGCTGTACGTGGCTGCCCTGTGTCCCCACATGGCCTTTCCTCTGTGAGCATGCCTTTCCAGCGTCTCTTCCTCTTCTCGTAAGGACACCAGTCAGAGCAGACTAGGGTCCACCCATATGACCTCATTTAATCTTAATTAAACCTCTGTGAAGGCCTCATCTCCAAATAATCATTCTAGGGTACTAAGAGTTGGGATTTCAGCACATGAATTTTGGAAGGACACAAATTAGTCTAACATTCCACTTCCACTTGATCTCAGTGGGACACTAGCCACTAAGAAACGCTGACAGGGTAACCAGCTCCACACACAGTCTTCAACACATACCCGAAGGCCCAGAAGCTCCAGGTCCTTATCAAGAGAGGAAACAATAAAGAAGGGCATGGACATTCAGGAGAAATTCTGTTACACATAAATATCAACCTGGCTAAGGAAACCACACTCTCTTGGACACATAAGCTGAAGAGACAGACACTAGTATGTTGAGCTATTTCCACAAAGTCTCACCTTCCTATTGTCTTTGGCATTTACCTAAGCTAGGCCTTCTAAAAGAATCTCAATGCTAAAATCTAAGCTGGCAGCAAACGCTGGGAAGGGGACACAAATAGCCAGCTAGTATGTGATGACTTTGCAAATTTTCTTTCAAAGCGAACTAAGTAAAAAATCATTAAAAACAGTTCCTGAACAAAAAACTGAAGGAACAAAACAGCAGCAGACTCACAGAACCCAAAAATGGACTAATAGTTACCAAACAGAAAGGGACTGGGGAGGATGGGTGGGAAGGGAGGGACAAGGGGGAAAAAGGGGCATTACAATTAGCAGATGTAATGTTGGGGGGGCACAGGGAGGGCTGTACAACTCAGAGAAGACAAGTAGTGACTCTACAGCATCTCACTATGCTGATGGACAGTGACTGTAATGGGGTTGGTGGGGGGGACCTGATGAAGGGGGTAGTTTAATCACCATAATATTGCACATGTAATTGTAGATTAATGATACCAAAATAAATTATTAAAAAAAACAGTTCCTGAACACTTCTGAGATTAATCTTTTTTTATTAAGGCATTATTGATATATACTCTTATGAAGGTTTCACATGAAAAAACAGTGTGGTTACTACATTCATCCTTGTTATCATGTCCCCCACATACCCCACTGCAGTCACTGCCCATCAGTGTTGTAAGATGGCACAGAGTCACTATTTGCCTTCTCTGTGCTACACTGTCTTCCTCCTGATCTCCCCACACATGTGCCACTGAGATTGATCTTGAATAAAAAGGTGAATGGCCACATTTCCAGTGTCTTAGCCTATATGCTGTAATCTCAACTAAAAAATTAACATCACAGACCATCACTGCTTAACACAAAAAACATCACCTGTAGTATTGCCATCCCGATATATTTCCTCATTTCATCCTCATAATGACTCTCTGAGACACAGAAAGCCAGAAGAGGAAAATGAAAATGAGTGAAGTTAAATGACTTTCCCAAGGTCACAAACTAACAGAGGGAACCAGAACCTGAGTGCAGACTGCCTCTGAGTCAGCAGGTCTTTATTCTTGAGACTTAATGACGTTCAGGACACTGAAACCATCATCTTGCAAAATTCACTTAGCTTAGCACCATGGGGATATGAAAGTCTAGAAATGCAATTATATTTGCTAAGATTCTGGAGTCACAAAATAAATTTAGCCTGAAATAAAAACAATTCTGACCACTTCTCCAACGAGTGTAACATTTTTAAGATACTAATCATCTTAATTTTAGGATCATTTTGGTTGCAAATTTGTTTCAGCAGGCCAAATAACTTGCTAAGTCTAATAAAAGTTCAAACCAAAAAAGGGAATTCCTGTAATAAATAATACAAGGCAAAATTTAACCTAGGAGCTAAATGACTTTATTAACTCAATTATCTTATTTAATCTACCACACATTTTCACAATGCTACACACATTTCTTCAGCTAACTGAACCTAAGGAGAGTAACCGAACCATTGCACAATTCAACTTTAACTGATCAGGTTAAAGAAATTAGACTTATTCAGCATGAAGGGAAAACAAACCCTCTGAATAGAAACTACAATAAAACATGCTTTAATGAGCACTTACTATGTGCCAGGCTGAGTGCTTTATGCACACTGTCTCACTGGATGCTCACAACCAGTCCAGGAAGTAGGTACTACTTCACACCCGTTTTACAAATGAAGAGATGACAGTGAGGATTGGCAATGTATTCAACACCCCACATTTAAAATGTGACAGAGCCACAATTCACACCCAGCTGACTCCAAAGCCTGAACTGTCCATTACTCTACTGCACTGATCCCAAACACAGAGATTACTAGGATACTGCCTGTTGCAGCAGAACACAGGTGAGGAAATGGGCCTACAGAGTAACAAAAATAGAATTTAGTAAACATAAAATGAGGGAATGAGATTATGGAATTTCCTCTAAAAGTCTTAAAAAAACCATTATCCTTTTTCGTTCATTCTTTCATGCAAAAAATTATTAAGCACATGCCACAAACTAGACACTCTTAAGTCCTTAAGATTCTAATAATAATAGGACATAATCCCCTCCCTTGCAGGATTCAAAACTCTACCAAGGAAGGTGAATATATGAAAGAGATTTAAAAGGCCTGAATGTGGGTAACAGCATAGACTGGGACTACTGCCCTATGAAGGGGTTTCATAAAGCTGTTTTTCACTGTCCTTGTAAGCCAATGACATAATATTCTGTTAGTTGAGAAAAGGCAAATCACTGATGGGCCAAAATTATGTGGAACAAATATCAAGTTTTTTGATAGTCAAGCTTGATCCAGGGATAAAACTTACCTAAGTAATTAATGAAAGTGAATTGTATGGTCTGTGACTTATATCTCAGAATGGTAAGAATGAATTGTATATACTTCAGAATTTTACTTAATACATTATTTTAATTGACCTCTAAGCTTATTAGAGAGGTCAAGAAAGAGAGAAATCAAGTTACAGTATTTAAAAGAATCTACCAAGAGCCAACTACTACTTCACAATGTCTGCTCCACAAAGACCCAGGGGGCAAAATGGATCTTATGTTTCCACACCAGGAAAAGCTGTACTTCTCCCAAACAACTGCTCAGCTTTTATCAAATGGACAACATAGACAAAATAAGTGATCATGTCGCACCCTTTCCCTGGCCCTTTGGGATTTTTCATGTTAATGTACCCTATATCCACACCCCATCACACACATAAAGACAAGAATTTAAAGAGGCATTTAGAAATATATAAAGAAAATACAAATAACAAAAAAATAATAAGTGATGAAACATCAGCTAGAGACTTTAGCTTAAGTTCTGCAGGTCAATGACTCAGTAGGTTAGCAATATCATACAGATGAAACACGAAACCTGTAAGAGCTCATCAAAGAATTACACAAGGTTGTGGGTAAAAATGTCATAATAGAATATCAGTGACCTTCCAGTAGGGCTCAGGCAAGGACACCAGTGTCCTTTTACACAGAATACCCATTAGATCATGTACAGATATTAAACAGAATGTTCTACCAAGGTGATCCCCATCCAAGGGGCCCACTAGTACCTCCCAATCCAGAGAAGTATAGCAACTTGGAATAAAAGTGGGCATGCCCAAGATCTGTGGGGGTGAGCAAATGTTTCCTTTTGACCCCTGACTACCTACATATATGGTCAGGAAACCACAAAGGAAGAGAGCAGAAGAACAGAGGAACTACAAAAATAGCCTTACACAATTAACGAAAGAACATACCTATCATTCATTACATGTAAATGAACTAAATTCTCCAATCAAAAGACACAGTGTGGCTGAATGGAAAAGGCTTTCTGCAAGACCTATACTGGGATTAGAGATATTTCTGTCCTGTATGGCTCATATTACAGACATTCTGAAATTCAAAGATATCCAGCTGACTTAATACAAGTTAGGATTCATTCATTCTTCAACTTCTCCCATTAGTATTTGTCTAATTCCTGGTCTCCAAAGGCTGACATCCTCAAGGAAAGAGGAAAAAGTACCTTGAAAAAAAATGACTTTTCCCAAAACTGCATGTCTCAACATGAACTGGATCAACTAGAATTGTGGTGATAGACTACGTCTGAACATTTATAAACCTACACAATTTAAGAGAGGAAAAGGTTTTCCTCTACACTGGAATTGAGCAGAGCAAAAAATATACCAGAAGAGAGTCAGATCTGCAGTATAAAGCATAATTACTCACGAGGCAAACTACTGGAGCAACACATCTGTGATGTGTAAGTGAGAGAGAGACACTAAGGGGCTCAGTGCCCCGCTCTGTTGCCCATCATCCACTTTCTCCCCCAGTGAAGAATGACAGGATCGTAATGGCGGTGGGACTGAGAGAAATGTCTGAGAACCACTGATCTAGAAATGGAAACTTATGTACAGTTTACCAAATAAAATTTGGTAAATTATCAGCAATAAAATTGATTTTTAAAAAAGCCACACCTATTGAGGAGCAGCTTATAAATAACGCTAACCTTGACTTCTGCTTCAAGCAGAAAGACGTATTTACCCTATTTAATAACTAGATCTTAGATAAATTTCAACACATGATTTTTAATACAGTGCTAGATGCTTCTTCCTTAGGAAGAAGAGTCATTCACCAAATGATGACTGGTGCTGATAGCAAGAACAAACTTCAAAGTCAGAGTTGCCCTACAGGCAAATACCTGTAAGGTTTTTGAACCCTTCAGTCTAAGCCTTGGGCACTGTGATATAATGAGTTTTAAGAAATACAGATTTGGTCATAAATATATATTTCTCAGGCATATTTGGTCTTCATCCATAGTTCCTGAAAACACTACAGAGTCTTAAAGGTGAAACACGTGTTTTTTCATGTTAATGAGAGACTTTTGGACCCCCACCCAAGGGCAGGGGCTGGAGGCTGAATCAGCCAATGGCAAATAACTTAGTCAATCATGACAATGCAGTGAAGCCCTCCCAAACCCTGTGAGAAGAGCTTCTCTCTCTCTCTTCTCCCTGCTTTACATGCTCCGTTGGGTCCTGCTTCTCGGTTGGAGAGCTTCTGTGTTTGAGGAACCAGAACACCTCCACATGCCACAGAGCCAGGCCCCAAGCTCCGCGGGGACAGAAACTCCTTTATTTAGGACCTTGCCCTATGTCTCTCTCCATCTGGCTGTTAACTTGTGTCCTTGATGGTTATTAAACTGGTAAATCTAAGTGTTTTCCTGAGTTCTGTGAGCTGCTCTAGCAAATTAATTGAACCCAAGGGGGAAGTCATGGGAACCACCAGTCTGTAGCCAGTAGGTCAGAAGCACAGGGAACTGCCCGAGGCTTGTGACCAGCATCTGGAGTCGGGGTGGAGGGCAGTCTTGTAGGACGGAGCCCTTAACCTGGGGATCTGGTGCTGTCTGGGCAGATAGCATTAGAACTGAGTTGAGTTCTCCAACACACTGTTGGTGTTCGAGAATTGCTTGGTGTAAATGTGTGTGGGGAGACCCCCCTCCCACATACTTATACACATTGGAATCGGGTCCGGGTACCTAAATGAAGTTACACTACTATTACTGCTGGGTATAATATTGATACTCTCATACATACATGTAAGGAAGAAATACACCATGGCATTTGTTGGTAGAGATATTATAGGCGCCCTGCACAGTGGGGTAACTATTTCTGAAATTCCTACTCAGGTGGATTATTGAAGGGACTAACAACTCCCAAATCCCTAATATGCCTTAACCCTCATATGAAAAAAGCAAATCCTTCCAAAGAGAAGAAACCCTCAGTAAATATTTTTTTAAGATAAGCATTGAATCTATAATTTGCTGAGCATTTACACAGAAACTTTTCTCACATGTCATTTAAAACCACAAACAAAAATATTACAAAAAGGGAGCAGTTGTTCACCTTTTATAGATGAGGCAACTGAAGCGTTTAAGTAATTTATCCAAAGACACAACTAATGATTGGTGGAGGTTGATTTAAGGCTGGGAAGTCTAATTTCAAAGAAATATCTAACTACCACCTTATTCTGTTCCTTGTGCTTATTCAAATAATAATAATAAACACTTTTATGTGATAACTGGAGCAAAGAGATTAACTAACATACAAAGGTCACCCAGCTCCTCAGCAGCAGAGATGGGCTCTGAAACCAGGCACTCTCACTTCTCTGAGCTTATGCTCACAACCACCTCACCACCTGGCATCCCAGATAGTGGTTGGCTTATTTAATCCACTTATTAACTCTCTAAGGGAGTCCCCACTTCCGTGGTACACAGCTGATTCTTAGGGGGAAAGTCAACAAATCTGCCTAAGGAGACAAGAGGCTTCTGGAGGCAGAACACCACCCCCTTCCTCAGCTCCCTGAGGGGTGACGCTAAGGAAATGTGTCTGAGGGCAGGTTTCCATGGCAGACCAGGAGGTCTCCTGACAAAAGCTTGGTGGTAGTTATGAAACAGGATCTCTGTAATAAAAACATGGATATCAGGAAAGAAAGCACCCACACGAGTGACCACACCCCACCCAGGATTTGAGAGCTTGAGGGGAAATAAGGCATAATAGCAGAACGCATGGCTGCTTGTAACTCTGGGGGAAAATATGTTCCCAGCCTGGGGCAAATTACCTTTGAAGTGGAAATCAGTCAATGGGAGAAAGGAAGTGGGAGAAACCCATTTTTTGCTTACAAGCTGTCGTCCACTTCTGCTTGCCTATGTCTCTCATGATCCGGCTGCAAAAAAGGGACCCCACCAAACCTCTCCAGTCCAGATGTACCCTAGCTCCCCCCACCTTGTAATCACCTATTGATATCAAGAAGGACTAACTACTTTTCTCCACCCCTTGGAAACACTCACTGATACGGAGATGCACTAAGGCCAGGCGAGAGATTCTGGAAATATTGCAATTATAAGAGTTTGGGTTCTATCAGGTGTAACATTTTGGTGAATCTCATTTTTCTGTCCTAAGCTCCCACGTCTCACCTGTAAAACAGTCCATGTTATGAATCTATGTCAAAGAGATGTGAGTATTAAACATAACAAAGCATACAGCTTATGCTCCATAAGTGTGGGATTATTTGTAAGAAGAAAATCATATTAAAATGAAAATATAGTAACAAAACAGTAAGTTTTATGACTTGGGTAAAATGTCTTTCTGATATTATAAGCCAAGAAAAACAAAAACTTTAGGGGACGTTCTCCCTATCTCACATGGAGGTGGCAAGCACAGTTAGGTGTGGGCATTTCTCAGCTCCACTCCCTCCTGGAAGCACTCAGCTGTTCCTCAGCTCTCTCTTGAAAGCAGCTTTTCTTGAGAGTCATACAACTCACGCAGAGGAGTCTGCTAGACAGCACAGAAATAGGGGTAATGGATTCTTACTCTCCTAGACACCAAAATAATGCTCTTAATTTCTTCATTAAGTCAATCATTAATCATGAAAAGAAACCCCATGTGAGTATCTGGAATGCTGTAGATGCACATTTATTTCTGATTTTTCATGTCTGCAGCAGCTGGCCATTAATCAGTTTACTTATTCAGAAGGGTGATGTGTCACATCTTCTAATTAACAAGTGGACATATGTATCCAATGTCGAGGACTATTTATTTACATTCTTTCCCCCTAAATTTGACCCACTCTTAGAATTTCTTGGAACTACTGAACCACTCTCACCTCCACCTTGAGGGTGAGAAGCCACCAGTGGGCAGATGCACAAGTGCTTGCTGGAGGGCAGGGAGTAGACATTTGTTCATTTTACTGTTGGAAACACAGCTGATGGAATTATTCGTAGGTTTCATTCTTTTCTTAAGAACAGGATTTTTTTAAAAGTTTTCTATAATATGCACACATTACTCTCAAATTATGAAAATCTTAAGCATAGGGCTTAATCTGTACTAGAAAGTCAATAAACAGTCCATGAATAAAAGTATAAATGTTCTACAGCTTGGTAAATTCTTTTGACTGCTTGAAAAAGAAAAATAAAAGCATACAAAATTAACTGTGATTGTCCACCACAAACTTATTTTATCTACTATTATGCCAGAAAGCGATTGAAAGGTTTTTTTTTTAATGTCATTACAGAGAAGACAGGTAATGATTCTATAGCATCTTACTACACTGATGGACAGTGACTGTAATGGGGTATGTGGTGGGGACTTGATAATAGGGGGTCTAGTAACCATAATGTTGTTCAAGTAATTGTACACTAATGATACCAAAAAAAAGGATCATTAAAATTAAGCAGACCTCCAGAATCCAGACTCATAAGATTTTTAAATGACAGTGGTGAAGGGCTAGCCTTATATAACATATTGAAGACTGTATATGGTCTGACAGGATCAGCTTTGAATTCTTAGCTCCACTACTACTTCCTAACAGGGTGACTAACTTCTCTATAATTTTTACAACTATAAAAGGACCATATTATCATCAGGTTCTGAGGCTTGCTGTAAGAATTACAGGAAAAGACATGGGCATAACACCTCACACACAGAAGCCATTCAATATGGGTAGTGGTATAATTACTCAAGTGAAGAAACACTACACAAATAGGGAAGACAGGATGCGACTAGCCCTAAACTAAGGTTTTCTGCCATACGAACGTGTCTTATCTATGTCACGTTCCCAGCGCACAGTGGGTGTTATAGGAACACCTAGATTTTTAAATCTGAGCATTTCCCACTTCTGAATTAAACAATATCCAAAAATCCAAAGAGTTAAACCAGCATAGGTATAATTCTGAAAGACTTAGCCACTCAAAACATTTCAAGGAAGTATTTTTAAAACATGTAAAAAATTTTAGACTGAATATAGTAACACACCTGCTCAAACAATTCCTTACAAGGTAACACATTCTGTTCTCTGGAACACTGTCACCGAAGAGGAGCCAGAAGGACTTACCAAGGCACCAGGAACAGGGGGAGCTGAAGAGAAACTCCAGGGTGAAAAAACGTTGAATATTGAGAGTATGGAGACACAGATTAGTCTTTCGTATCCTAGGGTGACATCTAAGAAACCTTCCCTTTCTAGGATTCTATGACCTTTGTCCTATACATGTGTCTAGAAAGAATCTGCCACTGAAACCTAAGAACCAAGTCAATATCGCAAGGCTAACATCAATGGTCCACATGCTAGTTCCAGGGCCCCACCCAAGAGAAATGCACGTACAAGTGTTCAAGCAAACGTGTGCCATTACAGCACTGGTACTGAAAAATGAGATGCCCATGAAGGGGAATAGATAAATAAAATGTGCTATATTCATACGTGGAATATCATATAGCAGCTAAAAGGAATGATTAGATTTAATGTGAGAGCTGATTCAGATTGACAATCTGACTACAAAAAGCAAGTGACTGGACAATACTTGCCTTACAACTACCCCAGCGGCAGAAAATCTGTGAGGCTGTATGTACGTGTGTGTCTAGAAGGGCACACTCATGTCCCTATCAGATGGACAAAGAGGAATTCAGCTTTAGCTGTAATTTCTAACCTTTTAAAGGAGGCTGTGCTTATACGGTACTCATTAAACTACTTAAAGAGCCTCATGTCTTTGATCACAAATGTTAAGTCCTTTCTTTAACTAAGCCAACTAAGATACTCAGGCCTATAATTTGTTGGACAGTATCTGCAAAATTGTGGCAACTATTGGAAAACATCATAAAGTATTTGTAAATGTTAATGAAAGTACAAAAGGTTGATTTTATTATAAGAGGTGTCCACTTTTTTTTTTTAAATAACAAGCTCAGGTTTAAGAGGCCTAGAACTCTGCTCTCAAGTCCCATTCAGGGACATGAGTCCTTACAAATTAAAAGTCATCCTGAAAATCGCACAGACTAACAAGTTATCTCACCTCAACTCTAAGGGTATTTGAAAGTGATTTGACTCTATTTCTGATCACATTATTTTCTTATGCTTGTTGAACTCTGAAAGAAGGTGACACATTGCCTGTAAACTATACAGGCACATGGAAAATTCAGAGGAGAAAGAAATGAACTAAGAAGGAGGCAGGTAACTCTCGACCACTTCAGCACAGAATCTGGCAAGAGACAGACCTTATGTTGGTGTTTGTGGTTGAAAAACTAAAGGAATGTCTTAAGATACAAGGAGGTGCTAAGGAAGGGAAATCACTCATAGACTTCACACAGCTAAGTCGCTTGGCTAGAGACGTGACAAGGTAGGCTATCTAATTAGGTTCCTTTGTTGCTTTTCACCAGAAAATACAGAAGCCCTGCTGTGTGATACACTAATTAATGGGAAAGTCATCTGAAGTTACATTCCTAAATCAAACAATTTATATCATTCTAAAATATGTAAATGTCACTCATTCTACAATCTTGTAACGTAGGACAACGCCTTTTCTGAGCACGGGTCAGCTGGCTAGAGTACTGTCTTCCTTGGGAAAATCAGAGATGTAATTGTGTATGATCCCCATAAAGAATGGTAAAAACTTAAGACAGTTATGCCAATTCAACACAGAATCTAATTTCAGTGATCCCCAAATCTTTTAGTCATTTTGCCTATCTAGAGTTAAAGAGCGGCTTTCTTTAGTGACACCCTTACTGAATCTTTACAAAGCACTGAACATAGGGTTTCACTGAAATTGCTCTCCTTTTCTTCATTTTTCCTTCCCTAAATTCCTGTAGTGGTTGATTAGTGTATAGCTACAGCAGCGAGCACAGTGCCATAAACACATCTGGTAACAAACCCAAATGTCTTGATAAACCAACAGCCCAACAGGTGGCAGAGGTACAAGGGCATCTTGGAAAGGCCCCCACCCCTGAGAATGCGGCACGTTTCATAGGAAGTTTTACAGGGCTGGAGGCCCACCAGCTAACTGCAGCTAATCTCTGCCCTGCACTCTGTTCAGAGGGTTATAGTGAGTCATCAACAGATTCGTTGTTCCGTCTGCCTCTGGTAAGGCTGCACCCACTGGTTCAACACGGAGTGACCTCCCTGGGCCAGTTCCAAGTGCTGGAGACACAAACATGAGTCACACACAGGCTTCTCAGCCTCAGCTGGGATGGAATTTGGGGCCAACGAATTCTTTTGTGGGGGCTGTCCCGTGCATTTATAGGATTAAACATGCCATTAACCACTTGAGACCAGTGACATCTTCCTCTGGGGACGGGGGGGGTGGGGCGGGAGGGGGCGCTGACAATGTCTTCTGACATTGCTAACTGCCTGCTGGAGGGCAGAACTGCTCTTGGCGGAGAGCCATTGAGACAGGTGGACCAGGAGCTCTCAGCGTCTAGTAAATTTTACTGGGATGCAGAGAATTTCCTATTTGGGGATCTGTCAAAGATCTCTGTTGCCTGGCTGAAAGTCAGAGAAGTAACCTGTCAATGGCTAGGACTGGCTGCATAATTTGTAAGGCTGAGGGCAAAATGAAAATATGTGCCCTTCATCCAAACTTTCAGAAGCTCAAGATAATGACATGAGAGCATTGGCCTGAGCCCAGGGCCCTGGGCACACACCCGTAACCAGGCCTCCCTACCAATGGCACCTCATCATGCTTGAGCACAGAGGGCTTCCTGGCTGCCTTTCCTACTGAACTCAGCATCACCTTAGCACCTGCTACATGTCAGTGAGTCAGGAGGTTTTAATACTTCAGGTCTCTAATTGTTCTTTAGCCCCTTTTTTCACTAGCAGTTCCCACATTTATCAAAATATGTTGCACATAATGCTGAATTAACTTCTCATTTCAATTTTTCTTAAATCCTATTTTTTCAACAAAAACCTACTAAATCAGATTGACAGTTCAAATTATAAGACCATAAAATCATTTGTTTTATTGGAAACAAAACCATGAGGAGTTTATTATACTTCATTACTAGCATCTGCCTCCTGTCTTTCAATGCTAAATAAGATATTAATGATGTTCTTTTGCCACTTGGGAACAGATACTCTTTCCTCAAAAATTATGTCTGGCAATGGATTCTTTAAATTATCCTCACCACTTGGCAAGCACTCTGACTCCAGGTATGGAAATTAGCACTGATTCCAGTATAATCAGGGGAGATAAAACCACTTACTATAAAACAACAGAATACGTGTTACTTAAAGATGTGATGTTTATATTTTCCCCTTGCATGGGTGGGACCACAATGAACCTTAAATCTAGCTTTAGTATCATCAGTTTGGTCTTACCTGCTGAAGATCACTAAGACAGGCTTGACTCTTACCTTTTATCTTTTCCTTTGTCTTTTATAACCCACATCCCAATATAAGCAAACAATGGCCCCTCTGTATGGTGGTTTACTGTCTGAAAGAGACCACTGTAAACAAATACTGAGAAGACTCCAGAACCTTCTGGTACTTTCCAAGAAGTACCTCAAATGACACCAGCCTCCTCACTGGTCTCTGCTCCCTCTCAGCCCACCTAGTCTTTGAGGGATTTCTTGGGCTTCTACATTCAAGGTACATAAGACAGAGAATATTATATGGAAATAAGATGGTATGAGGTTTAAGAAAACCACTGAGGGTCTTCCTGAAATAGCTACAATGGTAGCTGTGCTTTCTAGAAATGTCTCTCAGGAATTGTTACCCAACCCCTTACAGGCGCCAGCAATTCCCACAGATACTAAAACAAGGCAGCTGTAGCCCTGAATTTACAGCAAACATCTACAGCGACAGCTTTCAGATTCATGAAACCACTGCAAAGTATGAGTCTTAAGAGACTGACCAGGAGGTTTTAACAGGTGAAGCTGCTAATGCATCAATGAATAATTTCTAAAAGTTGCCAGGGATCTTTTCTATCCTGCTACTGCCTTCTGAGATAGTATTATCTCCATCTTAGATACAAGAAAACTGAGATCAGAGATGTTAAGTAACTAACTTATACAAAGACACACAGCATCCTAGTCAAGCCATGAACCCACTCAAACCTGTCTTTTTGCAAAGCTGATTCCCACCGTGTAAGATACTTTGTCGTAAACTTACAATGGTAAGTCACATGGACGTTTTACATATGTATTTTGTATGAAAATAAGTTCATTACAATTTCACTGTGGGCATGTTCTGTTGGGGCTCACTTCACTAATGTACAAAACGGAGGATGAGGACCCCACGTTTAAAGAGTCCTTCTGTGTGGGCCCCACTAGCACCAGGCAGTGCACATACTCTGCCCCATTTCACACCTCACGACGACGGTGTGGGGCTGACTGGCACTAATTTTACAGCCAATGAGACCTAATACTTAAGCAGAAAATGAAGGAACTTTCTCATGGTTACACAGACAGCAGCTGGCCAGGCTTGTATTTAAACACCACCACACAATTTCAAGAGAAAATGCAGTCTATTGAGACATGAACATTCGTATACATCTAGAACACATTTATTCTCAAACATTATATAACGGATGAATATGTATGCCTGGCCATAAGTAAGAAAAATTCAACAAAGAACAAATGTGTGAGTATCTGAAATGCCAACTAAGTGCACAGTACAGAACACTTACATCTATGGAGGGCTCTAGCACCACGGATTTACCTAAGTAGGGAAACTGTTTAAGCCTTTTGTAAAAGGCGAGGATTTTACAACTCAGCCAACTAGCACACCAAAACATCACACTGAGAGAAGAAAATTCATTATATAATTCAGAACTTGTTGCTCCTACAAACGGATTCTGTTTGATTTTAAAATCAAGTGTGAGACTCATCCCAATGTACGAAAGATATTCCTAGATTACCATTTACAACAACATGGATGGAGCTAGAGGGTATTATGCTCAGTGAAATAAGCCAAGCCGAAAAAGACAAGTATCAAATGATTTCACTCATATGTGGAGTATAAGAACAAAGAAAAAAACTGAAGGAACAAACAGTAGCAGACAGAACCCAAGAACTTACTAATAGTTACCAAAGGGAAAGGGACTGGGGAGGATGGGTGGGAAGGGAGGGGCAAGGGGGAAAAAGGGGCATTACGATTAGCAGATATAATGTTGTGGGGGCACGGGGAGGGCTGTACAACTCAGAGAAGACAAGTAGTGATTCTGTAACATCTCACTACGCTGATGGACAGTGACTGTAATGGGGTTGTTGGGGGGGACTTGATAAAGGGGGTAGTTTAATCTCCATAATATTGCACATGTAATTGTAGAATAATGATACCAAAATAAATTATTAAAAAAATTATCATCTTCCTATACAAAAGAAGATTACTATCATAAAACTTTATCAAGTCCAATTTTTATCTCAGAGTTCATTACAATAAATAGAAATTTATGCAAATTACTATGGATAGGGCAGAGATTTTCTACGATGATTGAATTAACTGGTAAAACTTTAAGACTCTAAATAAACATCTTGTAGGCAAATGTCTGTATTGCTGCTGGCATAAATTAACAAGTAATGAAGTATATAAAAGAATCCTCTCACATATATAAAACTATTTAATACTTAAAATATTACAAATAATTATAATTATTTAATACCTATTAATTTACTCATATTTAAGTACTTAAGAATATTAAAACATTACCTTACTTGGCTCACTCAGGAGGAGACATTTTCCAATATAACTCATTGATTAAGAGTCTTTAAAAAAAAATCACCCTTAATCTCGGCATTATTTAAATAGTTAAACTCAACCTGTTGAGTATTACTAAGACATAAAGAATGAAGTCTTGCCATCTGCAACAACATAGATGGCCTAGAGGGTATTATGCTAATTGAAATAAATCAGACAGAGAAAAATACCATATATGTTTCACTTGTATGTGGAATCTAAAAAACAAAACAAAAACCAGAATCCTAAATACAGAAAACTGGTGGTTGCTAGGGGGAGTGGGGAGGAGGATGAGTGCAATAAATGAAGGGGATCGAGAGGTAGAAACTTCCAATTATAAAATAAATACATCATGGGGATAAAAAGTACAGCATAGGGAACATAGTAAATAATATTGTAATAACTTTGCATGGTGACCATAACTGCACTTATCATAGTGAGAAGTTCATAATGTATATAAATGTCAAATCACCAAGTTGTACACCTGAAGTTAACATAATATGGAGTCAACTATACTTCAACAAAACATTTTTAAAAACTCAACCTGTTAGTTCACAACTTTAGAGTCATCACGTTAACAAAATTTCTTCAGAGTATATTGAATAAAAATATCTCCTAAGCATAAAAAAACAATGATGCCTAGAGTTCATGTAAAATCTAAGATAATTCAACATGATTCTGTTTCATAAATATTGCACACATTAATATTTCTGCCCCACTACAACCTTTACCCTACTCAATACTTTTATATATCTGAGAACAGATAATTAATTTAGACTGTTTTAAAGCTGAGAAATTTTTCTCAATAAAACAATTAGGCCAAATAATACATTGCATCTGACTATCGTATCTTGGACCTGAATGTGCTACCTACCACCCAAGTAGATGAGAACACTTTTTAAAAATCGAGATGTAATTCATGTACCATAAAATTCACCATTTAGAAGTATACAATTCAGTGGCTTTAGTATAATCACAAAGTCGTGCAAAAATCAACAATTCCAGAACATTTTCATTAATCAAAAAAGAAATCCCATACCCATTAGTTATCACTACTCATTTATGCCCTAGGCAGTCACAAATCTATCTACCTCTATAGATGGGCCTATTCTAGACATTTAATCTAAAAAATGGTGTCAAACAACATGTGAACTTTTTGTGCCTGGTTTCTATTTAGCATAATATTTTCACTGTTCATACACGATGCACCACATACCAATACTTCATTCCTTTTTATGACTGAAAAATAGTAATATATCATATTGATATGCCACATTTAATTTATCCACTCATCAGCTGACGGACATTTGGGTTACTTCCATTTTTTGTACTAAGAAGAATGCTCTAACATTTGTGTACAAATTTTTGTGTAAACATGTTCTTCATTCTCTTGGGTATGTATTTGAAGTTGGAGGGGATCATATGGTAACTTGATGTTTCACCTTTTGAGGAAATGCCAAACTGTTTTCCACAGCAACTGGTTACCATTACACATTTTCGCCAATAGTGTGTAAGGATTCAAATTATTTCACATCTTCACCAACACTATTTTTCATTGTTTAAATCATAGCCAACCTGGTGGTGTGAAGTGGTACCTCATTGTGGCTTTGATTTGCATTTTTCTAATGACTCATGTTGTTGAGCAACTTTACATGTCTTATTGGCCATTTGTCTGTCTTTGAAGAAAATGTTTATTCAAGTTTTCTGCCCATTTTTAAATTTGTGTTATTACTGATTAGCTGTAAGCACTCTTATGCATTCTAGATAACAGGCCCTTACCAGATAGATGATTTACAACTATTTTCTCCCATTACGTAGTTTGTCTTTCCACTGTTTGGATAGTGTCATTTGACAAAAGCTTTAAATTTTGATGAAGTCCAATTTTTTTTCTTTTGCTGCATTGTGCTTTTGGAATCATATCTAAGAAATTGTTGCCAAATTCAATGTCTTAAAGAGTCTCCCCTTTTATTTTCTTCTAAGTGTTTTACAGTTTTTGGCTCTTAAGTAAAGGTCTTTGATCCTTTTTGTAAACTGATTTTTTTTAAATAGTATAAAGTAAGGGTCCAAAAACCTTTATTCTTTTGTAGATGTCCCAGCACCATTTGCTGAAGATGATTCTTTCCCTCTTGAAAGGTCTTGTCACCCTTGTTAAAAAATCAACTGACTACGGATTTATGGGGTTACACCTGGACCCTCATTTCCATTCCAAGGATCTGTGTCTACCGTAATGCCAGTGACCCAGTTTTTATCCCTGTAGCTTTGTAAAAGCTTTTCCAATGAGAAGTATGAGTCCTCCAACTTCGTTCTTTTTCAAGATTGTTTTAGCTGTTCTGGGTCCCTTGCATTTCAACATGAAATTTAGGATCAGCTTGTTACTTTTTGGAGAAAAGACAATAGTAATATTCACAAGGACTACAGTGAATCTGTAGATAAATTGAGAAGGATTATCATCTTAACGATCAAGTCTTCCGACCCATGAGCATGGGGATGTCTCTCCATTCATTTAGGCCCCCTTTAATTCCTTTCAATAAGGTTGTTTCCAATGTACAAGTTTTGCTCTTCTCTATCATTAATATTTGATACATAAGGAGTGAATACCAAACTGCATGGCACAGATGTGGCTTGAGATGCAGAGCTGGGCAAGTGGGAGGGGGAGAGATTTGTCTTCAAACAAAATGTCTCTTACTCAGCCTCTAGCTCAGGTGGCCATAGAACCTTTTCAGGCTCATTATACTTGGTGCTCTATAGAAAGGATTGTCAATGACATGGAAGAGAACCCTGATAACATTATGAAAGTGTTGGAAGGATTACACCATTGAGGATGCCATCAATGTTACTGAAAAAGCCGTGAAAGCCATCGGGCCTGAAATAAATTCCTGCTGGGGAAACTGTGTCCAGATGCCAATCAAGGAAGTCATTAAAGAGATTGTGGATATGGCAAAAAATAAAAAAAATAGTGGGGAGTAAAGGATTTCAATGGATCTTGAAGAAATTCAAGAGCTAACAGATGCCACACCAGCAGAATCAATAGAAGATGACCAGGCCAAAGACGAGGGACAGGCAGGAGGCAGAAGCCACCGGGCCAGAAAACAAGGGCGTCAGGCCGTCGGGCCAAAGGGCTCCAATTTTCAAGACTGCTCTTGATTTTTTTATGATATGGCTCTTACTATGATATGGCATTGAAACTAAAGCAAACAATGGAAAAGGCCTGGTATAGAAATACTTTGAGAGAAACGAAAAGGAAGAGACAGAAATTCTGATGTATTTCCAAAAAATTACACCATGCGTGCCTGTCCCCTTCCACTTCCTCCACCTTGTCCACCCGAGACCATGCCTCCCCTCTTCCTCAGCCCACTCAACGTGAGAACCAGGTGGAAAACCTTTAGGATCCACTTCCACTTAACGCATACATCATCATCATGTCATACAGTTAATAAACTTACCTGGTGGGTACGTGTCTTCAAGGGACAATCTAACAACCATAGCGAGAACTCTGAGACATTTTTGTGCCATCACAGTCATCATCACTTAACTATTCATTGGGGAAAACGTCATGTCCAAGACTTGTCTGGAGATGGATAGCCTATCCTTACATAGGCACAAGGCAAGTGATACTCAATATAAAATTAATAATGTGCTTGTTTTCTTACTGTTTTATAATGTTGTTTTCAAAGAAATACATCACTGCACAGTGTGCGCCTCTCTAACTGGAGAAAGTGCATGTCAGCCTATCATCAGAGGTAAGTGGTCTTTTAAACAATGTAACAGTAATTTCCAATACAATATTGGGAATATGCCCATAACACTGTATGCCTTAAAATTTTTATAATGATTCACTCATTATTATATAGGCTAGGCTACCATGAAGCAATCATATTGCTGCTTCTGTTATTAATGCATGAATTCTTATACCTGTAAATAAATAAAAATTTCTTTTTCACATTATCCTTTCCTTTTTGATGTCTAGTGCTAGTAAGACAATACTGATGCAGGTACTGACAGACGATTCACTCTGTAAGCTGGTATCATAAACTTACGGTATTGATAATACAGCACAGTACGTGTGTTTTCTCTTATGATTTTCTTAATATTTTCTTTTCTCTAATTACTTTATTGTAAAGAATACAATATATACGATACATATAATATACAAAATATCAGTAAGGCTTCCAGGTCAACAGTGGGCTATTAGGAGTTAAGTTCTGGGGGAGTCAAAAGTGATATGCCTGGGGATTGGCAGCCCTAACTCTTCTGCTGTTTAAGGGTCAACCACATGCTTAAAATATTAGACATTTATACATAGCAGTTTATTGTTGTTCTAACTTCATAAACCTAGTATTTTACTCCTCAATCTATCCTGCCAAGGACACATCTCCTTACTGAAGGCTCCTACATTTCAAGCAATACAGTCACTAATAAGTTAAATGAAGTGTTCATCTACGGTAAGTAAACTGAATCACACATCAGTGGTGAGTGTCCAGTAAGATACTGATTAAAAGTATTGTTCAGTGGGTAGACAGAGGGATCGCAGGGCCTCAGGTAGAGTGGTAAAGGGAGGAGAAAATACATGTTATTTGACTACTGTATTCCAAATACAAACTGAATTAAAATATTAGAAAAGAAATTGAGTGATTCCTTTGACTTTTGAGAAGCATTCAAGATCACTTCTGACATTTGTAGATAAGCAAGTTTCTTCAGATAATACATGACATGGCTATTAATATTCTGATTTTGGAGCCCTGAAGAATTGTCCTGTTACCACTAAAAAGGTCCAACACTGAAGAGTGGCTCGTGTACCCTCCACTTTGAGATGGAGAAAATTAGGTTTTCTCAGGATCTTCCCCTAACCCTCTCCAAAGACTAGGAAACCTTTAAAGGACACAGCAATTCCTCTTATCTCGAGGTAAAAAATCCCTGCACTAGGGTTTTATTTACAAAGCAGACTATCACCTGTGCTAAATGATGGATTTGGCATTAAGTTGAAAATGAACTACCCTGAGGCAGCAACTTAGGAACTATATTGTTTTTGAAACGTCTATCGTGTTGGGTATTTTCCTCCTGTTTGTATTAAATACAGAACATCAAAAAACACTATGAACTTCACAGTGTGTTGGGGAAAAAAGAAAACTCTGACTCAGTCAAAACTCCTTCAGCATAGATTTTTTTTTCAAATGAAATACGGATTTAAATACATCTTAGCAAGAAAGCAGAAAGATGAGCCTTCAAGTATTACCTATCAACTTAACTAAGACAACCTGTACTTCCAATATAAATTAAGGAAAATGGCTTGAAAGCCTGTAGGTAATCTGAAAAACATTTCTTTCTCCCATGAGTTTGCTGAGCAGAAAATCTTTTTTGTGCTGTTCCCTCTCCCCATGGGAGAGGCAAGTCAATGACATTTTAATGGAAAATCTAAGAACTATTCCAATTCTGTTCAAGATTTTAAAAGACTGCTGGGGTTTAGAAAATCGAAGGCAATCTTTATTTAAAGCCATGTTGAATCACAGTTTCCGTTAAGTAAGTCATTGTGCTTAAGAAAATAAGTTTTACTAAAAACTCAACAGAGTTGCATATTGTTTTAATAGTCATTCAGCTTACCGTCTACTAACAGAAGCACAGAGAACTAAAGCAGCTTTCTGCTTGACCTTTGTTTTCATCTACTGTTTCCGATAGTAGACACCTGTAACAGCCTCATGCTTTGACAGTTTTTGCGATTTTGCAACAGCCTTTAGAGTATTAGATGTAGGAATGTTTTCCTTGCCTATATTCATAAAATTGGAGGTCACCTTGCTGAGAAACAATTTGTCAGTATCTCCTTCAAGTTCATCCAGTAAATACCACACGTGCATTACTTTGAGTCAGACAACGCGGTGCTATCACATGAAGAAAAACACAAGCAAAACTCCCAGAAATACTGAGGAAAAATGACTACTTTCCTCAAAGTGCAGCAGATGTCGGCTGCAATGAGCATTCTCCTGCAAGGTCATTATGCTGGAATTAGATTTCCAAAGAAACTTTTGGAAGGATTGCTATCAAACTATGACAAATATCTGACCTTTCTGACCTCTCTGCAGAATATGATTTGTTGAGATGGCCATAGGCAATATCAATTCACAGGAAAAGAAAATGACTTATGAGGAGATAACACTTGATGACCTGACTACAAAATTACTGGAGATAAAAAAAAAAAAATAGGAGATCCTGCTGTCCCTCCCTATACACGACAGGCATGATGCCCGAGGAGCTGGAGGTAAGTCAGATCAGGTTTTAGACTGAACTCACGGGAGGTTCGTGAGTGAATTCCCTTCCCTACAATGTTTTTCCTTCCCAGGCTGGACACTGAGCTCCCACAGAGCCACATTCGCCCAAACCACTGAGTTGGTTAGTGATGTAGACGATGCAAATCTTATCGGCTTGAATGTTTTTGCACAGATTATACACACTGCTAATAGGTAACATGAATGCCCTACAACAGAAGCTAGCAACGCATGAGCCTGGATCCCATTTCAGTCAGAGGCATTCGATAGCACCTCTGGGTCACTACTTTTTACACCTACCTAAATATTAAGATTTTAGTGACCAAAGGGCAGGGCCAACTTCCTCCCAGATATTTTTCTGTTCAATCAATTTATTTTGGAAGGTTCTATGATCCAGGTGATCCAGGTAATATTAATTGTAGAAGGATTTATACATACTCACATACACAAATTTATTTTAAGATGGGACAAACAAAAGATGTTACTTAAAAAAAAAAAAGAAGCCCGTATACATTTCTAAGTTCCCTGGATTGACCATGTGCTAAAAGGCCCCAGATAAACGGACTCGTAGGAGGCTGCTCCCCACTGTCCTGGGGTCTGCACTCCATTTCTCATCTCCCCTGGCCTTGGTGCCTCTGCTCATCTGCACTCAGGCTGCCCTGACAACTACATTCACCCAAAATACTGCTGCTTTTTTCCCTTTTTTAGAGTGGTTCTGCATCAACATTTGCACGCTTAGCTAGGAGAGAAAGCTCTCCTGTTTACATTTTCCCTCCAAGGATCCTGCCTTAATGCCCCAAGTGCAGAGCAGAGAAGGGAAGGGCAGAGACCAGCCTTTCCTGCAGCTTTCCTTCCCTAGGCCCTACATAAGGGGCTGCACCTGCTGGGCATGTCAGTGGCAGCCTTTGCTCCCCTTTCACTTCATCCCAGGAATACACATGTTCTCTGCGCAGGGTAAGAAAATTGAAGTCAAGGAAAAAAATGTTTTTAACTATGTATGGTGATGGAGATTAAGTAGCTTTACTGTGGTAACCATCTCACAAGATACTCATATATCGAATCATTATGTTGTCCACCTGAAAGTAGTATGTTTTATGTCAGTTATATCTCAATTAAAAAAAAGAAACTAAAGTCAATTAGAGAGTCAAACAAGGTGGTATACAAGCATATGAACACACACCTTCACTTCTAGATTCTTCTCTAAGATTATCTTGAAGAATCCTGTCCCTTTTGATGATAAATTTTATTTTTCTTGCGGAAGACAATTATTAGGAACTAAAGCCCCTAACAAAGGCTCTCTTCTCTTCTATTTGTCCAGTAAATTAAGACATGAGCATTCATCTTGAGTAACATAGGCAGACCCAGCTTTTAATACCTTGCCTAATGGATCTGACCAAGAGGGAAACTCCCAATCCTTAAGTTCATGTCTGTCAAACTGAGGAATGCACTGCCCAGGGGATGGACGTGACAAAGTGTCAGAACACATAAAACCAGTGAGTAAACATGGTGGATATTTAGGAAAAGACAAGCTTAGAGTCAAGTAAAGTTATACTTATACTATGAAACAAAATGCAAACTTTTGTTAATTTCTAGGACAGAGTATAAAAATTCAAATAAATGTTGAGCTTACTACAGCTACCTTTTACTACAGTAACCCAGGCCCCAAAAGGCCTGCCTCTCTCCCTCCACCTTTGAAGCTAAGGGAAGTTTGCGAATCATTGCCTTAAGCGATTACCTATGTGTCCCTCAGGTTTCCACCTCAGCTGTGCATACAAGTCATGACTATTACACACGTATGCAACATGAAATAAACTAGGAAGACAACCCACAGGGGGTGAGCAACAAAATGATGTAAACAATATGCGTATTCTTCTATATTCAAATTGCTTTTAATTCTGAAAGTAATTGTGTCCCTATTAATTCAAAGCTTAGGTTTGACAACCTGCAATAAAAAGGTGGATGTGATTACATAATTAGTTCTACTGCAATATCTTAAAAACCTGGTACACATATACTTTACAGTTATTATCAAAACCTCCAAGAAAATGAATCTGATGCACTTAATGATACATATCATTTTGCACTTGCTGTTCCCTCTGCCTGGTACACTCAGGTCCCTACATTTCTCATTCTTTCTCAATATTCAGATGAGCCCTTCCTAACCATCCCACCTAAAGCAGTCCCTCTTCAGTCCCTCTATAAATACAGTATTATCCTGTTTGTTTCCTTCAAAGCCACTAACACAATTTGTAGCTATCTGGTAGTGATTTACTCTTTTATATATCATTTGTGTACCTCTTCCCAAAAGAACAGGCCAGAACTATGTCTGTCTTATTTATTGCTATATCCTCATCTCTACCGAGTGTCACTCAACAGGAAAACCTGTTCCATGGCATTCTGAAACATTTTTAAGAGTATTTCTCAGACTTCCAGAACTCTAAGAAATTAGCCTGTGGAGCTGTTAAAATCTGGCTCTCTTTTCTTACAAACCTAAAAAGAAACTGAGGCAAAGCAACTCCCCCAAAATCCTCTTATAAGTGAGGGCTGCAAATCAGGGCTGGGGCCAGGACTGGTCTCTCGTTTCCCTGCCTTCCAGTTCGGGGAGCTTTGCAAATCAAGCTGTTGCTTCTTCTAGTCTCACGTATTAGTCCTATAGGACATATAAACCATGTCGAACACATGTGAAGACAAATTGTTTGTTCTTTTTCCCCATAAACTGCTTTTTCTCCTCCACTATAGTGGAGGAAGCACATGTTAAGGGGGTTGACCTTTATGCCATGCACAGAAGAGATACAATCCCATTACAATCCAATCTTGGTTGACGGCATGGCCTGTGAGGCTCCCCTCTGTGGCAGACACGGCCAGAGCAGCCCCCCTGCTCACCACATAAGGTCACCAAGTGTGACTGGAAACCAGAAGTAAATCCCAAACACACTGACATCTCACACATCCAAAAAATAAATTTACTTTGGTAGCAACATACTTCGGTAGCTCTACTTTCCTCAAAGAGATCAAATTTAATCTCAAATGACCAAGAAAAAAAAAAATCCTAGGAAAAGAGATGAGTCACATAAGCAGTTTAAGAGCCTCAACTTACACATCCACTGGGAACTCCTGGAGGAGGACATGGTGACTGGTCTGCAATCAGACCTATCTAGCAAGCTCACAGGTAGCTGGTAACCAAGACACAATATGTGACAATAAAACACTTCCTAACAGAAATGGGGTCTTAAACAACTTCCTTCTGACCTCCTGGACTCTCAGCATCTTGTGGTGGTGAGGGCAAGTTTCTTCCCACCACTGCGCCACAGGCTTGAGGTCATGGCTCAAGATTCACCTCGTCAGGATCCATGGACGGAAGAATCCAGGCCACCCTCTAGCCTACCACAATGGCTGACTCGTCTTCTCTGGGCCAGGATGTTTTTATTATTTTGAAATCAACTGCTTCTTCATGTCTATCTGTCCACCTAGCCTATCACTTATGAACTTAAAGTGACTGAAGGCCAGGATGGTGTTGCTTTATTAACCAAGTGCTAGTGCTGGTGTCTGCTGTCTAGCTGAACTGACAGTCTTCTCCTGGCCAAGACAGTGCTGAAATAAACTACATACTTGTGCAGAACAGGTTTTCTATGCTTAAATTTCACAATCATAAAAATGAGCTCCCAAATATCTGGTGCCATTTAATGCTGGCAAATCTATCTTGGGCATTCATGCCATAATGCTCTTAATTCTGTGTTTTGAAGAAGGAACGTGAAATTTAGTTTTAAAATTAGGCAAGATGACAATACTCAAAAAACAGAAACCTAGAAGTGAGTAAATTATTCGTTCCATTAGTTACAATATTTAGAACATTTACCCAAGCATAACACAAATGTTACTAAGGTCAGTGGATGACACAGTAGTTTTTAAAACCTGTGCCTAATGTGTATATAAAGCAACAGTAGGAAATAGGTAAATAGCTCAATATTTAATCTACACCTGAGAAAACATGCCCTATCGAGCTCCTAAAGACTTCTGGCAAAAACTAAGCAGATGCAGAAAATTACAATCCTATGTACCTCAGGGGTCTTTGAAAATAAAAACAAGAAACAAACGAAAAACCTTTTGGTCATACATTCCAACAGTCGTGAAGCTCAAACAATACTGAATCGCCAACAACTGAATGGCTAGACAAGTCAGACAAAATCTTGAGTAGTCAAAATGAAGCTACACATAAATGCTTTTCAATAAAATTAGTGGTATCCTTACTCTTAAACAAGAAGACCTTTTGTTAAGTTGTCTTATCCTTTACATAATAAAAATTTAAGTTCTAAACAGTATTTTATAACCTAATACCCTGAAAAGTTTTTCCACTCACACATTATTAGTGCATGGGGCTCAAGTGTACTGATTACTACAAAAAAAACCTTATATTTCATTTACGCTACTATTGAAATTTAGACAGAAATGAAAAATTATTTGCAATTCAAATAGACATTGAAAAACAGTATTTAAAAACACAATGTTGAACTCAGTAAAAGTGAATTATTTTGTTAAAGCAAAATTCTTTTTAATATGTTCACTACTGTGCTACTCGGGAAATGTGGGCAATGCCAGGCACTGCTATGTGCTCAGAAACTGTTCCCAGTGACCCTCACCTAGCTTGGGCTCACAATCAGCTGGGCCTTTGGTCGGAGCAAGAAGGTGATAACATCACACTATTGTATTGCATATATGTAAAGGTAAGGCAAGCCACATGTGGCTAACACGGTGATCAGCTTCTGCAGACTATTTATTCTAGTGTATCAGGAAAGCACAAACTTCGACTCCACCAAGAATGGTAGGAGAAGGTGAGTGGACATACCTAGGAGACATGCATATGACATACATCAGTAAATGGATGTGCACGTTTGGCTTTTTCTCAGGTATGAAAAATGATTTCACTAACTTAAGTCAGCATCTCCATTGGGCCTATCAGGTAATGCAGAGGCAAAAGTGAATTTGAGAGAAAGCAAGACAATCTGGGGAAACGTAAATCCTGCTGGCTAATTGTTCATTGTTGAAAAAATGTTTTGTAAAAGGTAAGCCTTCTCCCATCATTTGCATCCTCCAAATTGCTTACAAGTCAGGTGGTTGAGATTATAAATCCTTCCTGGAAATACTGTAAATTGATTTCTTCTATAAGATTTCTTGTCTGAAAATAAATTCATTGACACACATTTCCTTTTTCGGGTTTTCTGACAGGGTGAAATTTTCATCAGACAATTAACTAAACATGTTAATGAAAACAGGGAAACAAAATGATTCCAAAACTAGTATAGGAAGGTATCCTGATTCTTTATAAAAATCAGTATGAAAATTAATGCAACACGTAAACAAATGTATGTAATTTTACTAAAGTGATCTGTTTAGACAATAACTCACACTATCACTGGTTAGTTAATATGGAGGGCGGTAATGCACATGTATCTTTACATATGATGTACTTACATATAAAATATACCTACACTGAAACATTACCCACATACAAAATGATGACAGGTATATCCAGTTTAGAAAGAAAAAAAGAAACTATGCAAGAATAAAAACAGCAATTCTGTGAGGATAGTGGCACTATGTCACACACAAAACACTATGGGTGTTTTTCTTCATCTTTTTACGATATCATCGCATTGCTTTCACAATTAAAATGTATTTTCTTTTGGTTTGGGGCGACACAAACCACTCTATCATTGAGACATATTAAATAATCATAAAAGAATATTAATTTCTATATAAAACCAGTATGTGTTTATAAAATTCATGTTAAGTATGAAACCCACATACCTGAGCCCACCTCTTTTTCCTCTTCTTCGATGTTGTTTTTGATGCTGTCATATTCCTCATCAATGGTCTGGTTCCCACGCATCTGTGATAAAATTCTACGGGCCTTCTGAGTCTGTCCTTTCTGAATAAGCCATCGAGGGCTTTCAGGTAGAAAGAGAAAGCCAAAGAATTGTACAGCTGCTGGAATTGCTGCAAGTCCCAACATGTACCTGCAAAAGGAACCACATGTTAGGGTGAAATCTGGCCTTGTCAGCACTGAGTAGGAATAGTTTGTGTTCACCACATTGGGAATAATAGTTAATGCTAAATTAGAATGATTTCGTGTGTGTGTGTGTCCAGAAAATAGGACATTTTTATACTGTATTGAGAACTCAAAAAATGAGAGAAACCTGATTCTCCTTTGACTCACACAAATTACAATGAAAAAGAATGTGCCAAAGTTCAATAATTAAGTATAGGCCTTCTGATCCAAACACGTCATGTGAAACACCACAGTCACCATCTCTATTTAACTAATACATGTAACTATGAAAAAAAAAATTCTGTATTTTACAATAAAAAATGGGGCTAAGACAAAACTCTGGCATCTGTTTAAAAGATACACTTTTCATTAAGATAAACACCCAAATTTGTTTCTCCGCAGTTATTTCTGCTGTGCAAATGGTTTTATTTGGCCATCAGCCATCACGTTCCCCCTCACTCACTGGGAAGTAGGGGGCCACAGCAGGAGTAAGGTGGACCTGCAAGCAAATTAGCACTATTGAAAGGATAAAAATATGAAAAAGCTGCTCATGTTATTTGTCACCGTCTTTAAATACGTATTCCTATGGTCTGGCAAAATTCTAGAGAGCAAATAAGCGTATCGTTTTAAATCCATCAGAGAAATGACAAAGAGTGATATGAGTACATTAATATGAAAGATCTCTCCACATGATTCTGGCCACAAAGTAATCTCTTTAGGTCTTTATCCCTCAACTGAGGGGTGAGATTAGATCAACTTCAAGGTCTCTTTCAACTGGAAACTTCCATGAATCTAGTACACCTGGACGTTTTCTGTTGCTCTAAGTCCCCTGGGTATGCTCTATGGTAGGTTCACGATGGTACAGCTCAGAAGGCCCACTTCAATTTCTTAACATCCATACGCACTGCTATTTGTGAACCAATGAGAATTCACCTGACTCAATACACTTTTCAAAGCGGTTCTTTTAAGCAATGTTAAACCCAAATTACAGCATCTTTGAAGGCTCCAGATATAGATCTTCTGAAACAAGACCATTATTTTTCAAGCAATTTCATTTTAATTCCAAGAACAGCAGAAAAAAATGTAATTGTTGCATGGGTGTTAAAAATACTTCCCACTCCAAGCAGCAGCTACAGCTAGCTACCAGTGGAAACAGAAACATTAACTAAGACTTAGCAAGTAAACAGTGTTTATGAATGACTTCACTAAATGAATCACCTAGCCTAGAATATTTAAAGAAATTGTCTTAGAACTGTTTTACACTTTAATCCATGATCTGTGAAAATTACACCAATACTGAATCACTGCTTCCTCTACTCACCTACAGAACACATTGTTTTAACCTTCATTTATGTCAATGTACCTTGTATTATAATAAATTATTTCCCTTTCTCACTTGATTGCATATTTAATTTTGCATTCACCACAGCACCAGACAAAGGATCCTGCACACAGTAGGCACTTAGGAAATACTTTATGAAGTGATACAAAAGAGCTATATATATCTAAATTTTCTGTATTAACTGAACAGAAAATAGCTTTGCTTCCCACTTATACAGCAATATTTTATGCAGCAACTCTCCTGGATCACTTAGCTCCACAAACGTACATGCACAGTAATTCCTTCCAATGAAACCATTTGTTACTCTAGACATAACCAGACCTTCTCTTCTGCAGAAGATGACTCATGTAAAGATTTCTGAGGAGTCTTCAGATGAGAGAGAATCCAACTCACCCATATTTGTGGCCTCTTCCCCTTAGGGTGTTAACCTGCATAACCAAATCGGTTACTTAAATGTACGTTTCATTGCTGTAAGTGAACCAAATTTCTATTTGGTTATGTTGTCTCAAAGAAAAGGTTACACAAAACTGTATTGCCAGTTATTTAAAAGAAAAGTGATAAAAAAAGGCAGGCATCAAAGGTACTGGATTAGGGAATAAATCAGAGAAGTCCTAAAGAAGACGTAAGCCTTTGTGTTTTGTTTCTCTATACCCTTCATGGACTTCCCTTCTGCTCTCCCAACCCCCTTCGTGGTGAATCACGATGGAAGGGCTGCACAGAATACTGCAAAGTATTTGAAATGAACATGAAAACGGAGTCATCGTCAGCCCGAAGGGTGCTCACATACTTTGCATTTCACTACTATTTATTCCCAGTGCACAATATACTTAAAAACTAAAAGAGAGAAAAAGGGGGGAAGGAAAGAAAAGGGAAAAGACAAAGAAAAATGCAAATATACACATTAGCCTTTTCTTTTTCATTAAAGTATAGTTGATATACAATATTATGTTGGTTTCAAGTATAAGCATAGCAATTGGACAACTATATACAGTAGGAAATGCTTAGCACGATTAAGTGTAGCTACTCGCTCTCACCATACAAAGATACTACATTATTGACTACATTCCCGATGGTACTTTACATCCCCATGACTTATTATATAATTTAGCCTATGTTTCTAGAATTATAGAGAACAGAATATTTTAGCTCTCCAGCCTTTTGAAATCTGTAAGTCCCAAGAACCTAGGTCTGAAATTCACAATTCAATGCCCTAAGACTAGGGTGGGGGAGGACCTGTGCCGTGCTGCCAACCTTTAAGGATATGAAAGCCTGATTCCAAAGACTAGTCAGTATAAGACATGTTTTATACATTTACATCCCAACATTTCTCTTCTAAAAGCAAAACAAAGGAGCCTATTTTATTTTAATTACTTTTCATGATAAAAATATTTTGATAGGAATAAACTTACATGGCTCTGTAAAGACCAAATACACAAGATCAGAAGTAGCTGTGGTTTATGACGGAGAGAGCCCAGGAATAGACCTGGGTCGCACTTCAGCTCTGGGCATACTAACCACAAAGCCATGGTCAAGTTACCTGACATTTTAATGCACAGGTGACAATGTCTGTTTCATAGTCCTGCTGGGAGACTTAAATGAAATCATTCAGTTGGTACCTAGAATGGAGAAGATGCTCAACGAAAAGTGTTCTTACCTCCACAACTCCCTCCCCTGTCAATCAGTTCAATGTAACTCGCCTGTTGGGTTTCCCATCCACCACAGCGGTCAGTAGGTAGAACTAACCAATTTCTTCCCTGAGGAAAAACCATTCCTCCAATGATGTGCAGACCAGAACATAGGAAAAATAAATACGAGGCTGCTTTGCTGTGGTACTGATGCAAATTTCATCATGAGTCTAAACGAGAACTCTTTGGGGTTCGTTAAGGAAGCATGAGGGACTCACCATCAGCCCTGTAGATCCAAGGAAACCAGAACCCGGAAGATTGACAGGCCAGGGCCCTCGGCTCTGACACACAGCAGCCCTGCTGCTAAGGGAGGTCCCACAGGGCCCTCGGCAGCTGCACGGTCATCACCCAGGAGGCGGCTTTTAAAACACACCAGGGTCCAGTCCTCCCACCCAGTGATTTTGACTTACTGGCCCAGGCTCTGGGCCCAGGGAATTCTATGTTATTAACAGCTCCCCCAGTGGAGCTAACTTGCACTGCGAACCGCAGATTCTGGTGCTTTAGAAACCCAGGTGGGGAAAGCGAACAATAGGCACCCAAGGTCCACACCAGGGGGCCGAGGCCCGTCATCTCGTGGAGGCAAGAGTGCAGCCAGCTGACACAGGCCCGGGCGATGCAGTCCCGAGGCCCAGAGCATCATGGCCACTCACCAAAAGCTACCCCTGACTCTGAATGGAAGTTCACAAGTGAGCTGTTTTCTGACCCAGCTGCCAGTACCTGCACCTGCCCACCAGAAAGCTAACGGGGGGCCTCAAATAAGGGGGGAACCCAAGTAGTGAGCAATGCTGTCGAACGGGGTCCGCAAGGGAGACAAGCCCGTGTGTTTCACCTCAGCTCAAGCTTTCTTCCCAGTGCCAACGAGATGCCCCGTGAGGGGAGCCCTTGCACTGGTGGGTGCCAGCCCTGCCCCTGCCCCTGGGGCCGAGCGCCTGGGGCCATCAGCTGGCCAGGTGCCCCGGACAGCACTAAACAGGGGCTTCCCTGAACTTTCGCCAGCGTTCTGGTTTTAAAGGAAGCACGCTGCTCTCACCTATGAGACGAAAGGCAACATCCTTTAATATGATGGCCACTTAAGACACAGAACTTTACATTGGTAACTGCCCCTTCTTGGAACTGATAACATGGTCTACCAATAACATGATAAACATGTTACTTATACCCTAGTAGTTCCACAAGGGTGATTATGCTCCAGATATGTGAGAATCTATTTGTACAAATGCAGCTTGGAGATGTAATTTAACAGCAGTAACAGCGATGGTAAAGCTAATCCACAGCACTAGTCGCTATGCACCAAGCCCTGTCCAAAGGGCTTAAGACACCTTAACCCACTTATCTTCACAACCTGAGAGGTGTGTGCCATTATTACCCCCATCTTAAAGACAAAGGAGATACAAGGAAGATATAGAACTAGAATGCACTGGAAGTAGGATGAAAATCTAGCTAGTCTGGCTCCTACAATAAATGTTCATTGTATGTCAAGCTATAGTGGACATTTAATGATTAGCTAAGGTACTTCTGCAGAAATCATAAAACGGAACATTATTTTACCTTAGCCTCATGTTTAAAGACTTTGGAGGATCCCTTTTGGAGTTTTATGGCTCATTCACCTCTGCTCAATGCAGTAAACCCTGCAGAATAGCAGGGCAAAGGGGCTAGGTGGGAGCGGGCAACACCCCCAATTCTATAAGCCCAGCTGCACAGAAGCACCCGCTGGGATGGGGGATGGCAAACTAGACACAGACCTGCTAGTGTCAAGCGGAACAGCTCCTTATTCTCATGACACCAGAGGGTTACTATGAAAGTCGTTGATTATTAATTAAAAGAAAACGTCTCATTCGACTTGTACTGCTTACTCTGAACACGGTGCCAAAGTGAATATTTCATTTTCCTCTAGTATACACAAGTGAACTAAACAAGAAAAATACAGGTAACAAAACAGTCAATAGTTTATAAGATGTTTGGGAGCAAAAAAACTGACTTGAGATGTGATCCTGTTAAAATATTTCACATGAAAGACATGGTGAGTCTTAGGTTGCTTTCCTCTGTGCTTTGTTCTTCCGTCTCTGTCTCCCAGAGGCCCCCCACGCCTCCCCTCTCCTGAAAGGGATATGTGGGAGTGAGGTAGAGCATTCTGCACCCACGTTGTTTCTCTTCTCCCCTCTCTTCTTTTTGTCCCTTAAATCCCCAAATGATGTGGAAAGATTGCCAGTGCCATACAGTGAAAGCACTTTATGATTTATGGTTTTAATTGTAAGTCAAGCTGTAACAAAAACTACCAGAGCTGGGGGAACTGTATTACCATGTGTTATACTTAAATTGTATGCAATTGTTTTTATAGCTCTTGAAGTGCTGAATTCTACTAAGGGAAGACGCTTTTTACACTGAGCCCAGTTACCATCATAACAGGCCCACAGAGCACGAGGGTATCTACAGGCCAACACTCGCTGCCCTACCTGTCTCCCAACCGCATGTTGTCTACGGTTTACATTTTCAAACCAAATCTCCACCTTTTTTTTTTCTAGCCACAGAAAATCCTGATATTTTACAAAACACCAGGATTAACTCAGTGACAAACTCTAAAAATTTGAGCACAATGAGAGTTTTTAGCAATAATCTCTAATGTCCAACACTCTTATAATAAATTGAAAAATACCAAGCAGCAAAACTGTGCTCAGGATGCCAGAGTTTTAGTCCCATCCTGTCTTCTAGCTTGCATTTCTGCATGTGCCTGTTTGCTATCAGCTCACGAATCATGTCCATGTCAGCCCATTCTCAACAACTCAAATAAGTCAGAGGACTACCGTGAATATGAAGATGCTGTGCCTTGCTCTTTAAAACGCCACAGTTCCAAACTGGAATCCGTTCCCAAAGAACTACAAAACAAACTCAAAACCTTTGTTTTTCCTGAAACAGTTCACTGAAAATAAAAGGGGCTAGCTGTTAGAATCAACAAGTTCTCTGAAAATTTTCCCAAATAAAGATTTACTGTGTTTGCCTGAAAAGCGAAAGCTGGATTTCTTGTGATCTGAGTTGTTATTCAACTGTTTACCCAGCAAACATCTCCTGAATGTATGTTAAATGCCAAACTCTACGTCAATCATTCAGAATCCTGAATAAACTTAAACACAGAGTGTAGGGTTGTGTAAATCTGAACCTCCCCCCACCACCTGTCTCCACCCCTAAAGAAACCTGGAACTTTCCAACGATCCTTACTGTTATACTCTGTTTAAGCTAGTGAAACATTTTGTGCTCAAAAAGATACAAGGGGCATGGGGAAGGCAGTATAGCACAGAGTAGACAAGTAGTGACTCTATAGGATCTTACTATGCTGATGGACAGTGACTGTAATGGGGTATGTGGGGACTTGATAATAGCAGGAGTCTAGTAACCACATGTTGCTCATGTGATTGTATATTAATGATAACAAAATTAAAAAAATGAAAGTGAAAAAAAAAAGGGTATAATACAAACCCGTCAAACCACATCCATTGTCCTTCAGCCCTCCAGCCAGAAGTACCCAACATCACTGTCTAAAGTTCCTATGGATACTGAGTTTTTTTTGTATACGTCTCATATACTTACATAATAATCACAAGTGATCCATTACTAAAAGACCTCTATTATTGGATTCATGAAAGAAATGGTTAACATATATCAATTATAGGATGTTTACATGATAATCACCAAACTATGATTTATGTAATATGTTACTACTTAATGAAAAAGTTTTAGATGCAAACAGATAGCCCTGAATGTAGCCACCTGCTATTATAAAACTCAGTTGATAATGTATTTTTCAGTTTTGGTTCATGACTCACAACTCATAACAAATTAACTGATAAGAAATTAAAATAACAAATTAAAATAACTCAGGCTGGTGAGTTAATTTTCCTCTACCATCAAGGACCATGAAGAATATAAACACTGATAACTGATAACACCAAGATAACACCATGCAACAAAATTTTATTCCTAAGGAATGGGCCTTCTGGGGTTTTAGTGGAAAGCCTGAGCTCTTAGCCCCTCTCACGTAGCCAGTTTCAATCGCCAAAGATGTCACTCCTCTTATGGGCTGGAAATAAAATCCATCAGCTTTTACCATCTTCTACTTGATGCTTTCTGCAGGCTTCATGGAATCTCTCCTGTATATTCATAGTTCAGAGGTCAGTAAAACATTTACGGCAAATAATATTAAGATTTGTAGGCTTCCTTCTCTCTATATTATTCTTTTCCTGGATTGTTCCCCCTTGAATTCCAGGGGCTCTGGCCACCCCAAACTCTAGCCACTGACACAGTAAGCCAACAAAACTACTTTTCAGCTTAAATTCTAGCTGCCCAGCATTGTGGTTTGAGGGAAAAAGGGGAAAAGCCATGAATGTAGTTCTCACCATAAGCCATTTCCTTATGGATCCCTTAAGGATCAATTCCCTCTGTTCCAACCTACACTTGGAGCTGGAGCTCACTGGTGTCTTAAGTAGTTTTTTATATTCTGTCCATGGTTTATAGGGTTATCTACAAGGGAGATCAGTCTTATACAAACCACTCTCATTAGCAAGCCATAGTATTTTTTACTTGGAAAATTCAGATAACTGAATGGAAGGGCAATTTTTATTGCCAACTTCAGATATGAGATACAGAGAGTCAACCTAAGATTTTCTGGAGATAACAGCAAACAATACCTAGTAGTATTTAAGAGTTTGTACATATGTTCACAGCCATTAAGTCAGGCGATCCTAACAATACACCTTGTGACCGCTAAGCATTAGCTACATGAGGATATTAGAGCTTAGATACATTAACTCCTGCTGTGAAAGCAAGTTGTAAACCTGTTCCTCCCACTGTACTATGATGTCTTTATGATAAACAGCCCTGTGTCTTAATTCTGTCAATGAAAAAACTACAGATATCTTCAGCATTAAGGTATTTATTTGTAACTAAATCCACTTTTCTTAAAATGGTCACTTCACCTCCTGTATTTTGTATGGAGCCAAACACCACCGCTCTATCGGCACTGAATTATAAGAACACTTTCCCAGCATAAATTTGCTTGGAGATATCACTCTCTTTTCAATATAATTCTGAAAAGCATCTTATTGACATGGTTTTTAAAATTGTAAACTATGATGGAAGAGGGAGACTCATTAACTTTTTCATACCAAAGTATTTTGATTACTTTAAAAATTATTTTCTGAGACTTTCAATAAGCAAACCCAAACCCAATATACTGTTAAAGAAAGGCAATGGGTGAAAGTTTATTCATACCCACTGACAACTACCACAGCCCTCTGCCCTCCTGCCCTAAACTTTCATAGCTGCGCAACGTGACTGGCTCTTACACACTACAGGGCTTCCAAAAAATGTATTTCATCTAGAACTTCCCTCTCCCTCACAATTCCTAGGACTGACTGTTTTATTCATGAAAGAGTCAGCTCAAATATCTTTTATCTATGGGCAAAGTTGTGAAGCTAAGTTAGTCACCCCCCGAGAGCTCCCATGACATTATCCTTTATTTAATGAACATGCTGATGAAAAGTCTCTCCCTTAGACTCTGAAGGGCTTGAGGACAGAAACATTTCTTACCTTTCTATCTCTAGGACCAAGCACAACAGTACAGCGAGTCCCCAAAATTTTAAGTGACCGAATGATTTCCATACTAACGGAGGTTCCCAAGAGTGACACCTCACTGCCCCACACTGTATTCCAGCAGCAGCCTCATCAATAGGTTCCCTGAATCAGTCCAAGAGCCCCAATAAATTCTGGGCATCGTGTCATATGACTCCTTGGCTCGCACTGCGGCATGCCCTGCTTAAAAAATAATAGCCTCCCTTTGCCTGCAGATAAAAAAGTTGGAAACCTCTAGCCTAGAAGTCACAGACCTCTAGAATCTGGCTCCAATCTGCCAGGCACATTGCCACTTCAGTTTCCAACCTCCTGTTCTGCCCTCGCCCGGCCTCCACACTGCCCCCTTTCTGCCTCTGTCTACCCGCTGACCCTTCAACGCTCAACACAGGTTTCACAGAGTCTGTGAATTAGCCTGAAGATACTCCAGAAAATCCTCTCAGGGAGCTGCTGCTATAGCACTGACACTTTGTGCTTCTCTTTCAACACATACTGCCTCAAATTTTACTTCTTTAGCCAAAAGAAGAAAAAAAAAGCATCGTGGAAATGACAAGAACCGTGAGAACAGCCAGCACACTCAGACACCTGCCAAGTGGTTCTCCACAGGCCAGTCAGGTGGAATAAGATAGCCCGGTTTTAAAAGATTAAACCTGAGAATAAAGCAAACGACAGGAAAGAGAAGAATGTAGCCCCTCTACAGACATACCAACCTTATTCACAGAAATCTTGTGATGGTTGACTTAATTATAAATAGAGGACCACTCACTTAAAAACCAGTGATGTCCAAGAGAAAAGGACAAAAGGTATTCTGAAACCCAGAGAGATGCGTTATTTTGAGGGATAGAAATTTTCATGAGCTTAGAAATGAATTTTCTTTCTCTGACTTTCAAGCTCAATAAGAAACACTTAGGATTAATAATTTAGTTTCTCAGCTCTCTGTGAAGTGTATGTATTCCTCAGTGTAAATTAATGAATTGGCATTTAGATTTATAATCAATATCTTTTTATTTTAGTTAAGAGTCCCTTTCTAGAGCCCAATCAATTCAGCTCAGCACACTAACAATTTATTGAGCATTTACAATGTTCCAGGCCCTTTACTAGATCTAAAAATGAGTACAAAGTCAATGACATTCAGGAGCTCCAAAGTGAATTAGAGGAGACAGGTAAATAAGCAACAAGTTCAAAATAAAAGGAAAGCTATGTACAAAGACTTATGAAAGGACAGAGGGACAGGGATAGCTTCCCATGATATACAAGAAGAGATTTAAAGGAGGAACAGCAGTAAACTGGCACCGGGTAAAAGGACATTATGGCTAAAGCGAGCAGAGGGGAAAAAAACAAACATGAAAAAGATGTGATTGGTGGATTGGGGGTGAGGTGGGGTGGGGTGGGGTGTGTGTGTGTGGGGGGGTGTGTGGATAACACTATATAATATACAGGTGGCATGGTTGTTGTACAGAGGAGGAGGGAGGGAGGCAACAATGAGTCACAAAAACCTAAAAAGGCAGGCATGGTTGGATCATGGAAGCCATCTTAGAGCTTGATATTTTTCCTATAGGAAACGGGGTGGCTTTGAAGCATTTTAGCAGTGGCATGCCCAGATATGCGTTTTAGGCAGATCACCGTGGTGGCCACTAAATTCACTTTCTTTTATATTTATTGAGAGCCTTCTATGTGCCGGACTTTAATTCAACAATTTTAAAAAGCAATTTAAATTTAAAAAACAAAGAAAGCTGTTGCTTAAGGTGTAGTGAGTAAATCTCACTATGTTCAACAAGATTAAAAAATATTAGCACTGAAAGGGCAATGAAAAAACTTTATATCATTAATATTAACTACCAAAATACTTTTGCTATCTTTATAAGCACATATTAGGTAAAAATAAAATCTTCCTCAACGTCATTTGTCATCAGGGAAATGTGATTCAAAACCACAACAAGATGTCACTTCATACCCACGAAGAGTATATAATCAAAAAGACAAATAATAATGAGTGTTTACTGGGATGTGGGCAACACAGAGTTCTCATCACTGTAAGTGGCAGTGCAAATAGTGCAGCCACTTTGGAAAACAGTCTGGAAGTTCCTCAAGAGGCTAAACATAGTTACCTGATATGACCTCGCAGTTCAACATCCAGGTATATACCCAGGGAACTGAAAACATATATCCACCCAGAAAGCCCTACAAATGTTCATAGCAGGATTACGTATAGTGGCCAAAAAGTGGGAAACTCAAATGTTTAACAACTGACGAGTGGATAAACAAAATGTGGTATATCCACGTTATTCGCCAATGAAAAGAAATAAAGGAGATGCCTTACCTCAGAGATACTGTGGGTTTGGCTACAGACCACCGCAGTGAGGCCGATTCTACCACAAAGTGAGCCAATGAGCGTTTTGGTTTCCCAGTATATACAAAAGTCACGTTCACACTGCACTGTGTCTATTAAAGGTGATATAGCATTATGTCTAAAAGAACAATGTACAGACCTTCACCGAAAAATACTTTATTACTAAAAATTGATAACCATTATCTGAGATTTCAGAGAGTCATAATCAGTGATCACAGATCATCATCACAAATATAATAGTAATGAAGAAGTCTGAAATATTGTGAGAATTACCAAAACATGACACAGAGACACTATGCAAATGGTATTGGAATAAGTGGCCTCAAAAGACTTCCTGGACACAGGGTTGTGTTAGACCTTCAATGCGTAAAAAATGCAGAATCACAAACCAAAATAAAAATGAGGTCTGTGTGAACTGATGCATGCTACAATACGCATGAACCTTGAAAACATGTTAAGTGGCAGGAGCCAGTCACAGAAGACCACATATTGGTACGTGAAACACCCAGAGTAGGTAACACTACAGAGACAAAAAGTAAATTAATGATTACCTAGAGCTGGGAGGAGCTGGGAGGTTGTGGCTGACAGCGAGGGGTAATGAAAATGTTCTAAACTTGATTACAGTGATGTCTGTACACCTCTGTGAATATACTCAAAGCTACTGAATTGTACACTTCAAATGGGTAAATTGAATGATAAGTGAACATCTCAGTAAAGCTGCCTTTCAAAATCTAATCTTTAATGATTATATCTTCAAAATCCTTATTCCCCTTGTCTCATAAAACGAGATGGCATCTTTCCCAGCATGGAATATATTATACCACCGAAGTGCTAGAGAAAAGCTAATGATCAATCTTCTACTAGCAATCCTTTTTTCTAGAAAAACTAATCTTCCAGTTGTTCACCAGAAAACAACTTATATCTATGATATACCTAAGCACTAAGAGGACAGAAGCTTTGATATGTCAGGCACAAAAGGTGAGGTAGCCTTTCATTATCACAAAAAAATCTAAGAAATTTTTGTCTCATTAGTTTCATCTTCTATATGTCTCAATCTGATTGCTACTGTAAAAATTATCAATAATTATATTGTAGATTATTAACTTTTGGAAGCAGAATAAAGAAGTGGTTAGAAATCGAAGATGAAGAATTGGCTCTAATCTCTGCCATGAAATAGCTTTATAGCTTCAGGCAAATACTTTCCTTCTCTGAGCATTTTTTTTAACCTGCAAATTGGGACTAATACCAGTCCCATCAGCCTCAAAACTGTTGATTAGGATCAAATGATATTCACTGACAGGCTCTAAAACTGTTCATCAGTATAATGTGAGCTAGCAAATCTGGGACCCTGGGTATGTAGATGGCATCAAATGTTTAGTAACTTGAAGTAGTGTTTCACAGGCAATAAAAGTCAAAAAGGGAAATTTAAAAAAAATGCAAAAATAATGAAAGCCTTGGAAGGTTTACTTTTACTTTATAATATATGAAAATAGGAGTATGAGAAAGAAATTATATATGAAACATGCGGTCTCACACTTTTCATAAGAGTTTTGAAATATACTGTCCCCAAAATTGATGAATTACCTATTTATATAATTTTGAGTAAGTTGTATTGCTGAGAATTCTAAAGTTGGAGCTAAGGTAGCACTCGAATCTTTATCTGCTTGTACCCAGCCACACTCTTATTAGCCCTCAGATGAGGTAAACATACTCCCAAGGATGTTAAATAATGGAAGAGATTAACACAGAAAATTCACCTGTAAATGTAAACATGTTTGCAAACAGACATAGATAAATGTGTAATTGTGCAAACAGTAAGTGGGTTCAAGTGATCTGGCATGTTAGTACATTGGTCTGAACACCAGCCCAAGTGAATTTCCCATCCTCTTATTTTTTCATACCTGGGTCCTCCAGGAGTGTGGGAAAAGTTCTCACAGGTGTTCTATTTGTTACTGCAAATATGTGGCTCCAACTTCAGCAGGGATCCCATGGTTATTTGGAAATCATTTTTGTGTCTAGTCTTCTCCTTCTTGTACCTTCTATAGCAGATATAAAGATCTAACATTTTTCTCTCAGCCTCTGTCCTATCACCCCCAAGCCCCATCAATACAAGTTAAGAAAACAACACACACAATGCATCTTCCTTCAATCTCTCCTTACAACTTATCTCTTATTTATTCATCAGAATAGTAAATAATAATGTGATTCATCACTTATTCAGTATTTGCTATGTGCCAACACTAAGCTGAATAGTCTACATATAATAATTAACTTGGATCCCACAAAATCTTACAAGGTAAGTACTTCGGTTCCACTTTTTTCAATAGTAAAAGCGAAGCGTGGGGGCGATGAGTAACCTGCCCATGGTTCGTGGCTAATGAGTGGTAGAAAACAGATTTGAATCCAGGCTTCTCTATGTCATCCCACCTCTGAAAAGCATTCTTAAACCTGTCCCAGGACCTCCCCTTCTACACAGGGACACCCCATCCACAAATTATTGTCCCTACTCATCTTTGTCTCTAACCAGTACCGATAAAGGTTATCTAAATTGTTATACTTAACTCAAAACCATGGCTTATGTACTTTATGTCCTTTCATTTAAAGACAGATTTACATATGCCTATATTAGTTACATAAGTAAATATTTTTAATGAAATGTAAATGGATTTAGATCTCCTTAAAGGCATGGAGTTGAAAGAGACACTCACTTTCACTGAGCTCCCAAGAAAACCTCAAAATATCAGGATGTGCTGCTAACAGCTATCACTCCCTCTTTCTGTTCATGCACAGAGTGCAAAGGCAAGATGACGTTTCCTGTTTCTTCAATTTTCCAGGATTTTTCACTTTGGCACACACTCATTCCTTCAAAGATAGAAAGTAGCTTAGCAACATCTGCAGACTGAGCTGATGCCGTAAGGGCTGTGTCCTCCCTTTAACGGGCCTGGCAAATGGGGGCCCCTAACCAGCTTTGATGACTTTTCTCACATGACTTTTAATAAAACTTCATCAGGCTAAGTCTTTAATGGCTCATCCTAAGCCACAGGATTTATTGTGCTGCTTCCATAGAAGTTTAATCCCTACATCCACATTCCATTGAACCGTTTTTGTTCAGCAGCTCAGATAAATTTCAACACTATAAGCACATGCAAACAAGTATGAGAGTCTGCCTGGCTCAGCAGTCAGTCCCCAGCACCTGCACAGACTGGACGTCCAGTAACCATTTGCGGTAATAAACAGGTGGCAAGAAAACAGCTTAGAGAATATTGTGTGACCTGTTGTTTTGAATACTATAAAGTGTGATATCAAAATCCAGAGCCTATAATATCTTTAAGCTTTAATGTAAGAGTAGTTTGTTTCTCTAACAGTTTAAAAAATATTTTAAAGCAGTTTTAAAAATATTTTTCTCTTCCATTTTGACTCAAAATAAGCCAAAGAGTGATCAAGGAATATGTGCATTTTAAATTTACATATATATGACATCTTTCTATATAGCTAAATCTATACCTTTGAAGACTAGGTTTTCTTTCATTCAGATCAGAATGCAGTTCCCTACATCAAAAGGATAGTAGTTACACCTGCAGTTCATAACCAGCTTGTCAATCACTGATACAATTCCAGAACACCATGCATATTTACTGCTGCATTCATTTTTAAACAAATATTGCAAAAGATTACACACAGTGTGAGAAATGTCACTTAAATGCTAAAAAACCTGGTAAATATCAATTCTTAAGGGCTAGTTCCTTGTCTACCATTAAAATTAATATCAGCTTCTTGTCCACTTTCCATTTTTCTGAATATCAACCATTTACCAATTAGTTACAATGATGTAAAATCCCCAGGTAATATTTTTCCTCTCACAGCTCAATTCTTTTCCCATCCTCTAAAATCAGTGATTTATTTGCAAATGAAATATAAGCACTATGTACAGACCTCCATCCATCCTTTTGGAGATAACTAAAGGCTCCGTCAACAACACTTGCAAAGAATTGGCCTCCGGTGATGAAGAGAGTATTAATGGTGACTAATCGACCTCTTAAGTTGGGTGGTGAGACCTCGGCAATGTACACTGGGACCGTCATAGAAGCAATGCCTGCAAAGAGACCGTGAGAACTCAGCGTAAGATATCTGCTCAACATTTCTGCATTAATGTTAGACTAAGGCATACACACACAGACATGGACTTGGTGTTCTACCTTAAACAAAGCTTTACCACATATGTAAAGACTCCATTTATAACTAGTGACCCCTGCAGATAAGACACATGTGAGATACCAATCTCTGAATATCATTTTTCATATTACCACTTCAACACCTACCAATTAAAATACTTCTAGAGATCTCAGATAACTTCAGAATGCATGTAAATATGCCTTAAAATAGTTGAGGGCTAAACACAGGAAAATACTCTCTAGATAAACTATAACTATTGAAATATTTTTAGTCGGTATGGAAATGTAATGAGACCATGGTGAGAATAAAAAATTATCCCAGAGTACATATTAACTATTCAAAGTCATCATTCCCAGTAGACACACCAAAACTTTGGTTTACTAACCAAAAATGGGCTTATTAATAAGAAATCCATATATTAAATCACCTTATTCAATTGCCTAGGTGTATATTCCAGAAAGAGCTTACAATGGACAGTACTTTGGGAATTTAGAGTCTTCAAAAACTGATGATCTTAACCAAAAAAAGAGATGGTTCTATGCCTAAAGTATATTTGGCTATATCTGCTTTAAAGTTTTTTTCTATCACCTGTATGGCTTTTAAAAAAGTTTTCATAAGGATGGCCTAACTTTACCCACCCGACTTACTAAAAGGAAAACGAGTTGGGAAATGGTCCTCTCTCTTCAAAATCCTCCAAGTGATCCTGTGTTCACCGTATATTTAAAAAACTGCAGTTCTATCATGCACAACTTTAAACCAACCCAAAATTATTTCTTAAAACAAAATCTCGGGCTTGATGGCCCTATAGAGCTCACATCCCATGGTTATTTCCCATTTCCAGATACATCTGTTCAACCTAACACTATTATCTAATCAGTACTCACTGAAAGCTCAGTGAAAACAAGTAAGCAAAGCCAGACTACCTAAGAAAAGGTAACCTTTTTATATCTGTAGTTACCACACATCAGTTCCTTGGCAGAAGGGAAGTGGGTGCATAACAGAGCCCTGGAGAATTGCTCTGCATGAACTGATCTTTATGATGGCAAAAAGCAGCCTGTCTCACAGGCAGCGGTGCTGAGCTGGTGGCTAGGTTTTCTGTGCAAAGGCTGCAGAAGGTGCCATTTCCTACATTCTATACTGGAGGAGGCATTTCTCTCATCTCAGTAACTGTAGTAGTGGTGCTTCTCAGTAATGGACTTGTGTCTGTTTACGGGCACTATAAGTCACAGAGCTGTCCTGTATCTCCCTCCATCCCAAGAGGCTCCCCTCCACCAAGTGCTTTGGACTTCATGGTATTTATGCGATGAACTAAACTCCCCCTGGATGCCACAACTGTCTCCAATTACACCTATTTTAAATAGATTATTGCTCAAGTTTTATTTGCTTTGTTCTACCTTTGAAAAAAGCAAGTGGACAGACAAGATTTATTTAAGTGATAGATATCTGCTTCTGGAACATTCACTGTGCTGTAGAACACCCGGGAGGAGGTCACCAAGCTCGTACCCAAGGTCAGACCATAAGTCTCAGAACGACAGACTCTTAATTTCTACCCATGTTATTTGCTACTTGTAGTGCCTGTCAAATAAATGGTGATGATGAAAAGAATCATGCTTTTATGAGTTTCATAAAACAAGCATGTGTTAGTAGACAAAGTCTGAGAAATCTTTAAAATTAAATCAACACCTGAACAGCTGAAGTTTCCATCTGACTGCTGCTACTCATATAATAGCACAGACCCTCCTAAATAGGCCTCAACTCACTTGGAAAGAAGGAACGTTTGTTGCAGATGTTGACACGTTAATTATATATTCTTCTTAGTTCCTTTACAATTAGAACATCTCAATAAACTTTCCAAAGTCAGACAACACTAACTGATTGGATTTCTTCTTCTGCTTCGGTCTGGCTGTAACAGGAATTCATTCGCTCTCTTTAGCCAGAGCTCCTCACTCCACTGTCCAGTCAACAGATTTGAGCCTGGAAATCAGGGCTGTGGTTTTGGGCAGCACATGCTTGTCACGAAGCCCACAGATTTCACTTGATAGCAAATGCAGAGATGTCCTCGGGCCCTCAGAGAGGTTGATTATTAAAAACAGACACCATAATGTTGGAAAGTAAGAGGTAATGGAAAGGGGAAAGACTGAAGAATTATACAAGACAGACTCTTTAGACTTAGATTTGGAAAGAACCCTAAAAGATCTGTCATTGAATAAGAGTTCACATCGACACTCTTACAACTGCCTGCATTCTATTAGCTATTCAGAGACTGATTATTTAATCCTCAGAATGTCCTATAAAGGACATATAATTTATCCCCAGTTTACAGACAAGAACCTTATCCCAAGTCACATGATAAGTAGGAGAACCAGAATTTGAACCAGATGGCAAGATTCCAGACCCAATATTGGAAGAACCACAGAGAAGGTAGGCTCTAGAACCCATGGGTTTAAATTCCAGCCTTGTCACTTAGCAGTGGGCTAAGACAGACAACTTACTAAACCTTTCTGAGTCTCCAGTTCCTTTATATAATGTGAAGAATAAAAGTAACACCTTCACAGGCATTGAGATGATCCAGTGAGTTAATAGAGTAAAGGCATCTATAATTGTTCCCAGCATACAGAAAGCAGTCAAGACTGTCAGCAATCATTTCTTAAAATTGTTATAGCTCTGGTTATGAGGCATTATGACTTTTTTGATTCAGTTTGACCTGTGTTGGCATTATAAGGATGAATATAAGTCAACAAAATAGGGCCCCTGCTATGAAGGAAGCCACACACAGCCCTCCTCACAAAAACATACGATCAAATAATTTCAAAATACCATGGTAAGAATCACACTGGGTTCCACCTTGTGATGCCAACAATGATTAGCTAGAAAAGGCTGGGAAGATGATTCTGCAGAGAAGAGCATGAGCTTAAAACAATAGGATGTGGGGTTTTCTCAGAGGTAAACAGGAAGTTGTAAAGCAGAATATGTGCAGAGACAGGGGCAGACAGAGCCCAAGTCACAAAAGCAAAAATCTATCAATCAGTAAGTGTCCCTCAGACATGGGATGTGAGTGGGTGCAGTGCTAAGCAATGGGACACAGTGCAGCAGGGGACAGACACGTCCTCTGTCCTCATGAACTGTAGGGTCTACTGGGCAAAACATGTTTGAACAAGCAAGCTAGATTTCAAGCATGATAGTTCTCACCAAAGGGGAAGAGGGAGGAATATGAGCCTATAGCAAAGGGACTGGCCCACCCTGGGGAGTCAGAGAGGCCCCAGATGAGGAGGTTATATTTAAGCTGAGGTGTCTGTGTAAGCTAGCAGGTGGTGGGGAGGGTGAGAGAGACTTCAGATCACCAGACCAACTTAGACAGAGGCCTTGAGGCAGGAAGAGATGCATCCTGCTGAGGAAGGGGAGACTATTTCTATAGACATCAGCAGAGATCAACCAGACTATACAGGATCTCAGAGGCCACCATAGGATCCTGGGACTCAGCAGCCTTTGAATAGTGTAAAGAAGGACAGGTGCATCGGATTCATGTTTTTAAAGGAACATTCTAGTTGGAGTTCGGAAAACTGATTGCAGGGGAGCAATAAGTACAGTGGCAGCAGTGGAGTGAAAGGGAAGAGTCTAGAAGGTGTGCTAAGTACCCAGGCCAAAGAGACTATGGCTGGAACATGAAGGATGAAGAGAGAAGAACTCAAGGATGACGTTCAGATGTCCAGAGTAAGCAGCTAGGAACACGATGGGTACTTCGTACAAAGCAAAGGGATGCTGGAGGAGAAGCAAGTTTGGGTGGAAGATAACAAGGTTCAAGTTTTAGACACGTTGAGTCAGAGATGCTCTGGGAAACATACAGTAGAGAGCAAGTGGACCACACTGTAGGTGTGCTGGGAAAAGATCAGTTACACCTGAATGTTCCCAGCCTCCCTGGTTCTCCTACCCAAGAGTCTCACCAAAATAACCAACGAGAGACATCTCTCATCTCCAAGGGACAATTGGGTCTTTGTCACCCTAGTTCCTGAGCTGTTATCATGCTTCACAAAAAAGGCCGAAGAAGAAAATATGGCTCAAAGATCTGGCTTGTGGGGAGAAACTCGGGATCAGTATAGTAAAAACGGGAGCCAGTGATACAGGAACTGACTGAGGCTTATGGGGTGGGTGTACAGATGAGATTGTAAGAAATATTGTGGAGTTATAACCTATGCATTACTATAATCTTTAAGACACAAGAGTAGTATCACTATTCAATTGCTTCTGGTTGCTGGACTCCATCTCTTCCAATGCAACTCAAGTGAGACTGGACCCCGTTGGGTTTCAGAGCTATACAAGTACCTATAGCTTAGAGGATGGTCCTGTGGGGAGGCTGCACATAACTGAAACCATGGGAACTGAGGAGATCACCCAGAAATGGAGAATGAGAAGAATGCCTCGGATTGAGTCCTGAAAAATTCCAGTATTTATGGGACTTGTAGAGGAAGAAAGTCAGACAGAGCAACCAGCAAGGGTGACCACCTTACCCTAGAAAATATTTTCCAGTCTTTTGTGTTATATTTTGTATTATCATGTAAGGTTATCCTGTCAATATGTAGGCAGGACAGATATCATTCATTATTCCCCTTAGAAAAAGTAAGGAAACTCAGCCTTGGAGACAGAGTTTTTCAGAAAGTCACATAGCAAGTTAACGTCAAACAGGTCTCACAGATTCAGGTTCCCTTGGACATGATGCTCAAGGACACAAGGCCACGTCTCTGTTTAGAATGTGACCCTTTTGAAATTTCTCAGACTTTCTTTTTGGCCCTATCACCTTAGCTAGCACACATTAACTTCTAGGGGCAGGAGGGTTTGATCTCCCCCCGCCCCTACTGCCCACTCTGTGACTTACTGCCCACCAGGCATCATGTTAAAGAGCTCAAATTAGTAAGTAAAAGGAGAACTGAATGTGACTAGTTGCATAATTTTGAGCTAAACAAGTTTAAATCCATAAAACTGCTTTATGAAAATGGAGAACTATTAAAAATGGTCTATGATCAGGAAGAGCAGACTGTTCACTATGCTCACATCCATCCAACACGCATATGCTGAACAAAGGCCCTGTTAACACATCTTGACATCCATAAAACAACCCACATAAGCCGTGATGTATGGATTTCTAAACATGACGCTCACTTTTGAAAAGCCTTGGGCATTAATTTAGGCTATCTTACCCCCAAATCTCCTTTCCACACTTTGGGGAAACAAATGGAATTCTGCCCCGAGACAAAGGTCACTGTTGCAGTGAAGGGCAGTTAGGTAATACTGTGTGAGAGCCCCAGCGAAGAACCAAGTGCTTCATAAATGGATGTAATTAATGGTAAGGTTTAGGAAAGTTCTGGGAAAAGCTTTCATTTCTTCCCTATTCCACTTCAGTGCCTGATGAAGAAGGAACACATTCTTATTTGTCCATACTAAGCCTATGAACTGAAATGGACATAACTAAGGAACGTCGTGGTCCAAGTCCCTGTTAAGAGCTTATTGCACAACTGCAAAAATCTTTTTTTTTCGATTAAGGTATTATTGATATACACTCTTATGAAGGTTTCACATGAAAAAACAATGTGGTTACTACATTTACCCATATTATCAAGTTGCAAAAATCTTGTTTCTGAATACTGATACAAGTTCAATTTCTTATGAAGTAGAAAGGTCCACGTCAGTGAACATTCAATATCATGCTCAGCTCGGGCAGTTTCACCAGAACACAGCACCTCAGATCCCGCAGGGTAACTGAGTCACAGGCTCTCCAGCCGCCAGGCTGATTCAGCCGTAAACAGCACAAAATGCTCTTGGGCGCAGAAGCTGGCTTCCAGAAAGTGCAGGAAGCCCTCTGAAAGCCCTGAATGCGAAGTACTAATAATTTCATGAACAAACCACGTCAGAAACCCGTTGTGATGGGTACATATCCGTGAATCACAGCAGCCTCAGCACGAACAGCCGGGCAGCACCTCACTGGCTCCTTGGAAACACAGGAAGCTGCCTTCCAACAGTGGTGCTTCTCCAGCAAGGAGGGTGACAATGTCCTAATTTCATCTCGTAAATTCTTGCTCTATGAGCTCTAAAGAAAGCACTTCAGTAAAAAGAAAGAGAACCTGTGTGAACAAAGTACCCCTCACTGTAGCTGCTGCAGCCTGGCTGCCCAGGATGGGCTGTTCGCCTTCCCCTAAATGTCAAGTTACCAGGTTGGTAACACCAGCAAGCTCAGTTTTGTTTTGTTTTCTCTAACAATAAGGCTTAAGATGCTCATAGAATCTGCTGGCCAGCTTCAACGAGCAATAAGCCCCCAAGTGATAAAAATGCTACAACACAAAATACCTGTAACAGATGAGCCGGGTTGGGAGAAAGAGTCTCTTCATGGGAATAAAGAGGTGACTTAATGTTCTACGGTGTTAAAAAGCATTACACACACCGTCGTCAGTCAGAACAGTCTCTCACAGCCTAAATGACCTCTCCCTCTGCATTACCTGGGACTATTCTACTGATTTGCCCATGTTCCTTTTTACGTGCTCTTTACTGAGACGTTTATGGTAAACATCTCCTTAAAGTCTATATCACATTGTTTCTCCAAGCAGGACTACAAGCCCCTTAATGGAAGGGTCGTATCTCACATCATCTTCTGTATAATAAGTGGCCTAAGGCTCATGCACACACCTGGGTTTAATGCTGTTGATTAGTACTATAGGATGCATACACACAAAACTATATCTTCTTAAATTAGTGTTAATGGACTGGTTTTATTCTAAATGTATTATTCATTAAAGGAAATTTGGAAACTACAGGTAAGAAGCAAGGTAAATTTAAAAATCACCTCTAATTAAACCACCCATGGTAACTGCTATTAAAATTTGGTTATAACTTACAGTAGCATTTCCATAAGTCTATAACTTTAACTCATTATGTTGCAAACATTTTCCTTCTTTTTAAATATTATTTTCCAAAAATGTGTCTCAAATGTCTTATATAAGCTAAGCAGGTACAATAAATATAGAAGCCGGCTGTGTATAAGATACAAGGTACAAAGCTGCCTTATATAACAACTAAGTGCAAGAGCCAAACAACACACTCCCTTATGTAGCCATATGCACACATCTATCTGGACACTGTTTTGGCACCCTTTTAGTATAAGATCATTTTAAATAACAGTATAATAGTCCAGTATTCAGAAAAAGAGAAGAAAGAAATTCCTAGAACATACAGATAGAAGAGGGCAAGAAAAGAACAGAGAAGGAAAACCATTTCTTGATGGGGAGAGATGACAAATTAATAAATATGTAAGAAACTTCTTAAAACAGATTTCAGAGATTTTAATGGAAACACAGCTGTATAGAATGCTACAAAAGCAGAAGCAGTATGCTTTTACACCTCATAAATGGAATGCACAAAGGTTAATAAGAAATCAATACGTTTTCCTCAAGGCAGTGAATTCAGTAAGCTGGAACCTAACTGGTACTCTGTCATATTTAGGCTTTTGTGACATCTAGACAAAAAGGTTCTAAGGAAAGAAAACAATGTGGGCCTAAACAAGAGCTAAAAGGCTGTGATTCACCTGAATGTAGACTGTAACCAAACAGGCACAGACAAAATTCCAAGAAATGTGTACAGGAGGAGAGAAACCCAGGATGAGAATTTGGTTGTAGAAACATTCATGCAACAGATACAAAGGGTTGAGGAGTAAAAAGAAGGTACCATCAAAAGAAATATTTAGGCAGCAAAACAATAAATGAATACCCCCCCCTCAAAAATTTTAATCTGTTCTTTAGTATAAGGTCTGGTCTTGCCTAAAAAGCAGAAACAGAGAACCATGAGGGAATGGGATTAAATAAAAGACCCTAGAATGATACTAAACAGGGAAATGGGGAGGGTAAGGGAGAACTGCAAGAACACTAGAAATGTAGTAGAATATGTAGATAATTACAAAGTAAACACCATATTGGAGGCAGTAAACAATAGAAATCAAGTTGTGTGAAATTTGAATCAGTGTGGAACATCAATTTGAGATGCTAAAAATGGTAAGCAAAGGAAATTGAAATGATAGAAGAAATTATTGAAAAAGAAATAATCATGAATAAATAAATGGGCCCAAGGGTAGGTAGTAACATCTAGACACATCCTGGGAAGTTTTCTGATTTGCAAAGTTAACAAAAAGTGATCAATTTTTTAATGGATAGGGGAGAAAGGAAAAAAACCAGCCTACCCACAAAGTAAATAAAGAAAGGGCACTATGAAATTCCACTGAGCAACAGACATTTAAGGGGAAAATGTTGTGATTCAAGTATTTTATATCTTGCCAAACTGTCTTTCAGGTGTGAGGATGTGACAGCTATTCTCAAGTAGGAAAAATCTTAGATGATAAAATACCCATCTACTATTTTTAAACAACCTCTAAACCAACTCCAAGATTAACAAAATAGTTAATGATATGGAAGTTTTCGTATGAACTGCCCCTCAGTTTGGACTGCAGAAATCTAGAGGAATAAGTAAACCCTGAGTGTTCACGGAATCATTCTTCTCATGTGTTCTCTTCCAAGTACCACATTTCTTGGGCTATAAAGATAGAATTCCTTGGCTTGTCTGATAACCACTTCAAAGCATTAACTGGTCTTTTTCTGTTCCAGCACTTGATAACAAACGGCTAAATATTTTACTTGGTCAGAACACCATAACTATTAAAAACTTCTGCTTACTTATTTACTTTTTAATGTTCAAAGAGGCAAACATTCACAGAGCAAGATAATGTCGGCTTTCATTACCAAATGATTTCCTGTGTCTCTAAAAAACAGATGGAATGACGTTGGCCTGTGAGTTTTTTAAGGTGGCAAAAATTATATGAAACACTCACCAACAGATACTATCTTTCCCGAATCTTCTAATATTATCTTTCCATCTTGGGCATATGAATATACCTATGCTGCTTATACTAAAAAATCAATATATGTACTAAAATCTTGACCAAATGCAGAGGAAAAAAGGCACATTTTTTTTAAGATCTACAAATGACACACAACTTACTTTCCCAGACTTTCCACTAATAATCCATGGGAATCATGGAAATCTATCTGTAATAAATTTTTAAATGTTTGACAAGGAACACAGCCAAGTTGGCTTTGACTTCCTCTTACTTTATTACTATAAAATAGGGAATTATTGTTTACATGTACACTTTTTGCACTTATCATCCAAGATGCTTTTGAAATAGAAAATCAAAAAGGTTGTTAAAGAGCAATTTATAAGAGTTAGAGTCACTAAACTTAAAAAATCTACTTTTAAGAGCTCTAGTTCTATATCATCTGGTTTTAAGACAGCTAAATCTCACTAATGATAATAGTAAATGGAGCGAAGGAGAGGGAAATCTTCAGGTTCTCTTCAGCATAGAGCCAAAATAATTTTCATAGATATAAACAACTTCACACTTTGTTTTGTATGCCAGGAATGCATGCATAACTCAAATATTGTTTAGTTGTTTCTTTGAAATGGTGGGAACTACTTACGGTGAAGCATTTACCCACATTCTACAATGTTGTTTTTTTATAGGGTCTCAGAGGGGTATCTGGATCCTTAACACTTAGGGAGCATGATGAGTAAGATGCCATAACCACGGCACTCATCGAAACACACTCAAAGTGTATGACTCATAATGGACAAGCCGGTGACTGTACAAAGGCAGTGCCACCCCTCTATAAGCTACCTTCACAAAGAGGTGATTAAAATTAACTCATATCTTAATCTCCATGGCATATAAACATCTCCTTCCTCTACTTGTTCACCTCATGGCAGCTCTGACCCCATCAGTAGAGCCTAGCGGTGGCACAAATTAGCTGGCAGTGACGTTGCATGATCTTATTTCTGCTCCAGGAGCTGTGAGACACTGACAGCCAGAGCAGACATAGGGATTTCCAATTCTTCCACAAATGATGAGGGAAAGTGACTTTTAGCATGGCTGTACCCACATTTTTACCTTAATGATTTAATCATAAAATTACCTAGACCACTGTTGTTGACCTCTTTGAATGGTAATGTGCAAAATCTTCAAGTGTGCCAATGGCATGTTTCAGTAGTTTTTATTTATGTGAAGTCATCTTCCTATTCAAGAGGAGACAGGGTAGGAAGACAGACAGATGACAGAGAGAGAGATGGGGAAGGATATGAATACATGGCAAATAATAAAGATCACTTATATTTACTTTCAAAGGACTAATTTCAACTTGATGGAAACTCTTAGATGGGTAGTTTTAAATGCAAAAAATTGGAAACTTGCTTTTGTTAGCATTTGTCTTGCTAAGTTGAAAGGCTCCCTCAAATCTTTTCGTCAGGTATGTCCCAACTTTCAAATTTATGGGATGGAATCAGAAATGAGAGGAGGCAAATTCCCGTGTAAACTAGTTCCTTTGAAAATACAAAATAGGAAGAAGGAACTGCCGAATTTTGACCCTCTCCAGTTGTCCTTTCTCTTCTAAATGACAGCTGACTTTCTGCCAGCAACAAAGGAACCCAGAAGACAGTAAAGTGGTATTTTCCTGGTGCTGAGGGAGGGTAACTACTGATCTAGGTTTCTAGTCCACCAGAAAAAAACTCTTTCAAGAACATGGGCAAAATTCCTAAATATGGAAATTCTGAAAGTGTGTTTTTGGGGGGTTTCTGGACCCAATTCCAGTGGGGTGAGAAGGGTTTCCTATATCAAAAAGTGATTCCCAGATACCCTACTGGGTGACAGTTCAACTCACTGACACTGTCTACCCAGAGACTGAGTCAGCTTCCACAGGTTGGGTCCTACAAGTCTGCCCCACTTCAGGTACCCAGGCAGTTCCCTGTGCTTCTCACCACCTGACACAAAGTGGAGGCTCTAATGACCCCCCACAACTCAGGATACAATCACAGATCCAGGCTGTTACCTGTACTCCTGATTGACTGGCCAAAAAATTAGAGGTTCCTACCACCTCCTCCTCGGTTCAGTTAATTACTAGAATGGCTCACAGAACTCAAGACATTTTAACTACTAGATTACCAGCTGATTATAAAAGGCTGTAACTCAGGAACAGCCAGACAGAAGAGATGCAGAGGGCAAGATAAGTGGGAAGGGGTACAGAACGGCCATGCCCCGTCCAAGAGAGCCACTCTCCCAGTGCCTCCACATGGTCACAGCCTGGGAGCTCTCTGAACTCCATCCCTCCGTGGTTTGATGGGCGCTTCATTACATAGGGATGACTGATTGGCCACTAGCTACTGATTCAACCTCCAACCATGCTCCTCTCCCAGGAGGTCAGCGGACAGGACTGAAGGTTCCAACTCTCCAATCACAGGGCTGGCTCCAAGCAGCCTACATCCTTAGCAGCTTTCCCAAAGTCACCATGTTAGCACAACAAGACACCTTTCTCACTCTCAATGCAGGAAATTCCAAGAGTTTGGGGAGCTAAGAGCAGGAACTGTGGGCAAGACCAAATGTACATACAACAGAGGAAGTACTTAAAATCAAGAGGAAAAGATGGACCTTTAAATAAATCATGGGAGACAACGGGGTATCATCAAGTTACAGGATGAAATTGAACCTCTGCCCCTCACCATATACAAAAATCAATTCAAGCTGAGTTAAAGAGAAACCATACCAAAAGAGAAACATATACCCAAAGTAACTTGAGTTTTTAGAAGACAAGATAGTGTCCTGAGAGGATCCTGTTTTGAGAAAATCTAAAAATTTTCATTTTAATCTTCCCTGACGGTATAGAGCAGCACCCTGACCGGAAGCTGAGGTTAGTCCACGTACCTGTGCCACACTGCTTCATGCCTTGGTGAATGCGACCGTTCTGCACATATGCCCTGCTGCAGAGAAAGTAGTTAAGTCTTCGAAGGGGCTTTAAACAGTTTATCAGACCACACTGATGGCCACTCTTGGGCCTGGTCCTCAGTAGGACTATGAATAAACTGTCTTTTTTCTATATAACAGCTGTGGTGATTTCTGCCAACATAACTACCACTTCTCCAGGATCTATTTTATGAGTTCTTTTATATAGCTATGCCTTCATTAATCTCTCTGAATGTTTTAATTTATCCCAAGCAATGGAATAAATCTATACATTTTGGTAACTGAAGAATCTCCTAGTGAAGTTTTTTAGATTACTGCTTTGGCATTTGTCATTTCAGTTTTAGAGCCAAAAGACAGAAAACTCAGTTCCAGGACTACTTCCTGGAACTTTCACAAGCCACTTGCCCCAACATTTACTTGACACCTAAATTTGTTTTCCCTCTGATAAGACAGGAGAACAAGGAGATATTTCAGCCAACAATTCACTGAAGCATAATGTCTACATCTAAATTAGTAGAGAACGGAAGACAAGCGGCCGCTGTGTCTCATTCAGAATCACAGAGCAGCTGTGGAAAGGGCTTTACTCGTCCCCTTCCAAGGCAGTGCATCAAAACCCTCGCCCAGGAGCTTGCCAGTAACTTTGCACTAATTGCTGAATTGCCATAGCAATGAAACAATGGCCACACAAGTTCGAGTGGATGCCCAAGCCTGAGCTTTTTATAACTGCACGAATGACTCAAACAAGAAAGTCACAGAGGACAGACTAATTAAGGTTGGTGACTCCAAAATGTCAAAGACTTAACTTCTTATGCAGCTTACCTCAGAAAACTAATGACTGATTTCAGCAACGATATTTTCCCTCTTGTTAAAACCAAACATCAGAGCTTACACAACACCTGTCAAACATGGGTCCATTTTTCTCCGGGAGACTTGGTATGAAAAGAAGTCTTCCATATCAATTATAAATACACTTTAAATGTCAGATCTGCTTCTCACAATGGAGTGGTTTTCAATTTTTAACACATAAGTTTCAAAAATAAATAATAAATGTTATTCTGATGTATTTCAACCTAAATAAAAATACCTAGTATAGGAGTGATCATTTATTGATGAAAGGAAGGAAGGAAAGAAAAAGAAAAAGATAACAAAAAAAACTAATGAACTCCCACAGCACAAGAAATTTCTTTTCATGATCAAGAGACTCTCCTTCCAAGGGTCCCACAGGCTTTCTGCCTTATTAAAACTATCAAAATTGGACTCCATACAAGCCAGTTATATCTCATTGCAATATCTCAGCATATTAAGTTTCCATCACAATAAACAGAGCAAAATATTTCATCAAGACTACTCATTCCATCAAGGATGCTATTGAAGGCTTTCATAAAATGCTGAAATATCAGTGGTGACAAGCAACAGGAAAAAGGGTGAATCATTAATCCTATTACTAGAAATCCTTCAAAAACCTGCATTTTGGTTAATTAAATCAAAACTTCAAATTAAAACTTAATATAAAAATTCTTTCAAAGAAAAATTATTCTTAAAACCAAATAATACTGATTAAACACTTCAAAAAACTAAGCAGTGCTATTACTATACAATTGACCCTTGAACAATATGGATTTGAGCTGCATGGGTCTACTTACATGCAGATTTGTTTCAACAAATGTATTTGGAAAATTTTTGAAGATTTGCAACAATTTGAAAAAACATGAACTTTTCTCTAGCTTACATTATCATACAAATATATTATATAATACATATATAACATACCAAATATTTGTTAACTGACTGTTTTTGTTATCAGTATGGCTTCCAGGTCACAGTAGGCTATTAATAGTTGACTTTTTGGAGAGTCAACATTATTACACAAAAATTTTTTACTGCATGGGGTGGGATGCCCCTAACCCCCACCCTCCATTGCTCAAGGGTCAACTGTAATTAGACTATGCAGAACAATCCCCTATTTTTTACTTATAATTCATTCAGCAAATAGTATATATGGTCTATACCAACAATAACAAAAGTTTTAATAATCTGGAAAAGCTTAAAATCTAGCTACTAAAGAATGAATGAGTGAAGCACTAATATTTAAGTGAGACAAAGAGAAATGAAGGTAACTCTAGTCTAATGTAAACTACAAAAACAGGATTATCAACATGAAAAGAAATCACTAAGATTATACAATGACAGCCCCTTCTGGCTATTAACATATTCAGATCTCTTTGCTACCCCTCAAAAACTGACCATTTAGAAAAGGTTGGTAACTATCTACTAGGATTCTGTAAAAAGTGTATGTCACAGACACCTTACAACTTCTCCACTGCAACCAGAAGTGACCTAAAGAGCCGAATTATTTTAAGAGGATAAGAATGTTTGATTGTGATACTTTATTACAAAATTTAACTACAGTGGCAACACGGTGAATCAGGAGATGAACAATAATTTCTTGAACACCTATCAGCCAGGTGTTACATGTATGCTTTCTATTTTAAACTCTCACAACTGCACTGTAAAATAGGTATTGTTAGCCTATTTACAACTGACCAGAGATACCGAATACCCAATGTCACACACCTAGTAAGTGGCAAGACTCTGTGATCCGAATGTTCATGCTTATGTAGCCAACTGTCTAAAAGTATTTGTATGTGGCCCACTTTTCAAAAAGGGTTTTAGGAAACGTTCACATTAAAAACCACATAAGAAAGTTTGTGGGCACACCCACTCAAAATTAAGTGGAGCTGTCTAGTGGATGTAACTAAATGTAGACATTTGAGATGAAATATTTATGAAAGTAACTCTGAGTCCCTAGAACAAGAGTCTGCATGTAAAGAGGTCTGTCCAGAAAGCTGTAGACCTGTATCTCGTGATACGTAAGACTGAGGGGAAACATGAGCTGCACTGAGTATAGTTTTCAGTTCATGGCTCCAAAGCAGCCATCAAACAAACCCAAACATCTCATCCAATCTTGCTTACCTAAAATATAACTTCTCTACAGGAAAACTGAGTATCTGTCATGAGTGTCTGGTCAAAGAAATAAATAGCAGGGGCTTTTTTAGGAACTGACATGGCAACAAAGGCTTGCAACTCCTTCAAACTCTGCCCAATGAGCAGTCACTATGAGATGCCCCATCATATTCTAGAGAAAGAATATGTAAATGCCCAATAATAATCAGTCATTCATTCAGAAAATATTCAACACATACTACTGTAAGTTGCTATGCCTGCACATACACATGTTCAAAATACAAGGAATCTGTAATATTGGAGACACACCATACATAATCAATTAATAACTGTATATTATATATGTGCATAATAACAGAAGTATGAGATAGGTGTGAAACATTAACAAGAAGTATTCCTGATTTATAGGAAGGGAAGATCACTTTGGGTTTGCCAGGCAGGCTGATGGAAGAACCAGGTTTGCAGTAAGAAAGAGGTGAGATAATAAAAGGGAAATCATTACATCTTAATTAAGAGTCATCACAGCCACAGAACTGTCAAAAGCTAAATTCTGAAGCCTAAAAAAGCTTTTTTTCTAGAATCATAGCCTTAAAAATCCTAAAGTCTTAGTTTTAATATTCCTAAGGGAATTAGTTTCAACTACTTAAGCAATTCTATTTGGCATATTAGAGAGAACAGAGTATTTGGATTTTAGTAATAGGTAATATCTAGTTTGCAGCTCTCCCACTTATACTTTTTATGTAACCTGGGCAAATCATTTAACCTACCTAGTTTACCCATCCACAAAACATGGTGATAATACTAACGCAAGGGACTTTGGGATTCAAGAAATATAGGGGATGGGGGAGAAGCACAAATGCTAAATAACATTACCTAAGTTCTTTAAAATCAAATTCTTAGTCTAAATTAAACAAACTTTTCTGTTTTTTTTTTAATCTAAGAACTGTTTCTTTGAAGGAACTTTAATAATAAACTGGGTTTACTACTTAAGTGTAGTAAACATGGCCAACATTATTTTCAAAATCCTTTTTGAAGCACTAATTCTATGGAAGCAATGGTCATTTTTAATATCAGTCTATCATTCTCTTTAAACATTTTAACTTTTTATTCTTTTATTCTACTAACACTAGTATTACTAATTTATTACACATCTATTTAGTCACCAATAGGTTGTTGGTGATGGGTAGGAATAAAGAAACTCCTAATATTAAAGCAAACATGGTTCTGCAAGTTTCTTTTCTCTCCTCAAACTTTACATTATTTACTCAAAGAATACTTGCCATAAATACCAATTTTTTCATTGGCTCTCTCTCTTTCACCATTTAGCCTCATACACAGGTTGCTTCTAGGGAAAATTATTCATTCTTATCATGATCAACAAGTATTTTGTTTCACAGCAAGTTCAACCTCCTGAATGTTACGTTTCATCAATTTAAAAATAATTCTGGAAGTACTCCACAAAACGTAAAGACAGATGTAATGAATAATTATCAAATTCAGTCACTGAATCTGAGTTCTCTTTTTCTTGTCCAAATGTGAAATGGCCTAAAGACAGGACTAGGGAGAAAGGACTGGGAAGGGCCCGGATAACCAAGAGCTGACCATGGTGATCCCGTGCAGGGAACTGGGGGTTTGGTGAACAAACTACTCGGGACCAGCTGTGTTCAGGGATGGCTAGACACAAAATGGGCAGAAGAGGGCTGTCTTCTTATATGTGATGCTTAATGGATAAGCTAATCATATACTTCCATCATACAAAATAGCCATAAAAACAAAGGACAACCTAGTATAAGTTTACAAATATTAGGCACTTAATATCTGTTGAAGGGAAGAGGGAAAGAGGAAAGGAAGAAAAAGTCTCAAAGATCTTGAAGTCTTCATTGTATACACGAGCAGAAATACATTCAAAAAAGTGTGTGTAGCTTAATGAAAGAAACCAGTTTCCCTTATTAACACCTTTTGTGCTCTATTTGTTACAATTGTTGAGCCAAGATTCATACATTAACTAAAGTCCATAGTTTACATTTAGGTTCACTTTCAGTGTGCATTCTATGATTTCTGATGATAAAGCCACAATCATTTGAGTGACTGGTCCCTTCGGCATATTCTATTTTTTTTCCCCTCCCTTCACTGCTTTCAAGATTTTTCTTTATCTTTGATCTTTCAATAGTTTGGTTATAATGTATCTGAACATAGCTTTCCTTGAGTTGATACTTCTTGAAGTTCACTGAATTCCTTGAATACATAAGTTTATGTCTTTACCAAATATGAGGAGTTTTCAGCGATTATTTATTTTATTCTCACCCAACTTTCTCCTCCCCTTTCAGGATTCTGACATTGCATATTTTAAACCCTCTAATATTGCCCTACAGGTTCCTTAGGTTTTAGTTCATTTAAAAATTTTTTTCTCTTTTGGATGATTTCTATTATATGAATTATTTATATTGATCTATCTTAACTTCACTGACTCTTCTGTTTTCCTCCTCTTGCTAGTAAACCTGTACAAAGATGTTTAATTTAAGGGACTGTATTTTTAGTTCTTAATGTCCATTTGATTCTTTTCTGGAGTTTCTATGTTTCTGAGAACTTCTACTTTTGCATTCATTTCAAGAGTGTTCACCTTTACCTCTTGGAACAGGTTTACAAAAGCTGTTTTGAATTATTTGAGAAATCCATCATCTGGGGTCATCTTATGGTTCACTCTGTTGGTTATCCCTTGAGGGGTTAGTCAGTGTCCCTGGATCTTTGTATGTCAGGTAATTTTGGGTTACATGATGAGGTATTGAGAATATGTTGTGAGCCTCTGGGTCCTGTTAAAATCCTAGTTAGGTACAGAACACAAATTCTGCCATGCCTTCTGTAGAAGACAGTTCAATGTCAAATCAGTTTTCAATAGCCTGTGTTATTCAGGTTATTTAGGGGATAATCTGGGATTTGAGTGACAGTTTATGCTATAGTTCAGTTCTCAAAACCTTTATTATGCTCCTGTGGGTGTGATCTGTGCATGTGCAGCTTAGGGGTGACCTTGGGACTTGGGTCAATCTATACAAGAATTTGGGGTCCTCTTTTTCAGCTCTCTCCTCTCCAAGAATTCCCTGACACTCTAAGCTCCCAGGGCAACCATTTCCCAATCTGTTGTCTAGACGTTCAGGGTTTCTTTTAAAATTCAATCATCTACACTGTCATGCAGTTTCACATATTTGGGACAGTCCTTGAGGCAAAATGGTGAGAGAAACTAGAGAAAAAAATAACAGTGACACCTCCCCCTCCACTCTCTAGGCCCCCGGGATCCCTCTCCTAGTTTCCCTAGATGGAAAGTGAGTTCTGTCTCAGCATCCTGGTGCTCACGTCCCGGCCTCTGTAGGATAGTGTGGCTGTATGACCGGGGCTGGCCTGCAGGCAGGGCCACAGGGAAGAAGGAGGGGGGTGGGGGGGCAGAATTTCCTCATACTCTTGTCCACAGGAAGTCCCGCTCACTCCTCTGGCTAGGAAAAGCTTTCTCCTGGAGATTTTTTGCTATTGGTGTTCACCAAGCAGTCCGAGGACTCAGCCCACTGACAGGTCAAACCCAGGATATTAAGGAGAAAAACAAATAGTGTATTTGCTGCCAAACAAATCAGTCTTCAAATTTTGACTTCCTTCCCCTATCTGCCTACTGTCATTGACTTTTCAGAGGCCTCAGCAGCATTTTGCATTATTTCCAGGTTTTTAGCTGTAATCAGTGCTAAAGGATATAAAGGACTTTCCACTCAATTTTAATTAGCACCAGATATCACTCATCACATTTTAAAGCTGCAATTGTTCTCCCTTCCAGCATTTAGTATACATACAAATGTAGAGTTGGGAGGCAGTAGAAGGCATCCCTGCACTACCAGTACCGAGGACACGCTCAGAGTATGGGATGTTGTCCCGGGGGCTCTTTGCCTGATATACTTAAGTGTCTAATTAAAGGCGAAGTGACCATTTACCAAATAAATAGCAAAACCTAATCTAAGAGGCTGTGCAAATAACCGAACAGGGAGCTCCAGGCCTGGTTCATGCTTCTCCTCCATCCTTAATGCTTACAAATACTTCAAACTCCTGGCACTGGGCTCTCAAGTACTTACCCGTGTGTTCTCCTCACCAGTAACTACTCTGGAACCATGTCCGCTGGCTTAGAATTGTGTGGTCCACAAAAACACAGGCACTTATCAGTGCAACTGTGTTCCACTAGACAACACTTCCAAGAGTGTATGCCTCACCTCCAACGAGATGCCTTAAATAGCAAGAAGCCCACAAAGGGCATGAAAGCCAGCCTGCACTCAGGGCTGCAGACTCAGAGAAATGCACGCTCAGTCCAGCCATTCGACGGGAGAGCTGTCCAGACCTGCACGCCAGTTCCCAATGGAGGCCCCATTAGCCTACTGAAAGGTGAAATGCTTTCGGGGAGTGTGAAAAGATACACGATGGGACAGCGTTGCGCTTGCCGCCTCATCTTCATAATGAACTTAGGTTACCTAGTTAGCAGCTAGTACTTCTCAAAGAGAAGGCTCGAACTCTCTCCTGTCAGGCCCGATGCGTCCTGCTTTTGGGTCCACTTCACATTGAGGAAGGGGCCGAAGGAGGTGGCGGATTGACTCCACACTCCTCCTTTCCACACACCCGGGGAGTGAAGTGCCTGTGTTAGAAGAAACTTCACCCCAAATCTAATAAAACTCTTACCTTTCAGAAAGCAAGCAAGCTCAAAGGGGTTAAGTGACTTGTCCAAAAATCACATATCTAAGAAAAGGGTGAAACAAGAGCAGAGCACAGGATTTCCAGTTTCACGTCCCAAGTTCCTTCCAAACTCTATGCTGCCTTCCAAGCGAGGACAAAAACTGGGCCACCGCCAAGGCCACGGCACCTGCGAGATGCCAAGCTGGCACGAGATGTGCTGGCGGGCGATGGCAGCTGGCCTAGAGGGTAACTTTTTTTTTTTTAATCTCTGTCCTCACCCAATATCACCTTTCTGAAAAACAGCTTAATCTGCAGACTTCCCATTTCATCTATTCATAAATACAAGGACACACTCATTGCCGTGATACAAGGAAACATAGTCTTTCCGCTGGTGCCATTTGTTTCCTGAACCTGTGGGCACCAATGACATGGCAGAGTTAAGCCTGAGAAACAACATGGGCCTTCCAACAGCAGCTACGTGTCTAACCTCATGTTTCATCTCTATGGGTAGAAAGTAGTTTATTTTTCCTCATTGATGAACACCGGCACATGCTTTTCCGTGTTCCAGACAAGGCAGTTTTACAAGCCACACAGTTGGAGCCTAAGAGGAAGAAAGAATAGATGCCCTGCTGCCTTTGGGTCACAAGCGGAAGGACCTGTGAGGGGAGCGGCGCCTTTCTGAGTGCCAGAACCCAAACGACAGACAGTGTGGTATGTCTGCCTGTAAAGCCAGCGTTTGTTCCCTCGACCTGGCGCTGCAGCAAGTTCCAGGAGAAACCTCCAAACTGAGGGCTCACCTGTCATGCTAGACTTCTCCCAGGCATCACCCAGGGCCAGCCCAGGGCAGAAGTGTCACCACCTCATCCCAGAGGCATGATTAGGCCTTGAGACAGGACATCACAACCCACCCCAGAAAGGCAGCACCTCCTATCCCACTGCTGCCCAGACTCCGAAGGTGGAGGTGGGGGGCACAAACCGCGTCCCAGACGGACCCGGGCAGACAGCTGGCTGCTGGCTCTGGCTTTTGGTCAGGCCGCCAGACACACACACCCCCCCTCCTCAACCTTCCAGACCGTCACTACAACCTTCGCCTGCAGCTCCGTTCAGAGAGGATTCAAAGGCACAGAGGCAAACAGCAAATGATTTTCTGGAAATAAAGCCTAATCATCGAATTAACTTCTCAAAGGCCCCTGATCGCTGGTGATAAGACTCTGAAGATAAGGCTCTAGAGTCTAACCTGGGTTTTCCATCGCAACACGCCTTTGGCAATAAGTTCCTTAACTTTTCTGTCCCTTTCCTCTTTCTTTCTCCTTCCAGTGGTCTCCTTCACTTACTCTACAAGCATTTACTGAATGCCTGCTAGGTGCCAGGAGCTGCAAGGGACCCTGGGATGGATACAAACATAAGGCACCGACCATGTCCGTAAGGAACCCGTATTGCATGAGGGGGCTGAGTAAGCCGACCTAGTACTAAGCCGACCTAGTACTAGGTGGCCCAGTACTAGGTCAGTTACCCTTACACAAGGCCGCTTCATTAAATTAGCGCAGAAAACCACTCCCAAGTGGGTATCATTTTCTTTATAACTAAAGCTAGAGACCTAAGGCTCAGACGGGTCAGTAATTTATAAAAAGTTCATGAACAACTCACATTACAACTGGTATACCTTCACACTATTCCACTGAAGCAGATACATGGGAGATATATTAAAATTAAAATGCGATCAATAACATTTACTACATATTCCCTACATGCCCTGCACTGCTCTAAGAGCTCTGTACAGTTTAAGACGGCAACATGCCTTACTTACGAGAAGAATCTGAAATAGTCAAACACAGAGAAGGACAGAGTTATGTCGTGGTTCCCAGGGGCTGGGAGCAGGGGCTGATGGGGTCTGCTCATCCGTGGGCATAAGGTCTCAGGGAAGCACAGGAGGTTCCAGAGATCTGCCATATGACACTGTTCCTACAGTTATCAATTTACCATAGACTTAAACATTAGTTAAGAGGATAGATCTCATGTTAAGTGCTTTTCCCAAAATAAAATTTTTAAAATAAGTAAGACTACAGACAGAACATTACAACTTCTTCCTAACCCTCGAAGGTTTTCCTTGTACTTACTTTACTGCAATTATGTACGAATGAAGAAAAGGAGGGAGAGAGAGAATCTCTTTGTTTTAATGGCCCCAAAATGTTAATCTGTTAAGTAAGAGGAATCAGAGGGATAGCATTTCTTTTAGGACACAGAGCTCAAAAGGGGAACAGTTAAAGATGGTAAGCCACACAGAGCAGACAGTTCTTAAAAAAACCGATTGGTAGGACCTGAATATTTCATCAACATCTAAACTGAAAAAGATGACATTTACACACTGATCTTACTAAGACTAGTTCATTTTAAGATTGCTTTCTTTCTGACTGACCTCAACATCACACATAATTACAACTTAGAAGAAATCACACTGACTAGTCATTCCACTGTTTGATGGTCAGAATCATAGATTCTTCAAAATACCTTTTTTGAACCCAAAAATTGAGCCATTTTCTAAAGACCCATCCCAGCTCCAGAAGCTCCATATGGGGAGGATGGGGGTGGGGTGTCACTCTGGCTGGGGAAGCCTTGGGGTCTTGTCTGGAGGCAGGGCTGACACAGCAAGCATACCATGTATATATACTCCACGTTACAATACAGAGTAAACATAGCAAAGGCATTCTAAAAATGCTTGTACTCACATGTCACATAGGCTGGAGAAATGCCAACCTTTTTGCCGAAGAATAAAAGCACCAAAGTGCAGTGAGAGTCTGGGAGGAAGAGGCAGGTGAAGGGGAGGGAGGTGGGAACCTAACTCCAGGGAAGGCGTGTGACAAAAACCACAGGCTTTGGTTTTTAAGCAATTTCTTGGGTGAAATAATTTTTACCAAAATTGAAGATGAATGTTTATCTTGTCAAAAAATGCCAAGTATGAAGCCTGCACCTACTGGTTTTGAGAGTATATTCATCCCTTGAGTATCTGCTTTCAATACTCAATTACAACTAGAATAAGGGTGGAAATAATTTCTAGTTTTCAGAAATTGGTAAATTTCCCAAGAAAGTGCTGAAAAGCACAAGATTATTTGCAAGTGAATGACCTCAAGAACACTAAACAATTGGTTTTCTTGAAAGGAATCATGCGAGTACAGAATGAATCATTTAAAGAGTCAAGAGAGAGTTGAGCCGCGGAGAAGGTGCCAGAGACACCGCTTTCAGTCACCTTCATATTTCACAGATTCTCCTTATAAAAACATAAGAATGCTGTGGATTTCATAAGAACAGAGTCAAACTATATTCAAGAAAAGGGGATTTTGTCATTCAGAAGACAGGAGCCCAAGTAGTGAACTAAAGAGACTCAGGTGTTACGTGTCAAACCATTCACTAAACACTTGCAGGAAGTTACAAAGAGGGGACCCTGTTCCCACGGTCCCAAGTAGCTCACACTCGTGAGTATCTTCGCTGACTCATGCTGTTTCAAAGGGCAAGTTCCCTTGCAGATTTGATAAAGTCACTTCACTGTGATCACGGAAGCAGCCCTTAGCGTCTTCATATCAAGAGGCCCTAAGAGGTCCTGCAGCCGGGCAGTGCATGCAACACAGCCTCCTCCCTCAGCTCCTGAATAGGCAGTCTCTCTGTACCACCGCCTGCTTGTACAGGCCCCTGCGGACTCCCTGCTGGACGCTCACTGGAGTCTGTCTCACTGCTGGCCAAGTCTAAGCGGGGGTCAAAAGAAATAATGCAAACATTTGAAGCGTGTTAGAGATAAACATAAACTTACGACCTGTTACTTTACTTTAAATTTTTCTCAGTTTTTAAAAGCACTCCAGTATCTCGAAAATATTTTGAATATTAACCTTGTTATCAAGCAGAATCGCCATGTGGCTCACTCTGGGCTCCCCAGATTTGGTGGGTATGGGGCATGACGGCTGACCTCCGGGTGTTACCCACAGGCGACCTCCTCCCGCGCTAACTCTTCAACCCTGGCACAGCAGACAGCTAACCACAGCATTTTATCTGCCACATTCAGAGGCTATTTGTCATTATCCCCCACAGGATTAATAAAGTTTATTTTGTTTACCACCTCGTACAAACTAAACATCCTAGAAATACATTAGACGAAGAGGAATATGTCACGTTCTTTATCTGCACGGTTTCCCTCATCTACCAGCCCAGCAATACTTTCAAAGAAAAAAAAATGATAAGGTTAGTTTAAAAAGACATATTCCTAGTCAACTCACAAAAGCTCATAATAATCATCAGATTCTTTCTGAATTTTTCCAAATTCACTTTAATAATATGTTTAGATTTTTCCAGGAATTAAAATCAGGTCTACAGATCTGTAATTCCTAGAATTCATTCCCTTTTGAACAATTAACTGTTTAGGTCTTATCTCTGCATAGCTCATCTTCTTGACTGCTTAGAAAAACTTTACAGACAGTGGCTTTGAGTATTCAAATTCTCTACAAATTATTTTAATCTGAGATGGATTAAGTCCACTAGTTGTTCACTTAAAGCAAATAAAGAGTTAACTACTAACCACAGCATGCAAAGCTTAAATGCTTATAATTCTGAATGCTTAATACATATAAATGTGTATTTGAAAATGGGTGTTAATATTTAGAAAAATATAACTTTAAAAATGTTCCAGAACATGATCTCTTACACAACGACTAAAATGATTGTGCATTTTGACACAATGAATATCACAAAATTTTGTGTTTCTTTTCCAACATCCCTGTTTTTCTTAATCAGGTTAAAAAACTGATTTTTACGAAGTAAGTTCTTACTTCCCCAATCTCAACATGTGTTCATTTGCAATAAATAACATCCTTGATATTTGTGGCATTTTAAATTACCTTATGAAAAAGCAAATGAAGTCACTGCCACAGGATCTTTAGTAAGAGACTCTTCTTAAAGATGTACATATATAGATACTTTGTCTTACATAAAATAAGACTCCTGAATTCTACCCTATGTATTATACTTGGAGCAGTGAGTTAAATATTGAGGATATACTCATTCATTTGAATATTAGATTCATTAAAATTCACTGATGTTGACACTATTGTTAAAGAGTCATTTATTCCTATTTATTTCACAGGAGGAAGAGGAAATATGATCTAAAAATAAAAGCATAATCTCACTACGCTGATAGACAGTGACTGTAATGGGGTTGGGGGGGACCTGATGAAGGGGGTAGTGTAATCACCATAATATTACTCATTTAATTGTAGATTAATGATATCAAAATAAACTTAAAAAATTTTTTTAATTAAAAAATAAAAAATAAATAAAAATAAAAGCATAATGTTCAAATCTTTGGCTGTTTTTGTATACAATAGTAAAAACTGGAACTTCAATCCGGAACTTCAATTAAAGTTGGAATTAGCCAACTACTGACTGCAGAACAATGGCATATCATGCACTTGTGTAGTAATATTTATTGAGCACTTACTGAGTACTAGGAACTGTGGAAAGCTTGTAGTGGAAAGTACTTTATCATCTGGCCCAAATTGGAACCCTATGAAGTAAGTTCTTTGCAAAGTCTGACGTGCTCGCCTCACGTAGACTTCATCTGTATCACTGTGTCTTGCATTTTACCACCTAGAGCAATGGTATGAGCCTAGTGTGCTATATAAACCTGTATGCCACATAGGTGAACAGAAGTGGTATGGAGAAAGGCATAAAGTGTGTGTGGGATCGCAGAGACAGTCTACCACGTACTAAGAGTTGAAGGGGTTTACAAGGTTAAAAACTAGAATTACTATTCTAGTAAAAACTGGAACACCAGGTCTTCATAACACACTCTGATTATTTTATTTAAATTTCCACATTTATCTGAAACACCCATATTCAAATATAAGTTTAAAATGTAACATAAGACTAGTATTTTAATTACCACAATTTGGACTAGTGACAATATCACGTCACTGCTATGAAAAGTTAGATGTGCTTCCCCTGACACATAACCCCACTTTTTATAGGCAGAATTAAAATCTAAATCAGCTAAGAATCAAAACAACCTCAAGATGATACTTTCTAAAATTCCATAATTTAATGCTATGTCTTAAGATTTGTGACATAAAAATGCACTTACATATATGTATTGTCCCCTAAATTATAACCAGATCCATAACGGAATATTTTTTTTGAACCCCAAGCTACTAACGTTTAAGTACTTAATGAAATCTATTACAGAATATGAAACATGCATTTAGCACCAAGAAGAGAACATGAGGAAATTTTGAGATTCATTTCCAGCATTCTCCAGGAGAAAGATTCACTGAATTTTGGAAACTGGAGTCATCACGGATGATTTGAAGGTCAGGGAGGATTGACGGGGCTTCTATGACCCAACACCTCCCAGCCCTGCCTCAGTTCCAGGCTCAACTACAAAGGTACTACTGAACCACAACTCTGCTTCCCACGAATCTCCCGGCCAGGAAGGAGGGGAGACCTGAGACCTAAGACCTCTTAGCATTCGGAAGGATAAGCACGAAGGGGGACATGCGTTCCGGTCAACTGCGCTGTCCTGTGTCAGTGTAGTAACTCTAAGTTCATCCCAGGGTCTGTCTGATCATTTTCCACACACAGATCAACTTCCATTCTTTTCACTTGCAAAACTTATGATAAGATCCACTTTTGTCCCCCAGGTACTGAGAACAATGTTAGACTCGAATATCTTAATTGAATTTAAAAATATTATCTATTATACTTAACGATAATAAGTTTGAAACTACAGGCTTAAGTCAGAAGCAACCCCAGGGAACATTTAATTACCCCACCCACTGCACACATTTTCTATATCTCTGATGCACAGATAATCCAGTCTCAGCTCAAAAATTACTCATGGTTATACTGTTTTAGTTTTTATCTACTCATGAAACATTTATTGCATGACAATTATATACCAGGCACTGTACTATGCAGGGGTGGATCAGGAAAATTAAGACCTGTCTTCATAGAGAATACAGTCTAGTAGAGGGAAACAATAAGTCGCATAAATGTCAGCTAGTGAAATGTACCACAGGGAGAGAAAAATTTTTTTAAATAATAGAGTAGGGTGTATCAGTGGTAAGGGCTGTCACTTTACACAGGGTGACAAAGGAAGAAATAAGAGGAAACACAAAGGTAACAGAATGATGTGCTTTTCTTGCGGAGGGATCAGACTGTGCGGAGGCCTGGAGGGATGACTCGAGTCCTAGAAGCCAGAGCTGCTGGGGCAGGAGCAAAGGAGAAGTAGGAAGTCAAAGGACGGGGAAGCAAGAGCACTGAAGGCCACTGGCTTTAACTCTGAGCCAGATGGGGGGTGTACCATCTGACTCACATTTCATAAGAATCATTCTGGCTGTTACATGGAGAAAAGGCAGGTAAATAGGAGACCTGCAATGCTCTAAGTGAGAGAGGGCATTTTAGATCAGCACAATCAAAGTGGTAGTGATGAAAGACAGATTCTACATATAATCAGAGGCTAGAGTCAAGGGATTTCCTGGCACTTTGGACATGGGGCATGAGAGAGAGTCAAGGATGACCCCATGGCCCTGGATCTTGAACACCAGGAAGAATGCCCTCACCTGGTGGAAGACAGTAGGCAAAGCAGAAAGCTGGGTACAGAGTCAGGAGATCAGGAGAAGCCTGGGCTGTCCCCAAACACAAGGCCATGCTCCGGATACAACGGAGTGATTCCTGGGGCTTGCCAGGGTGAATGTTCCAGGAGACTGAGGGGGAATCTGCAGAGGCGGCTCAGAAGGAACCGCCTACGATAAAGCCCAGAGAGGGTGACATCCTTAAAGACAAAGAGAGCATTCACAAAGGTGTGATTTACTGTCTCAAATGCCTCTGACGGGTCAGGCAGGATCAGGACTGAAAACTGTCCTGGGTCGAGCAACACAGAGGGCATGGCGACCCTGAGAAGCACAAAGCCTGTTGGGGGGCAAGGGGCGGGTGGTGGTCACAAACGAGCAGGAAGGACACAAGCCGCTGTCTTACATAAAGGAGACAAACAGGATAGCAACTGAAAGATGAAGAAGTGGAGGGAATTTTTAAGATGCACCCCTCCCCCCAAAAAAGAAAACCCAGGGTGCATGCATGCTTATGGCATGATCCAGTAGAAGGGGAAATTTTATGAGAAAAAGGAAATAGCCAGAATGACAGCTTTCAACATGAGCGGAGGGGCTGACAGCCTGGAGCATGGACATCCTCCAGGTGAGCACAGGCCAGGGCTCCCAGGACCTGCAAAGGGCGGCAGGGAATCTGGGGAGGACATGCTCATTCTGACTGCTTGTACTTTTCTCAGTGTTGAAGCAAACAAGACACTTTCCGGGGATACAGAAAATAAGATCCAGGAAACGAACGCCACTTTCAAGGAGGCCTTGTTAATTAACACAGTGAGTTAAAAACTGGGAGGAAAAATACATCCATGCAACCGTCACACAATTAGATCCTTTCTACCATTTCTGTCACCATTTCTTAAAAACTTCACCCCATAGAATGAGATAAAGTCTTACTTGGAAAGAAAAACTATCTCTAGAGTCTTTTGTTATTATGTGTCCATGTGTTTTAAAGACAAAAATCTGATTTTCAGGCAAAATAATGACAAATATAAAGGTAGTAAAAAAAATAAAATTTAAAGACCACTTTGCCATATGTAAGCTATATATATATATACATATATTTCTATGCTTTTTTCCAAACTCTATGTCCAGCCATAGGTTTTTACATAGTTGTAATTAGTAAGTCCAAATTAGGTTCTATTCTTTGGACTTACTGTGTGTGGCTTTATGTATATCTCAGGTCCAGAGGTTTTCATTTTAATGGCAATGTAATTATCTACCACATACCGTGGTCCACCTAATCATTTCCAAAGCACTAGGCACTGGGGACGTTTTTCTCCAGTTTTTAAAAAAAATTACGTATTGTACATCTATGAATATCTTTATACAAAATCAGTTTTATTTCCTTATATTATTTCAAGTGGAAGTTCCAGATCAAAGAGTGTTAGCAGTTTTGCAAATGCGCTCCAAAAGCATAGACCTCACATATTAACTTCTATGTTCCAAGTGTTCACTTTGGTATCTCATATGTATCAGTAATTCAAAATAGATTTGTTGAATTAATGAACAAAAGACCAAATGTCTGAAACATGTTCAATATGCCTAGTTATTATCTAGAATATGGTCTACAAAAAATTGTGCCAATTTATTTTACAATCAGAAAATCTCTCCTAGGGTACAAGTAGCCCTGAGTTTTTCCTAATTTGCTAATTTAGGAAGTACTATGTTACCTTAATTTTCACTTCTAATTATTAACAAGGCTTAACACTTTCCCAAGAGTTTATTTACAGTAAGAGAAAATGCAATCAGTAAACAGTCTATTTAATATACTCTGAGTATAAATATATTTTCTTTTAGGTAAGTAAATGTGCTCACAATATTTTTCCAATCTGTCATCTTGCTTTTAAAACCTCTTAAGGAGGTTTTTTAAATTATAATATAATGAACCATGCCATTGAAATAGATTAAAAGAAAGAAAACACTCCATTCCTATTTTTTAAACCTTAGACTCTTAAACCAATATATGAGAATGAGATCTGAATTTCATTTACATTATTTGTGTTCATATTACTTCTTCTTGATTATTTATTAGCAATTATTTCTTTTCCCCATCATCTTATGTGATTTGTGCTACAGTAAACTCTTACAAGTAGTTGGCTCTAGTGCTGAAATTTTGTTCCATTAATCTATCTTCTGCTTTTAATAATATATTATTATACTATATAAAACATGTTATATATCTGGAGTAATTGCTTTCTATCAAGCTGCATTCTTGTCTTTCATTACTGTTTCCCCAAACATCATTTAAAAAATTCTATAAAGTATCTTATAGGATTTTAATTCCGAGTACATTAACAAATATATACACTAACCTAGGACATGTCATTGAGACTATACTTAACTTTCACAATCTAAAACTGGATTCATCATATAAAGTAGAGTAGGGGGGACAGTGGTCCTTGATCAGAAACCTGGATTTGAATCTCAGCAGTGTCCTAACCTCTCTGCACTTCCTTTCACTCTTACACTGAGGGAAATACTAACATTGGTTAGTGAACGAACACACACAAAACACATATACACGTTGGCATAAAGGATGGGCTTTGTTTCAGAATCTATCATATTTTGACTTTTTTACAGTACCTCTAATAAGCTTCTTTTACATAAGCATTACATCCCAGGAAACCGAGATAGAGATTTCCACAGATACGTAGAGGGTACTCAAGGAAACATGACCATCTGCCAGAATTCCATGTTCTCCGCATATTGGATGAATTTTAACACCAGAAATCATTTTAAAAGGTCAAACACAGAGAAGAATGAATAGTAAACTCCTAAAAATATTTCCCTAACAAAGGAGTGAATACAAAGAAATTTTATACAAATTCCCAGCAAGCTTGCTTTCAAGAGGCAGGACAGAGGACTCGAACAATTTTGGGTTTTGTGTGTTTTCTGCATGTTTTCCAGCCTCACCAACTTCACTGCCAGGTGGGCAGGAGGCCTGGGGGCCTGCATGACCTCTGAGATAGTCCAGATACATATGCCATCTCACCCATAAAATCACAAATGGTCACGTTGCACTGGACTGTACATGTCCACCCAAAAATAGTGGAGGTGTATGAAAGCTATTTTATGACTTTACAGTAAATATTAGAATGAGGGAGACATGACAGTTAACTGTTTTACCCTGATATTAATTTGTAAGGATGCCCATATTTCAAAAATCTTTGAAATCTACTGTTAGGCATGTTTGGAACTCATTTTCAGTCATTGTATTTTTCTTCCAAAACTATAACAGTTGCTAACCAACCATTAAGTGGTTAATGTTTCATCCTTGAAGACTATGCACCTGATTCTGGTTTCCAATGTTCTGTTCATATGCCATGAGCTCCTGACATGGAATCATAAACCAAGCCCCAAAATAGGATAATGGGAGTTTTCTATGAAAGCTTCCATTATTAACATTCTTTTTATTCCAAAGCTATTCAAGTTTTTATTAAAACTATTCATTCTTTGCCCCTTGAAAGGCAGCTCTCTTTCCAACAGGGAATTGAACTATTTGTCTATAAGCAGACATGCAAAATATTATCAGATCCACCCAAAGTCACAGCTTCAGCGGTCCCCTCCCTACCAGGCAAGATTATATGCTAACAAGTAGGTTCACACTTGTACTGCAGTCTAACTCACCCCTTCCACCCATCCAAGGAAACCTGGCCCTCCTCAATGCTTTACTTGATCACTCCTCCCTCCCCCCACCAGAAAAGTACCCTTCTCTTAGACAACTTACAATTTCAAGACCCACTTCAAAACTTCACCTGTCTTGCTAGAAGTATAACACTATAAACCGCCACCTGCAGGAGCGCTGCCCCACTGTGTAATTGCTCATCCCATCTTCTTTCTTTGGTCATATTAGACGATGGAAGTTTTACTCATCTGTTACTAGTTATGATAAACATTCCTAGCTAATGATGACTGTTTCCCTTGACTGTAGAGGTGTTAGGGCAATGATCAAGAGGGCTACACCTGGCGATAAGAGCTATCACTGACTAATGGCCGAGTCCTTTTATGTGCACTAACTCATTTAATTTCTACAACCACCCTACTTTCAAGTGCTCTCACTTAACAAAGGATATATAGCTTCTCTGTGAATGTTAACACACACTGATGCTTTACCCTGTCATGCACTGTGAAAGGACCTACCTACAAGGCAAATAGTGCCCCGTCTTCTGAGGAGGAAACTGAGGCAGAAGACTTCACACACCCAGGCAGTAAGCGACCAGCCAGGGTGTGAGCCCAGGCCTCACCACATCACTCCGCTTTCTGAACTAACAGTGCAGCAGTGAAGTGGGCATCTGAAGGCTTCTTGTGTTCCCCTATGGCAATGTTCTCTGCTGGGTATTACCTTCATGCATTCTTTAGTTTGCTACATATGTAAGAGCTTAATATATAAACAGGGTACTAAATACTGTTAATACCTAGCTAGCTAACCCCAGGGCTTTCTGGTCTACCAGGGGAGCCACGTTGTGGCCTAAAGATAGATTGCCAAGGAAGCATGCAGTTAAACGCCGTGAGTGAGGTTCAGAGAAAGTGCTGTTATTTAGCAGAGGCCAGCTGCAAAAGCGTTCAGGTAAGGTGGACCCGGCAGGATGAGCGAGCCTCCCCTAGGCCACTCTGTCACAGGATTAACACAGTCCTGTGCTCTCATGCTTGTCTTTCCCACCTAGATTTAGGTCTTTTAGGAACAGGGACTATTTTTATCTTCCTGTCTCCAGAATAAAGTCATCTCTCTGTAAATGGCTGTGGCACAGGAGTAGAGAGAATGTTATGAAAAAGCATGTTCCAAGCACAGAGATCATGAGCTTAAAGGGAAAAGCAGAAAAAGCACTTCTAAAATTGTAGTTGCTGTATCCTAGGCAGCACCTCTGTGTTGTCCAACTCCTGGCGGCCCCATTTTCACTCTACCAAGTGTAAATGCAACCCCTCTGGTTGTACAGCTTCAGGGGCTCCATATTCACACTAAACAACCCAGCAGCCCTGACTGTAGGCACCCCGTTCACAAGCTCTCAGCCAGAGAAAGAAATGTCCTAAACCACTCTGCTTTCCTCCTTTCTACTCCTTGATATGCCATGGCTGTGCTCTCAAAAACCTCATTGAAAAAAAAAAAACCAAACTTCTATTTTAAAAGAAGTGGCCACCTAACATGGGAAAGGGCAATACGCTGGTTCAGGGAGGAGAGGGTCACAGAGCAGCTGAGCATGCCGACTGCAAACCAGATCTCTTGGCAGCCAACGCTGGCCCCACCCCTCCACAGCTCTGGGATCTTAAAGTTACTTCCTCTCTTTCTGCCTAAACATCTTCCTCTCAAAAATATAACAGGTTTAACCCGCTGGATTATCATGAAGATTATAGAATTAATATATGCAGAATGTTTCGAAGAGTGCCTGGCACAGAGGAAGCAGTGAACGAACATTAGGTCTTATTTTCAGGGCGTTGGCAGCCAGATCTATTGCCAGGTCACGTCTGCCATGAAGTGACTGCGGACATCCCCCCTCCACCGGCATGGGACTGGGAGGTGATGAAATCACATGAAGAACGCTGGTGACCCCTGGGCCACTGCTTTCTCTTCGCACAAAATGAGGTCCCTGAGCATAGCTTCTGACACTCCAGACTACACCATTCCAAACAGTGGTTTAAGTATTCAGTAAAAGGCTAAGTACACAGCATGCGGTACTCTAAGCTAGAATTTAGAAGTATCTGTTAAACTTGGCTATTTTCTCCCTGTGCCCAGGGAAATTAAATGTTAAATGTGGAAAAACATTTTGGGGTTTTCTGAGTACAGATTTTTCCTCCTGACAATGGAAGTTTTCTTTACGGAAGACTTACTACTATTTACTCTGAAAGTAAAAGGAAAAAGAAAATTAGAGAAATGAAAAAAGTGTGGACAGGAATGATGCATAAAGGAACCAATCAATTCAATCCAAGAATAAAGGAAAATAGTCTCACGCACTTTTGGGTAAAAGCAGCAAAGACCACTTGCTCTTTGAGATCTACCAGCAGGGTCTACATCATTAGATGTGTTAAAGCCAAGGATACATGAAATCAGTCACCTTAGACTGTGTTCTTACTCTGAACTTAAAAGAGAGAGGGAAACATGGGTGGATGAGTAAAGCAATGTTTTGTATAAAGGTCACCTGAACAATGTCCTAGAGCTCATGTTGACAGACTTCTGTCATCTTACTGACAGCTCACTTGGGGTGTTACAGTCCTAGGCAAACAAACCTAGGTGCTAACCCTCGCCTAACTCTGCAATGCCAATGCCTCCCGATACAAAAGTGAGGCAGCACCGCACACACACAGTTATTGCACATGAAACAAGGACATGAAGGAAGTCGATGCAGTTTTACACATCAGTTTCATACCAGCAGAGAACACAAATCTGATATAGAAATCCTGCCTTAAAAAATGAAATTGAAAGAAACTAGGGGTGTGTGTGGGGGGTGGGGGGTGGGGGTAACAACAAAAATAAATTATCACACCCCAAAAAATTACATTAGCTGATTATTTAAAAATCTGGCTGATTCTGGCAAACTGCTTAAACAAAATTCTTCATTGACATTAATCTCAGTATTGCATGTTTTTTTGATCAAACAAGATTTTATACTTGCTTTGCATTAAAGAATAACTCAAAGTGCTATATGAAAAAAAAACTTATTTTTAGAAGTATACCATACTAACTACACACCATACCATTTAAAGCTTCAAATGCCTCTACAAATTGTGTTGCAGTGGAGGAAGAACGGGGACAGAAGCTGAGAGATGAGAAACTGACACAAACCTAAGGTCAGTTCAATAAACCCAGTCCTGTACATCAATTCTCAAAGTTTTGCATATTAGGGGGTATCTGAATTTTGATACTTAATATCCCCTACACAGGCACTAAATCTCCACTTATAATGAGCAGCAGTGTAAATGCCAACACCGTGGAAAAAGGGACAGACTGCGTGCTTTCTGGCTGACTACGTATATGCTAACAATAACAGAACTGTGTTCTTGTAACTCGCCCTTTTTAGACAACTTTGAGTGTATGTTATGCACAAGAGAGACAAGGTCCCAGATAACAACGCAAACCTGTGTGAACTCACATTCCTTCCACCCTCTAATACCCAACCACACCTAGAAACTTTGACTACAGATACAATACTGCCCAACACTTGCAAAATGTCATTGTGTGCAAAGGATATAACAGAATGAGATGACTCTGTAGGATACGGTAAAAACTCTGGGACTGCAAACTTGTGACCTATTTGAAATTTGAGTCTTCAAAGCTTAAAAAGTTTGGGTGGCCAAGGTGGTAGAGCAGGAACAATGGAGAAAGTCTGGTCCTGGAACTCAGGTCAAGGGATGAGCAAATATCAGAGGAACCAAGAGATGCTTATGATAGGCACCCACTTCCTTGTAGCTTAAAAAAGAAAAAAAAATCCTGTGAGTTTTCTTTTGGGAGGTTGGTAATCTTTGTGAGTTTTAAGGATCCTACATGTAAATTAAATGCTTTGCAAAGATCCTAATTCGGAATGTGCTGGTGAAAACAAAAATCTAAAATAATGCCATATTCTAACAGGTACTCTGTAAGCTGCATTTGTTGTACCTTGTAAAGGAAATTGACCCCTAATCTAAATAAAAAATAAAAAATAACCCTCATTTATGATGCTTGTCTTTCACCATATGACTCATTTAATACAAATTACCCACTCTCCTGCTTCCTAATCTTTATCTCTTTCAAACATTTCTGTTGAAGGCTCTACTGACTTCCTATTCCAATAATTCTCAGCCACACAGTATGCTTTACCCACTTTGCAGTAACCATCTCAGCAGAGGATTTCTAATACTGCAAAATTCAAAAAGGCCAAGAAGGTTTGGGGAAGAAAGTGTAAGTTTAATAGCAGAATGGGGATTTAAAAAAAAAAAGAGCAGATTCAAAGGATGCTTAATCTCATATTATTTATAGCTAAAAATCTCCAATGACTGTCCCTACACTGGCATGGCCAAATAAACCCTATTCAACCTAAGACCCCACTTAAAAAAAACAACAACACAGTTTCATAACCACCCCATTTCCACCTTTCACTCACTTCATGCTTCAAACACTGCTTCTTCTGTGCATTTCCACTTGCTGCTAAATCGACTGTAAATGCCCAATAAGGTAGAAGAAAGAGCAAAAGATGCCTAGTCTTTGTTTTTTTTAACCTGACGTTGTACCAGTGACCTTGTCATTTAACTCCTATAAACTGTTTCCACATCCAGCAAAAGGAGATCCATTTCACACCTATTTCAGAGTTCAAAGGATTAGAGAGAACATACACCAAGTGATAGGGTGCCTGGTGCACAGATATTAGCCCTTTTCCCTGCTCCCTCTATATCTGCTGAACTCCCACTTACCCTTCAGACTCCCTGTTTAAACGTTTCTGCAAAACCTCATTAATTCTGTGTTCTATCTACTTCCCCCTCAAGATCAACCACCCCTCTTTGGTGTTTCCCATGGCACTTAGAAAAACCTCTAAAGCATTTTAATTGCTTATTGATGGTCTTTCTGTTCCATTGAAGAAAAGAATACCTGGAGGGTTTTTTTTTAATATAATTACTACTACCTACTCCAAATCTGACAGAATCCATAATGAAACCTTATCTAGCATATGTTGAATAGATGATTTTATTTTATTAAACTATTAAAAACTAAAACCCTTAGATAGCCTTTCAAATTCTGATAATAAACTTTGAAAAAATCCTAACTTTAAATGGTACCCTACCAGCAGTGGATTTTTTTTTTATGTTTCTTCTTACTAGTCATCTAATCAGCGTGCCTCCTGTGCACCAGGATTCATCAGTGAACAACAAAAGAAAGCCTTGTCCTCAAGGCTCTGTATTTACCACAGGTAAATCCCTGGAAGAAAGTGATTTATCATTACAAACCTGTCTGAAAAGGGAAAGGGAATGAGAAGCCACATTTTGTTTTTAATCAACATGTACAAAGTATCAAAACACCGGGGTGGGGGGGGGGAGGACAGACGGACGACAAACTCCTGACCACATATAAAATGTTAACTACTTAAAAAGGTAGCATGAAATTAACACATATTTAGTGTCCTTAAAACATGTGATGTTAGGGAACCACTTCCTGGTAGTTTAAGAAAAATAATACTCTCATTTCTCTTTTGGGAGGCTGGTAATCTCTGTGAGTTTTAAGGACTTTACATGTAAATTACATGCTTTGCAAAGATCCTAATTTGAAATGTGGTGGTTGGGGTTCCTTGTGTCTTATTTCAAAGCCTGTTTATGACCTTAAGTCACTCTTCATGATGTAAGAGGGCTTTTATGATGCTTTGTATCAGGGCTTCCATTCTCCAGATGTTATCCTGGAGCAGTGAGACAAGCCATACTAGGACCATCGGGACCACATTCCAACTGGGCTGCCGCCCAGATGCCACAACGTTGCTGTGAGACAGAGGCTCCCACAGTTCCTGCATACCAACCTCTCAAATCTTTCTCCACTCCCCCTCTTAATTACATCACCTTGTCCCCCAAGCATGCCCTATGCTGCCCGTTCTTTACTCACCCCCTAGCCTCGCAGGTCCTTTCCTCATGTGCACTGCTAATCACTGGTGCATCAACACACTGTCTCCATCAGGAAGAGCCTCTGGCTTCTCTCTTTTGGGAATACCCGCACCCTTGTTGAATCCATCGGCCCTCTCTGAGAGCCTACCTTATGCAGCTCAGCAAATCCTACCTTGCTCTAGTCCCAACCTGCCACTCCTACCGGAATATAAATGCTCCTACCATTTTACAACATCTGAAAGGGGACCCTACCCACAACTGGGCTCAAGTTTCCTATCAGATAAATGAGTAAACATTGTATCAAAATCTCCAATACTTGCTGCAGCTAAACACTAGGAGGCTTCATTTAGAGATTTCTGCAAAATATTCCATGTAGCAATCACAAATAAGACTGTCTTACTCAACAGTCTTGCTGCCTAAAACTGTTATTTCTATGTGGAAAGAAACGAAAAGGTGGTCCGGGTATCCCAGGCAGAGAACACTGTCAAACGAATCATTTGACTTTAAGCACAGGTGGAAGGGTCCTGAGCTCAGGCCTTTCTATGAAAAGAGGTTTCATTTCAGTTGTACTTGTCAGTTGGCACTTCCAGGTTCCAGCACTGTACTGACAGCCTTGCCCTGCCTCAGTAGTAAAAACTAAAGCCAAGAAACAAGGGAGTCGGTAATGACAGATTCGGGGTGGAGCGGTGGGCTGGTTTAGCATCACGGTTTCTACCTTGGAGTTGTATCAATGGGGCTCACTTCCCCTTGGGCTTATAAGGAAGGGACGAAAAACATAAACGTCAAACAAGGAGTGTGGACAGACCACCAGGAGCCACAGGTTTAAGGGGCTTTCAAAACTCCAATCACAGGGAAGAAATACTTCAACAGCACCCTATAGGAAACACTGAATTATGAAAAGAACATTAAAAAGCGTCTCAGCAGCGTGTCTTAGAAAAATTGCTGAGATACTTTCTAATAATAATGAGCACATTCCAAATAGCTTCCATCTGCCAAGAACTTGCCAATTGTACCTCCCCTGCTCAGCAACCAGGGTGACAAACTAATGCCAGGGCAAACATAACCCCTTCATTTCTGAAATAATTGCAAACATCTAACTTGCTGGGCATTCATCCACAGGGAGAGTACCTCCTAAACGAATTTAGGAAGTGAACATGACCTTTGACAGATAATCTGGTTTCCAAGGGGAAAGCAGGAGAAGCAAAATAAAAAGGAGAATGGGTTCATACGATTTAAAGGAAAAGTCAGCAAAACAGATGTGGATCATTTAGTGAGCTGAGTTTTAGGTTTCTGCATGTGGAGTCGGATAAATGGATTCCAAAAGGAATTCACTGGGAAAAGAGAGGAAAGCAAAAGGCAGTAATACCAAAAGTAAAAGCAAAAAGAGAAAAACAGCGAAGAGATGCGAGGATGGGTAGCAAAGAGCAGCATTTGCGAAAGAACCCAGAATTAACTTCGAGATGTCCCTTCGTGTGACTTGAAGTGTTGGGCTACGAGTCTGGGACCTAGAAAGGCAAGGGGCCGGCCGCCCACCTAGAGGCCCCGCCGGCGGCGTCGGGCGGGGCCGGGTCAGGGTCCCCGCGGCAGGGCGCCCCCTGTACACCCGGGGCGGGGCGGGGCCCTCGCACTCACCGATGCCGAGCCCCACGACCAGGCGGCCGGCGAGCAGCGCCTCCTTGTCGCTCGCCGCGGCCAGCAGCGCGGAGCCGGCGGCGAAGAGCGCGCTGGCCAGCAGGATGGCGGCGCGGCGGCCGAGCGCGCCGTTGAGGGCCCCCCCGGCCAGCGCCGCCACGGCGGCCGCCCCCACCGTGCTGGACACCAGCAGCTCCTGCCACAGCGCGTCCAGGCCGAGCTGCCGCTTGAGCAGCAGCATGGCCCCCGCCACCACGCCGGTGTCGTAGCCGAACAGGAAGCCGCCGAGCGCCGAGAAGACGGCCGCCACGTACACGAAGGCGGGCGTCCCGTCCTGCTGGAATTGCCGCCGCGCCGCGCGCTCCAGGTCCGCGCCCTGCAGGCCGGCGCTCGCCTCGGCGGCCGCCAGCAGGCTGCGCTCCCCGGCGGCGCTCGCCGCGTCCGGCTCCTGCTGCCGGCGGCGCCGCTCGCCCATGAGGCTGCTCAGGCTGCGCAGCGTGTACTCCGCGCTCTCGCTCGCCTTGCGGGACATGGGGCAGGCGCCCGGGCGCCGGGGGCCGCGGCCGGCGGTCTCGGCGCGGGGCCGGGCGGCCAGGCGCAGCCGCCGCCTGCCTCCTCCGGCCGCCGCCGCGCCGGGAAACCCGCCCACCAGGCTCGCGCGCCGCGGACTCGCAGCCCCGGGGCCCCGACTCCCGCCTCGCGCCTCGCGCCTGCCGAGCTGGCGCTGCGGCGCGGAGGGGGCGGGACCGATGTCACGTGTGTCGGCGGGGCGGGGGCTCTGGGCGCCCCGCCCCTTCCCGGGCCCCACGCGGCTGCCGGAGCGCGGCCCGTGACCGAGGCTCCTGCGCTCGGGGTCGTGGCGGCTGCAGGGCATCAGCGTGGCCCGGGGGAAGGAGGGCAGAGCGCGCCCCGGAGCATCCTGACCCGCCTTCTACCAGCCTGGGAGAGCCCGGCCAAAAGGGCCCAGGGAAGAAACGCCCTCATGTGGTGCATAGCAGGCGCCCTTCCCTTTACAACAGTGTGGCATAAATGAGTTTGTTCTGGGGCAATTCAGGACCGTGTTCTCCCATCCTGTACCACTTCCCTCTCGTTGCCAGTCCCTCCTGCATGTGTGCTTTTTAAAGCCATGGTACATCTTAACCGTTTGAGAACTGAGATAATGTACCTCTCAGGTGAATCACAAACATTCCTCCACGGGTCACTCAGACAAAAAGAAAGTCACATTTATACATGCCCCTCGTGTATAACTAACTAAACTAAAATCCACCTGCAGAAAGTAAATCCCAGAAACCTATCTGAGTTAACAGGCTATCTCACCAAAAGGCAGGCTGTCTTCTCACCTGGGACACCCCCACTATGGCCTTCCATTTGCAGGGGCTAGTTTAACTCCCTTATGTACGTTATTTGCAAATAAGATGGAACCATAGCAACCAAATTTGTGAGCCGTTAATTGGGGGTTGTTGGGTCCACCTCCTCTTTGATTCAAATCATTTATAAAGCATTTTACACAGTTGCACATCCAAAGACAAAGAGTACTTTGCTTTCATTCTGCAGGCTGAGGGCCCCAGGTAGACAGAGCATAAGCTGATACTATTCCTTAAAGTTCCGGGGCTTTTTTTTTTTTTTTTTTTTTTTTTTGAGCAAAAGGTTTCTTAGCCTGAGGCCTGGTTTTCATTCAGTTTAAAACATTTTCCTTTTATAGAAAGGGATGTCATCCCTACTTCAATAAAAAATTATTAGACTTGGTCAAAGTTGCTTTCACTGGGAATATCAGGCATGATTACCTCCATATTACACGTTCCTTTCCAGCAATAGGGAAAAAAATGTATGAGCTCAGAGGACTTAAATGTTTAAACTTATCCGATGGCTTTAAAGCAACGCTCTGTCATCACTCCCAAGGATCACTTTAACAAAAAGAGCTTTTAGCTCTGGAGCAATGAACTCTTTAAGATTTAGACTTGAGAAAAGCTTCACTTAAGAGCGAGCCTCTTCCGGTGCCAACGATCGTAAAAGTGCGCCCCCTGGTGGTAATCATGTCCTCTGCTTCTGAAGGGAGGGCCCCTCAGAGGAGAATCCGCAGGTGCTGTTAACAGTTCCTCTTGTTGGATGAAACTGCCGTTTACTGTTAGCAGGTGTACTGACTGCTCCTGAGAATCCCGTGCTGGAAATTCAGCTTTTGTGTCACAGAACACTAAATTTCTTTAAACGGTTCTGTTCTGTATCATCAGGGCATTTGCATACCTAAGGTTAGGATTCTTCTGAAAAGAAATAGGACATGAAAAGAAGGCATCAGAGAGTTAAGCAGAGTGCTTCTCAGCAGTCGGAAGGGGGCACGTTCAGTTTGCTACCAGAGTATGAGTTCTAAATGGAGTTTCCTGACGCCTGCCCCAGCTGCCGATTGTGGGGAAATTTAGAGCCTGTGGTTTCAGAGACAAAAAGCACAAGTCCCACCATCGGCTGTGCTGCACTCCGTTAGACCAGCCACTAGGTAAGTTTGTCCCGGTTTTCTTTCAGTAGCAGAGCAGATAATTGTGCAGCAAGTACTAACTGACTAGGGTGTGTAAAAGTATTTTGAAATGTAATTAATTACTATTGCAGACTAGATTATGATTATAAGTATCAATAGTGGTTTGCAAGGTGAGTTCTAAAGCCCCAGTTTTAGGTACATTTGCCTTACAATCTCCAGGAATACTAGCAACCCACCACACAAGACAGAAAGAAGAAAGAGTGGTTTTAGCTATACCACTACAGGTCCTGAGTATCAAAGATACTGGCTATTGGCTCAGGAAAGGAAAGGAAAGTTTTGTTGAGAAGGGATAATGAGGTTGGTAGCAGACTGTTGTCTCTGTTTATTTTTAATTTCATGAGTAATGCATCCTTATTGTAAAGTAGTCTAAGGAAAAGATAACACATAAGTCCCTTCCCAATCTTCTCACCTGCTACAACAGTCCCCTTTCTCCAGAGATTAAACACTCCTACCACTTGGAAATGTATCTTTCCATAACTTTCTCTGTACATTTACATGTACACAAGAAAATATGGAGGTTGTTTTGTTTGGTTATCATTTAGATTGCAAAAGAGAAAAACCCAAATCAAACTGATTAAGCCCAAATCTTGGAGAGGGAGGGTTTATTGGCTCTGGTCTCTGAAAAGCCTAAATAGGCTGATTTCTTTATTAAAGTATTGTTGATATACAATCTTGGATTGGTTTAAAATATACAACACAGTGGTTCAACAGTTCCCCATATTGTTAAATCCTCATTCCCACTAGTGCGGTTACTATCTGTCAACATAGAAAAATGTTACAGAATCATTGGCTATATTCTCCATGTTGTACTACTGTCCCCATGATCACCTTATATTATAACTGAGAATTTTTGTGTCTCTTTATCCCCCTCCCCTTCCCCACCCGCTCACGCTAGCCCTTCCCCTGTGGTAACCACTAGTCACTTTTCAGCGTCTGTGAGTCTACTGCTGTTTTGTTCCTTCTGTTCTGCTTTGTTTTTATATAGAACAGGCTGATGTTGAGTGCAGCTCTATATGCAATCTCACCAAGAGGAGACTGCTCAGTCTCTCCACTCTGCTTCTTGCTACTTAGGCTCCATTTTCAATTCCATCTGGTGTCCAAATGGCTACAGCAAGTTCCAAGCTCTATGTTCTTTTCCACTTATGTCTGAGGGGCAGAAAAGGGCTTGTTTCCCTGAGGCCCTAGCAAACTTCTAATGCATCTAATTAAATCTGTCAATCATATGCCCATCCCTGACCCAATTACCGTAGCAGAGATTGCGGTCAGAACCAAGGAGTGCCTGCATCGGGAGCTGTGAATGGAAGTGCATTATATGGGCTGAGATTGGGGGGTTGGGGTGTTCCCCTAAGAAAATAAGTCTGGGGTGCTGTTTTTGCCAGAAGACAGGCAAACAGATACTGGGCTGTAAAACCAACAGATTGGAGTTACCGTAAGTAATATGTGAAAGTACCATGGTGTAACAGCCAGTAAAGCATTTCAAGAATGAGAGACTGGCTAACAGAATCATGTGTATTGCATAAAGACCAAAGAGAATAAAAATTCATATGAAATCATTAAATTTGACTATGAGAAAGTCAATGGTGAAGACCTAACATATACTATGGTGACCATAGTTAATAGTTAATAATATATTGTATACTTAATTTTTGCTAATAGAGTATATCCTAAGTGTTCATACCCCCAAAATTATGCTAATTATCTTGATTGTCATAATCATTTCCCAATGTATGTCAAAGCATCACATTGAACACCTTAAATACACACAATTTTTATTTGTCAATCACCACAATAAACTTGGGGGGAAAAAAAAGACAGGAAAAAACTCAGTGGTGACCACTGAGAATTAGAATGTCATTTTGATGGTATTAACGTTCAGAAACCCAGTAATGCTAGAATCTTGTCCTACTGATCGTTTCATTTCTATGCATATAATGGACAACATCAGCATCAGAATATATTGTTAATAGATACAAAGGTAAAGTGTGGGTACCAAGGCTTAGTTATGAAATACAATAATAGGTTCTTAGTAGTTTCCCCCAAATCTTGCCTTTCTTTGACCTTCTCTAAGGGGAAGGAGGAAAGAGATGGGGTGAAGGAGGCAGGAATGGAGAGTAAGAGGAAAGCATGGTCAGAACGGTCCGTGGACAGTGCCCTGGCTGGATCTGCTTATGCAGGGAGACAGGGCCCAGGGCACACAGGAAAGCTGATGCATGGGTGATATCTCAACACACACTGACCCTGTCGCTGATAACCGTGATCTAACCATGGGTACACACTGTGACAGACTAATAGCATCTCCTCCTTCTCTGGGTGGGGATGGTTGCCATGCTTCTTCCCCCTCAGAGACTTTTAAGAAAGCAATTTCAATCAAGAAGAAATTAGTGGAAGTAGCAAATGTGGGCTGCATGTTCTCTAAGTCTTTGGTAAACATAAAGGAGAGAATAGCTTAAAGGGCTATCAGGATCAAGAGAAAGGGTGGAGATGTCAGGCATGACTTGAATTTATTCATGCTGAAGTGAAAGGAAGCAATGGACAGTTTAAGAGCCTGAATGATTGATAGAGCAAAGCCCCAAGGAAGGCAGGAAGGATAAGAGGAAGATCATGAGGAGGGAGGCCAACCTCGCCATAACGGGGCCATAGTGAAGAGGAGGAACACTCCTTTCTGAGAAAAAAAGCAAGCAAAAAATAGCAGGAAAGAAGAACATGGTATTAATAACAAGAATGGGAAAAGAGTTCTGTTAAATGGAGAATGGTCTGGGGCCAAGCATGGGGGAGGATAGAGTAAGCCTAGACATTGTAGGCAAAAGGACTCAAGTTCATATCTTCACTGTTCTACTTACTTGACTGTGTGACCTTGAGCAATTTATTTCTCTAAGCTTCTGTTTTCTGTAAAAGGGGGATAATAATTGCATCGGTATTTATACAGTCTCAATTCTGAGTAACAGAAAATCCATACTCAAACAGTCTTATACACTACAGAAATGTGTATTGCATAAATGTCCAGAGATGGACAACATTAGGAATGGAATGATTGGTCTTTGAAAAACGGTATCAAAGACCCAGGCTCTTGCCTTTGCTCTGCTGCTCCTAGTGTATTGGTCTTACCTTCTGCTGGCTTACTCCAAGCTGATTAGAGGGTTCTAACATTTCCAGATACCGTATTTTTCCTATGTATACAGAAAAGCATAATGTCTATCAAATGTAATATATGCCCGGTAGTACAAGATCCACATGGCCATGTAGAAAAAAAGCCTAATAATACAAAACATAGCGTACCAAATTGTTGCTAGAGACAAAAATTCCGGTAGAGCTCAACACTGGTGGCAGAGTGTCAAAATATTCTTTACTGACCCTGATGAGTCGCTGCAAAAAATAAAAATTGAAGAAAAAAACCTTGTCTTAAAATTTCAAGAAATCCTTTAATTAAATAGGATCCAGTAATTGGAAATGAGAGCGGTGGGACATGTTTGTTTACAAGTAGAATCCCTAATAAAACTAACAACTCCCCTTCTTTAATTGAGGAGTTATTAATTTGGCATGAAGCTGGTTCTTCAGCCAGTTTCAATCTGTTGGCTAGTAGAGGAAAATACTTTAAATGTATCTTGTAACCTGATGAGCTACTCACTGATCACTTTGTTGTAAGCAATTCAATAGGTTTCGTTTTGCATTTTGAATCCAAATTTCAGACTCAGTTGTAGCACTGACTGTCTGAAATCGTAAGCATGATAATATGATCCCGCTCTGCCATATTGAGTGAATTTATCATATTAAAACTAAGCAAAATATCCAGCTGAAACAGTCAGCTTATATTTTCCAGTTGAGTAATGAAGTTATTTGGACAAGTTAATAAATTCCTGTCTCCTATGCTATCCTTTTAACTCAGAGGAACCAAAAACTTTTCATTTGATACTATGAATTGTGTAACTCATCGTCCATATAAGTCAAACCATTAACAAGCACTTCTTTGTAGGAGGGTTTTGTCTGCCTAGCCAGTAGTACTCACAGATGTAAAACATGATTGTTTAAACTATCTTATGCAAAAAATACTTCAACAAGAGTGCAACCTCAATGTTTCCAAAAGAATGCTATTGTAATTTCCTTCTGGATTTCTCTCACAATTTTTACATTGGAAAATTTATACATTGGAATATTTTTATATCTCATATACACTAAGTGACACTTGAATAATGCTGAAATTGTTTTCATCTGATTTTCATGCTAAGAGTCAATAAATGTGGGACAGAGAGTCTTTATAGTGGTAATAGGAGAAATCACTATTCTCTTCCTGTGATTTTCTTAAATGGGATACTCTCTTAGAAAATGTGTCTTTGTACATGTAATTAGACAGGTTTTATCTACAATTCAGTCCACAATTGCAGAAGAGTAAATGAGAACAGCGCCTGTGTTCTCCCCATTCACCATGATATCCCCTGAGTCTAGCACATTACAGCACATATAGGAGCCTGATAAGTATCTGTTGCATGAATGACTGAATTCAGGAACGAATGAGGGAGTGACGTCAGTCTGTATGGAATCTATTTGGCTTGGGTCTGAAGTCATCACTTTCCATAATCTATGCATATTATGATGAAAAAAGGACTATTTGAGATAATACAAGTACCTTCATAACAGGCCACCTGACCCCAAACCTGTACATAGCTCCAGCAGTGTCAGATTTTAACTTATCAAAGCATGTTTTTTCCTAACAAATATACAGCATAGACTATGGGTTTTAACACAAATAAATGTACTATTTCTTGGGCATTTATTTTTTGAAAAACACATTATTTTGCACCATCCTCAACTGTCCTCATTCCCAGCAGGAAAACACTGCATGCCCATTATAAAAATAGCTGATCATATGTATCTTTATGTACCAAATTACTGAAAGAAACAAAATACTGGTCGAGTTCAGAGGAGAGGAGAGGAGATCGATGGACTGAAATTAAAAAAAAAAAGTTTAATGAAATGGTATTTATTTCCCAATTCAAAGCTGTATCATCAAAACTAAAACCGTTATAATAGGAACTATTCTTATTCCTAAAGGAGATCAACATGGTTGATGAAATGGCAACTGATCAAACTAAAGAGCAAATAATTTAGTTTTGCTTGAGTTTTATAATCTACTTAGTTTTGGCATTCATCTGGCTTATTAGTGTCCACTGTCCGTTTCATCATTAACTTGGGGGACTTTAGGCTACAAGTGACAAAGCACAGCCTCGGTGTACCACCTCCATGTTAATAGATACCTTCCCCTGCTGCCAGCCAGACACGTGACTGCCCTGCTTACCATGCTGTGGGTTTGCAATTCTAAAGAAAAATTGCCAAATAAAAGAAAAATTGCATAAATCCCAAAACAAAGAATAGAAATACATAGTTGGAAAATCTCTGAACAGAAAATCCTGACAATTTTAAAGCTGAAAGCTAAGTCAATATATTTATCAATCAATGGCCTGTGACCTGAGAAAATTACTTTGAACTCTATAATGAACAAGCAAGAGAAGAACTATTTCAGCAGCTCTTCCAGATACCGAAGAGAAAAAGAGAGCTTCCACATACAAGAAAACATTCCTTAGACGGCAAAAAAAAAAAAAAAAGTGTTTCTCGCTGAAGAACTAACGTAACTCATTATTTCCTGAGTCACTGAGTTGTAAGATGTTTGAGGAGTACAGAAAATTCAGTGAATACGTTATTTCCATCACAATGAGGACACATATTCATCAGGGAGTGATTTGGTAAGAAAATGAAGGTGTAATAGCACTCTGATAAGAAAAAGCAAAAGACAATTTCTTCTATGTGATCTTTGTTTTGTAAAACGTTATGAAAACGTCCTGCTGAGCCCTGGGCTGATCATTATTTCTCATAGACCTACAGGCTAAGTGTAGAGTCCACTTCCACTATCACCCCAATGGATGAGAGACTCGCAGGAATAACAGAGAAGAAGGCAGTTTGAGCCCTGTTGACATGAAAAAATAATGCTTTAGGTTCCTGTTACAGTCTGTGTAGGTAGCAAAGTTGCTTTGTGTCATTTATTTTTCAAACCTCGTTCTTTTAAATTTTTCTTTTGAAAATTATAGCTCTCATATGACTTGTAATAGCTGATCTCCCAATTTGTATTAGACATTCATCACACTTTGATCTCTCCTCAGTTTTCCTTTTCCCTGGAGAACTACCTGCATTATGAGGCTCACGTTCTCAGCATTCCCAGTCAGGGGCAGGTATGCCACCCAGGCTCAGCCAGCTAAACACATCCCCTCCCAGGATGGACTGCTGGAAAATGACACGAAGAGGGGGCTCTGTGTGAAGTCTGCCCTAGTGAGGCGACAGGGACCTGGCGGAGAGTCCCATCGGGCCAGCCTGGAAAGTGGGTGCAGCGAGCCCAGGGGACTGTACTGTGTTCACACTTGGCAGCTGGGTGGTAGCGTCTTTGGCCCCAGCAGGGCAGGAGGGCTCCACTGCAGCAGGCAGAAGCAGTTGGAAGCACAGCCTCCGAGACTGATTCTCTGGCCCTTGCAAAATTCTGTGGAGGTCGTGTGTATATGTAACGTACAGCAGCCATAGCACAAATGCCAGGATAGGAGAAATGAAAGGATACACTGGTAATATTCTCATACTATATGTGAAGCAGGAGTAATACATATAGTAAAGATATATACAGCTGGGTTGTATGGTATTACAAGATGTTGCCTAACCTGATTTCCAGAATAGTCATCCGTCCATGCTCCTTCCGGCACTGCATTCATTCTCCAGCTCTTCATAGCACTGGACAGCGAGCTAATTTCCTCTTAGCCATTCCCATAGGTGTACGGGTGTCACTGCAGGGTCCATGTGCATTTTCTTTTTCTGTTTTTTTTTTTTTTACTACAACATGTTTTATTTCACTGAAAAATTTCTATAGAAAACCAAATCTTGTTCCAGTGAAGAAAATATTTACCATTGTTCAAATAAAGGTGAAAGGAGAGAGGATAATAAGAGTGGCCTGCCTCGGGCTCGCTCTGTCACTGTCTTACCTAACACCGGCTGAGATCCCGTGGCTGGAGATCACAGTGACTGCTCCTCCGCTTGGCCCTCTGATAGGCTTTGAGAGCAGCTGTGATGTCTGCTTCCTGGCCCACAGACCACTGAAATCCTGAGAGCTGCCATGGTGGCTGCCAAAATGTGGGTAAACGGAGCGCAGAGGATGACTGTGTAAATGTTTTCAGTTAACTGCATGCAGGCAGCAGCTCAACTAGGAAGGAAAAAATACAATTTATCAAAAAGTAGTTCTGGATTAATAGAAACCTCCAAACCCGGGACTAAGACCCTGCCCCTTGTTCACATTCACAGAGGCACCCAGTGAGCTCAGGACTGACAGGAAGGCTGGGAGGCCAGGCCTCGTGAGGAGGGGTCAAAGGGGGAGCAGAGGATATTTTTCATTCATTCATCTTGTGAGAGGACAGAGGGGAATCCCTGGAGGAGAAAGAAGCAAGCGTTTGTCCTGAGTTAGTTCCGCCTCGTCACAAACCCTAGGACAGATTTTTGGCGGTGTGGGCCGATGTCCTGTGTCCGTGAGAACTGGTGGTGACCAGCGGCTGATCTGAGTGCTCTGTTGCCATGGAACCAATGTGCCTTATATTCTTTTTTCAGTTTTTTCCCTCAGAAATCAAGATGGGTTGGTACTGGGTGGGGAAAGTGACAAATGACTGAGGTGAAAGGAAGGGTCACAGAGAGAGGGCACCACACCACCTTTTGGCTCTGGGAAGGTCTTGAGGTGACACGTCTTCCAGATGCCAGAGTTGCTGAGGCTCTGCGGTCCCAGCAGTGGCCCCCACATGTCCTCGGCTTGATGCCACTGCTGGTGAGATGGAAGCCCTCCTCACCAGCCCCAGCACCTGCCATCTCGAGCCTTCCATCCATAATTTCCATTTTCTTAAAGGTTAATGATGTTCGACATCTTTTTTGGGTCTTTATTCACCATCTGTATATCATCTTCAATGAAATATCTCTTTATGTTCTTTGCCTGTTTTAAATGCATTGCTTTTTAATGGAGTTTTGAAAATTCTTTATATATTCTAGAAATAATGGTCTTTTTGTTGTTGGATACGTGGTAAACAAATATTTTCTCCCAGTCTATAGCCTGTCTTTTCGTCTGTTTGACAGAGCAGTTTTCAGTGTTGATGGAGTCCTTTTTTTTTTTTCTTGCAGGGATTATGTGTTTGGTTTTGAGTTTAAGAACTCTTTGTTTAGCCCTAGGTCTCTGTTTTTGTTTTTTTTTTCCTGAAAATGTTATGGCTTTATATTTACGATTAATCTAGTGATCCATTTTAAGTTAGTGTGTATAAGGTGTGTAACTTATGTCAATACTGATGTTCTTGCCTATGGATGTCTACTTACTCCAGCATCATTTTGTTGAAAAGACAATCTCTCTTTCATTGAATTACTTTTGCACTTTTGTCAAAAATTTGTCAAGTCTATTAATTGGGTCTGTTTCTGGGTTCTCTATTTTGTTCCATTGATTTATGTGTCTATCCCTCCCCCAGTACCACACATTCTTAATTACCACAGCTAACTAATAAGTCTTGAAATCTGGTAAATGGATTCCTCCCAATTTACTATTCCTTTCTGAAATCGGTTTAGCTATTCTAGTTATTTTCCATTTCAGTTTGAATTTTAAAACAATCTTGTGTATGTCTACAAAAAAAAATCTTGCTGGGATTTTGACAGAAATTGTGCTAAACTTGTATGTCAACTTGGCAAGAATTGACATCTTTACTATGTTGAGTATGTCAAGTCTTCAAAATCCATGAACATAGTTTGTCTTTCTATTTATTTAGATCTTTGATTTCTGTCATCAGCATTTGGGGGATTTTTGCCATTCAAGACCTGTATATGTTTTATTAGATTTACATCTAAGTACCTCACCTCTTGAGTGATTATAAATGGTATGTGTTTATAATTTTGGTGTCCACATTTTCATTACAGTTATACATAAATATATTTGATTTTAGTATGTTCATCTTGTAATGAAACTTTGCTGAACTGAGTTATAGATGCTGTTTTGTCAGAAGACACTTTCAAAAGGCTAAAAAGACAAGTTACAGACTGATAGAAATATTTGCAAATTTTATATCTGCTAGAAGACTCATATGCAGAGTAAGTAACACCCTCTTGAAATTCAATAATAAAGCAAACAACTCCATTAAAAGACAGGCACAGTAATCAGATAAACACTTCACCAAAGACTATATGGAAAGCAAACATGCATATGAAATGACGCTTAACATCCTCTAGTCATTAGGGAAATTTAGATTAAAACCCATGATAAGGTATTACTGCATAGCTAATCGAATGGCTAAAAATAAACCTACTGACCATATCAGGTGCCGGCAAGGCTGTGGGGAGACTGCACGTGGGAATGTAAAATGATACGACCACTTTTGAAAATAGCTTGGCATTTTCTTTCAAAAGTTAAAAGGTATACCTAGTATATGATCTAGCAATTCCACTCCTAGATATTTTCTATGGACGTGAAAGCACACATCCATACAATGTTTCATTAATGTTCATTGAAACTTTACTTGCTGTGGACAAAAAAAACAGAAAACAACCTAAATGTCCATCAACAGATAAACAGACAAACTATGGTATATCTATTCACGGAAAACTAATCAGCAATAAAAAGTAATGAACTACTGGTTCATGTTACAGCAGAGATGAATCTCAAAATAGTTATTCTTGAGTAAAGCAAGCCAGACAAAAACAGTATATGCTGTAAAATTCCATTTATATGAAGTTATATTAGATGCAAACTAATTTAATATAATCCAAGAAAGCCAATAATGGTTATCTGGTGATTTGTTGGGGGAGGAGGAAAATAGGAAGACATTTCAAAAGGGACCAAGGAAGTATTTGAGATGGATCATGGTTCATTACCTTAGTTGTGTTGATGGTTTCTCAGGTATATACATATGTCAACACTTAAAACAAATTGTACACTTTATATTTGCATAGTTCATTGAATGTCAATTACACCTTAATAAACCTAAAAAAAACACTTTGATATTTATGTGTCTTGTTTTAAAAAGACATAAATTATTTTCCTTTATATGACTCTATTAGCAAACATGTAAACTCTTTTGTCCATGAAGTTATGAAACTGGGGGAAAGATAGAAAGGGTTTAGGTATCATCAAGCAGCTGTGCTATCAGCCATCTTTTGACCAGCCCTGTATTCCTTATACATGAAAAAATTAAAACACCTTTAAAAAAAAAAACCCACCAATCTTTGGGGTTCTTTTTTTTTTGGTTGTAAGCCATTTAACTCAAATCCTGACTGATTCAGAAGTTGTACCTGAATAGTCATACTAAGCCATTAAAATATTAAAAGTTGAACTGTTTACCATTATAATATCCATAAGAATTGTGTGTTCTAAGAAATGGAAGTATATATTTTGAATGTGAGTTTCCTTCCCAATCAGAGGTAGCCAGAAAATACATGTACATATCATAAGTGCTTATAATCCATGAAACCCAATTACATGATATAAGCAGCCAGGATAGGGCTCTGAGACTTCTTAAGTAGGCAGAAGCATCAGACACTTAGAAGTTGAGTCCAGTGATGTATTTTACATATGCTGCACATCACACTGATGCAGGAATGCAGGCAATGCTACCTTTGTTCCCGCAGCTACTAACAAAAACTGGTCAGCACCAGAGCCAAAAGCTTTGATTGTGCGACCAAATAACCATGCTGAAATTTGACTGGGATGACACAATTATTTCTTCAAGGAAACGTCTTTCAGCTATTAAATGATTTAGAATAAGTACAGAAATGTTAAATAGCATAGGAAACATCATATTAACATTTCTGACATAGAACTGAGCATGTTTGGAGTGTCCTCATAATTAAATTAAAAAAAAGAAGCAACATATGTCAAGTATTTAATTCTAACTTAAAATGAGTAATTTAGTGATTGATTTAGACTTTTGGTTTTAAATTAAGCCAGTACTAAGTGCATATATTGAAACATTTAAGAGAACCTAAGAATCAAAATTACTTAGAAGTTTAATTTAAATAAATGTTTATAAGAACTAATTTTGTACTTGAGAGGATTTTGTTTGAGTCATAAACTTGAAGGACTTAAGGAAATCGAGTATTTTATATTTATATAGTTTAAAATATTTTAAAATATAAATGAAACCTGTCAAACTGCTAAAATGTACTAGACCATAAAGTAGAATAGGTTTGTATAGTCATCTTAAAACTTTAAAAAAGAGTCTGAATAAATAGAATTTCACATTTCAGTGTTGAAGGAAATCCTTGAACCATCTCTTTAGCACCAAAAAACTGTTCTTAGGGTATAAAAAAATCTCACATTTAATATGACTTTGGTGTTTTCATTATGAACTTTGTGCCACATTCCTGCTGTCTCTTAAATTCTTACATTTTTAGCCTACAAATTATCCTGTCAGAGAGTTTTCAAGAACATAATTCTTAAAGTGGCAGAAAACTATGTGCATAAGTGTGTTTCTTCTATTCGACCCAGCTTTCATGCAAATGGAGATTGCTTCTGACTCGTCTTTGTCTTCTATGGACTTGTTATTGAGTTTGGTGCAAAGCAGGTTCTCAGAAAGCACCCAGCTCAGTAACAGCTGTTGAATGAATTCACTAGTTAGTCTTTACTAGAGCTCTATGTTAACCCTCGTGCACAATTAATCCTGGTATGAGGACCCTGGGCTCTTTTTGTCAACATCTCTCTGGAGGCCTTGGGCTGCTTGCTATTTTACCCCCTTTCTGGTGTTTGGAATATCTGCTGCTCTGCTAGTCTTGGTGGAAGCCTGTACAGTAACCATCCAGGCCAGATAACTTTTCTCCATAACCTCTGGCAGTTACACCATGGTTTCCAGTCTGACCTCAGCCAGAATTTCACAGAGAGGGAGAAAAACATGCCATTTGCAAAAGGCAACCTTAACAGCAGATGCTTGTTCCATCACATTTGACATCATGTCATTTACCTGTTGTGTTTATTAATTCATTAATTCATGAACTCCTTCATTCAAGCATTCTTTATCTTGTGCCCACCCCATGCTAAGTACCATACTAGGTCTTGGGCTCACAACAGTGAAAAGGAGAGGCCCAGTCCCTTCCCTCATTGAACTTAATTTCTGGTTTGGAAATTATTTTCCAGTCTTAGAAAAGAAAATGCAAATTCTGATATATATTCTGTAGAAAACAAAAATAAGTTTGGGTGAGATAGGAAACAGAGGGAGTCAGTAGCCATGGGGTAGCCTTAGGATGCTTGGAGCTTTCTCTAAGAGGGATGGTCAAGAACTAAGAAAATATTTTAAACTCTGGCTAAAAGATGAGGGAGAGCCAGTCAAGCAGGGGAGGAGGAAGACCACTCATGGCAGAGGGAACAGCGTCATTGGGCAGACTTTGCCATGTTCAAATAACTGGAAGACGACCTGTGGCCAGAACAAGACAGAGGTGGGGGGAAGGTGATGGTTATGGAGAAACAGCAGGGAGAAGACTGTAGAATGAATGTGCTGCTGTAATGAATTTTTAACAAATATTTTGTTGATCCTCCTCAATGTTTTCCTCTCCTCCCTTGATCTTTTGAACTCTAGCAGATAATGCTAAATAGTTCACTTAGTCCTCAAGATTCTTACATGACATTCCCTCCCTGCTAGCACTTTAATATTGTTGTATAGTAATTATAATTATTCTTTTTTTGTAGTTCAAAATAACTCATGTAATTTTTACTTTTACTGTTAATTCTGCTATGGCCAACTTCTCTGGGGCTTTTAAAATGCCTGCTCTAAAATAATTCCTCTCGTGACGTTCCACCCATAGGCGTTCTTGCCTGTGTGTTCTCACATTTTTCTCCTGTTATACAACTTCCTTAAGACATGTATTTTTTGCTCATTTTCACAGACTGTTGCTTTCACCAATTACCTCAAGCCAACCGTAGCCTTCCATATTACTACAGTTGAATATTTCTCAAAAGCATTTTAGAATTTTGTAAAAATTCACCTCTATTTTTGCCTCTGAATTTCTTCATGTCATATTTTCTTGTTACTCAAAGAAACATAGACTTGAGTGGACTCTGGAGATTCTTTAGTCTTCCACCTTCATTTTGGCAAGGCGTACCTTTTAATTTATCATTCATTATGCAGTGTTTAATGATCTGCATAAAGCATGTGTTATGCTTCCATTTCTTAATATCTTTTCATTTAAAACAGCCTAACTTTAACAATACTTTGCAGAGGCCAATTGGCATTATAAATGTCCATGTAGGGTTTCTTAGCAAAAACAGAATAGAAAATATTTAAAACACACCCACATCTCAAAAGTTAAAATAGATAAAGCTATAATAATTAAAACAGTGTGATATAGATACAAGAAAAGACAGAACAATCAAACAATGAGAATCTGGTGTGTGATAAATGTGACATTTGAAATCAGTGTAGAAAATGTGAACGATTTAATAAATAGTATTGGGACAACTGACTAATTTATCAGGGGAAAAATATGAGTTGAATTGTGTCTCCCAGAAAGATCTGCTGCTGTGCTAACCCCTGGTACCTGTGAATGTGATCTTATTTGGAAATAATGTCTGCAGATCTAATCAAATTAAAATGAGGTCATGCTGGATTAGGATAGGCTCTGCTCCAATGACTAGTATCTCTACAAAGAGAGATCTGGACACAGAGACACACAGGGACGAGTGCCAAGTGAAAACAGGAGATTGGAGCAATGCCGCTGATGCAGTTGCTAGTTAAGGAATGCCAAGGATTGCCCAAAACACCAGAAGTGGGGAATGATCCTTCCCCGGTGCCTTCAGAGAGAATCTGTACCTCCCTCTGGACTGTGAGAGAAAAATCTGTTGTTTTACATCACTTAAGTTTGGGTAATTTATTATGGCAGCCCTAGAAACTACAATAACAAAGCTGGATCACACTCCTTATATGCAAAAAAAGTCCAGACGGATGAAAAAAGTTAAATGTGGAAGTGAAACAAACAATGACCCCAAATAGTAGAAGAAAACGTGGTGAGAATTTGTATCGTCCTGGAAAAGGGAAAGGTTTTTTTTAAGAATGAAAGGAAAAGATTAATACATTTGGCTTTATAAACCTTTTAAACATATGTGTGGTAAGAGACTTAGTCACAAGGCAAGAAGTTATATAGTAAATGTGTAACTCACGACAGAAAAAATATATATATAATAAAATGGCATCACTTTTATGATATTTATATAGAGGCCATTTGGTATTATAAATGCCCAGTAGGTTTTCTTAGCAAAACTTGAAAAAATATTTAAAACACACATGCACATACACACTGAGGATTAATCATTCCTAAACTTCCAGGTAAACAGCTTTGTCAACTGCAGTTCTTTTATACCAAATTTACATTCGTGTCCATAAAGTAATAACAATATTATTGCTAATAGTAACCATTCAACTGGAAGTAAATAATGTGACAAGTAAATCAAAAGACAGGTAATTAACTTAGGCCCTCTTTTACACTCTGCCATCGTCTGCAGAGCTGCTCAGAGATGAGCAGGAGGCAGTGAGGGCGCCCAGGTGAGCAGCTGGGGTCCAGCAGCCAATCGACTCTCACGTGGAGGCTGGAAGGACATGTACACGTTACCTTCCTCTCTCATTCCCTTTTATTTGCCAAGGCCATCCTTTCTTGTTTAAGGATTGGACTGACCCAATAATGCTTTCCAGTTTAAACATGTTTAAACATTTCCTCTGTCACCACTTGTCTAATCTGCCACCGGGAAGAAACGCTTTAGCAGAATTTCAGAGAAATGACGTTTCCCAGATATTGAAAAGGGAAATGCTGATCTGCCTGTTGCCATGGAGTTCGTCTGCCTACAGCTGATTCCTTCAATGGCAGATAAAGAACAGTCTAATTATCTGCAAAAAGCAACACTTCATCTTGGCAAGGTAGTTCATTAGACTGAAATATCTCCATAAAACAGTGTGCTCTTACTCTACAGCAAGCTCTAAATATATTTGCCCTAAACGAGATTATTATTTACAAGAGTAAAATCCTGTTTTATAATGCCAAAGAGGTTCTATAAAGAAAATCATGAATTTCTTTTTTTTAAGTATCTTGGGAAAGAAAAAGATTCCATTCATGAGTAACCTCTTTGCAAGAAGAAAATACTGCTCTATTTTTAAGTGTTCTGTTAATAATTTCTATGTGATAAGAAACTCCTCTTGGTTGCTTTTCCTAAGGACAAGAATATAATGTCAGATGTTTGTAGTTCCTGTCATTTTACACTCTGCTGCTTTCCCAGGTGGAATTTCTAAACTTGGAAGGTAGCAATGACCCCAGAAACAATATGTATGTAAGGAGAAAATAAGGATCGGCACCACAGTTGTAGAAAAAATGCATAAATATGCCTATATGCATTGCAGCCCCATTTTTGTCTTCAGGATACAGCTTTAGGACACAGGAAAGGAGAAAGTCCATGCTGACTAATAAATTGTATATTATTGCTATTTTTGCAAAATACATCTATTGTTTAATAAACAAATAAAACCACACCAGTGGTTATAAAAGGAACGTCCCTGTTCCTTTCTCCCCAACTCTTCTCAGTTGTACCAGGGCCTTCCCTCGGAAGCAAAGAGTGTCAATGATTCTGTTTTTAGTTATTTTGGTGGTTATCATCAAGGTTGTATTTACCTTGCAGCTAAAGAAACTTTACCTTCAGGGTCTTCCAGGTGCATATGTCTCACCCAAAGCCCTGGAGTGGCCCAGGAGTGGATCCAGGTTATGCAAGGTGGAAAATATATACATTTGGGAGGACACACCTTCAAGAACAAAAGTGCAAAGTTACATATAAAGAATTGCTAAGGCTTTTCCTAGTGCCTTACAAGGAGTTCTTGCAAATAAAGATTCCAGAAACTTAAACTTTATTAGTTTCAGGGCCAATCCACCCCTGGTTGCCAGTTTTAGATACTGAGAACATTAACACTATCTATTGATTGCATACTCAGGAGCATGAAGCATTTAGCATCCTACTCTACCTAACAATTTCTCTTTCCCCCACTTACCTTCTGGTTTTTATCGTTGTATTATTGTGTTATATTGATAGTTAAGGTTTATGAGTCACTAAAATCATGTTTCTTATCCTTTGTAGTTTCATTCCAAAAGCCAATAAATAGCAAATATAATATTACTATATAAATATTTTCTGTCAAATCAAGTAAAGTGGGTGGATACCTAAATAAGTATATGTGATCTTGTATCACTGAATTTTCCTACCCTAAGGGAATCTTCTAAGCGTCTTGGCCTTACGATATTCTTAATTTTTCTCTGGATTTTTTTTTCCCACTTTTGGATAAGACTTAGTTAGCTGGCTCTGTTTCTTATATCCCTCTTTTCCTTTTTTATTTTGTACACACTCTCTGGATTAACTCTTCAAATGACTTTTACATAGTTTTATAGGAGGCAGAGTTCATAAATGTCCTTCAAAACTGATGACTTCACAGGTAATTGCTAGTTGCAGAAAATGTTCTTTATGCAAAAATTTCGAAGACACGTTTCATTTAGTTATCCCTTATGTACTTTACCATAATAGCATGTCTTTAAGAAAAGTTTCAAAGAAAATTATGGGAGAGAGGAAAGCATGGGAGGCATAGTGAGGTAATGTGCAATTCATTTCTAGGTAAATGAGACCATTCTGAGATGGAGTCACCTTTTGTAATTGCTGGAAGGCATGATTTATCTGGATGAGGCAAAGAGGAAAGAGCAGACATTACACTATTCAACCAGAGGAGTAACTATTTTCTAAAACTAAATATTCTTTCTAAGAGGTTTTTCTTCCTTTTTGCTTTCTCAATATTCAGGTTAAGAATAGCCATGCCTTGTGAACAGCCAACAGATGCTCTTAATTCAAATCTCAGAATCACTTCAGGAGTAAAATAAGCACTCTGGAACTTAACAATTCAATATACTAAAGTAATCACCCTTTCCTATTGAGTTTTTTGTGAAATAAATTGTTGATACTCTGCAAGCTGAAGAAAATAGGCCATTCCACCACTATTTCAAAAACTCTTCAAAACACAACATTTATAGCATCTGATAAGACATTGTATTTTGTTCCTGGCAATTTCCTTAATATTTTCAATAATCATTAATGCTGGTGAAAGATGAGAACACCACTCTATGTGACTTTTTATATATTTGTGCAAAAAAGAATGTGCTCATGTCTTGTTGCATGGGCACCCAATGATTCCAACTTGTTTCTCCATGTAGGACAGAGTGGGTTTGAGCAGGAAGAAGCTCACATGATCAGCATGGTTGTTTTTTATGTATGTATTATTAGTCTGAATAGCTGTCCAGTGGAAAATTGTGTTTTTGCAATAGTCATGAGAAGGTGGAAGCAGGTTATAAGAAGAAGGCTTATATTGGGAAACCTCAAAGAATGATAATAGAAATGCCAAGTAGTTTACACTCGATCTACAGAGGCAACATTCCTGGTGGAATTAGAGACCATTGATGCCGAATTGTGTGGTGTGGACTGTTACTGCGACAGGTATTTGGAGAAAGAAATGGTCATGCTTGGTTTTGATTGTATGTAATTCATGGTTCTTTGCAAGCAACAGGAACTGACTCTGCCTCCTCTAAGAAAAACAAAGTTTATTGGAAGAGAGATCATGATATCCTGGCAAAATCTACAAGAAGATGAAAGAGCTGCCCACACTAATGACAGAACCCATAGCTAAGCTGCCTGAACTGCTTAGTTGCTTGTAGGAACACTGCCCCAGGAATAAGTAGGCTCTCTCTGGTTCCCCACATAGTGTCACTTCACTCACACATCCAAATCTCTGGAGAGAAAAGGTGACTTCTGGGACTTAGTCAAATGATAATTCGTGGGCTACGATGGACCAGAGCACCTTGATTTACAACCCACCAAAACGTTATATGCCCTTCTGCTTGGCCTATGATGGAACAGACAATGATGGAATAATAGGAAAGCCAGCTGTCTGGAAGCCACAGTCTGTAGATTACCTCCCCGTTCTTTATTACACTTCCACTTTTAATTTGGAGTCACAAAATGATAATCCAAAGAATCAAAATCTAAACAGATTTCCCACAATACTGACAACTGTAAGTGACATGATTCCTTGTAGTATTCCAGATGATGGTTTGAAGGCAGCAGGTGTGAATAGCAGTTCTGACTCAGTGGTTTAGTTACTCTTTGATTTAGGATAAAGTACTTTCTTTAACTCCTCAGTTTCCTACCTTGCAAGCTTCTTCTGGCGATGAAGGCCAAGTCATACAATAACCTATCACAACAGATACACGAAATAAATGGAGGCACTTGTATTCTTACTGAATGAACAAATGCATCTAGAATAGACATAACCGATGAGGTAGATAAGACTCTGCATCTCAGAGAAGCTTTCTTAGGCTTCTGTCAACATCTGCTAAAAATAATTAACCCAACACATCTCCTTCAAATCCTCATTGAATGAGAAAAAGTATAAATTACTTTACACAGAAAGAAAAAAAAAGGCAGGAATCAGAGTTTTCTAAAATGGTTTATGGGAAGAAAATTTCATTTAACCTAGCCTTGTATTTTGAGACAGATTCAACCACCTGTTTTTGTTTTGTTTTTTGTGTTTTCATGTGATTGGTGTTTGAGGTCAAGTTTACAAAGGTGGAACATGTCACCAGCTGCTGCTAATTAGACGATCTGTGACCTCAATCACGGTTCTGTTACCACATTCAGTGTTACATTCTAAGTGTTGTACTGGTTGTGTACATGGTTGTGTTTGAACACTTGTGGTCCTGAAATCTAACAACAGGCAAAAAAAAAGGCATAGGTACTGGTAATTACTACTGATTTTTGACCAAGAGGAACTAGGGTTCTTTTCATACAATGAAGCCAGGGAGATACATACCTGGGGTCCAGTATGAAGGGGATGCTCATGGGAAGTCTCTTGGTGCTACCAGGTCCAGTGGAAATTGTGGGTGGAAAACTGGTGCCTTCTATCATCAGATGCTACCAAAGCCTGACAAGCACAAGGACACCAAGGCCCAGACCTTTTGGGACTGAAAGTGGGGTCACCCCAGCAGGCAACAGCGCAGTCAGCCACAGTGCAGGTCTGGGGTGAGTGCACTCTCTAGCGGATAGCGGGGGTGGGGGATCAAAAATAGCTCTGTGGCCTTGGAATCAGGGGCCCTGTTGGGGGAGGCAGCTTCTTTTCACGACCTTTCTTACATTCAGTCTTTGCAGAGGTCCGGCTGGCTGCCCTACGGAAGGTGATTCTGTGAGTCACTGGACGTAATGCGAGGGAAAAGGAGAGATGAGTGGTGCAGAGAATGGACTGTATTGGAGCAACTGTGTGTGTCTCTTCTACTTCTCTTTCTCTGATTTTCGCTGTGGATACTCGTGTCTGTGAAGACTTCAGCCAGGTTCATTCAGGTGCCGCCTGAGAGCACGTTGCCTCGTACCAACACCCTCCCTGCCTCTGGGAAGGCCTCTATCCCGACTGGTCTGAGGTAACAGAGCTGTCCACATTAACGCTTGCCTAACTAGAAAGTTCAGAGGTGTTAATGCCAGTGAGGGTGGGAGGTGATTGATAGCTGCCTTCTGTTTTGCTCCCAGGGTATTGTTCTTAGAGGCTCTTCAGCAGCTTTCAGATCCTCCTGCAGAATGAGCTGCTTGTCATCCCAAAGGGCCTCCAGCTCAGAGTGCCCGGCTCTGCTGGCCTTCTCTTCTTCCCCTCTTCTCCCACTCTCCGACTCTCAGTCAGTTCCCTGCAGCCACATTCTCCAATAAATTACTCTCAAATATGTTTTCTCTCAGTCACTACTTTAGAAAGAAACCGGACTGAGAAAAGAATATAGTTAGTATCCATTTCAATCCCCTTAGAATCTTACTGTGATGGAAGGTATGGTTTTTCTTACTTTTAAACTGATAAACTTATTTGCCCACAAATAAAATAAATAAATCTGGACTAAATAAAGAAAATACCTGGTATGATATCGTTTCATCTTTAAATGTATTAATGTGTATCTCTAATATACAAGGCCTTTAAAAATGTAACTATAATCCCATGATCATGTTCTTAAAATGAATATTTCCTTGATATCTACTAATGGCTAATATGTATTTAGTTTTCCCTAACTGTCTCAGAAGTGTCTTTTTCAGCTGGTTTATTGAGGTCAGGATTGTAACAAGGTCATACATGATGTTTGGTCAATATGAATCCTAATCTGTACGGGTTCTCTCTCTTCCTCCTTGTCTTCCTTCCTCCCTTCCTTCCATTTATTGCTCGGAGAAACTGGACCATTTGTCCTGTAGAATTTTGTACATCCTGGATTTGGCTGACTGTTGCCTCAAGGTTCACTTTAAATGTCAACTCTTTTTGAGAAAACCTAAGCATCATTCCTAAAAAGTTTGCTTTGCAGAATGTATGTTGCTGATTAGGCTGGGGATGGTCTCTCTTGCTGCTTCCTTGGGGCTGCGTTTCCGATTTCCAACCTGCGTGCTTTACGTTCCCTCACGTGCAGAGGCACAGGCAAGCTCCTTCCTGTTCCCCGGGAGGCAGGAGTGACTTCCTTACTCTGTCTGTGCTGGAATGTTCTTCTCCACTGTGTTGTATCTAGTTATTTATATCATACCTCATTCTATCATGATTGGAGGTGTCACAAACGTGTGCCTTATTTTGAAATCGAGAAGTTTAAAATAATGTATTAAAGAATCAGGCAAAAAGACACCAAGGTAAGAAAAATAAATTTAAAACTTCAGGTGTCACTCTGAACAGAATGATGGGCAACAAGGTACTGCCTGGAGAGCACTCTCGGTCATTCTGGGTGATGCTAACATACACGTGGTAGCACTGTTTGCTCACCACTGTATGCCAGCACTTCCAACACTGCCTGACCCACAGCAGGAATCAACAAGGAGCTGTCAACTGACTATCTATGCCCAGTCACACAGTCTCCATATGTGACTGGCTGAAGCGACAGGAGCCATACAGACAATTTAAGACATAAATTCTATCAGGTGTGCATCCTTGGTATAGTCCTTCCGGAAATTAAATATGAAGACACTGAGAATAGATGGCATGTAAGAGAAGTCTCAGTAGGTTTCAAAGCTTTAGGTTCAAGGGTAACACAGGGGAGAAAGTTTTTTCTAAAGACTAAAAATAACAATTACTGCTTTCCTTCCATTAAGGAAAAAAGTGATGTTTATATCATTGCTAGGGAGCAAGATCAGGAGCAACTCCAAAATGAAGTGGTGACTTGACATTTTATCTTAGTAATTGGGAAAAGTGTGTCCTGTAATACACAAAGAACAATTGTCTTCAGATTATATTAACAGAAGTAGTTTTGAACTGAAGGTCATCCATAGAATTGATTGAAATACTTCAGATTAGAGTTACGTATTTCCGTGAATGCTACCTTTGTTTTTAAAAAGAAACAAATAATTTAAGGCTTATTTAAAAGTTTTTTTATAATTTATTTTGGTATCATTAATCTACAATTACATGTGCAATATTATGGTGATTAAACTACCCACTTCATCAGGTCCCCCTCAACAACCCCATTACAGTCACTGTCCATCAGCATAGTGAGATGCTATAGAATCATTACTGGTCTTCTCTGAGTTGTACAGCCCTCCCCGTGCCCCCTGAACATTATATCTGCTACTTGTAATGCCCCTTTTTCCCCCTTGTCCCTCCCTTCCCACCCATCCTCCCCAGTCCCTTTCCCTTTGGTAACTATTAGTCCATTCTTGGGTTCTGGGAGTCTGCTGCTGTTTTGTTCCTTCAGTTTTTTTCTTTCTTCTTATACTCCACATATGAGTGAAATCATTTGATACTTGTCTTTTTCAGCTTGGCTTATTTCACTAAGCATAATACCCTCTAGCTCCATCCATGTTGTTGTAAATGGTAGGAATTGTTTTCTTCTTATGGCTGAATAATATTCCATTGTGTATATGTACCACCTCTTCTTTATCCATTCATCTACTGATGGACACTTAGGTTGCTTCCATTTCTTGGCTATTGTAAATAGTGCTGCGATAAACATAGGGGTGCATCTGTCTTTTTCAAATTGGGCTGCTGCATTCTTAGGGTAAATTCCTAGGAGTGGGATTCCTGGGTCAAATGGTATTTCTATTTTGAGCTTTTTGAGGAACCTCCATACTGCTTTCCACAATGGTTGAACTAATTTGCAGTCCCACCAGCAGTGTAGGAGGATTCCCTTTTCTCCACATCCTCGCCAACATTTGTTGTTGTTTGTGTTTTGGATGTTGACCATCGTCACTGGTGTGAGGTGATATCTCATTGTGGTTTTAATCTGCATTTCTCTGATGATTAGCGATATGGAGCATCTTTTCATGTGCCTGTTGGTCATCTGAACTTCTTTGGAGAAGTGTCTATTCATGTCCTCTGCCCATTTCTTAATTGGATTATTTGCTTTTTGTTTGTTGAGGTGCGTGAGTTCTTTATATATTTTGGATGGCAACCTCTTATTGGATACGTCATTTATGAATATATTCTCCCATACTGCAGGATGTCTTTTTGTTCTACTGATGGTGTCCTTTGCTGTACAGAAGCTTTTCAGCTTGATTTAGTCCCACTTGTTCATTTTTGCTTTTGTTTCCCTTGCCCAGGGAGATATGTTCATGAAGAAATCACTCATGTTTATATCCAAGAGATTTTTTCCTATGGTTTTTTCTAAGAGTTTTATGGTTTCATGACTTATATTCAGGTCTTTGATCCACCTTGAGTTTACCTTTGTGTATGGGGCTAGACAGTAGTCCAGTTTTGTTCTCTTACATGTAGCTGTCCAGTTTTTCCAACACCAGCTGCTGAAGAGGCTGTCATCTCCCCATTGTATATCCAAGGCACTTTTATCAAATATTAATTGACTGTATATGTTTGGGTTAATGTTTGGATTTTCCATTGTGTTCCACTGGTCTGTGGGTCTGTTTTCGTGCCAATACCAAATTGTCTAGATTACTATGGCTTTGTAGTAGAGCTTGAAGTCAGGGAGCATAATTCCCCCTGTTTTATTCCTCCTTCTCAGGATTGTTTTGGCTATTCGTGGTCTGTTGTGGTTCCATATGAATTTTAGAATTATTTGTTCCAGTTCATTGAAGAAAGCTGGTGGTATTTTGATAGGGATTGCATTGAATCTGTAGATTGCTTTAGGTAGTATAGCCATTTTGACAATATTTATTCTTCCTACCCAAGAGCATGGGATGCATTTCCATTTGTTAGTGTCCTCTTTAATATCTCTTAGGAGTGTCTTGTAGTTTTTAGAGTACAGGTCTTTCACTTCCTTCGTTAGGTTTATTCCTAGGTATTTTATTCTTTTAGATGCAGTTGTGAATGAAATTGTTTTTCTGATTTCTCTTTCTGTTAGTTCATCGTTAGTGTATAGGAAAGCAACAGATTTCTGTGTGTTAATTTTGTATCCTGCAACTTTGCTGAATTCAGATATTAGTTCTAGTAGTTTTAGAGTGAAGTCTTTAGGGTTTTTTATGTACAGTATCATGTCATCTGCAAATAGTGACAATCTGACTTCTTCTCTACCAATCTGGATGCCTTGTATGTCTTTGTTTTGTCTGATTGCCATGGCTAGGACCTCCAGTACTATGTTGAATAACAGTGGAGAGAGTGGGCATCCCAGTCTTGTTCCCGACCTTAGATGAAAAGCTTTCAGCTTCTCGCTGTTAAGTATGATGTTAGCTGTGGGTTTGTCATATATGGCCTTTACGATGTTGAGGTACTTGCCCTCTATACCCATTTTGTTGAGAGTTTTAATCATGAATGGATGCTGAATGTTGTCAAATGCTTTTTCAGCATCTATGGAGATGATCATGTGGTTTTTGTTCTTCTTTTTGTTGATGTGGTGGATGATGTTGATGGATTTTCGAATGTTGTACCATCCATGCATCCCTGGGATGAATCCCACTTGATCATGGTGTATGATCCTCTCGATGTATTTCTGAATTTGGTTTGCTAATATTTTGTTGAGTATTTTTGCATTTACATTCATCAGGGATATTGGTCTGTAATTTTCTTTTTTGGTGAGGTCTTTTCCAGGTTTTGGTATTAGAGTGATGTTGGCTTCGTAGAATGAGTTTGGAAGTATTCCCTCCTCTTGTATTTTTTGGAAAACTTTAAGGAGAATGGGTGTTATTTCTTCTCTATATGTCTGGGAGAATTCAGAGGTGAATCCATCTGGTCCAGGGGTTTTGTCCTTGGGTAGTTTTTTGATTACTGATTCAATTTCGTTGCTGTTGATTGGTCTGTTTAGTTTTTCTGTTTCTTGTTTGGTCAGTTTTGGAATGTTTTATTTTTCTAAGAAGTTTTCCATTTCTTCTAGGTTTTCCAGCTTGTTAGCATATAGATTCTCATAATATTCTCTTATAATTCTTTGTATTTCTGTGGGGTCCGTCATTATTTTTCCTTTCTCATTTCTGATTGTGTTTATGTGTGTAGATTCTCTTTTTCTCTTAATGAGTTTGGCTAGAGGTTTATCTATTTTGTTTATTTTTTCAAAAAACCAGCTCTTGGTTTCATTGATTTTTTCTATTGTTTTATTCTTCTCAATTTTATTTATTTCTTCTCTGATCTTTATTATGTCCCTCCTTCTGGTGACTTTGGGCCTCATTTGTTCTTCTTTTTCCAATTTCAGTAATTGTGTCTTTAGACTATTCATTTGGGAATGTTCTTCCTTCTTTAAATAGGCCTGGATTGCAATATACTTTCCTCTTAGAACTGCCTTTGCTGCGTCCCACAGAAGTTGTGGCTTTGTGTTGTTGTTGTCATTAGTCTCCATATATTCCTTGATTTCTGTTTTGATTTGGTCGTTAACCCATTGATTAATTAGGAGAATGTTGTTAAGTCTCCATGTATTTGTGAGCCTTTTTGATTTCTTTCTAAAATTTATTTCTAGTTTTATACCTTTGTGATCTGAGAAGTTGGTTGGTAGAATTTCAGTATTTTTGAATTTACTGAGGTTCTTTTTGTGTCCTAGTATGTGGTCTATTCTGGAAAATGTTCCATGTGCACTTGAGAAGGATGTGTATCCTTTTGCTTTTGGGTGTAGAGTTCTGTAGATGTCTGTTAGGTCCATCTGTTCTAGTGTGTTGTTCAGTGCCTCTGTGTCTTTACTCATTTTCTGTCTGGTTGATCTGTCCTTTGGAGTGAGTGGTGTGTTGAAGTCTTCTAAAATGAATGCATTGCTGTCTATTTCCTCCTTTAAATCTGTTAGTATTTGTTTCACATATGCTGGTGCTCCTGTGTTTGGTGCATATAGATTTTTAATGGTTATATCCTCTTGCTGGACTGACCCCTTTATCATTATGTAATGTCCTTCTTTACCTCATGCTACTTTATTCTTTTTGGAGTCTTATTTTGTCTGATACAAGTACTGCAACACCTTGTTTTTTCTCCTTGTTGTTTGCATGAAATATCTTTTTCCATCCCTTCACTTTTAGTCTGTGTATATCTTTGGGTTTGAGGTGAGTCTCTTCTAAGCAGCATATAGGTGGGTCTTGCTTTTTTATCCATTCTCTGTCTTTTGATTGGTGCATTCAGTCCATTTACATTTAGGGTGATTATTGATAGATATGTAGTTATTGCCATTGCTGGCCTTAGATTCGTGGTTACCAAAGGTTCAAGGGTTGCTTCTTTACTATCTAACAATCTAACTTAACTTTCTTATTAAGTTATTGTAAACACTGTCTGATGTTTCTTTATTTCTCTCCTTTCGTATTCTTCCTCCTCCATTTTTTATATAGTAAGGGTTTTATTCTTTTCCTTTAGTTAGTATTTGGATGGTCTGCTTTCTTTGCTATGATTTTATTTTCCCTGGTGACCTCTTTTTAGCCTTACGAGTGCTTCCCTCTAGAGCAGTTCCTTTAAGATATCCTGTAGAGGTGGTTTATGAGAGGCAAACTCTCTCAACTTTTGCTTGTCTGGAAATTGTTTAATCCGTCTGTCATATTTAAATGATAATCATGCTGGTACAAAATTCTTGGTTCAAGGCCCTTCTGTTTCATTATGTTAAATATATCATGCCATTCTCTTCTGGCCTGTTAGGTTTCTGTTGAAAAGTCTGATGATAGTCTGATGGGTTTTCCTTTGTAGGTGATCTTTTTTCTCTCTCTACCTGCCTTTAATACTCTTTCTTATCTTTGGTCTTTGCCATTTTAATTATTATTTGTCTTGGTGTTGTCTTCCTTGGGTCCCTCATGTTGGGAGATCTGTGGGCTTCCGTGGACTGCGAGACTATTTCCTTCCCCAGCGTGGGAAAGTTTTCCACAATTATTTCTTCAAAGACACTTTCTATCCCTTTTTCTCTCTCTTCTTCCCCTGGTACTCCTATAATGCGAATATTGTTCCATTTGGATTGGTCACACAGTTCTCTTAATGTTTTTTCATTCCTAGAGATCCTTTTATTTCTCTCTGCCTCAGCTTCTCTGTATTCCTGTTCTCTGATTTGTATTACAGTAACAGTCTCTTGCATCTCGTCCAGTCTGCTGCTAAGCCCATCGATTGCTTGTCTCATTTCTGCATTGTATTTCCTCACTTCCCTCACTTCCTCCCTCAGCTCTTGCATATTTCTCTGTAGATCCATCAGTATGATTATGACTTTTGTTCTGAATTCTTTTTCAGGATGGTTGTGCATTTCCATCCCTTCAGATTCCCTCTCTGGTGTTGTCTGGGTCTGGGTAAGTTTTGTTTGTACCATATTCCTCTGTCTTTTCATGGCGATAGAAGTGGTCGCTGGTAGGTGCCATGTATGTCAGCTGGGCTCTTTAAGACTTTTAAAAAGAAAAAAAAAGAGAAAGAAAAGAAAGAAGGAAAAGTAAAGAGAAAAAAATGCCCGCCGGGAGTAGATTCTGTGGGGATGCTGTAGGTGGCGCTGTTGCTCCACTATTCTGCAGCCGTGCCACTCCGCAGGACCCTTTGTAGCTCTGGCCGAGGTGGGAACGAATGGGAGGCTGTTGATCTCTGTGGGAAGTATCTGGCGGCTACTTTTTCCCAGTCACCAGCCAAGGGGTACGAAATTCCCCAATACTCCCAGCCTGCTGGGCCAAGTGTGCTGGGACGATCCTGTTCCTCCTTTGGGTCCCTATCTCTAAGACTGCTGAAAAAAGCGTGCGCTTTTCTTTTGTCCCGGGGAGCTGGCTGCGAGGACCGGGTGTGTTCCCAGGCTCAGATCCTACACCCTCTGTCTCTCCAATCTCTGCTACACCACGCGATGTGTGTCAGTGCTCCCGGTGCAGATCACCAGTGCTGGTTATTTCACAAGGTGTACTTCCACTCCCTCCCGGCTCTGAATCCTCTCCTCCCGCCGGTGCTCTGGGGTGGGGGAGCGCTCGGGTCCCACCAGGTCGTGGCTCCGTATCTTACCCGCCTTTCGGGGTGCCGAGTCCTCTCGAGTGTAGATGCAGACTATGTGCTGTCCTGTATCTTCTGGTCTCTTTTTTAGGAATAGTTGTATTTGTTGTATTTTCATAAATACATATGGTTTTGGGAGGAGATTTCTGCCGCCCTGCCGATGCCACCATCTTCCCGGAAGTCTGATCTTATTTAAAAGTATTATGCAGCACAGGGTAGACCATTTCTAAAATTCAAAACAAAACTGAAACGTGAATATATGTTTTAAAAATATTTAGATAAAATAGAATTTTAATTTTTAGATACAGTAAAATGAATCCACAGTTTTGTTTCTTGTTAGGAACACTGAAATTAAGGTGGATTAAATAAAACCGACATATCAACAAATGTTGCAAAGGGGAAAATTAACTTGAAAGTATTTTTAAATGTAAATTGCCATGTAAATATAAAATAAAAGTATTACTCAGCTCTTACTCTGTACTTAGCATTGTCAGACACTGGAGGCAAGGAAACTAATAAACCAACTATAGGATTTGGTTCTTTCCTGAGAGCTGCTGACAGGATCCCTGTTACTGTGACATTATAATCAACTTTTCTGGAACTCTCTTGTCCCTTTGTTTCACTTTTTGGATCAGGATATTCTGGTGGCCAGAGATTTTTATATTCATGTCTGGACAAATGTTTACTAACTGAATGTGAAATCAAGCTTAGATATCATTTTCTACTAGGGTATACATATGTGACAGATTGCAAAAATGAGGAAAAATAAACTGTCCAAAATTCAATGACGTGACTTCTGTAGTACATGTAGCCTTCTTGTCTAAGAATTAACCAAACTGAAACCCAGACATTTAGTGTATTTGAATTACAAAGGAGCATTTTGAGTAGCAGGACACTAATTCTCAGTTCCTGTGTTACATTGCGGTTGGCCATATGTTTATGTTAAAACGAGTTGGTTAAATCACTGCTGTATTCATTAATCCAGCTAACTTTCATGGTTCACCGCTACAGCCAACACTGCACTTAGCTCTAGGACTATAAAGACCAGTGGAGCACATTTCTTTCCCTCAAGATTCAACAGTTTAGTAGAGGAAATAAAAGCAAATCTAGGATTACAATGTATTCTGATAGAGCCAAGTTAGGAAGAGGTATGTAGAGGCAGCTTAGTGGATAAAAGTTAGAAGTGTGTTCTAAGGAAAAGGAAGTGCATTACACATCAGAGGAAACAGTGAATTCCATTTGGCTAGAGAGAAGGGTGACTATTGGGCACAACAGGAGGAAGATAGAATTGGAAGTGGGAAGCAGGTTCAAATTTTCTTTTTTTATGTAGAGGCATTGATGGATTTTTAGGGCAAGCAGTGACATGATCAGATTTAAACACTGGAAAGGAGACTCTGGAGCTGTGTAGAGAATCAAGAGTGAAGCTGTGTAGAGAATCAAGGGGTAGAAGCTACTGCAGTGAGCCAGTTCTGAACATGAGGTGGAACATGGTGAGGAAGCCTGGCTATAGAGGGGCAGGGGGAGAACTTGCCAGCACCTGGTAACTGACGCCATGTGGGAGGGAGGGAAAAGGGAAAAGAAGTCAAAGGTGGTGCTCAGACTTGAGCAATTGGGTGGAGGTGGTGCCCTTCATGAGATATAAAACAGCTAAGGAGGGCAAGGTTGGGGAGAAAACAGAGAATTGAATTTTGAATTGAGCTTGAGATGTGCTGTCCAATTTTAGGTGTTCAATAAGGAGTTGGATATATGGGAAATGCCAAGAGTTACAAAGAGCACAGAGAAGGAAAAGTCCACAAGAGAAACTGCAAAGGAGTGAGAGATGCAGAGAATGGAGCGAGCCCACACAGGAGTGTGGAAACAGTAAAGATCCATAAAACCACCCAAGGCAGAGAGAGGTCCAGTATGGAAAAAGAACTTACCTATTGGCACAGGCCATTTCAGTAGAAGCAACATTCCAATAGATTAAGGAGGGAATTATGGTGAGAAAGTGGAGATGGGATGTCAGTTTCTCTTTAAAGATATTTGTCTGTCAAGGGCAGTAGAGATCTTAAATACTAGCTCGGTAGGAATATGAGAGGTAAAAGGGATTTTGATTTTTTTTTTTTGAACTGTGAAAATGTTGAAAGAGCCCATAAAGTCTGAAGATAAAGGTACAGAAGAGAAAATTGATTGACAGCAAGTTCCTACAGACCAAGAGGGCATGGATGAAAGACCCAGGCAAAAAGAAGGAAGGACATGAAAGGTGAGGAAAAACTGAGAAAATTCTGGCTTAACTGGGTAATTCTCCTAGTCAAGAGGGTCACTATGCTTTGACCTGTTTGATGAGGTCATGTAGACATGGCCTTGGGGTTTGACGTCATGTCAAGAAAGAAGAAACAGTGGCAGTCTGGTACCACAATAAAAAACACAGTGGGCGGGTTATTGATTATCTTAAAATATTTTGTCACTTCTAACACTTCCAAAGAGCTATTAATAATCTCACCCATTAAAGAAAAACATTGTCATTTTTCCTTAATGGAAAATGTATTCTCTGCCATAGCTGCCGTGATCTTATCAACATCTGTCCATGCCTTATGGAAAAGTTTGTTTTTCAAGTGAAACTAGAATAACAAGCCTGACACTTAATATACTTAATATGCAACCTTGTCTCATGATGCACCAATGAATTTATTTTCAATATGAAATCTGGATGAAAAATTTCAGGTTGTAAGAGGAAATTACAAGTGTAAATGTATTTTAAATATAAGTTCATAAATAACAGTGTCATGAATTTATCAATAGGATTACTAGTTTATCTGAAGACGTGATACATTCTTTATTAGAATTATGTTTTTTTTTAAATAGTGAAGGTTCTTGGTAGTTTTGATTCTATGTTTGAATTTTCATTGAATTATTTATATGAGTCATTTGCTGTGAAGGTTACACAGTGATATGAATGCACTTAATTGCACCAAACAGTATGCTTAAAAATGGTTCAAATGGTAAATTTAGGTTATGTGTATTTTATCAAAACAAAAAGTCATCTGCTATACCATTTAAAATGATTTAGGTTGGACAATTTATTTATTGTGAAGATAAAATATGAACAGGGAATTCGGTATTTTGATGTTGCAATGTAAGGGCACTTGGATATGCCACATTTTATTTATCCATTAATCTGTTGATAGACAATTGGGTTGTTTCCATTCTTTGGCTATTGTGAATAATGCTGGTGTGAATATTAATGTACAAGATTTTGCATGTATATATGTTTTCATTTGGGCAGGGCATAGTCCTAGGAGTGGTGACTCTATGTTTACCCTTTTGAGGAATTGTCAGACTATTTTCCAATGTGGGCTGCACTGTTTCACATTCCTACCAGCAATGTGACAGGGTTCTGATTTGTATATATTTGATGGCGAATGATTTTGAGCATCTTTTCCTGTGTTTACTGCCTATTTGCATGTGTTGCATACCTATTTTCTTCGGGGGAATGTCAGGTTCTAGATCCTAAGGAAATAGGAGCCTAAATGTAGAAAGACATTTAATCTTTGAACTTTTCACTAAACAGTATTTATAATGAGATATCTGGATAACTCCAACTTTCTCAAGGTCAAGTGAAAGCTGTCAGCAGGTTCAATTAATCTTTCTATTGTCTTCTTTATAATTAGGATATTTGTGCTTAGGGAACTATGTTCGCAAAAGAAATTTTTGTCAAATTCTGTAACTTATTTTGCCCCCCCCAAAATCCATAGCATTACCTTGAAAAATCCCAATGGAAAAATTGCTTGTCCTCGAGAACATGCATTTCTAGAGCAGAAGCATTGGCAGTCAGTGAAGATTAGGGAAGCTGGGACATCAGAATTTTAACCTTACTTTGTCACTCATTCTTGCAATGACTGTGAAAAGTTATTTAATGTGTTCCTTGGCCACCAAATGAGGTTAATGAAATTTTCTAGGTTAAAAAAACAAAAACAATTATAGGATCATGAAAAAGCAACTTAAAAGCATTAAACAGAGGTATCTTATGGAAGGGCATTCTACCACTTTGTGATGATCGGAGACATATTTATTTTCTCCAATGTCATATTTATTAACAGAAAAGTTGGGGGGCAGTAATGAAGAAAAAGAATGTTATTCCTGCTAAGAAACAGAGACAAAAGCAGTGATGAATGAAATAATGTTAATCTTCAAAAACAACTCCCCCCCCAGAAAAAACCACACTCAAAATATTTTCCTTTTAGAGAAGTTTCTTCCAGAAACCCAATATTAATTTAAACACTCTAGGTTACAATTAGCCTGAGAGCCACTGAGATTCAATCTTTAAAGTTTTTAAGAAATTTTTAGTTTGACTTTGTCAGCTAAGAAATTAAGAGAAAAGAATCTCTCCAAAATATATTAGCACCCTTATTTCAGTCTGCGATTTTGGGTTAATTTTGGGAGGCATTTGAGTCGTCTGGCATTCAGGAATGCAAGTATAGGGGTTATGTGCAAGAACTAGACGGTATAATTCAAAACTTGTGGTAATATTAGAGAGACAGCCAGGCTTAATCATGTGTTTTACCACCTCACAGAGGTCCACAAGGGGGAGCTCTCTTGCGGAGATTTTTTTTTTACTCGTTAAGTAAAAACAGTTTATGATAAGGAATTTGATAAAATATATCAATATGTTTAGTTTCTCATGACTATTAAAATTACGCCATGCTAATCTCCTTCCTTTGCCATCTTTCTCCCTGTGATTCCTTTTTTTGTTGTTATTGTGGTAAATATCTTTAACATAAAATTTACCACTTAAACCATTTTCAAGTGTACTGTTCTGTGGCATTAAGTACACTCACATTGTTATGTAACCACCATCATCATCCGTCTCCAGAACTTTCCCATCTGCTCAAACTGAAACTCTGTGCCCTTTAAACGGCCCCATATCCCCCTCTTTCTAGTCCCTGGAGACTACCAGACCTTCTGCCCCTATCATTTGACTACTCTTGTTACCTCATATAAGTGGAAGCATGTAAATTTGTACTTTTGTGACTCACTTATTTCCCTTTGCCTAATGCTTCAAAGTTCATACATGTTGTTCCAAATGATTCTGAAACAATCTTAAACTAACCTTATGAAGTAAAATAAGCTCTAGAAAAAACTAGGTTAAATGAGGGTTGTGTTCTCGGCACTTCTATACCGTGCCAGATCTTTATTGATCTGTTATCCATCTTTTTCTGCAGTTGCCCACATCCCTCAACTCCCTAACTAATTCACCACTACTTGGTGAGACAAATTCACAACAACCTTCTTTACTAAATTCATAAGAGATATTCATGCCTAACTATGGGTTTCCATTCTTGTTTAAAGGACATAATCATCCCACATTTGCAGTCGAACACAGTAGTAACTTTTATACAAAGTGACAGCATCAAAAATCAAAAATAATTGACTAGAAAGTGAAACCAGGTTGGGTTGGTGGCACTGCCTGGATGAAGTCTGCTTTGATAGTTCTCTGTATCCCCTTAAGCAGAAAGTTTGTATGTCTTCACCCAAGCAAGAGAACAAAGTAGCAACTGGGAAAATTTTAGGCAGCTTGATGTACATTAAGACTAAATGGTCTTCCTTTTATCATTTTCCTCTTGTACATCGGCGATGTTCCCAAAATCATGACAAGCACACAAAACAAAAATAAACAGAAAGACCTACAATGTCTTTTAGGATCCACTGCACCACCAAGGAAACGTTGGCTGGAGACTACCGTAGCCATCTCCTTTTAGGAGTCAGAGATATTGCTCCAGAAATAAGAGAAGGACCTGAACGTTCCAGCTAGGCACTCTGATTGTGTGGCCCAGCTGGCCTCCATCAAAAGGATGTGACAGTCAGCTGACTCCAGCTGGACCTGGGCACCCAGAGGCTCCTTACCTTCTCGCCTGTCCTTGGAATGTATGTCATGCCCATGTTCCCAGAGTCAAACCACTCAGGGACATACGCTGGAGAGAGTAAGTTACTGCTGAGACCACCTGGTTGGTCTGCACGACTGATCCCAGGTAAGGCCTCTGCATACACTTTAAGATCTGGCAAGGGTTGTGGAGATCCACTCACCACCCAAGCCAAGCCCCCTGCATCAGTCCCCTTGCTTGTCAGACCTGCCCCTGCAGTCGAGAGTGCTCTGTCCCTTTCTTGGGTTTCTCCTTGCCCTCTGTGTACTGGGGCCAGTTTCAGATTTGGCCAGGCGAACTCCTGAGGTTGTGAACCAATGAGCCACTTCTCAAACCTCTGTTTTTACAAATTTGGTAAAATGACACTTGGACATCATTTGAGAAAACATACCTCTTGCCAGAGAAGTGAGCTGAAGGCCATCTGGAGAGCTCTTGAAGATTTGTGCTCAAATATATTAATGTTGGAACTTGGAGAAGGTAATGGCAAACAAAAGATGACTGTAGAAGGAGGTGTCCAAAATCCATGAGCATATCGTCAATAAGCGTAGCCAGGCCTAAGAGTAATAATACTCAAGATGAATTTTTTTTTCAAAGAATCTACTTAAAGGAGGGAGCTAGGCAAGCCCCCAGCCCTATTTTTGTGGGTTTTGTTTGTTTTGTTATTTTTTGGGTGCGGGATAAACCTGCCTTGATCTTTTTGAAATTCTTGATCTTTAATAGAATAGTTGGAGAAAACTTTTCCACACTGTCTCCCAAGCCCTGCCCCAATTATTCTGGCTAACATAAAAAAGATACACCCAAATTTTTAAGCTAGCCAAAAATACACTCTACCAAATGTTACAACTGCATTAATTGTTGATCTCCTAGAGAAAAGATATGTATTTTAGTGGTAATCAGTCATGAAGGCTCTTGTTTAAAAGAATGTTTAGACCATAGCTTAAGGCTCAAATTAGGCAGAATTCCTCACACACCATAAAGTTTTGTTTTAGTTTGTTTCCTGTTCTCTAAGAGAGGTAGAATCTGGTTTAAAGACTCAAATGAGAGTTTTAGATGGAAATAAAAACCTTTATTCCTTAAGCACTGTATTATATGTGGTTACTGTTCTGGGCCAGCTGAATTTGTTGAAGGCTTAGGATAGTCAATTCAAAGATAGGGAAGAGAGAATTTTAAAGGGAATAAAGAGTTGGTGAGATGGCTTTAAATTTTGGAACGTAATTTGACATCACATTTCCATTGAATGTAGGATGTTCCCTTATTTTTGAAAATATCAGTAAGTTATTTTGGGAACTAACAGGTTTAGATTTTCTGGACCATTGAATAATAATGAGTGTTAACATATGCTTAATTTAAGTAAGGTGTAATCACACAAATACTAAGTCGATTGTCTTATGTACTCTTCAAAATGACCCTGTAAAACAGCACCTTGCAAACTGAAGTCCCAGTGGTTAAACGGGCAGCTTCTATACAATTGGAGCATTAGAATACGAGCCAAGGAGTTTCACTCAATGCCTGAAACTACGATGGTCATGTTACCATCCTGAAGGTTTTTACCCATTCTATTGTTGTAACCAGATAACTGTTTTATGATTTTTGGCAAAGCACTTGGCCTGAATTCTGATCTGTATAATGAAGGTCCTGGATCTGTATAATGAAGCTTTCTCACCTCTTTTCCTTTCTTTTGGCAAGAGAGAATCCTCCTGCTGTGCGAAGTCATTTTTCTTTCAGTGGCTGGCCGACTGGCTTTGGCTTCCTTGTAATTCAGTTTAGCAGAGTCCATAGACTAGAAAGGCTGTTTCACTCCACCAGCCAACAAAGAGCAGGTGGCTGTTGATTTCTTCTGTTCTAGAGGAGGCTATTTGTCGGTGATAATGGAGAAGACTTTGGACGAGCTCTCCCTTGGCATATGGTATGTTTAGATGCTAAGTGCTGCCTTATCTGTGAGCACTTCAGTTTTGTTGCACACTAGCTAGCCTGGTGAATATAAAAATAGCAGTAAATAAGAAATAATAATAACTGATTCAGCAACCGGGAATTTTATCTCCTCTCTTTCTGTTAAAAAACGGTTGTTAGCTGAAAATGCTCCACTAGTTGTTTGGAGGTTTAAGATAGAAAAGGTAGAATGAAGATCCTTGATAATGTGGTCACTATATAGGTTCCTATATATGTACAATTACATATATGGAGAGGGTGGTAAAGTGTACTCAGCACACGGAAGGTATTTTTCATGTGGCAGAGCTGCCAAAGTCTGAGATTGGAGTTGGAAAGAAATGAAACAAGAATTCTAGCAAGAATTTGGGGCTTTTATTACATAGCTGGATGGGCAGAAGCTCACCAGAAATGGTCTTAGCTTCAAGGAAGGGAGACATTCACACTGGTCCTCTGAAGCAGGATTTGCTTTAACCAAATTTCAGGGAAGATTATTTAAAAAAGGAAACTATATGCTTTATTTCTCTTTAATAAGCCTTGCCTAATTTAATCTTTTCAGCAATTTTGTAAGGTAGGTGGTACTAGTCACATTGTATAAATGAGAAAATGGAGACTTAAGAGATGTTCAATAACTTGTTAAACATCACATAATTGGGAGTATATCTGGAATATGAACACATAATTTTTGGCTCAAGTTTTTACATTGTGCTCTGAGATCATGCACATTTATTATTTCTTTCATACTGTTAGTCTCTGACAAATGCCATAAAGCAAGACTATTCTGTTTAAATTTTCTATTTTCACTAAATAAATATCAGGGACTTAACTTTGATGCTTTCTAGTGGGCTTTTGAATTTCAGAACACACTGTTTTTATTGCATATATTATGTTCTGTTGCATATATAATTTCCTCACACTGTCACATCAATTTAAGTAGGGGAACTGTGCAAAGTCTAAGAAATAAGACAATTATAAGCTCCTTGAAGGGTCTTTACCATTTAACCAGTCCATTCACTGACTCAGTTTGAAGGCCAAGATGTCATGGCCCCATGGAGAGTCCTTGGTGTGTCTGTATAGCTTGGCCAAGGGGTAGGTGGACATTTCTTTCAGAAGCTGTGGTGTTAGGTTCTCTGGAGATGGAATAAAAGAAGGAACCTGATTACAGAATATTATAGAGTTAGAACTAGATAAATGTGATGTTCCACAGGATATAGTGTGCTGTGATCTCATGTCACAATAACAAGGATGATCATACTGCGTCTGTATGACTGTCCCACACCCCAACTCAGTTCATTCTCACTGTCATCCAGGTTATATACATACATGTCATCCATATTTATTTCCCATTTCTCCCATTTTATAGAAAATTCAAATAATCAAGGGAAATGAGGTACAGAGACATTAGCTGTCTTATCTGGGGGACCATGGATGCAAGAGGGTGACTCACCAATCCCCTTTATCTTCTGGTTTTTCCACGTCTCTGCTGTTAGAAACGCCTTCATTTTCCTCATTTCTCATCTGCAGCCTACCTTTCCCAGGTATTATTCATACTTTGGCTGTAGGGAACCTGTGGCTATGATAGTAAATTTATAGTCACCAGAGAACAGATTAAGTAGGTTACATTTTAAAAATGAACCATGTGCAAAGAAACATAGACTTCTATGTCAATTTCAGACATTTGAATATAGCTTTCAGCAAGATCCTGGATGAGACTTTTCTCATGGAATTCAAAGGAACTACCAAGTAGTTGGTCCCTATTTGTCCAACTCAATTCAACAAACCACATATTGATGCAAATCACAGAATTAGGTACTGTGGGAGATCAAATACATAAATACTGCATTTGCTCTTCAGATGTTTACTAATTATGGAAAAAGCACACTCTTTCCTGTCTATTCTTTGTTCTCTCCATTGTTTCATAAAAGATTAAAAAAGCCACAGGAATAAACTTTAATAAGATAGGATCCACGTCTTCCAGACTTCTAAGGAACCCCTCTTTAAAAAAATAACCAAATATATTATTTTTTGCAAGAAAGTGACATGTGACCAAAGGGAATTTAGCTCCCAACATACCTACAGTATTTCTGCAAATTCACAAATATTTAAATGTCTTGACGAACACCAACCACTTCCTCCTACGTGGCTCACAATTCTCTTCTCAGCCACTTCCGCCGCTCTCACCACTGCTGCTTTAACCTGATAACCCCGTATCTTTCGTCAACTTTATTGTAAAATAGCGTGCCCACGATGCTGACGCTACCTTTGTATCAGTTATATATTGCCGCAGTAGTGATATGTAACACACCCAAAACCTGAGTGGCGTACCACCATGTAGGTCCGTGCTCCCCTGCTTGGCTGGACAGCGAGGTGGCTTTGCTGCTCTCATTCGGGCTTGTTCCCCTGCCCGGGAGGCTGTGATCCGTGATCCGGATTTTGGAGGACCTCCCAGTAACAACTGGGGGTGTTCTCCGATGCTTCCCTTACCTCCAGCCGCCCGGCAGGCTACCTTGCACACATTCTCGGGCAGTGGAAGAGGGCAAGCGCAGGCACGTGCTTGTGTCGGCTTAATGAACCCAAAGTCAATCACATGGCCAAGCCTGTCATCACAGTGCCAAGGCCAGGTTCATAAAGGGGTTAAAGACATCGAGAAGGCCACATTTCTGTCATTTTGAAAAAATCTACCCCAGTGAGACAAAGTTATAATTAACTTAGGGATATATTCAGTCACCACCTGAATATCTTGAGTTTTTGTCCCCCAAATGTAATTACTATTTATGTTATCTGAAATGACATAAATGAGTTCAAATGTCCTGGTGCCAATTTTGAAAAGTGCCTAAAGTGATTTTTTGAACTTAAAAAAGTAACTGAGTGCAATATGTTTATTTTTAATATCCATAATAACGGAGAAGAGGTAGCTGGTGTGGTTTTCTTTTTCTCTCTCTTCTTTCTGTTATTGTTGTTTTTAAAAGATCAGTTGAGAATTGGATTCAAGACTGAATATAAATTATATCATGTTCAGCTTATCGATTCCTAAAAGAATGTTAAAATTGCAGATAGGATAGATGTGGGAAAATCCTTATAATTTGTGGTTCAGAATATCCAGTTAGATTTAGGAAATGCCTGTAGAGAGCAAAAATTAAAGTTTAGGGAAAAACATTAAAAAAATTGATTTCCAAAACACTATGTGGCCATTAAAAAATTCTAACTAAAAAGAAAAATATGTTCCCATCATCACTTGTACATAAAAAATACGACTGTTCCAGCATCACGTTTCATCGTTTTTGCTGTAAAATTCTGTGGCCCATAAAGTACATAATAGTCATGACATTTATAGTGGAGCTGAAAATATTTTCTATTCCTAATTTTATTGACGTGAATTTTGATTTGAAAAATAATTTTAAGACATATAGAATAAAAGCACCTCCAATATAATTTCTTTATCCTCTTTTTGAATCTGAAATTTCGTAAGGTAAAAATTCAGATCAGGAGACCACAAATCGATTTCTTCAAAAAGGAGAAGCCAAGTTACGGCAATGCAGCCCCTCCGTGCTTCGGTAATTTTCCCAAGATAAGTAGTAGTAATTGTTCCCTGAATACCATTAATGCCTATTTAATTAAAACACCATTTCAATTTTTATTATAAAATATGAAATATGAAATAAGGTATTGAACATGAAGTGCCCAGTGATAGCAACCCTAGCGATCTGTATTTTTTGGACATTTTTTATAGACCCATTGTATCTTTACTGTAGAGCAGCAAAAGAAGAAAGTTAGGAACCCCTGGAATCCCACAGCAGAGAGCAGGAGTTTATCCTTCCGGGTTTCTTTTGCATATATTCACATGATCATTAATGCCTTTTTATAGGGGCGGATCACCCGTTTTGCAACCTTCCTTTTTCATTTTACAACATGTTGTGAATATTTTTGATGTTATTACATATTCTTCTGCTATGTAATATTAATAGTAATTCCTACTTTAGGAATATACCACATTTTTAAAACAAATTATCAGACATTTAGACTGTTTGCATTTTCCCTTATGAGCAAATTTATGATATTTCTCTTGCTACGGGAAATTGCAGAGAGTTTGGAGGCTAGCATATTTTTTTGTTTCACTTTGAAATCAGCCTCTTCTCTTTTCTTCTTTCTGGTTATGTGAGTTGTATTTTCTTCTTTCTTTTTAGTTGTGTTTGTGTTTGTTCGGCTTTATTTTCCTTTACTTAGCCGGGACAGGCACAGAGCGTTTCGCTGAATCTCGTGCCAAAAGACACAGACAGACCCGTTTTCCTGAGCTCTCAGCTCTCTGCACCTCAGCAAAACTGTCTCCACTTGTACATGAAACACTGTGCTGATCTGTTCTTTAGAAACCGGAACGTCTGTATGCTCACTGTCACCACACCTCTCATCTTCTGCACTTCTCAAGTTTGCTCTCGACAGCCATGTCCACCCCGCGTGACGCTCAGACCAGCGGCCTTGCGGTTTGGTAGAAATACTGTCTAGGACCCCAGACCCACTGTCAAAATCTGCATTGGGACAAACAGCTCAGGTGGCTCCCAGGTACCCTGGAGTGTGACAAACTCGCTCTACGACACCGATCACGTGTTCTTCAACATGCATCTTGGCGCTTCTAGCCTCTGGCCCAGATTTTAATGGTCATTATATCCTGGGCTTCATTGCGGAAACTTTCTGATCTCAGCATATAGTCTACCTGAGCTTCCGTAGCAAAATACCATAGCCTGGCTGGCTTCATCAACAGAAATTATTTTCCCACAGTTCTGGAGGCTAGAAGCCCATGGTCAAGGTGCAGCATGGTTTGTATCTGATGAGACGAGTCGCTCTGACTGACAGTCTCGTCCCTGTGTCCTCACGTGGCCTTTCTTTACACACACACACACACACACACACACACACACAAAGACACAGACACACACACATACTGAACTCTTTGCTGTCTCTTATAAGGACACTAATCTTACTGGATCAGGGCCCATGCTTATGACCTCAGTTAACCTTAATTATTTTCTGAGAGGCCCCATCTCCGCATAGAGCCGCACTGGGGGTTGTTAGGACTTTAACATATGATTTTGAGGAAGACACAGCAATTCAGTCCATGATTCCGGGTTTTGCTTTCCACCTTATTGCGTTCACCATCCCCTCCCTCCTCACTCTATTACTACTTCACCTCCTAGTGCTGCTTTTCGGTTTCTGTATTATTTTTCTCTGACTCCTTTTTCCACAGAAGCCAAGACTCCTTTATTGGTAATAACAGTGTATTGAAATTTTCTCCAGGATCTTATATTTTTAGAAGTATTCTTCCTCTAGTCATTTTAGTTATCACTTTTCCTTTCCTTTTTTGTTGAGATTAATTGACATGTGACATTGTGTTAGTTTCAGGGGCACAGATCTATAGTGCAGGCATGATCACCACCATGTCTAGTTAGCATCCGCCAGGACAGGTAGTCAGAATTTTCTTTCTTTCCATGAGGACTTTAAGGTCTCTCTTAGCAACTTTCAAATATGCATTATAGTATTAACCGTAGTCACCATGCTGTACACGGCACCCCCATGACTGATTTTTCTTACAACTGGAAGTCTATGTTTTGACCATCTTTAACCATTTTGCCCTCTCCCACTTAATTCCTCTGACAACCACCAATCTGTGCTCTATATCTATGAGCTTGGGTGCTCTTTTCTTTCTTATTCCCCATATAAGTGAGAGATTATGATATTGGTCTTTGACTTATTTCACTTGGTATAATATGCCGAAGGTCCATCCCTATCATTGCAAACGGCAGGATTTCCTTATCCCCCTCATATAGCAAAACTCATTCCCCCTTCATCCAGATGCCCAATATTTTTTTGTGTACCTTACTAATTCCCATACAAAGAGATTCAGTCCTAAGTTTTAGTATTTGTCAATAAACCAGAAAATAAACAGGCAAGTCCCACTCATGGCAAACTTTCCAAATTTCTAGCGGAATTGCAGACTGATATGCCCTGATCTGTCTTATTTCCAGTTTCTTGCTGGCTTTCGTTAAATGTTTCTGCTGTCTTCTGCAGCAGTTTTCTCCCCTAAACTTACTGATTCTTTGATACTTTGAATTAATTGGGTACACGAAGAGTTTTTATCTCCAGACTTTAAAATTTTTTCTTCTACATCTCTGACCCTAACTCTTTACTTTTGGAAATTACATTCTTTAAATCCAAGAGCTACCACCAGCCACCTTACACGCTGGAGTTTCTGCCTTTGTGCACAGGCAGAAAACAAATAGGGAGGAGCTGGGGTTGCCCCCTGGCGGCTGTGTCATAGAGCAGCACCCTGAAGTAGAGTTTGCTGATGCCACACACAGAGGAGCAGGTACGAAAACTCTCTAGACTTTTTTCAAATTATTTCACTCATTCTTAAACAGAGCTTATCTATGAGGCAAAATTTGAATCATTTTCTCCTTATCCTTTGCTACCAGCCTTATTATCATTGGCAGCCCAGTTCATGATTCCAGCACAAAGGGTTCCAATGTCAGCTTTCAGTCCTGTGTTTGCATTTGCTTTTCTGCACTGTCATTGGCATTTTAAAGGGAAATCGAGTAAGGCTGCTTCCTTCACATTTTTAGTTTATCATTATTTTTAACCGATAATCCCAATGCTTTTACTTTACTCCATGTTTTATCCAGGGAAAGGTCAGGGCTTCCCTTACAAAATTGAAAAATATCTACTAAGTAGCTTAAGATAATTGCTCAATAATCGTTGGCACCTTCCCATTTTATTCCAAAATATTTTGTTTTGTTTTGTTTTTTTGCCATGTATCACATGTTTACTTCCTACTTGAAAATCTTACTTTACATCCATCTCCCCTGTATCACAAGCAAAACTGATTGAACTTTTTGTTGATAAAGGCAAACACAAAACATTAGTATTAAAATATAAAATTAAACTCTCAGTCTTTCCACTAAAGAATTTAAATTGTCTTTTAAAAATAAATATGCATGAACACTAAAATAAATTTTTGCGGTGGGACAACAATTTAATGCATTGCTTTCTCTTCGCATACAGTTCACATATCCTAAATTAACCTCAGATGAAGTGGCCACCAGGTATTCTTAGCTGGTTTCTTTCTGCTTGTGATGTTAGCATTTTTCACATGAAGATAGTGATTGGGGAACAGCTAATCATTCTTTCTAGATTTCTTCTATATGAATGAATAAATAACATTTGGAAAAATGACCAAAATGTAAAGAGCTAAGCTTTCTTTAAAGAAACAAATATGTTTACTCTAAGAATAGGAAGATAAAAGGCTGGATTTGTAATATAAGACAAATTATGCAAATGCTTATATATTCTTGTAAAATCATGCTTTATAAAAATTATTTTCATGAGGAAGGAAGTTATTTTTTTTAAAAAAGCTGTCGCATACGGAAGGAGGAGGGGCATACACATATAAATCAAATAAAGAAAAAAGATTTCTATTTATTTTACCCATTTTATAATTTTTACATGTTGGCTATTTTACTCAAATGTAACCCCTGGCCTTGAACTGATGACACAATTACAAGAATTAACAAAAAGAGAAAGGAAGGGGGTGGTACAGGAACAAGACCAAAGGGGAAACCTTCTTCCTACTTTTCTCCCTATGCGGACTGAATTCAAAAGAACAGAATAGGCTGCTCCAAATTAGAGCTGTGGACCTCTAGCACTAATACATTTAGTTGGAATTTTGATGATTTTACTAATTATCAGCCATCTTTCATTTGAACCATTACATAAGTATAATCAATTTTGTTGCACATATTGAATTACCTATACTATAGCGAATACAATGTGGAGAATCATCTAATAAACAGAACCTGTATATTTGGTAGTGTTTGGTAAATCTCTTTTATGGATGTCCCACTGAGATATGTGAACAGCCAAACTGATGGCTAAGCTCTTTCAAATACACGCTTAGTTATTTATGGCAATAGGTACTCTTTCTGGCTTATTTTGCTTGTTTTCTGCATGACAAACTCTCAAATCTGCTTCTTTCAAACTTATACTTGACCTTTGAGTTTCTCTCCTCTTTCCCTCCCTTACCACCTTTCTTTTAGAAAAAGGATGCCTTAACACTACCAATAATGATGAAAGAGGTAAAAGTGAGATCAGCAGGTGATTTTTAAGTTAAAAAGTGGCGATATTTATTCATTATTGTCTGTATAGGATAACATAATTTAAATCTTTATAAATCTAAGCAAACTTACAATTACCTCTGTACTAAGGTGACACACACACAGATTTGAAATTAATTGTGCATGGCTTTCTCTCCACTCCATGCCTTCCCCCAGTCTCCAGATTCCTTTAGAACTAACCTTTTTAAAAGATAGAAATGATACATTTTTCAAAGTTAATTTTCTTTTAAGTCAAAATTCAAAAGGCAGAAAATGAAGGCTAGTATTTCCTTTTCCCTGCCAGACTTAGTTTCATTTCCCAGAGGCAACTCCTTTCAACAGTTGGTTTTGCTCTCCTTGTGGTTCCCTTTATACCCATATATGGCGACCTCAATTCCTTGCCGCATTATCTGCTACGAGGTATGAAGACCTTAGTTCACTTGCACTTCTACTTTCCTAATTAGTCCTCCTTGAAATAGTTTATTTGAGTCCCTATTTATATTGATTTATTCAAGATCAACCAACTTCTGCCATGAGAGATGAGGAAATGAACCATGCCCTTCCTTTCAGTGTGCTTCTTTGATTGACCTTTAGTTATATTATTTTACACTGCCAAGATTATCATGATGATCTTTTTTACTATCACTATTATTCATGCACTCACATTATATGCATTGCTCACTTGGCTTCCATTTGTGTAATTGACTTACGGATAAAGCCTGGAAAAATTAATTCACTGTGGAACTCATAATGGAGTGTGACTGGAGTCAGTGAAAGGAGGAAGGATATTCTGTCATTTACATTTTGCCATTTGAAGGAAAACCTTCGAGTGTCCGAATAAAATGGATCCTCTTATAGAATTTTCTAGCGTTTTTCACTCCTTTTGAGGTGCTCGCATTTTTTTAGGCATCACTTTGTTTTGGTTTGGATTCCATCCTTTATTTTTCTATAGTCCAGTCCATTCACTTATGGTATACGGGTGGTATGTTCTCTAAGTTTTTGCATGTAAAAAAAAATTTTATTTTTTGCTCAGATCTGACTGATACTTGGCAAGAATAGAGAATTCTAGGTTTAAGTAACTTTTTAACCACCTGTCTGATAGCATACTAATGAGAAGTCTGGCCTCCACGCTCTCTCACCTTTTCCCCAGTAATCATGTGCTTTACCTCATGCCAATCACCCACTTGACTTCCACGGTCTTAGCCTGGACATTGTTGTTACCAGCTCTTCCACATTATGATCTCAGACACCCCACTCTCCCACTGCCACTGTCTCCCCAGCTGGAAGTTCTCACACCCCGTGGACCTCCACTCCCTTCATTCTACCTCCTTTATATCACACATAATTTCTGTCTTGTCCTCATTTATTTCCCATTTTAGATTCCATAGTCTGTCACATCCCTTGCCTTGCTTTCTCTCTGGTTACTTTTGGCAAAACCCTAACTGTAGTTCAGACTGAACTCTTTTTCTATTCATTGCTTGTCCCCAAGCAGCTGAACGTGGCTGGAGAAAACCACATGATTCTGACTGTTATCACTTTAATTTCATGACCACTAATTCCAAGGGAGCCCCAGTACAGCACTGCAGTCTACTGTATTTCTCTGGTTAACTAGCCCCGACTCTTTCAACCACCAAAACAACTCTTTGTGTCCTGTGTTTTTCTGTATAAACTTTCAGTTCCCTCTGTAGGCCCCAAGTGAAAGTTGGTACCTGTGCTACTGACCCCCCCACCCCCATTTATCAGCACCTTGGGGCTTCATTCCTTTGAAACCTTCTCTTACATTGTTTTCTGAGAGGGACAGAAGAAGAGAGAGAGAAAAGCAGCAGATGGATACACAGGTCAATACTTCTATCTCCTGGTTAATTTCATTTGGTTCAAAATTTACTCTCTTCTCTTATGAGAATTATTTGCCACATAGATTTTTTGCCATAACTTTTCAGAGCACAAAAAATAATATTTTTATAAAATCCCTGATTTCACTTTACGAATGGGATGGGAAAGGCTAGATCCAAGAGTCCTGAACAAAGGAAAGGTATACAGATGCTTCATTTGTTCATTTACCAAACATTTATTGAGTGCTGACCAGGTTACAGACACAGGGCCACCTCTGAGGATGTAGAGATAATGGACAAACACAATGACAACAAAAATCCCCGAATCTCAAAGCCCAGTCAAGATCTCTGGTTCTAGTCCATCAAAGCATGCATTTTCACTATTGTAGTGCCAGTGAAACAGGCTCACGTGTTGAATAGAAGTAAAAATTATGAGGAACATTTTTTTCAGGGTTATACAGGGTTGTTAAGTGAGTTAAGAAAATCTAGAGAAATATTTAAGGATGAGATAAATTATCTATTACTAGGATTTTAGGTTCAGATTCAAATTTCTTTATAATAAGTAAGGAAAAGGTAAGTGAAACTGAAGTGGTTTAAAAAGCACGTCCACACATTTTTGACACACATCCCTTCAAAAGGTGGAGCCCTTGCCTTGAATGTGAGCCGGCTTCTAACAGCTAGAATGGGGTAGAAGGGGACAGTGTGTGGCTTCTCAGTCCGGATCATAAAAGACAGCATGGATATAACCCTGCTCTCTCTTGGATTAATTGCTCTGCAGAAGCCAGGCACCTTCTATGTCATGAGGACACTCAGGAAGCCTGTGGACAGGCTCCCATGGGGAGGAACTGAGGCCTCCTGCCCCAAAGGCACAATAAGTTGGCCATGTGACTGAGGCACCTTGGAAGTGGCACCTCCAGCCCCGTGATGTCCTCAGACGACTGTATCCCCTGCCATCTCTGAGGGCAGCCTCGTAAGAGACCCCAGGCCAGGACTGCCCATCTGACCTGTTCCCAAGTTTCCTGACCCATAAAAACTCTGACGCTAATAAATGTTTATTATTTTAAGTTACTACATTTGGACCTAATCTGTTAGGCTGCAATTAAATAACTGTACACAAAATGGGGCTCATTAAATCAGGAATTGAAGGAAAGAACTAAAAATCAAACTCTGATAACCAGACAGTAAATTCTAGAAGTTTAGGATACTAGTTTTTTACATCATAATTCATGATTTCTTTCTGGGCAAAGTGTATTATGGAAAAACCCAACTCAACTGTTAGTGAAAGAGAAATAGAATTATCACTTAAAAGGGAGAGCAAAGTTTTACTCCAGGCTCTGGAGAAAATTGTAGGTTGTATAATCGCTCCCCACAATTTTTTTTGTTAGTTTGTTATCTTCTTAGACGATTTTAAACTGCTAACAAAAAGGTACTTCAGAAGGCAACTGCCATAAGAGTTCTGACTTACTGCACAGCGGACAGACTTGGCATGTGTGCAATAAACCTACTATGAAATGTAATGGCATGATTTAGACTTGTGCACATTTCCTTACAAATAACTGTGGAGGTGTAGGAAGAAACTTGACCTTGAAATTAGACTCCTTCTGATCTGCTTCTTCCCAATTAAGAAAACAGCCTCGTGTACTTGGGTACATAAGGAAATGGCAGAATACAGGCCATCTGCCAGGACTTGGTGGTTTTTGAAAGGACTTGGGCAATGACCAACTTTAGTTTTGTAACAAAGCACATAGGCTTTTCTTTTAAACAGACATTTGCACAAGAAAGTTTGAAAGAATTTCTTAGCTCTAAGAAGTAGTACATACCTATGTAAGTTGTTATTTGTTATATTTTCAATAGCCTACTGGGCAAATATACTTTCTTACTTGGAATTCCCACAAAAAAGAAAAATGAACTCTCAGAAGAGGTTTTAGGCGCCTTTTAAAAAAGCTGTTGTAGAGGAATATGAAATAAAAAGAACTAGTTGAAATTCCTGTATTAAAAAAATAAAGTGATGTTGCTTAATAACTGAAAATTTTATTTGATCATTATTCCTTTAGATCACTTAGATAATACTTTTATATGAATATATATATATACATACACATATATATATATATCTCATGGAAACAATGTCAAAGACAAGTCAGATAGGAACGACTAGCAGCCATTCTAGAAACAGTGGCAAAATGAAACAATCATGAAGGAAGGTTTGTGGATAGAGGTACAAATATTCGTTAGGAAAAATGTAGGGAGTTTAGGTGTCAAGCTAGGAGAAAAGGGAAAGATAATGAGATAACTAGTGTCTTGTTTTAAAGAATGGTGCTCAGAGAAGGAGGCCAACTTTATTTGTAACTACATTAAAAGGTATGTCCCTACAAAAATCAAACAAGGTTAGTAAAGGCAATATTTTCCAGTGATTAAGACTGTGTCCTCTGGAGCTGCATTGCTAGGATTTGAACTTCAACTGTTTCATTATTTTTTAAGCCTCTGTGCCTCCACTTCCTTATCTATAAAACAGGAATGATAAGAATGTGATCTCCTGGGATCGTTGAAGGGATTAAGGGAGAGAAAATGGATAAAGACCTTAGAATAGTATCTTAGCACATAGTAAGGGCTCTATGATATGAACTCTTACTATAATGTTATTTAAAATCACAATAGCAATACAAGAGGCAATGAAGATCTCAAGGAAAAACTAGAATGACTTCCTTGAAGGAACCCAGATCCAAAACCCTACTGAGAGTTGTCTTCTCACAGTGGCACACATGAAAGGTCTGGGACGGGTTAAGTCAGCTCCCAAGGGATTGAAGAGGCTAACCCATTGCAAGGGACAGTGTCCCAGGCCGCGGGCACCAGAGGGACTCCTCTATGAGACGGAGGAGAAAACGGAAAGGACAGAAAACAGAATCGAGCTTTAATTTTTTTTTAACTTGAATTTACAAACTGAAGGAGACTTTATTTGGGGGCTTCAGTTTCTTTCAGGGAGTTTAATAAGGCGAGCAGCATGTTCGTTTTCCAAAGCAGAGCTGAAGGTACTCTAGTTCATAACCAATCTCTGGTGAGAAGTTTAAGACAAATGGGTGAGCATAGTTTGAAATAGGATATAGGAAAGAAAACAGAATTTTTGACTTGGGGTGTACCATGTGTGTAGAGGTAAATAATTACTGTCTCATTCTGACCAGTTTCGGAGATCACCTGGGCCCACGGCTGAACTACCCAGTTCTCTGTTCCAGGGAAACTCAGGGCAAAGACTTTTGCAAGTTTTATCAGACCTGTTGGTAGAAGTAGAAGCACAGTGAAGAAAGAGAAGTCCCCGCTCTCCACTATTCTGTCCTTCTTGTCCAGTGGGCGATCCCAGTGGGAGCCTCTCTCCCTCACCTGAGGGAGGGTTGGAAGGGAAGGAAGACTCCAGACTTTCCCTCCAAGCTATTCTGTGTTCCTCCTTCTGTTAGTTTTTTAGGACTGCTGTCACAAAATACCACAGATGAAGTGGCTTAACCAACAGAAACTAATTCTTTCACAGTTCTGGGTTGTTTGTGATTTTTTTGGTGTTGAGTTGTAGAATTCTTTATCTGCTTGGGATAAAAACTCCTTATCAGACACATGATTTGCAAATATCTCTCATTCAGTAGGCAGCCTTTTCATCTCATTGGTGGCTTCCTGCCCTATGCAGAAGCTTTTTAGTTTGATATGGTCCTATTTGTTTTTTCTTTTCTTCTCTCCCTTGCCTTTGGAATCTGATCCAAAAATAATCACCAAGACCTATGCCAAGGAGCTTATTGCCTATGTTTTATTCTAGTATTTTTATGATTTCAGGTCTTACATGCCAAGCCTTTCATCCATTTTGAGTTGATTTTTGTATATGGCATAAGATAGTGATCCAGTTTCATTCTTTTGCATGAAACTGTCCAGTTTTTGCAATACCGTTTATGGAAGAGACTTTCCTTTCTCCACTATATATTCTTGCCTCTTTTGCTATAAATTAATTGACTTTGTTTCTGGACTCTCCACTCTGTTCCATTGGGCTATGTGTCTGTATGGTTTTTTTAACCATACTGTTTTGATTACTCTAGCTTTGTAGTATAGTTTAAAACCAGGGCTCATGATACCTCCAGCTTTGTTCTTTGTCAAGATTATTTTGGATATTTAGGGTCTTTTATGATTCCATACAAATTTTGGAATTCTTCGTTCTAGTTCTGTGAAAAATGCTATTGATATATTGATAGGGATTGCCTTGAATCTGTAAATTGCTTGGTATATGGATATTTTAACAATATTAAATCTCCCAATCCATGAGCATGGAATACTTTCCATTTATTTATGCCTTATAGTTTTCAGAATACAGGTTTTTAACCCCCTTAGTTATATTATCCCTAGGTATGTTATTCTTTTTGATGCAATTATAAATGGGATTGTTTTCTTGATTTCTCTTTCTGGTAGTTCATTATTAATGTGTAGAAATGCACCAGATTTTTGGAACATTAATTTTGTATCCTGCAACTTTACTCAATCCATTTATTAGTTTAACAGTTTTTTTGGTGGAGTCTTTAGGGTTTTCTATATATATAGTAACATGTCATCTGCTAATAATGACAGTTTTACTTCTTCCTTACCAATTTGGATGCCTTTTCTTTTTCTTGCCTCATTGCTGTGGCTTGGACTTCCAGTACGATGAAGTGGGGGCAGTGGGCATCTTTGTCTTGTTCCTGATCTTAGAGGAAAACATCCAGGTGTTCATTGTTGAATATTATATTACTGTGGGTTTTTCATATATACCCTTTATTATGTCGAAAAAATATGTCACCTTTATACCCACTTCCTTGAGGGTCTTTATTAAAAATGGATGTTGAATTTCGTGAAATAGTTTTTCTGCATCTATTGAGATGATCACATAGTTTTCATCCTTTGTTGATGTGGGGTATCATGTTGATTCATTTGCAGAGGCTGAACCATTCTTGCATCCCTGTAACAAACCCCACTTGATCATGGCAAATGATCCTTTTAATGTATTGTTGGATTCACTCTGCTAATATTTTGTTGAGGATATCAGCATATATGTTCATCAGGGTTATTCACTGGCCTGTTCTCTTTTTTAGCGGTGTCCTTGTTTTGGTATCAGAATTGCTGGTAATGCTGGCTTTGTAAAATGAGTTTGGAAGCCTTCCCTCATCTTCAATTTTTTTTAAGCATTTGAGGATAGGTATTGGATGCTCTATGCATTCAGAGCAACTTCTCTAGTAACAAATTATAGAAATTATCCCAGAAGTAAGGTCTTTAAATACCAATTTTTAAAAGTATAGTACATGGTATGCATTTTGAAGCTATGCAGTTTCTTAAAAAAAATGTTGGTGTGTAAAGTTTTAAGTATAAAGATCATGATTTTAGTTTCTGTGAGTAGCTACATTAAGCTAGATCTGACTCTAACTTCTTAATTCATCAAGTTAAATTTTAAAAACACCTTTGTAAATATCCTTGAGTCTTTTCTGCATGTATGTACTGTCTTCCCAAATTAAATATGTTTCCTAATCAAATATGGACCTCTAAATCATAAGCCATACTTACCTACTTCTTTTGCATAAGAAATACTCAACTGATGGTAAATTGTTACAAAAGTTTACTTGTAAAAATGAAACCATTGAGAAAAATTATCCAAAACTTAAGGATTATGCAAAAATGTCACTGTGCTCTCACTGTCATACTAAAGCACTGTCTAATCAGCCTGCTTAAGGGTGTTTAGAGGCTACAACTTTGTGTGACCTACTCTTTATTGTTAACTGGGCCCCAGACTCTGCAAGGGTAGATATTACTTTGTCAAAGATTGTTAAGTTGCAATTACAATTTTTGTTTGGTAGAGAAGGAAATGATGTCTTTCTAGTAGAAAAGATAACCCCAAAACTTATGGTTTTATTGCCCTGAAGAATATTAATCCATATCTTAGTCCATTTGGGCTACTATAACAAAATACCACAGGCTGGGTAGCTTATAAACAACAGAGTTTATTTGTCCCAGTTCTGGAAGGTGGAAGCCTGAGATCAGGGTGCCAGCATGCTTAGGGGAGGACTCCCTTCCAGGTCACATGGCAGAAGGGACTAAGGATCTCTCTGGAGCCTCTTTCATAAAACACTACTCTTGTATATGAGAGTTCCACCCTCATGACTTGAGCACCTCCCCAAAGTTGCAGACCATCACTTTTTGGGGTTAGGATTTCAACATGTGAATTTTGGGGGACACAAACAGTCAAGACCATCACAATCAATATTTTAAAACCTAACTTAGCAATGTTTTTCAGTGTTCTTTCTTCCACTGATTATGTAATATACACTCGTCTCCTTTCCTCTTTGGAACCAGCTTTATCATTCTGCTTGTTCCCTGATTAAGCAGTTAACTATCTTTGAAAGAGGCTCACTGTTTATTTTTTTGAGAGTCTTGTTTTTACGTCTTTGAAATTCACTTTGACAAAATTGAGAGTCTAGAAATGATACACATTTTGATTAATCACTCAAATAAATTCAGTATGTGATGTACCCGGTATAATATACAACTCAATTTTAGTAACTTAGGCTGCTGTAATGACAGCAATTTAAAAAGAATGTTAAGGAATTTTACCTTAATTGACTTTTGATGACAAGTAAGTTTGCTCAGAAGATGGGAAGAAAGGTAGAAGGGGGAGACACTCAGGGTCCTTTATTCTGACGGGCAGTTGATACACGCTCATTAGTTTTAGACATTTGTTTGCATTGGCTTTTTGTCATCCATATGCATCTCAGAGCTACTGGCCTTTGTCTCCTTGACGTGGGTGTATTCTGCATATGACTCTTGAATTTTTCAATCACAGTGTCCTGGGTTAGAATATTAACTCCACATTGTGAGGCAGGAACTCTTGTTAACATACCTGCTTTATAAATAAGACACCAAGGTATGAAGAGTTAAGTGGCTCACCCACAGCCACCGAACACTCATTGTGATTTGATTTCAGGCAGATTGAGCCCAGAATTCCGTTACTCAATCTCCCTCAAGCACAGCTGACTCTCAATTTTGGCTTTGCGTATTCAACTCACTCAACCTTGGCTGCCAGGAGGAAAACTTGAGGTCCAGGAAGCTTCATATAATGTGCCCAAGGTTACCCAGCTAATCAGTGGTGATGGGGATTCTTTGCTGGTCCACAAGGAACAAAGAGAAGGAAAAGGGGAAGGCTAAAATAAGCCAGAGGGCACGAGATGCTGTGATTCATTTTGACAAAAATGAGAGTCTAGAAATAATACACATTTTGATTAAGCCCTAAACATCACTCAAATAAATTCAGTATGTGATGTACCCGGTATAATATACAACTCAATTTTAGTAACTTAGGCTGCTGTAATGACAGCAATTTTAAAAGAATGTTAAGGAATTTTACCTTAATTGACTTTTGATGACAAGTAGGTTTGATCAGAAGATGGGAAGAAAGGTAAAAGGGGGGACACTCAGGGTCCTTTATGAGTCAAAGCTGCAATAGAGGAAATCATGGGAGAGGAAATTGTTAACGAAGGTGAGTTTGCACACTGAAAATTGCCTTAGGTAGGATCCTCACAACTGTGCACACATGAAGGTAAAAAAAAAAGAAAAAAGACTGTATGGAGAGGTTAGGCTGAGGGAAAGAACAATACCATGGAAGCATCTTTCTATAAGACAGTTCTCTGGGCGGGATGGGTACTGTGTGACAGTCTTAACTGGGCACAACTAAGTTATTATCCAGAGAAGTTGCAGAGCAAAGACTAGAGAAAAGTCAGCAGCATGCAATAAAATTTGGAAAATTAGCCTTCAGATTTTTGGATGTGTCTACACAGCCATGTACGTCTTTGGGCAGCTGTGTTGCCATTAAAGCACACGCTCTGCCAGGCTCATGAACTGCACTTGCACCTGAAGATTCCATGTAACTTTTATAAATACACTCAAATACAGGAATGCCAACATTTTAAATGATTTGACAAAGTCTTCTAGCTATTCAAAAAAAAGGCACATATTTTCATGAATACTATTACTGATTATAAAACCCTTATTTAATAATAAAGTAGGTAATTTTTAAATCACTTATTGCACAAAATATTTTACTTTATAAGCCTTCAGGGCTTCTTAGAATCTATTGTCTGCCAAGCCCATAATTTCAAATTGGTAGCTAGAAAGCAGGGAGATTTCCAACTCAGGAAGAATCTAGGGTTAACAATGACCCTGTCTACACCTACTGTTCCTGATTGAGGCATTAAAATGAAGTGAGCTTGTTGAATGTCCTTGTTCTTAGGAAAGGCATGCTGAAGTATTTAGGAATGAATTGTCAGGATATTTTCAATTTATTCTCAAAAGGTAAAAAAATGTGTGTGTCATATGAAATAGAAACAGGAAGAGAGCAAATGCAGCAAAATATTATTGATTGTTGAATCTAGGTAAAGAGGATACAGGTGTTCATGTGTTCCTCTTCAACTTCTCTGCAAGCTTTCGTTTTTTTATACAAATGGAAAATAAAAAAGCAGCGTATTGAGTAGAAAATACTACTCCAGATTCTGGGTTATGCTCCTTATCCAGAATCGTAGTCTTGAATCTTTTTATTTTTAAATCAATGATTATTCCTTCATTTTGTCTTACTTTTAAACATTTTCTCATTTTTTAATATTCTTTATAATTTTGATAATAGCACTTTCTAACTTAACATTTATATGTTAGGAATTTTAAATGTATCATCACTAATCCTTCTGACAATCCTGAGAGGTAAATTCTATTGTCCCTATTTCTCAGATAAGAAAAGAGAGGCTCCAATACATGAAGTTATTTGCCCCTGGTCACATGCAGCTATAAATGGTGCTGTGACTTATGCCCAAGGGTGTCAGGATCCAAAGTCAGTGCTCTTTTCATTCTATCAACGTGCTTCTAATGTTACAAAATTAATCTCTAGAGGGATGGGTCCGTTGGGGGAGAACATTTTATGCCAGTTAAAACCTCTTGAAACCAATACTGGCACACATCAAGCAGAATAAACTAGTTCTGCTGCTTTTATCTGTATCTCGAAGTTTTAAAAACAAAGTGATGAAAATATGACTCCTTCTCCAAAAGCCTTCTAATGCAGGTTCACTGGTTTATTTAATCGGCTTATCATAAGCAAGAGGTAACTTACGGATTGCATGTGTGATAGAACTATTTCAAAACTTACTGGCATTTGGCTGTTTCTTCAAGTTCCTGAAATTTTCCACTTTCAAATGGTCATATTCTTATCATTAAGTGGCACTTTCTTCCCAAAAGGCAAAGCATTGGCCATCATTCAACAAATATTTACTGAGCACTTTATAAGTGTTCAGCCTACTGTGTATGCATTTTACCAAAAACTTTATGTGCAATCCACATTTTGCTTCTCTTTAAGACAGTAACATTTCATGATTTTTTTCTTCTGATTTTAAAGTCTCTGGCATTAGCAAAACTCTTATAGTTATTTGGTGGACTAATTTTAACATAACCATCTATTTATAAACACAAAATGAAACAAGTAGAATGTTTAGGTGTACAATTCAAGAAAATTCACACTCCAAGTTCTTGATAAAGGCCCCAGCACATTTTAAAATAAGGGATCCTCTCTGGGAAGATTTCAGTATGAGAAGACACAAGAGACAAGCCCTTGGACTCACCTCCAACCTGAGTGTAGAGACCATTGTTTAATTTTTAGGTTGTTAGAGTAAAAGCGTATTTGCTTGAAATCTTGCTAATAAAGTCTGGGTACATGGTTGTATTTAAAGTAAAGAAGCTTGCCTGTAATAAGTAATTTCCTCAAGCTCTGTTTGATGAAATGATATGCTGCCAAGATTCTTTTAAACAGCACCAAGGATTGATGAGCTCATTTCTCCGCACATCTTTGTCCTTTTAAACATATTTAGGCCCAGTGACTGGATATACTTCCACTAGTGTTTGCCTTTGCTTAGGTTTTATTTCCCCTTTTGGGACTTGAATTGTAAACTCTGCTTTAGGAACGGTGAGCATCTTCTCTATCCCTCCCTCTGTGGGGAAGGTTCCCTTCTAGGTTATTTGGTTAGTTTAATAATTAAATTGACATAAGACAGATTAACAGGAGGAAATCAAACAAAAGTTTGATAACATATATATCTCCTATATACGTGGGAGAGACCCAGGAAAACTGAGTAACTCCCCCAAATGGCCAAAACCATCACCTGAAATACCTTGTTCAGTTTAAGACAAAAGATGTTGGGGGTGGGGAGTCAGTTATGGGAGATTACCAGGAAAAATGCACAGTAAACAAGGGTTCGTTGTTATGCAGTTAAGTCCCTGCCTCCTCCATTGATAAATTTCTAGAGATTGAATCATCTCCTTCTTCCAGGTATGAGCAGGGAGACAGCCTTACAAATGGAGATTTCCTTTATAAATGTACAAAAGGGTAACTTCTGCTTGGTTTTCTGAGCTTCTCATATGTTTGCAGTTTCTTAAAAATAACCAGCCTAAAATAATCCTTACGCCAAAGAGACGTATTTTGGAGTGGCAATTTCTGCTCCCCTACACCTCCATTCCGCACAACCCACGAGCATCTCAGAGAGTAGCCTTCTTAGAAGATGACTCTGTGCAGGGGAAATTAAAGGCCAGCATTCACTCTAGGAGAAGATACAGAGACAACAGCCTTTGTTTTCAAGGCTACAATGGCTTTGTCAACAGTAAGTGTCTCAGAGATCCCGCAGTGATGGGGAAATACAACATTTCTCCTCTCGCCTACCTTTCCATGCCCTTCCTTCATGCCGTAGGAAGAGAGACTCCAGATGGGCTTTAAAGTCTGCCACGGATTCATCTTTCTTCTGTTTGTTGCTTTGAATAACAGTCTGATCAGTGTGGTCAGAAAAGACTCTAGATATATTAGAGATCAGTTGCTATTTTGTGAGCTGCTTCTGGTCCATGAGGGGACCGTGCTGGAGATCAGAAATTACGGTATCATGCTTGTGGTTATGCCATTCTGCTTCCTGCATCTATTTTTGGGATTCACCAGGTCCTACCAGCATGTGCACAAGCTGGTAAAGACCTGCCAGCCCAGGGCCACAGGTTCCAGTGAAGACTAAATTCTTCATAAAACTTTTGGGTCTCCTCCTTGGGTTTAGGAAATTGTTTAACTATGACCCTGAGTTTGATCTTTCACCAAGAAGAGGAAGATACCCGAAGGGGACCGCCTACAGCTGTGAATGGCCTTATTGTAAAAGGTTGATGTACGGCAAGGACATGGGGCAAACATCATTTTTTTGTGTGTCTAATTTTCCAGTAGCCTTTTTCAATGAATCTATTTTGGGATCTTGACACCTCTTGGAGGCTTCTGCATGCCAATTAAAATAGGATCTTGTTCTGTTTGTTTCATCTGGGGACCCTTACTTTCAAGTGCGCTTGTTTAGTACAGTTTTCCCATTACTATAGATATCTACAGCTTCCAGAACCACATTCCTTAGAAATAGGCAGGTATGCTAGAAGGTGGAGCACACATGTCTTTGAAACTTGAGAATCCTGTCTTTAGTTAAGCCTTGAGTCTCAGAACCAATTAATGCCTAAGAGGAATGTACTCTGGACTGGGGACTTTGTGGCATTTTACAGCGTTCCGCATGGCATGGAAGTTTTCTTGAGGTTGGCTCATGACCTAGTGTTGATCTAACCCATTGCATGACCAATTTATCTTAGCATGGGAGTCTGAGATTAAAGTGGTGAGTACTCTAACAGCTTCTAAGTGCTTGCAGTTTTGCAGTGCTGGCTTCTGAGATCCCCATTAACAATAGATCTATTGTTCCTTCACCTCATATGCACATTAGTGGAAACCAATAGTAAATGAAGAAACCAAAATGTAGATACTATTGTACCCAAAGACATGATACTGTGGCCTGGCCAAGGGCTAGGGACTAGAGTTCCAGGTGTAATCATTGGCTGGCTCAAGCTGACCCACTAAGCCCTGGACTGGAACCATGTAGTCACCAAGGGCTAAGGACTGGTACTCTGTCTGGAGCCTCCTGTCAGTCTAGCACAGTGTTTACCCGAGACTGGACAGCCAGTAGGAGTGGAGAGTGTGGCTGTAACAAACAGACCTCAGATTTGAGAGGAACTTACCCACTGCTCTTCAAAGTGGTTCAAAGGGTTCAGCAGGTACTGACACTTCTGCTTCTCTTTGTCTCTGAACTTTCAGTTCCCACTGCTGCCCCCAAAACTTAAAACAATTCAACTGAGTAAATTTTGAAGATCTAATTTTATTCAGTAATTCATGAATCAGGCGGCATCCAATCTAGTGATAGAAAGGAGCTCTGAGAAGCTGTACAAAGCAAAGAGATTTTATAGACAGAAGGGAGCAGAACAAGGAAGTTGTCCCGAGCCAGAAAGTAGATTGGTTATTGAAAGGTTACTTTCATTTAGGTGATAGCAGGGGTCTATCTGGAAGATTACCTAACTAATGCTGACCCTGTGATTTCTGACTGAATGGTTTAAGGTCCCATTTCTGGAAGAGCTGAAACTCTGAAGTCTCATTTTGGTGTCATGGGCCTTAGCATAAGTGACCCCATTTTGAGCCTGTTGCTCTGTTTTTAACAGGACTCGGTACCTAGGTTGTATAATTTTAGAAAGTCTTATGATCTCTCCCATTACAAGAGTGGTGATATAAACACTGGACTCTTTGATTTAGGACTTTCGCTCTTCAAGAGTGCCCAACAGAGATCCATGGACGAGGCAAGGCATAGTTACTGCCCTTTTCACCTTGGAATAAACCACTTCGTCAGACACAATAAATTGCTGCAGTCTGACTCAGGACTGCGAAAAGAGAGCGCACTGACCAGGCCTGCCAGGGATTCCATGGTAAGCATCATTTGCCACCCAGGGTGCCACACAGGCCTCCTAAAAGAGTCAGGAGAAGTGGCAGGATAGGGAAATAAGGCCTAGTTTCTGCATTGCTATGACCAGCAGGGTGTCCTTGAGAAAGTCACCTCACTTCTCTCTGCCTCATTTTCCTAGTTTTTAATAAGGGGATTAGAGTAGCATGACTTCTGCACTCCACGTAGTCCCAATGTCCCGTCAAGTCTGTCCTCTTCCATTCTCCCATTCAAACACTCAGTGATCTGGCGAGGAAGTCTGCGTGTGCCTGTGTAGGCCTGGGATCGTGTTGCGGGTTTCCGTTCCTTCTTCTTTCATGTCTTCAGACTAAACAGTCACAGGCATTTTCTCACATAACAGTGATGCTATCTCCTATCTCACTCTACTTATGTGCTGTTCTCTCACCTTCTCCAGATTTGTTAAGTCATCTTGATGGTTTCTTGACCCATAACTTCTGTTCACTGCCTCAGAGACAAGAAGCCTGGTAAAGGAATTAAACAAGGCAAGCTTCCTGTTTCACAATGTGCTTCCCTCCTAAAAATGACTGGCATTTTATTGATTCTTTTGACCAAACAGATTCTTTCAACACCCTACACTGATATTTCCAAGGCCTCCTGTCTTCACTAAGGGGTGAGTTAGATCACTACCTTATTAATGTGTGTATGGCTTATTTTACCTCGATAGGTCACGTTGCTTTGTCCCTGCTGAACCTTATCCAGGCCTTCAGCGTCCAGCCGCAAGCCCAAGCCCAAGAACTGCTCTTGAACCTCTTAGGCTCCACAGTGTTCTCAAATAGAAAACAGGAAGAACAGAGCTCCTGCTTCAGACAAGTGCCTTTTCATCTTCCAAATTCATACTTGAGAATATAAATCTCAGCAGAGTCTCTGGAAGGCCTCAGCCACACACAGAATTATGACCCCTCATGGAAGCTCTAGGACTTGGACATTAAGTAGATGCATGGTGCCTGTGTTTTTGAAGCGGGACTGGGAATTTTCTGCAGGTAACTTTGACCCTGCTTCATCAAACCCATGAATCACGGGTGACTCCTGTCTCTGCCTGGAATGCTCTCCTGTCATAGAGGTGAAAATTGTCCACACTCAAGAATGGGAGGGACCCCTACAGGCCAATTGTCTCCACCTCTATGAGCCATGCTTGACACCCCCCTGACGTGCGTTCTATGGTCACCAAAGCTCGGTCACCATACTCTGTCACTGTTCCCTCTGTTCCTCTTTCAACATATTTTTGTAAGTAGAAAAATAAGATTTAGATCTGTGATTTGCATTATACCCTTAAATATGTTTTTAAAAATACATGGGACATGAATCCAGAGAGGGGTGTGAAAGAAGAAATCGGCCCATTTTAGCAAGTCATTTGGCAGACCACCAACATTAGTCATGAGGTCTTTATTAACTCAGTAGATGTTTAGTGAGCCCTTAATACAGTCCAAACACTTTTCTATTTTCTATCTCCTTTCTGGGGGACTTATAAATTAGCCAAAAGGGCAAAGAGTAAGTAAATATATATAAGAAGGAAGTGAGCTTTAAGAATTGAAGATATAGAGAAATTGACTTTAGGGCAAGCAATAACAATGGGGACTCAGTGCCAATCACTTTACATATTAACTCTAACCTTCATCACAACTCTGTATTAGTCTGCTAGGGCTGCCATAACAAAAATACCACAGCCTGCGTGGCTTAAACAACAAAAGTTAATTTTCTCACAGTTCTGGTAGGTAAACATCTGAGATCCAAGTGTGGACAGATGTTCTTCTGAAGCCTCTCTTCCTGGCTTGCTGATGGCCACCTTATCGCCCCCCTCGCATGGTCCTTCTGTGCTCATATCCCTGGTGTCTCCATGTGTGCCCTAATCTCCTCTCATAAAAATACCAGCCATATTGGATCAGGGCACCCTGATTACCCCACTTGAATTTAATTACCTCCTAAAGATCTTATCTCCAAATACCATGACATTCTGTGGTACTGGGGATTAGAGCTTCCGCACATGTATTTGGGGTGAGTCTAACAAACGCTATGAGTCTTACCTCCACTGATGAGACTCAGAGAGGAAAAGTAACTTCCCTTGGATTTGAGCTCCAAGATCAATGCCTTTAACCCCCAGGGTCATGCATAAGAAAAAGATCGACAGAGGAACGTAAGAAGTAAGTTATTGGAAAGCAGTAAACTGGGATGCATCATGCAGTCATAAAGCTGATTCGAATCCCTGCTATCCTACTTCCAAGTCGTATAAGGTTAAGACTCAGCCATAGAGAGATTTTTTTTTATCCCTGCCTCTCCCCACCCAAACCCCAATGCAGTCTGAAATTTTCTATTCTTTTCTATTTCATTAAAAAGAAATGCTTATAGTCATCAAATTGATTGACAACCCTACTGGATTGCTGGCCACATTTGAAAAACATTGCATCATGCAGCTTTTGTGGTCAAAAGTGAATTCTTCTCAATTAGAGATCCTAGCTAGAGTTTTAATGTTCTATATATAGTCTTCAGTTACCTAAAGACAACTCACAAGGAGGAAGTTATATTGTCTTAATGAAAAAGAAACACATACAATCTGATGTTTCCATTTTATTTTTGCTCTGCTGAGGGCTGCTCCCTGACCTCTCCTCTAGTAACTGGACTGTAGAGCGGGCACACGGGAATGTCGAGCAAAGGGACTGGATGTCAGCTGGGTCACGACGCTCTCCCTACATAGGAGAATGGCGCTGGGTCCCCTAACTCCCATCACAGTGTGGACGTAAACTTCCTGGCACAGGCTGAGAACAGGGACAAAAACAGGTTTCTCATATACGGTATGGCAAGTGGCGTTTACTACCTCATAACAGGATAGGATGCTCATAGTCTTGCAAAGATGTGTGTGTGTGTGTGCGCGCACATGTGTGCATGCACAGGTACACAAGAGCCAAGAAAAGAGAGTGAGAGAGAGGATTAGCTCCAAGTAATAAGATCATTTACAGGCAAGAATCTTTAATATACTAACTTGGTTATTAGAGAAACATGGGCCAACACATGTCAGTCCCTCACCGATAATCCAGTGCATGTCTCCTCTTGGGAAGGAGCTAAAAAAGGGTGGAGTTCCGCAGAGAATGAAAACCGCTGGCACTCCCTGAGCAGTCAGAACTGTCAGTGGGAGCAGCAACTTTTATGACCCAAGAAAGGCATGTAGGGAAAGGAATAGAAGGGTTCGCTCTCTACTTGACACGCCGCGTTTTTAGATGTGCTTTTGTGCGTGTGCCATAATAGTAAAGAAATACTAAATACAAAGTTTTATAAATCAAAAAAGTCTAGTTATCACAAAAAGCAAAAACGGAGCATCATGCCCCGAAGGAGGATATAACAGAACCCCCTGCAGGTCAGGAGTGAGAGGTGTGAGGGTGGACAAAGCTCCCCTGGTAGTTCTCAAAAGCCCCTTCGGCTCTCCCCATCCCTCTCACCCACACGCACAAAGTGAGACCCCTGATCTCACGTGAGAAGGGACCAGTGCTAAGAAGAAGCCCCTAAGAAACACCAACATTTGAGATTTGAACAAACGATGACGAACTTATAAAACAGACCAAGAATCTTCTAGAAAATCGGAAGAATGCTAAGAGAGGACAGATTCCCAGATGCCCGAAGGATAGATTGTTTCAAGATACAAAGAGTAGTTAGCAACATCAAATGCTGCTGATTGGCCAGTCATGTTAATAGTATTACCATTTTTAATGATAATAATGTACCAGGTATTTTGTACATGTTATGTCATTTGATCTCTCCAGAATTGCATGAGGTAAAAACTGAAGATTAGAGAGATTGAATAACTTGCTTGGATTTAAATTCAGGTTTGTATGATTCCAGAGCCCATCTTCTCACATTGTTCTGTGTTGTCAGCGGCCTGGGAGTGTTTTGGGCAGAATATGGACATGAGGTTGGAGCGCTCTGAGGTCACACAGTTCATGGGGGGTAAGGGAAGGTAGGCATTGAGGACACATGCCCATGGGGTTTTTAGAGATATATATCATTTGTGAACAGCTTGCTTTTTCTTCTGAATGACTAACATGAGAGGAAAAAATGTTTTAAATAGCCTGTGGCTCACCACAGGAAGTGTAGGGCATGAAGTTAATGGCGTAAAATATTACACACTTTCTTAAAAAAGGGAACAAACAGAAAAGAAACCCAGCCAACTACTTTCAATATTTTAGCTTCCAGGTCCTGTTCAGAAGTTTAGTTTGGGGCATTTTCTTAAAATTTACAAATTTGATGTAAATCTTTTTTTTTCCTACTGTGTCATTTTCTTTCATTGTAAATATGATCAGATGCTGAGACTACCAAAGAGTTTTAATTAACAAAAGCGAGAAAGGGGATAAAATACACCCACAAATGCCAACATCCCAAAATAACTACACTGTCAGTGGTATGTAGATAGATAGAGGCAGATGTAAATAATGCTTTTTCTGCACATAAAGTAACCACAAGCCCCATCACCTGCCCAAGTGGGGATGGGGAAGTGCTAGAAAGTTGATAGAAAGACCCTGAGATGGAGTAGAAGCCACGAGGGTGTATTGGTACTGATGTTCGGGGAGCCCAGGAGCAGTGGCTGGATGAGGTCACATGTGCCTTGTGGACAGGGAGGGAGTTACTTATGTGGGGCCAGGGGCCAGGGACCATGTGTGTGATAAAAAGGGCTTGTGATCTATGACTATACTAAGCATTTTGCTAGAAGGGGTCATTCTTGTGTGACCAGCACCCCAAGGAACAGAACCTTCTTCAGGGGTTCTAGTCCCTTCACAACAAGATGTTTCCATCAGTAAGGCTGAGTTTGGCCAGCCCCAGGCCCTTAACCTGCCACAGACATAGCCTACGATCCCGAGGAGGGGGCCGTGGGGATGCCTGGGAATTCTGGGGCAGAGGTTACCAGCTGCCAGCGCTTGGCCCCCACACTGACATCTCGTTGTGCACCTGGTTCACATTTATTACTCCAACAGGGCGTATTTCTGTATTTGTACCATGATATTGTCCAGCCGTTGAAAAATTTTTGGACATTAGCTTTTTCTCCTTTTTCTTCCTTATTTCCCATCAGATATACTATTTTTAAAATATCTGTATTGAAATATAATTCATCCATTTAAACTGTGTATGCAGTGTTTTTTAGTATATTTATAAATATACGCAACCATCACCACAATTTTAGAAAATTTTCATCTTAAAAGACATCCCACCCACCCCATTCCTTCCCCACTTCCCAACCCTAGAAACCGCTACTGCTCTGTTTGGCCGTTTAGACTGGCTCCTCCCATTTAGCGTGATGTTTTCAAGGATCATCCATGGTGGAGCACGTTTTAGATATTTTTCTCTTGTATACACCACTTTTGTTTATCCACTTCTCAGTTGATGGCATATGTTATGTTTGACCATGAATGATCTTACACTTATATATTTGTATTTTTATTATTACTGTTATTGATATTAGAATCTTAAAGATGAAATTGCGTGGATAAAGGGTATGAGTTCTTCCAGGGTTTTTAATACAAACTCTCAAGTATTCTCAAGTCTGCAGGAGAAAATTGATATCCCAGTTCTTTGATTACATGGGAGGATGAGCAATTTTTCATGTTTTTTTTATTAATATTCTATGAGTTTTAGTTACTTTGCCGAATTTTACTCAGTGATGCCAATTTTTTCTTTATTGGTTGCTAGAGTTCTTTGAAAAATGAGGATCTCACTTTTGCACATATGCTGCTCTGTCTTCTATTTTTCAGTTCTCAGTTTCCCTGCTGCCCCTCCCAACTATCCTCCCAGCCTCCTCAGTTCAGGCTGTGTACCCCCAACCCTGTTCTGCCTTGCTTCCTTACAGAGGACTTGTCCAAGTGACCCTTTCCCCTGGCTGGCTGTGAGAGGGAGAACCAGAGTCCTCCCACAGGGGTGGACATCTTCTTGCTCAGGGGCACTACTGACCAGAGCCTGGGCCGTGGAGTCCTGCCTTTCTTCAAGCCACAATCTGCAACCACCAGGGTGCAGCTTTTTCTCCAGTTCCTACAGAGGTTCCTTTATACTGAAGTGTTGAAAAACATTTCTTACAGTAAATCTCTAACAAGCTATTTGTAAAATGCATTTAGCTTACTAATATATCACAGAGTGGAAGTTAATTACATGATGTCCTGATTAGAGTGAGGGGTTTAGGGGATGATTTTAACAAGCTACCTTTAACAAGCTGAGGGGACTGAGTCTACACTGTTTGCCATTGTATCTCCAATTCCCACACAGCATCAGCCAGAACTAACATGTTTGTTGAAGGAAAGAAGGGAGAAAAGGGAAGAAGAAAGGATAGTAACCTTTTACCCACCATATATTTCTCAAATGTATTCCCTGTTTGTCTTTTGCCAAATAAAATTTTAGTGTACTTTTATGCACAGGATTTAAAAAGTTTAAAAACTCAATTAAATGTAATATTCCACTTTATTGTAGCCTTAAAATTTTTTTATATTCATAGAACTCTTCCACATTTTCAGTTTTTACATTTAGTCCCATGATCCATCTGGAGTTTATTATGATGCATACTGTAATGTGAAAAATAAATTTGATATACTCCACCAATAATTTGAGTTTCTTCAGAACTATTTAATAATCAATTTCTTCCTTATCAATTCATGATGTTTCCCTGATCACTACTAAGCTGTATATACACCAAGCTGTTTTAGATCCATCAATTCTGCTCCATTGTTTAACAATATTTATGACTACTCTTCTGTTATTTTATTTATTATTTATAATATGCTTAAAGTCTTATTTAACAGGGCCAGTCTTCCACAATTTCTTTTTTGCAAAATTTTCTTAGTTTTCTAACAAACTTGATTTTCTAGATGAACTTTTAGAAACATCCTGTTTAATTCCACTAAAGATAATAAAACCACAGCTTGATGGGGATTGTGTTAAAATTTTTAATTAGTTTGGAATGAATTAATAACTTTATAGATCTTTTTTCATCCAGAAACATGGAATATCCACTTATTCCCATTTCATCATGTATTTCAATAATTTTAAGGGTGTTTTCTGTGTGTGTGTGTGTATGTGTATTTGTGTGTTTAATAGACCTGCACACATTTCTTGTTAAGACAATCCCTAGGATTTTAATTTTTTTCACTTATTGTTTTTGTGGATATTTAGGTAAACTCTTTTTCCCTATTCTGTTTACAGACTTGATGGTTGTTATATTGAAAACTTTTTTTTAACACAAAGCTTATATTCCATCACTTCAGTAAACTCTTACTCATTCTGAAAGATTTGCAATCGCTCACATTTTCTAGACTTGTAAATATATCACCCTGTAAATAATGAAGATCTTTCAAATAGTTGCTTTTTTGTTGTTTATCTTGTGCTCTACCCAACATTTCCAAAGGGATGCTAAATAACGAGAGCTGTCTGCCTCTGTAGACACCAAGGGATGCTCCTGATGACAAATAACAAGAGATTCTGAGTTCCTTGCAAGCAGAGTTCATGCTTTTTTCTTTTTTTGAATCTTTAGCCCTTATCACAATACCGAGAATAAGGGAGGCACTATAAAAATTTATGTCATCAACAAGCTTGTTTAAGTGAATAGGAATGTGTCTAAGATTTCCCCATGAATTAGGACCCATGTGGAGGGTGCATCTTTCTAGTCCCAAATTTATGAGTTGGTGTTTTAGTGATGCTTACTGCATTGCTTCCTAATTACGAGGGTAGGAATTGCCAGCATGACACCTTTAATGTTTCTAGAGAATAACTCACTAAAATACAGATAATCTGTACATTCTCTTTTAGGATAAACTTTACAGTACTAATTTACACCAATAAAAAACAATCCATATACTCATACAAGCATGCTTTGTTCCTGATGTATTCGTCCTTTAATAATGTAATCTATGCTAATGTAGTCATAAAAAATTGCCTTTGCCAAATGACATGAACAGTTTTTCTTGGAAGTATCCAGGCTTAATAAAGAGCAACAACTATCAATACCATTTAAAGCACATTTCTGATATCATTCTGATATATATTTTAACCATGTTCTTTGTTGTTAATGTCATTGAAGAGTGTGATGAATAAATTTTGAGGCTTGTAAGTCCTTTTTTAATGTCACCAATAGATCCATTTTTTAAAAATGTCTTCAAAAGACTCAGAGTCTTCCAGGTAAATGATAATCTGTATTTTAGACAGCTGTGCTAGAGATGAGCATTGCGGCTAGTATATTATTTTTTGAGATATTTTCTTCATCCTTAGTCTCAGGCTATTTGTTGGCTTTGGCTTAATCAGAAGCTAAGCATTTTAATTCTGCTCCTTTTTAATAAAATTCAGTTGCAAATAACATTCTGGTACTATTATTATTTCTCTACAGCATACATCTGGAAATCCAACCTAGCATTTTCTCTGCTTCGTTTTCTGTAAACCCCTGGCTCCCCACTGTTTTGCACAGGGGTCTAAAGCCCACGACTTTGTTGGAAGGAAGGATTTTTCCCTTTTTCCCCATTGCTTATTCATGTAAGAGATCACAACAGTGTACTTCCCTCAAACTCCTGTTTTAAATGGATCTCACACTAAGGAAGTCATGAGGCATTTTGGACTAAAACTCTGCTTTTCCTGTGTCAGTACTGCATTTATCACTAAATGTTCAGTCTTGTCTCTTATCCTCAGAGTCAAGGTTCCCACCTCAGTGACACAGTTGAAATCAGTAAGTTGCTAATTGTGTGAGTGACCCCAACCAAAGTGAACTTACTGGCTTTCAAGGACCAGGGGGGGACACACAAGAAACATCTCTGGCCATGCAGGCCCCTTACACAGATTTCCCAGTCCCCTCACAGAGGACTAGGTCATGTGGTGGTGGCTATTAGACCCCTTTGTGTAGTGTTGGTCTGTGTTATGAGGACCTGGTGGATGGCATTACTGGACAGTAAAGAGAAAATAAAGCATCTGCATAAACTCTTTAGCAGTCCATATCATGGATCCCAAGTAATACTCACCCACGCTGATAAAGTTCAAATGTAACAAAGTGTTAGATAAATTATCAAGCTAAATGAACCCTCAAGCATACCAACTTATAAACTAATTTTACTCTACCTGGCTATGAAATTACTGTGTAGGCTTAGTTTTTTCCCATTTTGTTCATGAAAAAAATGATTTGAGCTATCTTTTTGCATCCACTGTCTGCTCTCAAAGTTTGTAACTTTCTTTAAATTTTAAGCTACAACTCTGTTGTACACTGTGAATATAAACTCAGCTGAATAATAATGGTTGGTTCATCCAGCTGTCTTGAACAGGTAGAGCATTCATTGGGATCTTCCCAGCCCATGGACAATGGAAATTTTTAGCTAAGGGTCGGGCAAGTTGCATTGGAACCAGTGACTACAAGATTAATGTTTAAGGTGTATATACCTTTTCAAAGGCTGATGACATAGTTGAGAGATTCTTTTAATATGGCCATGTGGGATTTTTACTGTAGGAGGGTCTACTTTACCCTACCCTTGAGCAAACGACCCACTAGTGCAGGGACACTGGCCTGGTTTTGTGTAGTTCTGGGTGGGATGTGGGATGTCTGCCTAGACGGGTACATCAGTGAACCTGGTTATATTTTGAACATAGGTTCATTTTCAGAGCTGAAGTGTGGAAAGGTGATGACACAAACCCAAAGTGAAAGTAGAAGCAAGTCTCCCCTTCCTTTTTTCACACAGAAGTGGGCCTGAAGCTGCTGCAGTCATGGGGACGTTTGATGTTGCAAAAAAGGAAGCAAAACAGATAAAAAGAATACTGTGCAATATGGCACCATTTTCAGGTAACAGCCAGATTGGAAACTGCCCTTTTCTGAGAACTACTGTGAATCACAAAACTTCTCCTGCTGTTAATTTTTAGCACAGCTCAGAGAAGTGGAAGTACAAACCAGCATACCAAAACCTTAGATATGTACACATTATATATAATGTAATAATTATATACTGTGATAATTATATATCAATAGATAACATGTGGTATATAACACAATGTGTAGTATGTAAAATACATATACAACTGTTATATAATCAACAAGCATAATATGTACCATATCTGTTATATACATATAATACATGCATATATGTATGTACTTGTATGATAAGCTTATGTATAATAAACATACACATATATAACAGCTTCAGAATGGGTATTCTAAGAGGGAAAAGGAGCTAATGACAATGGGACAAAATGTAGAGGGTGAGGTGTTTCTGAGAACAGCAGGGTACCTGTCTTGTACATCGTCTTGTACCCTGAAGCATAGCGAGAGAACTGCAAAAATTAGGTAAATAAAAACAAAACGAAATCACTGTGTCACCAGAATCACGCATGGGGCGCTCACTGCATGCAGGGGGCGTCAGCAACTTCGGTGTCAGCAGCATTTGGCCATAATGAAGGGACATTCTGGCTGCTTTGAAGAGGGTGGCGATGGCCTCCTGGACCCATGGCAGCCTCGGGGGGTCAGCAGGACTCACCTTGCTTTTTCCAAGGCAGAGAGAGGGGCGATCCCCCATTCACTCAATATTTCTCAACTGTCTTCATGAATTAAGAAATTTGACTCAACTCTGGGGATAAAGAAGGAAAACCCATGGAGTATCATGATGTTTACAATCCAATCAATAAAGAGCAGAAAAAAATAAGAGTCAGTTCCTACCAGAAGCCAAAAGAATACTTCGGAGAGGCACACGTGATGATATACATCCTGGGGACCCCGGGCACATTTAGAACACAAAGGGCCGGAAGGTGGCCCAGAGCAGGGGTCCCAGCTCCAGAACACGGCCAGTTGCCCACTGGGAGTCTCCGTGGACCCCCAGTCTGGTGTGGCCAACACAACGTGGGTTATGTTTTATGATGCGTAAATTAACCATATAGGAATCCAAATTTGGTTCTTAATTTTTAGAACAAGCCTTTATTTTCCTGTCTCTAAATCATAAGTCAAAGTCACAGAGACTCTTTTATTTTTATTTTTTTATTATTTTTATTTTGGTATCGTTAATGTACAATCACTTGAACAACATTATGGTTACTAGGCCCCTTATTATCAAGTGCCCCCCACATACCCCACTACAGTCACTGTCCATCAGCGTAGTAAGATGCTACAGAATCAGTACTTGTCTTCTCTATAAATACTGCCTTTCCCATGTCCCCCGCCACTGCATTACGTGTGCTAATCGTAATGCTCCCTTGTCCCTCTTGTCCCTCCCTTCCCGCCCATCCTCCCCAGTCCCTTTCCCTTTGGTAACTGTTAGTCCATTCTTGGGTTCTGTGAGTCTGTTGCTGTTTTTTCTTTCATTTTCTTTTACTTTGCTTTTATGCTCCACATATGAGTGAAATCATTTGATACTTGTCTTTTTCCACTTGGCTTATTTCACTGAGCATAATACCCTCTAGCTCCATCCATGTTGTTGTAAATGGTAGGATTTGTTTTCTTCTTATGGCTGAATAATATTCCATTGTGTATATGTACCACATCTTTATCCATTCATCTACTGATGGACACTTAGGTTGCTTTCCATTTACCGTCTCTTCTACTACATCTAATCTGCTTTTAAATTCCTCCATTGTATGTTTCATTTCAGATATGGAATTTCTTAATGATTGACTCTCCGACTTAAATTCGTTCCTGAGTTCTTGAATATTTTTCTGTACCTCCGTGAGCATGTTTATAATTTTTATTTTGAACTCTCTTTCAGGAAGATTGGTGAGTTCAGTTTCATTTGGCCCTCTTTCTGGGGTTTGTGAGATTTTGGTATGAACCATGTTCTTTTGACATTTCATATTTCTGTGTGGTGCCCACTAGTGCACAGAAACTCCAGTCTCTGGAGTTGCTCAGCCCCTAGTGAGGTTGGGGGTCATAGGGGAGCAGAGCTGGTGCCTGGTGCAGGAAAGATCTGTTTCCTGATTTCTGTCTGCAGTGCCTGTCTCCAGTGTCAGAGCCAGTGGGCCAAGCACACACGTGTAAACCTCTGTGCTTTGCGTCTCTAGCTGTTGTAGACTGGGCCTCCCTCTGGCTGGCCTGACGCCAGTGCAGTGACTGCCAGTTTGTGAGCAGGTGCCTGCAGGCCAGTAGGAAGGCTTGGCAGGCTGTGTGTCACAGTGGGGGGCCTCAGAGCTGAGAAGGCAGCCAGGAGGATGGAGCACCTGAATCTCCTAAAAGTTCCCAAACAGCTGGGCAGAGCATGCCCAGATAACCTTTAAAGTCACAGAGACTCTTATTTAAGGCTTTGGTATGCTCTAGACCGAAGTAAGTCCTAATGCCCATTTCAGGTATGACCTGGGTGCCGACCCACTGTGTCACTGGTGCTTCTCCCTTTCCCCCAGTAACCAGAAAGTGACCAGATGATTTAAATGTTTATCAGCAACAGGCTACCTAGTTAAGTTTCTCCCATTTGACACAAATTCAAAGGTTGCTTCCTTCTGCCACCAAATCCGACACTTTCCCATACTTCACTCTCACAATGACTTCACCACCTCCTACCATTACAATGGGAACTCTTCCTATTTCTTGCTACTCCACCTACAGGCTTCCCTGCCTCCACCGGTGCCCCTTCCTCCTCCCTTCCTCCTCCAAAACCCTCCTGCCATTAATTCCAGCATTGGCATTTACGCTTCTGATTGCATGCACGCAAGCCTCCACTTCGAGTTCATTCAGTAGATTATCTCCTTTGGCCTTTTGCTCAAAGTTTCTGTACCGTAAGACAACACAAAACACGCAGTCTTGATGCTGCTCCAACACTGCCATGAGGGATATGTGCTTTCTTGGCCAGAGGTGAGCTTTGAGTTGAACTCACTGACTCCCGATCCCAGGCCAGGCCTCAGCCCACAGCACTCCCAGGAATAGGTCTTGGTGGGGGAACCACCAGTGTCCCGCCGCGAGGCATGGAGCCACATTTTCCCCTTTGGCTTATTGTCTCCTTGGTCTCCCGCTGATCCATCTCCCTGGGTTTTCCTCCCAGCTCTTTGGCTAACTCTTTATCACCGCTTTTGGTCTCTACCTTGCTTGTCCCGGGTGTTCTTTTGCTACTTCATAGCTTCTCTGGCAGATTTCATTTTCCCTTCTGGACCATTTATTATTTTTAAGTTGGAAGCCAACCTATCTATAGCCCACATTTCCTCTTAGCACCTGAGCTGTATGTATAAGCAATCCCCACTAGTAAGTATCACACACATAAACATCTATGACTAAGACAGAACTTGTTGCCCACAGGCCTCCCCCTCCCCACTGGGCCTTGCTCCTATGCTGGTGGTTCTTGGCTTGGGGAATAGCACCCCTGTCACTTAATTATAGGTTTCATACTTCCTCCTTTGCACTGCACTTTCACATCAAATTAACAGCCAAGTTCCATCCATTCTGCGACCGAAATTTCTTGCAAATCCATCAGCTGTTTTCCATCCCTACCTCCACTGTCTCATTCATCACTATCATCGCTCTCCTGGATTCCTTCAAGAGACTCCAGACACAAGCTTCTTTCAGTCTCTTTTCCTGCCCCAAAAGAGTATCCCTGCCACAGTGATGGCTTGAAAACACAGCTTTGTACATCACCTCCTTAAGCAAAATTCTGCATAGCCACCCTGCTGTTCTGAAAGTTCAAAGTCCCTAACATAACTTACAAGGCCCTCCATGATGTGGTCTTGGCTTGCCTTCCCAGTTCTGTCTCCCGCTCTTCCAGAATTCAGCTACCAGATCCTCCTTGAGGACTGAAGGCCTTATTCTGCCAGCCATGAGGTCTAGTCACGGCAGGCAGCCCTCCCCTGCTATCCCTTTTCAGAACTGCCTTAGCTGAAGAGAATTCTCTCATACGAGGCAACGCCATCCCCATTCCCAGAATTGCATCTATTCAGTGAATGGCCCACATGGAGTAATAAAGGCCTGGTCCTGTTATCCCAATTTGGAACAACCTCAGGGCCATCTCAGCTTCAGGGCTCCAGGTGGGTTTGGCATGACAGCCAACTTCTTTCTCTATTTCACTCCCTCCGTTCCATATTCTGTAGTAAAGAACAATAAACCTTCCACACACTAATCTGTCTCAGAATCTGCTTCCCAAGGAGCCCAACCTGCAAAAAACCGCCAGTTTGCATTTCTGGCTCTTGCTATACTGAATACTGTTGAATTTCTAGAATGCCTGACTTTCTCTCAGTCACCCCCAGGCCTTTGCTTTCCAAATTAGAAGAAAGCCTTCTCTCACCTTACTTCCCTATTTCCAAAAGGTCCCCTTTTAAATGTATTCTTATAGTGTCTTATACATCCCACATCACAGCACTCACTGTCCAGCACTACAACACCCCTAGATTGTAAACTCTACATTTCCTCTCATATCCCCAGTGCCTGGCACAAAAGAGATGCTCAGTAAAGAATTGCTGAATACCTTCATTCATTCATTCTTCATCTCGGTCATTGGGTAGTTCCATCAGACGGTCCCAAATCCAGTGGCCAGGACATGCTCTCCGACAGTGCAGTCTGCGTTTGCGCCACTTTCCTGCCATGGTTTCTCCTGATGATTACGTCTCCCGGACTGGCATTACTCTGGTTTGCCTATTCTGTTCTTCACCTGTGTTTTCATGGCTGCCCAATCTCTTTCACATAAATACAATTGTTCTTTAGCTGTATGAATACATTTAACTACTTAAAAATAGCATCGCCGGCCTGGGTGCCGTTGTGTCTCCTTGCCATAATTTTAATGTATTATTTTTGGTCTCATCTGCTTTTGTTGATATTATGCTTTGATTTTTTTCCCCAAGTTCTCATGGGGGTTGGGAGTTCTCCTCTATAGTTCCCATGTTCTGGCTGCCAGTAACAATATACCCTTGCGGTAGAAGGGACTCAATCAACATTTCTCTCTTTTGACTCTTTTTCTGGTTTGCAAAAAAACAAATACAGTTTCCAACGATTGGTAGCAGCTTAATATGTTTTTTAGCAGGATTTCTGCTTGTGCGTGGACAAAAACAATAATTTGGGGGAAAAGGTGACACTGTCATGTAGAGTTAATAAGAGGCAAGAAGTAGATTCAGACTCTTCTTACAGATGTTTACAATGTGAAAGATAACACCACATTAATATCCAAGAAATACCTGATGACACCACTTATAAAACACGCCTGTCTTCCCATTCTTAGCTCAGCGGGCACACTATAGTTGGGCTTCAGATCTCACCCTGGTGCAGAATCATTCTCAGTAAGGTCCCCAGTGTTACCCAATTCAAAGGCCACTTTTCAGCCCTTCCTCTCTTGACCTTGCTGGTAAACACTTCCCCTTTTACACACTTGCCTCCATTGTCCCCTGAGTCCCCTCTCCCCACCTTCCTATACCTCCTGAGTCTCTTCTTTCATTCCTCCTGTTCCAGGGGCCCCTCTCTTCCTTCTGTGTATAATACATGGATTTTTAAAGAAATAAATAATATCGGAAAATTTTTGAGATTTGTGACAATTTGAAAAAAACATTTTCTTTGCAGTAGCTACTTATTATATGAATACAGTATATAATACATATAACATACAAAATGTGTATTAGTCGACCATTTATGTTATTGACAAGGCTTCCAGTCAACAACAGGTTATCAGCAGTTAAGTTTCTGGGGAGGCAAAAGGTATACATGGATTTTCAACTGCACGAGGCATTGGTACCCTTTAATCCCACACTGTTCAAGGGCCAGCTGTATATACTGTTTTTTTTTTCTTTACACACATACCTATGATAAAATGTATCAGGCACAGTGAGAGGTTAAAAACAGCAAATAATAAAATAGAACAGTTGTAGCCATGTAATGTGAATGTGTCTGTCTCAGAACATCCTCCTGTACTGTACTCACCAGTTTTCTTCCTGTGATGAGGGGAGGTGATGAAGTACCTCAGGGCTGGATGAAGTGAGGTGAGGAGGCAGGCGTAGTGATGCAGTGTGAGGTCAAAGTGACTGTCCGCCAATACATCCATCATCATCACTGGCTTCCCGCCGAGGGGTGGGGCCACTGAAATTGAAAAGCACGTCCTCGAATAAGGGGGAAGTACTGTAGTTGTTGACTTTAATGGCTGAGTATCCTGGAATCTGCTTGTTTGCATAGTCCACATTTGCCTTCTTACTCATCTCAGAAAAGTACCCTGAACTAATTAAATAACATTTTTAAATAGTCTGGAAAGATGTATACTTATTATAGATTTAGATAAAACCATTCACTTATGATAGTCATCTAAACTCTATATACTGGTGAAAATATGATTTTGTCACTATATATTAGATATGATTGATGTATATCTCTTCATTTGGAGCCTATGCATGTATATGCCTTTATTTTATCGGTATATTTGGTTGGGATGTGGAACTATGTTCTAAAGATACACTTTAATTATAAAGTTGTAACAACAATGTTTCTCTTAAGAAATTTCAAGTTACTTTTTTTCTATAAGAGAATATAATATAAGATTCATCATTATATTATTATTATTAATATTATTTTACCAGTAGAGATTAAATACCATGACTACTAATTTGTTTTATTTAATCCAAGAAATATTTTTGGTCACCTGTAATATGCCCAGCAACAGAAAAAGCAATGATCTATTTTGATTGAAATGAACATTGGTTTTCTAGGAGACAGTTACTATATTTCTATGATACTCTTAATATACACATGTACTTCTAAAAATTGTAAACTAGGATAAAATCATAACATAAATCTGGGAGATTGCATTTCTGAGCAAATCAAGACACAGATGGCACGTACTCTGCTATTCTAATCTCAGAGTAACTTGAATTTGACTTTAATGTAAGATTATTTCAACTGATAGGAGAACATCATAGGCAGAGTTGTAATTTTTATCTCTAGTTCAGAAAACAAAACAAAAACAAAAACAAAAAGCAGTTGCCTTCTGTATATATAAGGCACAGATGATAAACTGTAAGGACAGGTTCAGTGATTAGATAGCCTCTCTTTGATTTAACCAAATTCACCTAAGAACAAGAAGATGATGGAAAAAATATGGACCAAGATTCTGAGAACTTGGTATTGCACAGCTCAGTTCTGCCTTTAGTGATGACTTTGGGAAGATCCTTTGATTTCTCTGGTCTCTCATTTCCACTCATTTGGTTATTCATCCAAGTAATAAATATTCATGGAGTGGCTGCTCTGTGCCAGGAGCTGTTTTGGAGTGCAGTATCTCTCATATATAATTTCCATATATGTAAGGGTTTTCTTCATTGGTCATTGTGTGTAGCTGTGCCAATAAGCTGCTCATTAATTCCTATAGTGTCATACTAAGACTAATACACAGCTTTACATATTTTACAAGTTATGCCTAGCATAAGGACACCTGGCTAGAGGTATGGGTGGAGTCTGAAATCCCAGCTCTGCTTTGTACACCCTGGCACAGGGCTGTGTCTTCCTGGAAGGAGGGGCACATTTTTCTAATTCACAGGCATTTTTTTTTCCTTCCTATGGGAAATCGACAAAGGCGAGCAGAGGCCCTGAATCAATGTCTGACTGGATAATTCTCCCACTTTGTCCTTTTTCAAAGTGTCTCTGCTCTTCTAGCCTTTTACTCTTGTTGAAATCTATTTAAAAAAATCTTGCTGAGACTTGCATTTTTATTACTTTGTGGAGAATTGTCATCTTTTTGATATTGAATCTTTCATTAATTAATATGGCCTATCCATTTATTTATGACTTGTTATTGCCTTTTAATACACATTAATCATATCTTCAAAAAGGTTTTAAAAATATTTTGTGAGATCTATTCCCAAGTTTTCTCTCTCTTTCTTGTTGTTGTTTTTATGCACACACATACAATTACCTTTTACGACTGTGTGTTACTGATCTTTAGGAACACAATTGTTTGCATAATTATGAAGCTACGTCTCTTATACTTATTGTCCATTAACTGTCCTATCCATTAAACTTCCCGTCCAAAACTTTAGTCCATTTCTTTTTTTCCCTGGGCTATCTTTGGAGGGTCTTTATCCCCCCAGTAATTTGTAAGAACTTTTGAAAGGTTAAGGCTGTTTTTTTGTCATATACATGGCAACGTTTTTTTGGTTTGCCATTTACTTTTTACATTCATTTATTTAGTTTTCATAGCCAAATGATCCAGCACCATTTCATTCTCCAGTGAAAACCCCCTCTATCATTCATTTGTGCTTGTAGCCTTCTTTTGCAGTCTTGTTAACTAGCTGAAGCTTTCCTGTGTCCTGGGATTTTAGACAATCACTTAAACTCTTTTGAAAGTTAAGAGGATACTTTGCCTTAGCTCTGCAGTAGTTTGAGAGAATGCTCCCAACAGAATTCATCTTTCTGCACGGCCTACTCCCAATAAATAGGCAATGAATGGGTGAATGCATTAGGAAAAATGGAGACATCTTTTTACTCAGATTTAGTTTTCTTTGGAAGGGAGCTAGGTTTTGATTTTTTTTTTTTGCAAGATAATAATCTGGTAGACAGAGAAGGAGACACTGATGCAGAGGAACAGGAAGGAAGGCATGAAAGGGAGACTTCCTAGGAATGTTTGAGCTATTGATTGGCTAGTCAGAAGTTGAAACAAGTTCAGAAACCAGTTCAGAAATGTACTGTAGGTATGGTGGAGTTGACAAGGCTAAGAGGTTTTTGCTTTGTTTTCATTAGAAGTAGTGTACAATAGACCACATGAACCCACCATCTATCTTCAATAATTATCAATTCAAGTTTGGTATTGTTTTATCTCTACCTCCAGCTATATCACTTTACCCAACACTGGATTGCTTTGAAGCAAATCCTAACCATCCTATCATTTCAACTGTAAATCTTTTAGCACATATCTGTAAAAGATAAAGAAAAGTATGACCAGAAAGCATATTCCTAACATCCAGGTTGAATTTGAATTTGCAGTCTTACTAACCTAACATATGCAGGAAGCCGAGTCCACTTTGGTTAAAGGGGTAGAGTGTAAACCTCCAGCTTGCATTGGACTCCCTGGGTTTAAGGCATGACTCTCAACTTCCTACCCGATCAACACTAAATCTTAATTTCCTCTCAGTAAAAGAAGGATAAATACTTGTCTTATCCATTTCAGGATTGTCATCAGTATGCGTAAGAAGTGAAAACAAAAGATTTAAAATTGTGAAGTCCTAACGTCCAGTCCAAGGCTTGCCTTGGTCAATGACGGGGCGGACAGATCGCTGGCGGGAACAGATTGTCTGGGTCTTGCCTCGTCCGCGGCGTTTCTTGCTTAGGATTCTGTCCCTGAAAAACACATTATTTGGTACTTTTTTCTTTTGTAAGTTTAAGGTTACAGAAGTTCATGCTCCTAAGTACTTTGAATGCCAAGGCAACAATGTTTTGGGCGCTTCTGCGCACATCTTACGATTTCATTAACAGCGCCGGGAACAGATTACTTTGTCAGTAATCAGGGTCCTCTGCGTGGTCACTCAACTTCCTAAAGTTAATTTTAGTGGCCTTTTGGCCAACAGAGCGTCAAAAACTAACAGGGAAAATCATTCATGTCCTTTCCTACAAGCAGCCCAGCGACCCTAGAAAGGCATCTGGCTGGGCCGTTTTGACCCTGCGGAGGAAATTACTCATCTCCCCATAGGGGGACCTCTCGGAGGCTGTTTCCTAAAAGGGACCAGCTGGGCGGTGTCCCTGCTTCCCAACGCCCTGATTTCCACTCTCGGATCGGAGATAGGCCGCGGCTTTCGTTTCCTTCCTAGTTTGCAGACGCGCGCGGGGCTGCGGAGGCGGCGGCGAGGCCTGGGGGACCGGGGACCCAGCGCGCCGGGCCAAGTCGGTTTCCCCCGCGCGAGTCCGGGCCGCGCCGCTGCGGCCAGGGGGATCCGGTCCCGGGAGGCGGCGCTGTCACCCGGCCCGGTTCTGCCCAGCGCGTCACCTCGGCTGAGAGGCTCGCAGGCCCCGGAGCCCGTCTGGGGGGAGGGCCCGGGCGGAGAGGGCGCGGGGATCCCGGGGCGGAGAGGGCGTGGGGCGGGCGGGGACCCGGGGCGGCGCGGGGGCGCAGGGGGCGGGCCGGGCGCGCCGGGGGGAGGCGGGTGCAGCAGCGGCGGCCCTGCCCCAGCTCCGGCCTCGGTCCCGGTCCTGCTCCTGCCGCGCGAGAGGCGGCGGGCCTGCAGCGGGTCGGTCATGGCCAGCGGCAGGTGTCCGGGGTGCGAGGAGGAGGACGAGGAAACTCTGAAGAAGTTGATAGTCAGGCTGAACAATGTCCAGGAAGGAAAACAAATAGAGACGCTGGTCCAAATTCTGGAGGACTTGCTGGTGTTCACGTACGCGGACCACGGTAATCACCTGCCGGGAGGCTGTTCTTCGCCCCCCACCCCGCCGTTTGCAAACTTTCTCCGGGTCTGGAGCTGTGCAAACCCTCCGCTCCTTGCAGAGAGGAGCCGAGAATCCTAGGAGGGCTTGCGCTCTTTTCTCTTGCCTTCTCTGCCTGTTCCAGACCTAAAAGGGTCGCAATGAACCGTGACTTTTCTTCTCTCCCCTCACCCATCTCTTTTCCAGCCTCCAGGTTATTTGAAGGCAAAAATGTGCACGTGCCTCTGTTGGTCGTCTTGGAGTCATACATGAGAGTCGCCAGCGTGCAGCAGGTAAAGGGGCTGTTTCCTCTTTTTCCAATCCCCCTTCCCTTTGGAATTAGATGTTTTTCGGTCAATATTCTATACCTAGAGTTCTGGATTGTTTCTGAGATACGGCTTGACAAACCACAGCCTGATTTTAAGATGGGAGCGTCGTCAGATGGTTGCCAAATGTTAACGGTGTAAAAGGGCCGGGTGTGTGCAGCCTAATAGTCTTGAAGAAGTAACTATACTGGTGACTGACGGACATTATGGACGGTGATGGGGGAGGGGTTGAGGTTTAGTTCTATCATTGGCTAGATGAGTTCAACAGTGTTTATATCAAATTATTCTAAGATTCTTTCCAATGTACAGCATGTCCTAGGGCCGACATCATTGTGAATAGTTTGGGAAAGGGGAGGAATGAATAGTAATAAAGTTGATAATAATTAAATTAATAAAATGCAGCAACTGGCAAACTCTCATAGGTTGTTTTGTTTTTAATTTGAAGACAGATTTCTAGCGTCCTTTAGTTACAGTATAACTTGTGTTATCTAAAAAAAGTGATGTTTTATGACTCCTATATGAGTTTAGACTTATACTTTTAAACCGTTTTCATATAAAATAAATGTAAAAGTGAAACTTTTAGAATTTGTACTGTAGGAAACCCAGAAATTTGCTCAAACATTAGAGATATTAAAAAGGGAGCCCTAACATGATAATTAAGGATGCTCTATAGTCAAAACAAAATTACTGCCTCACTCGTTAACTTCCTTTGTAGATTTTGAGATTTAGAGAACTGAAATCAGTTTTGTCATTTGCCTGTTAGGTCCTGAAGGGAAAATGATTTTAACTTTGAACTCTATCAAGGTGCATGCAGTCAGAAAGTCAGTTTTCTTCCTATCCACTTGAGAGGCTAGATGGATTTCAGAATTATCTGGAGCTCAAAATCTATCTTCTTTTATGTTTGTGTTTATCTGTGTATCAGGCTATGTCTAGTCTGGGTGAGCCATATACCTAGCTATTTTGAATGAGGACATATTATAAGTGGAATAAATGGTAACTTTTATTTTTTTCTCAACTGAGGTATTTCCCATCTGACTATTGATTTTCAGGCTGTTAGCAAACCAAACCGTGAAAAGATGGGAGGCATGATAAAGACACTGTTCTTTTTAGCACCCAGTGTCTGAATTTTGCCCATGAAATATGAGTCACTTTACAGCCTTGGCCCATTGAACATGCTCTCCACCCGCATTGTCTCTTCCTGCTTGGTCTGCTCTGACGTTCCAAAGTGCCTCTTCTGACAGCCTCCGTTCCTTGGATTCTGTGCTTAGTAGTCACTCCTACTGGGTTCTGCTCACAACAACTGCACCCTGTGGGATTCGGTCTGCAGTGTCCAGACCTGAGAATCCAGGGCGAGACTAGAACATACCCACCACCTCATTCTTCTTTTTCGAGACTGCCCAAGCCTCGACATGCTTATGTGGAGTAGTGAGGAATGTCACTCAACATCCTTGCCCGGTGGGTACCAGAGACTAAATATGCAAGAAAATAAGGCACTGTCTTCTAATTTGGTAATTTAAGGGAATAGAATTATTAGTTTCAGCACCATGCTTGTATTAGTCTGCAAAGGGTGTTATGGAATCTCACTGCCCTCTCAGAAATCTCTGTGGATATTTTTTGACTCCGAGTTAAGCAGCTCATTTGGGATCACAGAGCAAGTGACCGAGCCAGGACTCAAGTCTTCACACACTTCAAGATCTTTTCCCATCACAAAGTCTCCTAGCTGATAAATTCACAAGCTTTTTGTGCAACTAAAAAGTGAAAGGGTTTGGTACAAACACTGTGGCCATGCTAGGCACAATGACATTACCAATTTTATTATTGGTCTTATCAAAGGGATGTAGAAAGGGATCTATCTACTGATAATTTAATCTCCACTTAAGAGAAAGTGGGTTTTTTTCCCATCAAATTTCTTCATATTTCTGGTGTAATTAGCATAGATATCCTTAAATGCTTTATATGTTGAATTAGCTAGACGTGCTGAATTCAAAGCTTTTCATGATGGATTTAACATGATAGTCCAGACTTTGAATTTTTATTTTCATGATCTTTTCATATTTTATTAATGCTTCTTAATAAATGACCATCTTTAGAGAATTGACATTTAGGCTAGCAGTCTTATAATTTAATTTTCCTGCCAGTCAACTGATCACTTCTCTGTGCTCTTCAATTTTACATTACTTCTCTTTATCCACACTTTCAGTCTTTGAAGTAAGGGAGTGAAATAAATGAAAGTGACTAAAATGTTCTTTAACCCCTAAACTCTTTCCTATTGTGCATTAATTAGATGCTTGAGTTTACAGAATAATCATAATAAAGTGAAACACCAATTTAATTGTATTATAACTGTGCAGGACGGGGACCTTCTCTCTGAAAGATAAGCTTTAAATTGCATAGAGCAATGGTCACCCCTGCATTGCTGCCAGAGAGTCTATTTAATCACAGAAGCTCAGTCGCCTCAGTCTTTCGGTGAAGCAATTATTGATGGTCCTGCTTCACCAACATAAACAATGCAGCTGTTCTCCTTGAGTCAGCCGTGCCGGTACAGAGATGGCCATAGCATCCCATGTGATTCATGATTTATGTCTCACCAGAAGCTGCTCTGAATGTTACTTTCTTAAATACCTGGGGGAAAAAAATGTCTCAATGTATTTTATGAAAAAGCACAAAAATAGCTGGTTTCTATGACAGCCGGATGGTCAATGTCTGTTCAGCTTACGTGGAGGAGGATGTCCTACTTGAATGTACGTAAAAATAGCTGTCAGTAACTGCCACCTTTTCAAGCAATTTGAAAGCATGTGAAAGGAGCTATGACAAAGCAATTCACGCTTAATTCAGAAAAGATCCAGAAATATCCTTGCAAAGAGATCTTGTGTAATCATTTTTATCTTGTGAAATACCCCTTGTTTGCTCCTATAAATAAGAGACCTGTGCTGTTGTTCCTTACTGGCTGCAAAGAACTTTTCTATCTTGTCACTCGGATTTCTGCATCCCTCAGCCCCACTTCGGCACCCAGTCTTACTTAGCAAGCATCCTTACTGTTTCACACCTTCCTCTCCTCATAGCTCATCAGTTTTAAAAGCTCCCTTTCCCTATTTTGATGGACTAATTTATAATTCTTTTGAAATCTGGCTCAAGTCCTACCTTTTCTATGTTCTAGTCTTTTCTGAGTAATTCTAGGTGGCAGTGAATCCCACTTCCAGGATTCATATTGACGTTTATCACATATCACACTTTGACACTTTTCATTCATTTCTAGATGTCCCATATATAGGCATTTTCTATTTTCTTTGGTTCTTTTTCTGACCATATCAAGTGTAGTTATGAAGTACAATAGGAAGAATGGAAGATTCCTTAAGTTTAAAGAGGAATATACAGCAGGAAGCCTGAGTTACATTTACTCTCCAGTTTGGAATTAAAAATTACACATTTTATAAGAAATCATATATTTTTAAGAAGGGCAACTTATTCAAGGTGGCATGTGTAAAGGGACTGAATGAAGATATATTTAAAATGCACCAGTAAGATCGTATTTCATTTGGAAATGTGTGTCTCGGGACATTCGTGGTATCTAGACCCCATAAGCTCGTATTTAGATGTCCTGATGAAATTTAGAGGGGCCCATTGACAAAGTCTATCTCCTGTCTATCTAATAGTGCCTGTCTCTTTTTCCCGCAATAGATGTCATATTATATATAACATATATATATATGTTATGTTATATATATCATCAGACAATGCTCTTTCTCTTTCCAGTTACTCTTGTTCCATATCTGGGGAGCAGTCTTTTCTGACAGCTTACACTTTGCCATTAATATCTCCAACTTCCCCTAATCGTGCATTGAAAACCACCTCATTTCCCCTTATAATTAAAATCCTAAATATTTAGAAGAAATTCTTCTGGGTAGACATGACTTAAAAAACACTAAGGCCTGTGTATAGCCTTTCTTGCATTTCATAATCTTGGTATGTCCTTTGAAACTTTGTGTGTGTGTGTTATTTTATTTTATTTCTTTTTATTTGTATAATAGGCTTGCCTACTTCCTTCACTATTCAGAAATGTTACAATATTTTTTTTGTCCTTCTGTATGATTTTTGTAGAAAAATGTATTCCAAGTCTATGGCTTTCATTTCTCAGTAAGCATTTTAGGATATCATTTTGTTCTGAAATGATTATTTAAAAATAATGTAGTCATCCAGTCTACTAAGAATGAAAAGATGCATGTTTGACTGACTATGTTCCATTAATGTATTTTTTTTAAATGTGAATATTTTCCTTTCTTGCTTTCAGGTGGGTTGGTCACTTCTCTGCAAACTGATAGAAATCTACCCAGATACAATGCAAACCTTAATGGGACCCCAGGATGTTGGACATGACTGGGAAGTTCTTGGAGTTCACCAGTAAGTGTATCAGGTTTAAAAATGAACTGCGTTCAATATTTGTCTATACATATTACAGCCCTTCCCTGGATACATTATATTTACAATCTAAGCCAATCTGGTAAAATCCTTTGAAGTATAGATATTTTTCCTGGAGTTGTAACTTGTATTTATAGAGAGCTTTCAACTCAGAGATATGTTATCTAATGGACTGAGAAAATTGACATTCGTGGTAACACAGCAGGCGGTGGTATAATTTTAATAATATAATGATAGAGTTACCCAGTTGGTTAAGTTGTAGATTATTGACGAAAAGTTATGAATTGAAACCAAGGAGAAATTTTTAATTTTTTAAATAGTAGAACTGATATAAAATACTGGTCTTCCAAAAAAAAAAAAAGAAAAAGTAAGTCCTAAGCATAGTAATTTAGAAGTTTATGTTTTACTGTCTTTAAAAAGCACCTTCATGTATATTCATATGTATTTAATGAGCTTAAACCACAGCTTTCAAAATTAAGAAACAGAGGAAATTACCTTTCAACACATTTGCAGCCAAACCTTGATAGCTCTTTTACCAGCTTTTATTGCAGTTTGCAACAAAATGACTCCTTAGATGAGACCACTTCTTTAGCTGTAATTAGTTAAGAAAACATTTTCTGAAAAAAATGTGTTTCCACGAAAATCCTTTTTGGATAACTTTATTTCTTGAATATTAGAAAACATTTCTGTCGTAACTTTAGGTATTTTTTTATATACCATGTGACTTTACCACAGAGAATGAATAAAAATTGTTTCCAGTGTCACATTATAAAAAGCATAATTTATGCTAAACTAAATATTATTATATCTTTGTGCTGTTTCTTAGTATGAACTAAAGCTTCTAATTTAGACCAATGAGAGCTGTTTGTTCCTAGGTGAACATCTTTGTTTGTATGTTTTCCCATCTTCAGTAAATATGTGTTGTTCTTCAGCTTCCAGCATCTAAAGAGTGTTTTGAAAGAGCACATGTACAATTAATGTATGATTCATTGCTAAACAAATCTCTGAAATTCTGAGTCAGTTCTGAAGTATACAGCACTTAATGAAGACTTGTACAAAATATACCTGTAATTAGCAATCGTAACATTACGTGTCCCTTGCTTTGGTTGGGAATTTTCAAGATCCCCGAAGATTAGCAATCTGTAACCTTACAGAGTGTTAGAAAACTCACCTACTCATATTCTAGTACAAACCAACTGTTTGACTTAAATCACATAAACATTTCTACAGGGAGTCTCATTCACTCTCTCATTCCCTCACCCACTCATTTACCCACTATCCACCAGGCATTCATGACACCCTTACTTTAGGCCAGAAGTAGGTTGAACAAGACAGACACACTGCTCTTTACAGCAGGGGTATTAGATCATTCCCGGCCAAAATTTATGGTAGAACATAACCTCCCTCTATTCAAGGACTTTCCCCCCCCCAAAGGCTTATACTACCAAGAAAGAAATCTGTGTGGTGGTGAAATCAGGAATAGTGGGAATGGTGCAGGGAGATTTAGGGGCAGCATGGGTTGGAGGAGAATGGACAGTGACTTGAAGGATGGGGTGTCTCAGTTCCTTACCTTTCTAACTGGAGACCATGTGACCTGACTACTTGGATCTACTGAAGCCATGGATGTCACCAGGCTCTGTCTTCTAACATATTGGAGCCAAACAGCACTGGGTGGGAACAGATTAAACATTGTGTATTTTAGAATTGATAACTCAGGGGCTCAAATGTAATGAATTTGAACCAATTGAATGTTATTGATATACTAGGTTCACTTTCCATTATAAAGTATTGTTAATTTCTCTTTCAAAAATAGTAACAATCAGTAATTTAAATATTCAAATGCAAACTATCTTTATTACATCTCTCTATTTTTATATATCAACATGTACCACATTCACAAGTTTGTTACATATAAGAATGGGCTTGTTCCTTTGGTGCATAGAGGGTCATGGTATTTTGGGTATAGAGTTGGGTGAAAATAATTCATAATTGAGTTTGAATATTCAGAGGAAAAAGTCACAACTTTTCAATTGAAGCTCTTCACAATTCCCTATTAATTGTCAAAAGGCTAGTTCAGGTTTATAGGAAGAAAATAATACATGAGCTTCAATATAAGGAAGGAAATACAATGAGACAAATAAAAATATAGGTGAGTAAAAAGCAATATGTAAAAAGCAAATGTCTAAGATGTCATATTTCACTCTTATCTTGATTTCTGTTTTTAATTACAGACTAATTCTTAAGATGCTAACAGTTCATAATGCCAGTGTCAACTTGTCAGTTATTGGACTGAAGGTCTTAGATCACCTCCTCACTTCAGGTAGTATATACACACATATATTTTAATGCTGAGCCAAATTAAAAAATATTTAAACCATTTATTAAATGTGTGTTAAAATCTTTTTAAAGTATAATAATATAACCTAAATTATCGATTGCTAAAACTCTTTGTTTCCATTTTCTCTCCTTATCTCTTTTTTCTACACTTTTTCTCGCAAAAATCCCACCCAATGTCTTGGCCTTAAACATGGCCTTCTATGTCATTCCTAAATCTAATTTCCATCCTGTGCTTTGCTCTAAACCTGGCTCCCCATCTCACATTAGCTTGTCACCATACATGGCTTTCTCATTATTATTTCTTTCTCCTTTATGTCTCTAATGTGTTTCCCATAATACGTGTTCTAGAGAATAACATAATAGTAATATTTTAAAAATCTATAGCATTACTTCTTGAATGCTTGCCAGATGCCAGGCTTCATGCGTCAAATACTTCACATGCTTTTAAAAGCATAGTCCTCCAGCATCCCTTGTGAGAGCATTTTACCTCGGTTTCCTAGGGAGGAACCCTGATGTGCAGAGAGGTTGCCTCAGCCAGTAAGTAGTAGAACCCAGGTCTGATTCCGCACGTCAGGTTCTTTCCCTGAGGAAACTTCTGCTTAGAGGATTACAGACCTAAAACAAAGAATCTTTACATGGTGCAGTAATCAGGACCATTGCTGTGATGGACACTTGCTATTATGTGAGGCTCTGAGAAGAAAGGCTGCTTACAGGGGAGCTCATCATGAAGGTCAGGGAGGTTTCCCTTAGCACCGTGGATGGCGCATTAGATCAAGGGATGGTGTGTGCAGAGTTGCGGAGACCTGGGAGGATGGCATGCGAGGGTCTGGGCGTGGCGGTGGAAAGATTTTAAATATCCTCTTGACTCTGCTAATAATGAAGAGCCAAGAGGAGGCAGGGGAATGAAGAAAGAGGGAAGAAAGAAAGAGAGAAAAGCAGAGTCTGAAGAAAGGGAAGGGAATGGCCAGACAGCACTCACCGCCTTGGCACAGCCTTTACTGAAATGTATAATACGATGCACCCACTAGTCATAACCATAATTTATTTTAAACTCGTTGGGAGCCCCCCCTTTTTCTTTTCTGTTCTCCATTTCACGATGAACAGGAAACCGAGGGTTTATGAAGAGTCTCCCAATCCTGGGATGTATTAGTCAGCAGCATGCAGACAGTTAGGAAATTTGGCATATGTTCTGAAAAGACTAGTTCATTTAATTTCTTCCATACAACATTTAGGATTTTGCACTATTAGTAGCTGTTTAATGTGTTTTGAAGTCCACTTCAGATACTTATGAGGGGTTAATTTATAATCATTTTTATTGTAAGTACTGTAAAGATAAGAAGAAAACCACCATAGGAACATAGAGAAGAAAAAAGCTAAACACATTTGTAGAAGTTAAGAGCATGGACGTGAACTGCCTAAATTTTAATCCAGCCCTGCCTCTTATTAGCTGTTGGACCCTAGACAAAATCACATGGGTCAGTTAACCTTTCTGGGCTGTTTTCTTACCTCTGAAATGGGGATCGCACCTACCTCATGGGGTTGTGCTGGATTTACATGTATTAAGAGTGAACTGCTTCAGCCTGCATCTGGCTCATTATTTAGGTGTTATTTCTTGAATTATGGTGGTAGTATGTTTGGTGTGGGAAAGGGCAAGGGCATCCCACATAGCCAGTGCAAGTGCAGATGGGTATCAGAGAAAATGGTCCGTGAGGAGCAGGGAGTTTCCATGTTTGGAATTGAGGCAACGTGTGGAAGGACACGGGGCTGGTGAGATACGTGTAGTCGGTTTGTGAAGGGTCTTGTTTTCAGACTGAGGACTATGAGAGGCCTTAGAAGGTTTCAGCAAGGAATTTAAAAGATCACATTTTGTTTTTAGTAGTATAATGCAGGGGATAAATGAGGTGAGGATTTGGGCCAAGCAGAGCCTTCAAGCAATTGTGTTTGCATTCCAGGCGAGAGATGATGAGGTCCTGAACACAATAGGAATGGAAGGGCTTAGTTCAAAAGGAATTTTCGAGATGTTTAGAAGATAGACTTGAAGGACTTGGTCATGAGTTGGTTCTTTGGCTGGGCAGAGAATGAGAAGAGAGAGGGAGGAGGGAGATGTTTCTGGGTGATGGTATCATTACTCTTGGATGAAGATAGGAAATAGGAGTAGGCTAGGTTGGGGTGGCCGTGGAATATTCCAGTGGTATCGTCTAAGAGGCAGATAGAAATGCGTCTCAGGAGTTTAGAGCAAGAGCTCTTGGCCACTGAACATGTAGTATTGTTGGGAGTCACAGAGTCATAGTAAAGTGTACTGGGAGTTTATCACATTTAGAAAGACCGTAGAACTTGATAGGTCTAACATCTGGGCCAAGTGGTGAAAAGTCTACAAACCGTTCATAATCCTATGTGTGAACATGAATACATTAAATGTTAAAGCAGCTATTTACTTGGGGCATATTATTCTCTTCCAAATAGGTAAAATCACTTTGCTAATACTGGATGAAGAAAGTGATATTTTCCTGTTAATTTTCGATGCCATGCGCACATTTTCAGCCAATGATGAAGTCCAGAAACTTGGATGCAAAGCTTTACATGTGCTGTTTGAGACAGGTATTTTAAAGTGTCAGATTATTCATTTTGATATTTGCATAAGAAAAAAGGGTTGATAATGGGGAAAGTAGAATATAATTTTGATAGTAAGAGTGTATCTAAAATTGTACCATTTATTAAGAAGTAGGAACTGTCAGTGAAGGATAAGTAGTGCGGGTAAATCAGAAATATTGCTTATTTTCGTGGAATGAATTTCATTCATGATTTATAAATTAAAAAGTTGGAGAACTAAAAGGTCATGTTGATCATGAAGAGTGTTGCATTTGCTAACATTTTTGTATCGCCATTCTCAGGCTAGAGAAACCAGAGTTTTATACACGTTTTTGAGGTTATCACCCAATAAAATGACTCCGAATGGAACTCATTGGCTTGATCAAAAGACTTTAAGTATTAAAATTAATGATGACAATTTTTGATCTTTTTAAAATCAGAACCATTGAGACAGAGTATTTCAAAGTCAAATTACTTATCATTTGCTAAAGTTGACCCTTGAATTAATACATTTAGCTGAGCTGCCCTTCGAGAGTGTACCATTAACCACTTCTTTTGAAGTATTGTGGTGTGTTCACCTCCAATGAATAACAGGCCATCCTTTTTAGTCGTTGGTCAGTTTTCTCTAGAATCCCCCAAATGAAATTATAAGTAATTTCAAAACACAGAATTCCTAATATAGGTCAACATGAAATTATTTTAATCTCAATGGATTTTTTTCTTCCATTATAAAATTCTCAGGAAGGGTCTTTTGCTGAAATATATATTTTAATTAACGTTCTAATGTATTTACTGTGTCTCATCCAACTATCATGAGTGTTACACTTTTGAGTAATTCTATTCTTATACCAGGTTTGAGCTTTTTCAGTATTTTGTCTTTCCTTTTTTAGTTTCAGATGAGCAGCTGACAGAATTTGTTGAGAATAAAGACTATGTGATATTGCTAAATGCATTAAAACATTTTAAAGATGACGAGGAAATTGTGCTTCATGTACTGTATTGTTTACATTCACTGGCAATTCCTTGTAAGTAGCCTGTATTCCTGATATTTTTTAGTATCTGAAAAGTTACAATGTACCTCCTTTCTGAGTGTGTTTTAAAAATATTTTTATTATTTAGAAACTTGTGGATGTTAAACCCATTCATTTATTTATTCACTTAATTTATATTTATTGATACTGTATGGCAGCTGGTTCTGGGCTTGGTGCTGGGGAAACAGGAGCAGAAAATATAAATATTTTTCTTGCTCTTTCAGAGCTCCATGCAAGATACAGATAAGTACATAGGTGATTATAATGTATTCTAAGGCAAGCGTTGGCAGAAGTACCTAGGTTTTTGAGAACAGAGTGGGGCAAGATCTTTTAGCAGAGACTTGAATGTGGAGGAGGCCCGTGTGGGTGGAGAGGTGTGAGGTAAGGTGGAAATGCGTGCAAAGTGTCCCAGGCAGGGCATATGGTGAGCATAACAATCCTGGAGCAAGAGAGCACAGTGTGTTCAAGAAGATAAAAATAGTGCAGCAAGTTGTGTGTTTTACGCATATGTGCGTATGTATGTGCACAGGCCTGAGTGTCTACTTGGGTGTTATTTAATGGAGGTGGGGGAGGGCTTGATAAGAGTCAGTGGATGAGGCTGGAGACATAATCAGATCTGGCAGGGCCTGAAAAGCCACAGGAAGAAGTTTGAACTTTATGTGATTCTGGTTTAGCATTTAGAGATGCTGTGAAATCTAGCCCTTTACCACAGAAAAAAGTGCAAGTAAGGAATTAATTTGCTGTGTATTACAGGTGATTGCTAATGGGTTAAAACAGTGCTTCAGATTCAATGACTTTTGTTTTATAAGTGCACACGAGCATTTTGTATTTCATGTAGTGCCTGTGTGGGTTTGTGCAGGGTATGCACATCTCATATTTTCATCTTCACACGTGAGGATTGAATGGCTAAATAATGGGAAAAATGCCAAATAGTACCTCACATGTAATAAGTGTTGTAAAAACATTCAACAATTTATATTTTGTATGTGCATAGTATAATATAATCTGATATATACATACAGAAATCTGCGGAAGCGAGACTTGCATGAAAACTCAATCCCTTGTGAAAAACTGTTTTTCTGTGTGTGATGGTTCTTAAATCCATCATTTTCTTATGCATGGGAAATTCAACACTTCAGAGGAGATGGGGCAGAACAATAATAGAGAATGGGCATAGTTTAAAATTTCTCTGAGTCATCCATGCCAACAAACTGAATCTATTCTTTATTTTGCTTTTCCTTGGCTATGTTTATACATTTATTTATTTATTTAGAGCTGGCTGTGTTTGAAATTCATTGTTTTCCACCCACATCTGACATAACTCCATGAAAATGTTGAGTCATAATGCAAAGGTCAGAGAAAGCTGCGAACTGAAAATAAAAATATTTAAATGTTTTAAATACTGATTCTAATACAAAGACATACGACTTTGAGTCTTACATCAAATTATGTCTTCTATTCTGAATAAAAGCAGATAATTGTTTTAAGAGGTCATTTCCTTTCATGATGATATGTTTTTCTATATTTAATGTCTTTTTAACACAATTTAAGCGTTAAAAAACGTTTTTGGGGGAAACAGTGTGACTATGCTGAAAAAGAGAGAAAAATGCTTTGGAGACACCATTTTTTGTTAATAAGAGTCAACATTTCATTTGGACCTAGAAATCGGTTTTCTCCACATAGGTTCACATACTCCCTGTTGATCAGTTGCCTCCCCCACAGGATTCTTCCCATCCTTCCTGGTCCACCTAGGTCTGCCCCTTAGGCATATGCTTTGATTCCCTGCCTCTCCCCACTTCCTTTCCCTGTCTGTCTCCAGGCCTTTAGGAAGCTTGGGTTTGCCGCTTCTTGCACTGCCTGCTCTTCTGCGCTTCTGGAATGGACAAGGAATAGGTCGTAACTGATTCTAGCTGTTCTATGATGTGACATACTCTTAATTTTCCTTCTGTTGCTTTGAGGAAAAGGAACAACGTAAAACCATTATCCAGTGGAGTAGCACCTCACTGGGAAACAGGTCCCACGTTAATTTATGTGGAATTTATGATTCACACATTACCTTTTAGACTTATACAAAGGCACTCCCAATTTCCCCCTTTTAAAAAGTTTTTAAGCCAAGAAACTGGAATTAAGCAACATTTCCTTAATACTAGAGATGAGTCCTAAGTCCTGTTAATTAGCAATGAACAACATAGTGTTTTTTATAGCTATCTGACAGAACCTGATATTTAAATTTGGAAACGTGACCACCTGCCAGATCATTGTAATCTGCATAAGATGGCTTTTATGCATACTTACCTTATTAGTAATTAAGATTTCTTTAAATTTAGGCAATAATGTTGAAGTCCTCATGAGCGGCAATGTCAGGTGTTACAATATTGTGGTAGAAGTCATGGAAGCATTCCCTACCCATGAAAAAATTCAAGAAGTGAGTTGCTGCTTGCTCCACAGGCTTACATTAGGTGAGTTATGATTCTTGGTTAATTTATTATCACGGTGTCTGCAAGTGTATTCAGCTTATGCATGTTGTATGTTGATGAATAAATGGCATCTTGACATTCATTGGATGGAAATATTGTAGCAAACTGTTCTGCCCTGCTTGGATGGAATTTTAAAAGGAGTGGCAACAGTATGTATGTGTAATGTAGGAGAAATCTTATTGTTAGTGCTACATTTAAAGTATAATTATGTAAATGGATGATACATACAGAAGAATAAGCATAATGCAGGAAATGTGAAGTGCAATGCAGAAGAGCTCCCTGCCCAGCTTAGGTATTAGTGTATTGCCTGTGCTGGTAAAGCTACTCTGGGCTACGTCTTTCCCCTGATGTTTTACAGAGGTTAACACTATCCAGAATTTTGGGCTGATAAGTCGTTTGCTTTCTAAATACTATTTTACTATATTCACATATCTCCCTAAACAAAATAATTAATGTTGCTTAGTAAAAATGAAATCATGGTGGATGTTGTCTTCTGCAATTAAAAAAAATTAACATTATGTTTTTAAGACTCAAATATTTTTGCATATAGTTGAATGTAGTATTCTATTATATGGAGATGGCAAATTTTATTTCCATTCTCCTATCAGTGGACATTTGGTTTATTATTTTATGCTACTACCATCTATGATGCTACAAAAATATAAATGGGGGTGCATATCTTTTTAAGTGTTTCTCTGCTACTGTTGCTCTGTCCTTAACAAAATACCTGATTTGTCTTCATGTATTTTTTCATAGGATAGTTGTTCCTTTAAAAAATTGATTCATAGCTATGGATAATAATGTTTTGGTAGTTGGTTATATGTATTGAAACCATCTTCCCCTGATTGGTGACCTGTCCTTTTGTCATCTTTAAGGTGACTTTTGTAATTTAGTTTAATAATCAGTTGCTTTGAGATTTACCCCTTTTAAATACACCTTAGGAAATCTTTCCTTAAGATAATAAATATGTGTTATCCAAAATCTTTGTAATTTAAGGATTAAAGCATTGTAATCGGTCTGGAATTATTTTCTATGAGTTGGAATTCAATTCCCTTTTTTATAATATGGAGAACATACTGAATATATGTAATGTATGTGTATTACATGTCTATAATATACATTACATTTATTATTAAATATAGGTTTCTATTTTTACTGTTTTTTTGTGGCATTGGTTATTTTGATTCATCTAGATCCATATATTGTTGTTTAAATTACTGTAGCTCTGTAAGTCCTAATATCTGAAAAGCTAATATGCTGTCACCATACATTCTTCTTTTTTTTGGGTACAGCTTAACTTTTTTCTTGGGCCTTTACTACCCCATATAAATTTTAGATTTAACTTGTCCAGTTCCTTGGAAAACTTCATTGAGATTTTGACTGGAATTTCAAAGTATCTGGATCAATTCAAGAAGAACTGGCAACTTTTCTTTATAATTTCTTCCATACAAGTCTTGCACATCTTGTTAGTTATTTCTAGGTATCTTATTTTTAAATTATAAATATCTCTTTCACTGTTGTAGTTTTGAACTGTATAGGCATAAAGAAATGCAAATGATTTTTTTGTATATGGATTTTACCTACCTTACTAAACTCTTTTATTAATTCTAACAATTTGCTTATAAATGCTCTTAGATTTTTTTTATGTAGTCTAATTATTTAATTTTTGAATATTGACATTTTGAGTTCTTCCTTTCTTCTCTTTATTAACATTATTTCACTTCCTTTCTTGCATGGCCCAGAATTATTAATACATTGTTAAATAGAATTGAATTATTAATAAAGGCATTCTTGTCTTGTTCTTGACTTTGAAGGGAATGCTGTAATATTCTCCCATCCAGAATAATGCTTGTGATAAGAGTTTTTGTTGTTTTAATCTTGCTTTCTGACAAATAACTTTTATCAAGTTAAGAAGTTTCCTTATGTTCCTTGTTTGCATTTATTTTTACATGTGGCTTTTATTTTTAAATGAGTGTTGAATTTATCAAATATTTAAAAGAATATATTAAGATCATCTTGATAACATGGAGAATTACATCTGCAAGTTTAATAATGGAACGTCATATTGCACTCCTGTGATAAATTTAACTTGGTCATTTATTTGATTTTTTTATACATCTCTAAAAATCTCTTTTTATTTTCAGATCTTCCAGGTAACTTTTGACTACCTCTTGTTTGCTTTTATTTTTCCTTTTCTCCCCTTTCTCTTTCCTTTAGTCATAATACATAGCTATTTTGTGTTCCATGTCTGACAATTCCAATCCATGAAGTTCTTGGGAGTTGAAACCCACTGTTTCTAGGCTGACAGCCAACATGTCACGGAGCCTTGTTTTCTGAATTGCATGTGAGGTTCTCTTGGAGTTAAATTGGAGAATCCTGAGGACCTGAATAACAGGTGCTCCTCCAGAGATGCTTACCAGGAGCTCAGGGCTCAGGAAAAACCTGGGAACACATCAGAATATCCTTTTGAGCTTGTGGGAGATGCTGATACCTTGAAGAGAGGTCAAGGCTAGTCTGTTGATCACAGTGATAATTTCCCACAAGGCTACTCTGATTGCCCATTTGCTTTCAGCTCATAGTTCTTGTCTCAACTCCTTGTCTAACCTCCTACTCCTCAACCCTCCCCAGCCCCAGTACACACCTTGAAGCTTCCCTCAATTTTTTTTGTGAGCAGAACAGTGCATTAAAAGCTGAACAGTTGGTGAACCATAAAGTAGGATTGTTAACTGTGGGAGATTTCCCCGAAAGGATTATCAGAAATGTTTTGTACAAACTCAGTATTATTGGAATAGGCATTTAGCCTTTTATCACTACAACTTTGGGGGGAAAAATCATTCATTTGAAAAAACTAATCTTCATAATTTTACTCTAGCAACTTAAAATTTAACTTCTAGAATTATGACTCTATCTCCGGCATAATTCAGAAATTCATTTCAGCGTTAGTAAAGTTGCCAGGTAGTATCAGGTAAGATGGGATTTTTATAAATGGAATTTTAATTTGCATGTACAACTTCATTTTTTTCTTTCCTTGATAAGCATATATCGAGTGCTTGTCATATGACCAAAAACTGTGGAGATATAATGATAATGTCTTAATATTTGCACAGTTCTTTCATAGTTTCCAAAGTAGTTTCATACCCGTAATGGTTTTGGATCCTTGAAATAATCCTGGGAGATGGAACATTGTTATTATCTCCATTGTTATATGAGGCTCTGTTTCAGCAAATTGGTGTGTGTCATCCAAGATCATATAGTTAGTAAGGGGGAAATCAAACAGAAAACCCAGATGCCTGCTTCCCTAAACAAAATAAAGCATTTTTTTAAAAATGCATAATAGCCATTTATTAATTTACATCTTTTATCAGGAGAGATTTTTGCTCATTGTATTTTCATGAAGGACACAGTTGTGTAAGCTAGCTTATAAATGTGAACATTTTAATGTAATTCAAAAGATTTTTTAAAAGTCTAGCTAACAGAGTATGCACTAAAATAGAATTCTCTTTTTCATGTTCTACAATTTACCATAGTCAAGTTACAACTTGCACAACTTATATTGAAAATGTGAATTCACCTTCATCCCTTGAAATGAGTGAGAGAAAGACATGCTTTGACTGTCACAATTGAGGAAATGGTGCTTGGTTACCAAATAGGCCTATAATGGCACAGTGAGGGTGCTTGGCATTATGCTGTTGAAATCAAAGAAACCATATGAGCTGTCATATTTATAAGTTTTTTATTGTTCTGCAAGAAAAGCTGGTTAAACTTTAACTTCTTCCTCATAATTAAAATAATAACCCAAAGTCAATATATAAGCATTTAACATTTTGTCAAATTACATAGTTTACTTATGAGCTTACTGCATTTAAAGGCCTTATACAATTTTCTATGTATTTTCACATACATTGTCTGAAAATAAGATAAGGTCAGTCATACTGGCATTTGCCTGGAGTCACACTGCTGGTCAGTGGTAGAGCAGCTGTTGGCAGTGACCTGGGAGTAACAGTAGGAAAAAGAAGGTGAATGGGACAACCCAAGTTTAGAAAAGTTTGTAAAAGCACAGGAGAATCTTTTTGGAATGGCTCTCTAAGACTAGACATCACCAAGAGCTGGGGAGTTTGTCTGCTTAGTGTGTGAATATGGAAAAAGCAAAAACATAAGATGTTGTAAAGGAAGAGCTAGACCTTGTTAAACTGCCTTTTGATTTTGAAGTCATGGATTAATTTTTAGTGTGAACTTTAGGCTTTCCATGATATAAGATCTTTTCCAGTTCTGGCTTTGTGTCTCAGGGATTATATAACTACACTTAAAGCTAAATAACAGTTACATTCTTACATCCAGAAGGAAACCTAGTGACTCTTAGTGAGTTGCAAGTAAGCCAAATGGAAGGAGGTGCATATTTCTGGATTATCATTTACAGATTATTTCCTCATAAGGATTTAGATCTTTGGATGATGTATTGATTTTCAGAAGAGTGAGTATAGAAAGGTCTGGGGCTTCTCCCTGGGTTGGGTTAGAGATAGTAAAATATTCCCTTATTTTCTCTTCTAAATCATCATAGACAAATCAAGTAGTGATAAATGTGGCAGTGGGTTTCTGAGTAGCATTCCTTTCTGGGAAAGAAGAGCGTTTCAGCAAAAGCATTTGATGACAAGGGAGGGTCTTTTTTTTGCATTTCTGAAGGCAAGAAAATTAAGCTGTGTTGTCCAATGATTATTGTCGTGCCATGTGTATAGTGTTTCACTTGAGGATGCCATGAGAGGCAGTCCAGAAACACAAAGTTAATATATCCCAGACATATTATTTTAGCTCAGTCAGTTTCACTAAGTAAGATAATCGAATGACTGCATGAAATAAATTTGGAAAACTTTATAAAACCATATTAAGCTATTTTGATTAAAGTAAATATATGTTTTAATGTCATTAAAATATTCCTAACTACTCAAACTTATTGGTTCGAGCCCTGTTGTGTAATTAAAGGTGATTTAAGTTCCAGGAATTCAGCTAACATTTACTCCCCTTTCAGGTAATTTTTTCAATATCCTGGTACTAAATGAGGTACATGAGTTTGTGGTGACAGCTGTAAAACGGTACCCAAAGAACGCCACGTTACAGATCGCAGCTCTCAGCTGTTTAGCACTCCTCAGTAAGTCGCTCTACTAAAATGGAAATTCTTGTGGGTGCCTTTGGTCTTTTAAAAAAATATATTATTTATTTTTTAATTTTTTAAAATTGAAGTATAGCTGATATGCAATCTTATATTAGTTTCAAGTATACAGCACACTGTTCAACAGTGCCCCATGTTATTAAATCTTCACCACCCCTAGTACAGCTGCTGTCTGCCAAGATAGGAAGATGTTGCCGAGGGTGCCTTTGATCTTGAATGTGAACATTATAACAAGAAAGTCATATGCAGAGAAGGAAGCACTAAATGCCTATTCTGTCCTAATGTAATTCATTTTTCAGTCAAGGATGCTTTCAGGGGAACTAATAGTTGTGAGTAAGTGGAGTCTTCCCAGTTTGTACATCAGGAAATACATACTTCGCTTTGTCCTTGAGCAGCTCATGTCCTCAATTTATCTTCCATTAACCTGTTAGTTTTGTTTGGAAACCTCTTCCCCATTCAGTTATTTAGCTAGGTGGGATAGCAGTCTTCTGAGGTGTGTAATATATTAGAAAGGTCTTTGTTATTAACCAAGGCCATTATGAAAGAATACATCACATTGTTGATAATGTTTCAAAATATGGACTTGAAATTGGTCATTTAAATGGTAAGTCATATATTTATATTCTTTTCAAGCTGAGACCATTTTCTTGAATCAAGACTTAGAGGACAAGAGTGAGAATGAGCATGACGGTGAGGAAGAAGAGGGTAAATTGTTTTGGCTGGAAGCCTGTTACAAAGCACTAACATGGCACAGAAAAAACAAGCATGTGCAGGTTGGACCCTTTCGTAAATATTGGATTTATTTGAAATCATGTTTGTTCAGTAATTTACGTTTTGACAGGTTTCTTTTTCCCCCCCTCCCCTAACCCAGGAAGCTGCGTGCTGGGCTCTAAACAATCTCCTGATGTATCAGAAGGGTCTACACGAGAAGATTGGAGATGAAGATGGCCAGTCAGTAGTTCTGATTTTATATGATAGGAAATTTAAGTTATATTTTTATATAAAATACAAAATACCGTAACTGCAACTTTTATGGTTAGAAATATTTTCGATATGGTCATATATATTTTAAGTGTTGACGTAAAACAGTAGTGGATACATAAGATGTTGTTCAGTAGTCAGTAAAAGGTGGTGTGTTTGAGAGTTATTCCTGAGAGATTTGGAATCGACAGTCATTCAGTAAATTAGGAATGTTCAAGAAAAAAAAAACCTTTGCATTTTTGGCCAGTCATTTAAAAATGCCATATTAACTTATCTCAGGTGATAGAAATTACAGAGCCATCTGTGACCTTTCCTGTTGCAGTGACTGGCTAGCAGATTGTCAGTACCAGGGATTAAATGTGGTAAGAAGCCAGCCTCCTTTAGTGATTTCCCCCCTGAATGTTGCATTGTGGGCCTGTCTTCCCCGGAGAGGGTTATTCATGGCTGGCAGCTCTCGAGGCTTTGTGGGTGTGCGGTTCAAGCATCATTAGAACAGCCTCTGTCTCCCAGAGATGCAAAATATGAACAGAAGTTTTCATGTATGTCAGATTTGCCTCCTGGCCACAAGCCTTTTTGTTTTACAACAACTGCTTGTATTTGTGTTTTTTGCTCTGGATGTTAAAATTTGAATGACGTCATGGAAATTTAAATAGTAATATTCTACATCTCAAGTCCTGACAGTCTGTTTATATAGTGACCCACTGCCAATCAGAAGGGAATTAATAACACATATGCTATTTAATTAAATCTCTCCATTTTGAAAGGAAATAGTAATCTTTTGAAAACTATATGTTAAACCAGCATTGTAATCCACTATGAACAATCTTTCTAAGAGGTCAGAGTTAGGTGGACTTACATTACAGTTTATAAATTTCAGGTCATAGCACACTGATGCTTCAGTATACACAGGAGAGATTTAAAATAAATACATAATTAAAAGAAAATATATTTAAGCTCTAGATTTTAAAAACTTATGTGGCTTCTTTACATTTTTTATTTTTTTCCTTCCTTCTATTATCTTCTTTTTACTCTCAGCACCTCTTTCTATAGTTGCTGTCTTTTTTCCTCCTTATCTGCGTATCAACTTTGAAGAAACACGGAAATACTAATATTAGTATTTAATGGATTGGACTCTAACTTTTAAATGTAAAACTGTGTAATGATAATTCATTTTTGTACGTGGAGGTGACATAAAATGTTTATATGCCCTTATTTGTTAGAGATTAGACAATGATAAGTGCGAATTATTAAAACAATAGCCATTAATTCTGTGATTGAATGTGTGGAAGGTTCCCAGCGCACAGGGAAGTGATGCTGTCTATGCTCATGCACTCCTCATCGGTAGGAGTCTTCCAGGCATCCGCAAACGCGCTGTCCACTCTCCTAGAGCAGAACGGTAAGGGGTGCACCGTATTTTTTAATAAAAGGAAACACTTTTTTTTAGTAAAAGTAATAAATTGTAAAAAATTCAGACATGTATATGTATATCTGATTCTAATATATATGTATATGAAAGGATAAAGAAGAAATTAAACATTTTGGTGTTTTTCTTCTGGACGTCTATGTATCTACTCACACATGTTGTATTTTCCATTTTTTTGCAGAAATGGGATCATGCTTTACTCTTTTATAGCCAAATTTTACATTTTTTATTTCTTTGCATTGATAAATGTAAATTCTCACATGATCATTTTTAATGGCTATATAGCTTCCCAATATATGCCTATGTTCAATTTTATGAACTGATTTCTTGATAATTAACTTTTAGTTTGTGTCCAGTGAGATTTTTTTTTTGGTACCTATAATAAACATCAAATGGTCCCCTTTTCCAATTTTCCTTTATACCCTGTTCCTGTTATTCTCTTAGGAAGACTTTCTAGAAATGCAATGGGTGAGGAGGTAGTTACCATTTTAAAATCTGGTAAAATTGTCCAAAATAATTTTTTTTCGGTAATAGTCCGTTACATGTATGTCTTACAGATTGCATTTTTTTTTCAAGATAGGAAAGTGACTTTATTTAGAGATAAAGCAAGAGGACAGAGCTCCTGGCTCACGCCAGGAGAGGACAAGAGAACCCTGGGGTGGTGCATTGTCTAGGGTTTTTTTTTTTGAATTTTTATTTTGGTATTATTAATGTACAATTACATGAGCAACATTATGATTACTAGACTCCCCCTATTATCAAGTCCGCACCACATACCCCATTACAGTCACTGTCCATCAGCGTAGTAAGATGCTATAGAGTCACTACTTGTCTTCTCTGTGTTATACAGCCCTCCCCGTATCCCCCCAGCCTGCTACATTATGTGCGCTAATCATAATACCCTTTTTCCTTCTTATCCCTCCCTTCCCACCCATCTTCCCCAGTCCCTTTCCCTTTGGTAACTATTAGTCCATTCTTCGGTTTTGTGAGTCTGCTGCTGTTTTGTTCCTTCAGTTTTTTCTTTGTTCTTATACTCCACAGATAAGTGAAATCATTTGATACTTATCTTTCTCCACTTGGCTTATTTCACTGAGCATAATACCCTCTAGCTCCATCCATGTTGTTGCAAATGGTAGGATTTGTTTTCTTCTTATGGCTGAATAATATTCCATTGTGCATATGTACCACATCTTCTTTATCCATTCATCTACTGATGGACACTTAGGTTGCTTCCATTTCTTGGCTATTGTAAATAGTGCTGCGATAAACATAGGGGTGCATATGTCTTTTTCAAACTGGGCTGCTGTATTCTTAGGAGTGGAATTCCTGGGTCAAAAGGTATTTCTATTTTGAGTTTTTTGAGGAACCTCCATACTGCTTTCCACAATGGTTGAACTAATTAGCATTCCCACCAACAGTGTAGGAGGGTTCCCCTTTCTCCACATCTTTGCCAACATTTATTGTTTGTCTTTTGGATGTTGGCCATCCTTACTGGTGTGAGGTGATATCTCATTGTGGTTTTAATTTGCATTTCTCTGATGATTAATGATGTGGAGCATCTTTTCATGTGCCTATTGGCCACCTGAATGTCTTCTTTGGAGAAATGTCTGTTCAGCTCCTCTGCCCATTTTTTAATTGGCTTATTTGCTTTTTGTTTGTTGAGGTGCGTGAGCTCTTTGTATAATTTGGATGTCAACCCCTTATCAGATATGTCATTTATGAATATATTCTCCCATACTGTAGGAAGTCTTTTTGTTCTACTGATGGTATCCTTTGCTGTACAGAAGATTTTTAGTTTGATATAGTCCCACTTGTTCATTTTTGCTTTTGTTTCCCTTGCCAGGGAGATATGTTCATGAAGAAGTCGCTCATGTTTATGTCCAAGAGATTTTTGCCTATGTTTTTTTCTAAGAGTTTTATGGTTTCATGACTTACATTCAGGTCTTTGATCCATTTTGAGTTTACATTTGTGTATGGGGTTAGACAATAACCCAGTTTCATTCTCTTACACGTAGCTGTCCAGTTTTTCCAACACCAGCTGTTGAAGAGACTGTCATTTCCCTGTTGTATATCCATGGCTTCTTTATCGTATATTAATTGACCATATATGCTTGGGTTTATATCTGGGCTCTATAGTCTGTTTCATTAGTCTATGGGTCTGTTCTTGTGCCAGTACCAAATTGTCGTGATTACTGTGGCTTTATAGTAGAGCTTGAGGTCAGGGAGTGTAATTCCCCCTGCTTTATTCTTCCTTCTCCGCATTGCTTTGGCTATTTGGGGTCTTTTGTGGTTCCATATGAATTTTAGAACTATTTGCATGAGTTCGTTGAAGAATGCTGTTGGTATTTTGATAAAAATTTCATTGAATCCATAGATTGCTTTAGGCAGGATGGCCATTTTGACAATATTAATTCTTCCTAGCCATGAGCATGGGTTGTGTTTCCATTTATTGGTATCTTCTTTAATTTCTCTCATGAGTGACTTGTAGTTTTCAGAGTATAGGTCTTTCACTTCCTTGGTTAGGTTTATTCCTAGGTATTTTATTCTTTTTGATGCAATTGTGAATAGAATTGTTTTCCTGATTTCTCTTTCTGCTAGTTCATCATTAGTGTATAGGAATGCAACAGATTTCTGTGTATTAATTTTGTATCCCACAACTTTACTGAATTCAGATATTAGGTATAGTAGCTTTAGAGTAGATTCTTTAGGGTTTTTTTTATGTATAATATCATGTTATCTGCAAACAGGGACAGTTTAAGTTCTTCCTTACCAGTCTGGATGCCTTTTATTTCTTTGTGTTGTCTGATTGCTGTGGCTAGGACCTCTAGAACTATGTTGAATAAAAGTGGGGAGAGTGGGCATCCTTGTCTTGTTCCCGATTTTAAAGGAAAAGCTTTCAGCTTCTCGCTGTTAAGTATAATGTTGGCTGTGTGTTTGTCATATATGGCCTTTATTATGTTGAGGTACTTGCCGTCTATACCCATTTTGTTGAGAGTTTTTATCATGAATGGATGTTGAATTTTGTCAAATGCTTTTTCAGCATCTATGGAGATGATCATGTGGTTTTTGTTTCTTTTTGTTGATGTGGTGGATGATGTTGATGGATTTTCGAATGTTGTACCATCCTTGCATCCCTGGGATGAATCCCACTTGATCATGATGGATGATCTTTTTGATGTATTTTTGAATTTGGTTTGCTAATATTTTGCTGAGTATTTTTGCATCTATGTTCATCAGGGATATTGGTGTATAATTTTCTTTTTTTTGTGGTGTCTTTGCCTGGTTTTGGTATTAGAGTGATGTCGGCCTCGTACAATGAGTTTGCGAGTATTTCTTCCTCTCCTACTTTTTGGAAAACTTTAAGGAGGATGGGTATTAGGTCTTTACTAAATGTTTGATAAAATTCATCAGTGAAACCATCTGGTATAGGGGTTTTGTTTTAGGTAGTTTTTTGATTACCAATTAAATTTCTTTGCTGGTAATTGGTCTATTCAGATTTTCTGTTTCTTCCTGGGTCAGCCTTGGAAGGCTGTATTTTTCTAGAAAGTTGTCCTTTTCTTCTAGGTTATCCAGTTTGTTACCATATAATTTTTCATAATATTCTCTCATAAGTCTTTGTATTTCTGTGGTGTCCATCATGATTTCTCCTTTCTCATTTCTGATTCTGTTTATATGTGTAGAGTCTCTTTTTGTCTTGATAAGTCTGGTGAGGAGTTTATCTATTTTTTTTATTTTCTCAAAGATTGCATTTTTAAGGAGAACAAAATGACTGTTATACTTTTAGATGAACTCTTGAGGTTTAAAACAGGACTGGCTGTTCAGATTCCAGTGGTCATGAAAAGGAAATGCTGTCAGAAAATCTTGAGAGAAAACTCATCATAAAGATTTTGGGACTTGAGTGCTCTTGCAGGATATTTTTGGATGGAGAAAAATAGGGAAATACACTGAAAGCCTGAAAGAGAAACCAGTGACAGTGCCAGCCTTCTGTAGCAAGCCTGGGTAGAGTGAAAGGAATCAAGACACCATCACATGCATGTTTCTTTATGTTGTTATTTAAGTCAAATCAAGGGAGGTATCATCTCTTCTTCCTTTTCCTCCTTTCTCTTTCTACCTCTCAGATGGCAGCTTAATAAAAGGCTTGTGCTGACAAGGGCCCTTAGAGATGGACAGGGACTGCCCTTGGGGTAGTGAATCCGAACAGAAGTGGTGGGAAAAGCAATTGCTCGTTTTGAATCCCCATCTTCTGCTGTACGGATACCTGCATAGGGATCTCGCTACTGGAAATGAGGGCTGGACTTGTCTGCTTTTGTGTGGGGCCCTTAGGAGACGAGACCAACCTGTACCGTGTATAAGCATTGTGTTCATTCTGTAATTCTCAATCCCCTGGAAATCTGTGGTATGCCAATGAAACCACCATGATTTTGTGAGACTTGGACAGCTTCTTATTGTGGTGTCTGAGGATTAGTTATATTTGGAGTCATCCTTGATTTCTTTCTTCAGAACCTCTTCTCTGCTCTTTCTGCTCCCTTACTTTGTTCTTGATCCATTTTCTGTTGTCTTTGGAGTTCTGCCTTAGGAGGGTATTAAGCTAATCAGCTTGTTCACTAACCTCTGTGGGCAACTGCTAATTGAAAGACTCTTATGAATGCTGGATATATAGGGATGGATTTTTCTAGAACAATGACTGAATTGGCAGCCAGAAAAATTTGGTGCTGCCTTGGTGGTACCCAGGCCAAGGCTCAAACATTATGTCTCACATTTTCCTTATTTAATTAATTAATTCAGTTAATATTTATCAGCTCCCACTATGTACTTGACAGTGTCCTAGGCAGTTGGGATATGCCTGTTAAATGGAATACTCCCTGACTCATGGAGCTCAAATTCCAGTGGGGAAGATAATAAAGCTAAAAAAATATGTGGTATGTGAGGTAGCTAAGAAGTAAAATGAAGCAGAGCAAGAGGATTTATATCAGGGCTCAGAGTAGCTGAAAGTGTGACTAGATAGCCAGGAAGGTGACTATTGACCTGAAGACCTGAAAGAAGTTGTAAATTGTTATTGGCCTTTTAAAGAAGATAATTTATTGCTAAAATGGAGTGGTAGAGGTAAAAAATATTATGTAGATAGCTGGTAAATGAGATAAGATGTGTAAAGTGTTCTGTAAACTAGATCTAAAGTGACTCCATGATGTCATTTCTTTTCTTAGGTCTAGTATTTGATGAAATTTCTACTCTCAATTTTCTAGTCAAAAGTCAAAAGTTGAGTTGATGTCAGGACAGTGGTTCTTAAAGTGTGGTCCCTGGACCAGTAATAGTGCCTGGGGACTTATTGAAGTTGTAAATTCTAGGGCCCCATACAGACCTGCTGAATCATGAACTCTGGAGTTGGGACCCCACAAAGTGTGTTTTAACAGCCCCACCTTTCCCACCCCCCACCTCCAAGTGATTCTTACGGAACTAAAGTGTGAGAACTGCTGGCTTAGAAAAATGTCTGTCTTTTAAAGTATCTCCTTGGTTAGAATTTAGCCACTTTAGGAGGGATTATTAAAATTTCTGATGTGACCAAGCAAAATAACCAACTTCTTACCATAGCTTAATGTGTGATATCCTGGATGTCTTTAAAAGGTGTGAGTTTTTCAGATTTTGGCACTATTTCAGACTGTGTGTATCACTTCCACTTATTTCTGAGTTTTGTCCTATCCTTTCTCCCTTTTCCAATTTTACATTGACAACTCACTTTTCAAAATGCAGATCTTCCTCATCTTATGATGAGGTTACAACCATGTAAACCCATTTTAAATTGGGAGTGCATTTCATACACCTGACCTCCCGAACATCATAGCCTAGCCTAGCCTGCCATAAGATGTGCTCAGGACACTTAGACTAGCCTTCAGCTAGGCAAAGTATTCTAACAGAAAGCCTATTTCATAATAAAACGTTGAATAGCTCACGTAATTTATTGAATACTGCACTGAAGGTGCAAACCAGAATGTCTGTGTGGAGACAGGATGGTCGTTCACCTTCTCGAAGGTGAGGCTGCAGGGGGCTGTGGCCGCTGCCACAAGGGAGTATGGGAAGGCATAGCAATAGCCTGGGAAAAGGTCAGACCCAAAATCTGAATTATATTTTCTACTGAATGTGTGTTGCTTTTATGCCATTGAAAGTCAAAAAAATCCTAAGTGGTTTAAACCATCATTTAATGGGGACTGTCTGCAGCGCTTAGGTTAAAACTTCCTAAGTTTCATTTTCTGCCACTTTCAGGGGGTTAAGTTACAGTGTGATGTTGGAATTGACATTTATGTAGAGGCTTCAGGACAATTGATATTTATAGGGAAACTTCAAGACAGTGGATATGCAGTTAATGAAGGAACCTCATTTCAAAGAGGGGAATTATTCTGTAATTGTTACTGCTGGGACATAGGTACTTTTCCACATGTAATGTAAAATCAGCTGTAAAGCATATCTGTGTTTTCCTTAAGCTTTGGCATTACTCTGTGAAAATACGTAATTATTTATGCTATCACTACTTTCCATTGCTTTGCACATGATTGGTGTGTGCAAAGATGTGTCCATAGAAATGATAGTGTTTGTACAGTCCACTGGGGGGAGTGGAGATGGCCGCTCCAGGCTGAAGTCAACCCAGCCTCGTTTCAGCTCCCGCTTCCTCCCCACTCCTGTCCCATGAGATCTGAAAGGATGGTCAGTATCTTCAGGCACCTGTAACCTAATCCCAGCTCACTGCTGTCTAGTAAGCCATGTGAGTCTTAGCTCTGTATAAGGACAGATGTCTTGTGAAGTGGTTTAAAATATCAGAATGAAATTTAAGTGTTGTTCTGGAGAGCAGTATTTTAAAACATTTTTCTGCAAAAACATTCTTTTTACCTGGATGATGATTACCTTGGACCCAGTCTATTCTGTGAGTAAAACTTTAAAAATTAAGACCTCAACAAATGGTTAATAACTGTGAAAATATTGCAAGTGGTATATATTTTAAAGAAATAGACATTACTGATCTTTAAGTTGTCAATGTAATGTACTTATATGTACTTTCCTATGAATTTGGACTATCTTAATATTGTGTCTTACTACAAAATTATGAAAAGTATTTCATAACTTCCACTTTCCACAAGTAACATTAAAAAAAATCTTGTAGATAACTTCAGAAAAATCCTGTTGTCAAAAGGAATATACCTGAATGTATCAGAGTTGATGCAGAAGCATATACATTCTCCTGAAGTCGCAGAAAGTGGCTGCAAAATGCTAAATCATCTTTTTGAAGGAAGGTAATATAGATGCATGGACTTGTGCAGAATATATAATATTGGACCAGGTAGAATATCAATAATTCAGCCATAGTTCTAAGAATGAGAAGAAAAGCATTGAGGCATTTGAAGATTGAAGTGCTGTGTAATATAACCTCATATCACTGTTATCATGGACGTATTACACAGACTTATCTGAACGCTGAAAAGGGTGATAGAGATAGTAGAAATAGGTTGAAGGTTTGCTTTTGTGTTTCATGCTTGGTTCCATTTTGGAAAATGGCGATTATACAGTACACAACTTCAAACAGTTTATCAAATTATTGTGTAAATATGAAAAGCATAAAAGATAAATTAGGATATGGCTTCTAATTGGTGCTTTTTCACAACTAATATTTATTATTATTCCTTCATTTGAATGAACTTTATCCCCCTCTTCCTGCCTTCATTCCTTAGCTGAGGAAGCGTTTAGTCACATCTAATTCAAATCCATAGATGGTAAGATTCTATGGCTGGCTCATGACACAACAGAGACCTGCTCCTGGGGTGGCTGAAAGGGTGAGGTTGGGGTGGGATTGTGAATGTAGGGGGTGCAGAACTGCTCCTTAAAAAAAAAACCAAACCCGTTTAAAAGACCCAAACTGAATTACCTACCTAAGGTGCCAGCTGCAGAATATGTTTGATCAGAAATCTGATTTGAGCTTGTGAGTTCCCTGGCTGGAGACAGCAGTAGTGTCCTGCATACGAAGCACGGATGTTACTCCATTAACTTTGGAATAATCTGAGCATATTTCAAACAAAAAGGAGCTATATGGGAAACTGTCATGTATATAAGTAAAAGTAGATGGCACAGATATTGCAGTAAAAGTGATTTTATGTGCTGGCTGTCCCGCTAATTAGAGCCAATGATTTGATCTCTTAGCGTTAGGTTCCTCACTGGTAAAGAGGGATAGTAATGACCATCTCATAAGTTGTAAGTTTATAATGTAAGGGTTAAATTGATTTTTACAAAGTGATTAGAATAATGCCTGCTATATTTTAAGCACTCAGTAAATCATAGCTGTTCATACTAATACTGTTTTTAAATATGAATAAATGAAATGCACATAGTTTGATAAGCAGTATGTACTATATCTCTAGATTGTAAGGAATGGGGTTATATAGAGTCTTTAACATCCAGTCGAGCTAATCTATTTGTGTTAATATATGTCATATCTTTGAGTCCTATTTCTTTTCTTTTTATTTAAATGTTGCTCTTGAACATTTAAATGGCAAGCTTATCTTAAATGGTGATTTTTATGTCCTGGAAGTGTGTGAATCTTTATAAATGGGGCAAAACACAGTGGAATGACCTACAGTTTATGATCTGGGCAATTAATATTTTGAGCTGTTTCCGTGTATGTAAAAAAGTTCCAGTCCTGGGGATTCAGAGTTCAGTTTGACAATGTGCCTGCCCCCAGGAAACTCACTGTGTCTAATGGGAGACCGATGCGTAACCAGGTCCTTGCGACACGGTGTGCTAATGCAGCGGCAGGGATGTGTGAAGGGAACGGTGGCAGGAACAGAGCGGACTCAGCTGGATGATGAAAGAAGAGAGGCTCTAAGAAAGGGATGTGTTTACACTAGCACTGTAAGGTGGAAAAGAGGGACTGTATCTCCATGGCCACAGAATCCAGTGACGCAAAGTGGTGGCTCTGAGTGACACCAGTTTCAGTTAACAGGGCATTGTGCCAAGCAAGGATGGCTGGTATTAAAGTTTGTAGTACCTACTGAAATGTAGGCAAGCAGAATTTATTCAGATGTAAGAGAAAGGATAGCTAAAATACCTTTGGAAAACCATGACTTTAATGCAAATAAAACTGACGAAGAATGCCATATAAGAAATCCAGGGATGTTAACCTGGAAGAGGCCAGTTGGTGCCCTGTGAAGAGCCTGGCCTCAGGCGTCAGGCGAGTTTGCATCCCAGCTCCAACATTCTAGTGACAGGACCTTGATATTGAACCTCTTTCAGCCTAGATCCTTCATCTAGAAAATGCGGGTAACACTTTATTTTCCAGGGTTGTTGTGAATGAACCACGAGTAGTTCAAAAGGAAGTTGTTAGTTTTGTGACACTAAATAAAAGAATTCTCAGGTTACTGTGATTCAACCTCTTGAGGTCAAAGTTTAAGTAAATAATTATTAAAGTGATGTCTGCTCATATGACTGAATTCAGATGCATTTTCCTAAAGCTGCTTCTGATACAATAGGACTTGCTTCAAATGGGGTTTGTACAATGGAATACGGTTGTACCTTTAACAAGCATTTCAACATTATATCTCCAGTAACACTTCCCTGGATGCGATGGCAGCGATGGCCCCCAAAATTCTCACAGTTATGAAAAGTCATGAGACATCATTATCCGTGCAGATGGAGGCACTTCGAGCTATTTTACATTTTATAGTTCCAGGTAAGTTAACGTAATGGTTATGGGAAGAGATGGTGGTCTAAATGGATGTTTTGACTTTTCATTAATTATCAACTTTCTAGGCAAAAATTAAAGGGCTCGTTTCTGCTGACCAAATGCACATCTTTCTACCAGCCAGAAAGTAAAAATGGATGGAAAATGATGTGGAAGAATCAGATGAATTTATAACAATTTAATAATAAAATTTGATAATTAATTTACATAAGCAGTAACTAAAATGTGAAGTGTGGAGCTTTATCTCCAAACAGAGTGTGCATCTCTGGTAATTCTATTTCTGTTGCCATCATTGAGTCCAGGGTTTCTTTTTTTTTTTTCCTTGTCCAAACAACAATAATAGCTAACTAATTTTCAGGTTTTCTCTCTTGCCTCTTTCCAGCCCTTCTTTTACTCTGTGGTTGAATTAATCTTTCTCAAATATAACCATGTGTGTTTTTTATTCATTAACCTCAGTCACTTCCCACCTCTCTCACCTACCTCCTACTTACCTCCGTGGTGACCTCATTTGTCCTCCAAAGTCCACTTAAAACACCTGCTCCTCCGTTCATTCATCATAGAGTTATTAAGTGCCTCTTATGTTCTAAACATTGTGATGACTGCCGAAGTATGAAGGATGAATGAGGAAACCATGACTGTTCTATGGTAAGGCACTTAGAGGCAGGTGATACATAAATAATTATCAGACAGTATGAGAGGAGTTATTATATATATATATATTACATATATTATATATACATAAGGCCATGAGAGTATTGATGGAGACAGAAATAAATCAAAGGAGTAGGTCTCAGAGTTTGTGCTGTTTGAAGTTGAAGGGTGAGTAAGGCTGAAAACCCAGAAGGGATGTTTCAAACAGAGGAGAAAGGGCATGTGGTCTCGGGTGAATGAGTGTGGTGTACGCAGAGAGCAGGGCCTGGGGATCCACGTGGAGGGACAGGCAGAGGCCTGAAAATGAAGAGCTTTGAACACAATGCTGAGCAGCTTGTGCTTTTTAATGGAAGTCAGTAAAGGTGTTTAAAAATAGTAGAGTCATGACCAGTGGGCAACTTAGAAGAATAACACCATGGTGGAGAGTGTGGTTGGCAGGGGAGAGCCTCCCACAGGGAGGCTGGGTTGGAGAGCCCCATGGTCAGGTGAGACGTGGTAGGGGCCCCGCCGTGGAAGCAGAGAAGAGCACGGATCTGAGAGATGCTTAGGGGACACATCTGACGTGACTTTCTCAACACTGAATATCAGGGCTGTGTTAATTTTGTTGTTGTTCTGTAAAATTTCCAATTCTTTTGAAGCTCAGGGGCTTTTTTTTTGTCCGTTTTAAATGAAATCTTCCTAAATCTGCCATTATCTATAGTCATATTGGTATTTTATGTTTCTGAGTATCAGAGTATACCTCTTTTTCAAGGAGAGGGCGCTCTTTAGTCATTTTTAAAAAATCCCCTGGTAACTCGAATAAAAGAGCTATTCAAACAATGTATTTTGAAGTATGATGTCCCATTCATAGTAATCAGTCAACTTTTGAGATGTAATTTAACAGACATAATTTTGCTCAAAAATATCATTGCAAGTTTTTTGAACTTTGTAGATTATAAAAACAAAACAAACCTCTTTTGATTATCCTTAAAGGTGTTGGCCTTATTCTTTTGAGGGTGGATCTGAGTTCTAAATATAACCAAAAGACACTCAGAACCTAACTTGTTAGTTAATAAAACAACACTCTTTTAGTTCAGCAATGAGTTTTGAATATATTTCTTTCTTTGTTCTGAGATTGACCCTAAAATGACATTGATAATCAGTAATCATTTACATGTATGAAATGATGACTTTAAATGATAAATGATGGTTTTTACAATGATGTTTAGATGTATTAAATGGGTGTCCTTAAAAATACTTTTGTAATTTTAGGTTTCTATGAAACTATGGAAATAAATATTAATAGATACATTTTATAAATATATCACCATATAAATTCATTTCTCTATTCGGTAAAGTCTTAACCATCTACTTCACTCTATGGTACCGTACCATACTATGATACCATACTATGATACCATACCATACCAACCTGTATATCGTGAATAAAAATGTATCAGTACCCCTGTAGTTTTGAGGCTGAATATGATTTTGGTTTGAGCATATTCAGCTGAGCCAGGTGCTTATAAGATCTCTCGATGTACACATATTCATTGATTGACTAGACCATATTCAGATTTTCTTAATTGAAACAGATGTGCATTATAGCAAATTCATGGACTTCTATATGCAACTGAGGACCACATGTTGCATCTGGTGTTACATCTCTTAAGTTTCTTCCCAATCTAGTATTGTTCGCTTCCTCCTCTTTCATACACTAACTTGCAGATGTGCTAGAACCTTCTGCTTTATTACTTAATAAATAATAATGACCCAGTTCTTTTAATTATCATTTGACTTGTTCTTTCCTAGCTTAGTGTCAATTCTAGAGAAAATAATGTAAAATTCTTTAAAAAGGGACATATGCAAGTTGAAAAATGAATAGAGGGAAATGATTAATATAAAACTACATCCATAAGAACAATAGAGAAGCTGAATTTGACTTAGGAGGATATTAAAATCCATGTATTTATAGTTAATAACAACAATACTGAATGATATGGAGGAATTAGAACGTGTCATTCATTATGCAGAGTGTTCGCCTGCACAAGCTTTATAAATTCTCTCCGTCACCCACAAGCAGATACTACTTTTTTTGTGTGCCATTACAGATGATTAAATCGAGGCATACAACACAGAGATTTGAAGGTCACAGCTTATGTAATGGAGTCAGGTGTTCAAGCTCTGCAGCCTGACTCTAGAACAGACACTTTCCCGAACAGCTCTTAGGTCTAAAGCACTTTGGAGATGATTAGCTTATGGATCCCACGCTCAACAAGTTTGCAGTCCAGAATTTCAGTTATTTACTATCATGTGGAAAGGAAATTATATACATTCTGGACAGTAGAGCCTCCAGTGATATAACAAAGACCAGAGATAAAATCAGTGGGAATATTCAGTTGGTCTCAATGTAAGAAAAATGTTTAATAAGACTCACTATTTGTGGTGTGAAGTTTTTACTACTCAACAAGCCTGCTTTTAGCAGTTATATATGCCCATGATGTAATTGGGCAGCCTCAGAAATTAGTGTGGTTTTACTGCAAATGAGACACAGAGAGTTTAAGTGACTTGCCCAAGGTCATTTGGCTACAGGGAATGTCGGAACCTGTTGGAATAATTTAAAAATGAGAACTGAAAGTTCCGGGAGGGTGGAGATCCAGCCTATCTTGTTCACCATGGCATTCCCAGCATGAAGCAAGACACCTGGCACGTAGATGGTGTTCACATTTTAAGTAAATGAAAAGCTGTGCTGCCAATTTATAGTTTGTGTTAATACAAATTATTGAAGAGAAAGATTATAAGGGATTGCTTATTAATAACTATGTCTATAGGCATAGGTTTTGGAAACATTCAATCATAGTATTTTTACTTATACATTCTACTGTGTAGCCAATATTGTTTGGCTTTCTGATTCTCAGTGCTGTTGGGATAGTTTAGCTATAATGTAGCTTAATGAGGAATATGTTTCCTTTAAGTGGCTTAATACTATTTTACAGTCTGAGAGGACTTATGATAAAACTACATGCTCTTTATCATCATGATACTGCAACTAAAATCTTTTTTCTCACTATTCCAACTGCTCTTTTAGGTCTGTATTTCATCTCTGACCTTTTGGTAGTGTAGTCCGAATAACTTGGAGCCTCTCTCAAGTTATCCATTGTTAAATAAAAATCGAGCTTCTTGTTTGAATACAGCCTATTCACACACAAAAAAAGAAAGTGTTTACTATAGAAAATTATCCCACCATAATAACTTCTTATACTTTAAATCCAATAAACATCCACACATGCTGTATTTATTTTATACCTAATGGTGAACAGTTTTTATAAGTTCCTTAAAGGTAAAGGTTTCTAAAGGTAAGGGTTTCTTTTATAAAGAACCATGTCTTAGAAAAAAGTACAATATGTATAATGATCATTCCTAACAAGTGACAATCTGTTCAGCTTATATTTTCATGAGAAAAACATTTATTTGTGTATTTTTGTATTTAGGTGTGCCAGAAGAATCCAGAGAAGATACTGAATATCAACAAAAGCTAAATATGGTTAAAAAACAGTGTTTCAGGAATGATATTCACAAACTCGTCCTAGTAGCTTTGAACAGGGTATGTACAGTACAAGTTTGCTGTCTCTATACTGTTAAATAGAATATGAATTTTGGGGAAACAGGAGCTTTTTTAGCTTAAGTTTTCCTTCTTCCATTTGCTATGATAGTAGGAAATGATGCAGTTAGAGACATAATAAGAGTAGAGTGGGTGGAGAAATGGGCCACTCCAGCTAAGAGAAGTGTACTATCAACTACAGATCTAGATGGGCTCTCCTGATGGCTGGTAACGTCCACTCGAGTCTGCTCGAAGAACTGAAGTGCCAGCCCTGCAGCCAGGCCTCTGCAGCGTTGTCAGGAACATGGCTGCTGTTTTCTCTGTCTTCCTGGTAGCCTGTCTTTCTCTTTTGGTCCCGTGCTGGCTCAGTCCACACAGATACCAAGCACACCACATGAAAGTCTGCTTTGAGTCCCTGTGCTCACGTTCACTGCTCTCTTCAGAGATAAGCTCTGAAATGGTTCAGTGTGTATTGTCTTCCCATTTTTAGGTATATACATATTTATGTACATTCACAATAAAATTATAATTAATATCATTCATCATACTATGAAAAAGGAGAAGAGGAAAATTACATATATACTGTACAGGGCAAAAGGTGTTGATGGAACTATGGTTTGGAATTTGAACACAGGTGAATTGGTTGTTTATAAAAGATATGGATGATGATGTAAAGAATGATTAGGGTTAATGTTTTCATGGCAGGAAGAGAGCCCATCAAGGTAATTAATGGAAATGATTCCTTGTGATTTAGTATACTTTGAAAACATCATGAATTAATTAGAATACCCTGCAGAGAGCTCTCCTTTAAATGTTCAATTTAAACTGAACCTTACAATGTAATTATCTGTGAGATATTTGAGTCATTTGTACTCAAATCATAATATGATTCTTGAGTATTGCAATATAATGGGTTGAATTTAATTGCAGAAATATTTGATGGAAATAAGTATGTGGAATGAACTGTGGTAGACACTGGGAAGACGAAAAATGAGTATGTTTTATATCCCATTGTCAAGGATCTCGTAATCTGGCTAGGGGAATAACAGGCATGCATAAAACCAGTTGTTCTACATTAGCACTTACAAGCTATCCTGCCTCTGTATTACTCTAGGAGCGTAGAAGACGGAGCTGTTAATTTTATTCATGGCATGTGTTGGTTAGAAGTAGTAGGTACCAGAAAAGCCTTATAGAACTGATTGTGTTTAGCCCATCTTTCCTGAAGTTATTGGATATGGGAGTGATAGAGTAGGAGCTGGGAATGCAGGAACCACGATGCTGGGAGAATCCCTGAGCTCCCAGGGAGGTGCTGTGCTCTGTGGTCTGGAAGAGTGGCTGAGAAGCCCTCCCCACTTCTTTCCATGGCAGCATCTGGGTAGGGACACACATTATCTCAGTAAACAGTGACTGTCATTTGGGGGCAGGGAGGAAACGTGTCGTGGGAAACAGAAGTGACAGTGTTTTTAAAAATCTCTCCTGTGTAATTCCCTTAATCCTTCACCAAGATTGAGAAAAAATGCTCCTTTTTTCAGCTTTAAAATTCTGTGACTGCGTGTCTCACCCTCAGTAAATGTTACAAAGCCTCAGAAATTTTAGGTCCAAATACTGCAGACACATGACACGAATTGCCATTAAAAATAAGTCTGTTGTTGGCATGCAGAATTTCAAGTAAGGTGGAATTTGAAAATCAACTGCGATTTGCAGTGCAAAGACTATGAAAAGTATTTGTGAAAGCGAATCAAAGTTTGGATGTTTATAAAATTCCAGTAACATTCAGGGTGAAGTTAAAATCTGTCTGGAACATGGACATTTCATTTATGCTTGAACCTTTTAGATTTCCCCACACATGGACACTTCCAGTCACCTGTTCCAGAGAGATATATTTGTCTGGAATTGTTTCTGGAGAACAGAGTGGAAAATAGGGCTCTCGGCATTTTGGCCGCATCTATGCTTTGTATACAGGACACTATTGCTGTCTCCAGCCAGGGAACTCACAAGTTCAAACCAGTCTTCTGAACAAAAGGACACATATCAAAGAATTTGAGTGTTTCACAAAACCCCTGAAGCAAAATGTATCCCATTTAAATACTGAAGACATTTATTCCAGTTGTGAGCAGTATATAGTGAAGGAGACAGTCCTTTGCAGAAGCATCAGTGACAAAAGAAAAAATTACTTATGAGTATAAAAAAGACTTTATAAGGCAACTCAGAAAAACTACGAAACTTGCCTGAGAGATACAGTGCAAGCATGGAACATATGTGAGTGCATGCCATCTTTTTGGATAAAATGACTAATTAAAAAAATGAAAATTAGTTGCTATTTCTGAATCTGTAATATAAATAGCAGTAATATATTCTGGAACTAGGTAAGCTAGTGTAAAATTTTGAGCAAATTAAATAAAACATATGCATAACCAGGAGAATTTGGAGAAAGAATAATTAATATGACCTAAGTCTATCAGATTATCAAAGTATTATAAAACTTTAGAAATTAAAATGGTTGATATCACCAGAGGAGACAGATCAATGCCACACAATGGTGTTTCAGGAAATAGATCCAACTACATGTTCTGTTCATGTAGGATCTCCTCCCACCGCTGGGGGGAGATAGAGTGCTCAGTAACTTCTGTCGGGACAACCCAACCCACTCCTCAGCTATTTGGGGAAAGCGAGGGAAGCTACACAGTTTTGCCTCATTCTGCCAAAATATATGACAGGTGGATGAGGTTTAGCAGTAAAAATGAATTAGGCATATAAATGCATCAAAGGGGTCTCAAGTAGAATCATTATTAAAGTAATGTAAGTTAAAAACAGAAAAGCTGTGTTGGGGGAAACTAAGGAATACGTGTCAAAATTAAAAAGGACATGTTTTCTGACCAGCAGTTCTGCTCTTAAGAATTTGTGATGTAGATAAACCTGTGCATGTACACAAAGGTTTCTTTAGAGGACAACATTCATTGTGGCATTATTCGCAGTAAGAAAAATGGCAACCAAGTAAATCCTTATATGGTAGTCGTGAGTGCTTTCTGCCAGGTATTTCAGTTCTCCACCTCCTGGGGGCTCTAGGATGGTATTTGCTGGCTGTTCTGTAGTTAAACTGGAGCGTGTGACTGGCTTTGGCAAAGGCGTTGCAAGTGGAGGTTACTTGTTTCATTTCTGGACCCACCTTCCCTTTGCTGCGGAGGCATCTTTCCGGACAGTGCAAGGCACGGTGACCTGTCACATTTGCGACAGAGGCTGCCCATCAGTACAGGTCCTGGAGTGGCTGATGAGGACAGGCTCCCTGCTCATGGAGCGTGAACAAGAACTGAAACTTTTCTTCAGTCTATGAAATTTTGGGGTTGTTAAACTCAGCTTCATTTAGTCTGTCTTGACATTACAGTCACTATAATAGATTCTAATTAAATAAATTACATTATTTCCAAATTATGTAATTCTGCATAGGGATTAAAAGCAACTAGGTGAGATTCCTAAATATGGCTATGGAAAAACCTCTGATTTTTCATGAATATGAATGTATCACTTAGATATCCATTTTCCCCCCTCACATAAGTTAACACATTATGCACTCTTTCTGATGAAATGAGTATATTTCCACTTCCTTGTATCTCCTCTCACCCCTCTCTCACTCAAAGTAGATTTGCTTTTAGAGCTTTAACTCTACAAAATTGTTGAAAAGTTTAGACTGTGGGCCCTGGAATCAGGCTATCTGGGTTGGAATGTGGCTTTAGCATCTACAGACTAATGTACCCTGAACACATTAAAGTTTTGGGTTCATTATCTATAAAATGGAGATAATAAACTGTTTTTCACTTAGGGCTAATCACGAAGATTTTTATGAGATAATTCATGTAATGTACTCAGTACAATGCCTGGCATGTAGCATGCACTCAATAAATCTTGGTTAATGTTATCACTATTAGATTCAAAAGTATCTTGACCTCTGATTATAAAAGATGAGGAAATCAACGTATTCCCCATATCTTAAACTATCTCTACCTGTTTCCTCACCAACTTCTGTTCCCTGAATTAATGCTACAATGACAAAGTTTAAAATATTTGCATTCAGCTCTATAACTATGCTTCCTAAGTTGGTTTTCATCTTACCCCTACAGTGTCAGAATTAGTGTGTGTCACAAATGTCGAAAGATGGGGTGTGACTGTGATTGTCCTGTGGTTAGGAAGTGTGTTGAGTGTTTTCTCCTGAGTCAGTAAGTAGGGTGGCCTGGAAAAGAAGTGGCCCCTATTAGATTACCTGTAAAATGTCAAATCATCTGGAGGAATTGAAATGAAAAGTTTGCAGGAGGTAGTGGTCAGGATCCTGGGCTTTTAAGTCAGGCACGTTTATTATATTCAAGTCTATTCAGGTTGCCCATTGGCTTTGTTGACAGTTTCCTTCACTGTGCAAAAGCCTGTGGATGTAGTTGGATGTAATCCCATTTGTTTATAGGCCTGACACTGATTAGCTGTGTGACCTGAACTTTCGTTCCTGAATCTTTAAAGTTTGGTGAATCTGTTGCATGAGGATGTTGAGTAGAATAAGATAAAGAATGTAAAAACAGGGAAGAGTAAATTCTCGAATAGTATTTTCTATGGTGGGAAGGCAGATTGCATTTTACTGGGGAACACAGAGGCTGGGGATCAAACATTCCTGATCTGGTCTCATCTCTGCAACTTACAGTCTGTATTACTTTAGGTATTAAAATGTTAGCTCTTTAATAATAAATATAAATAAAGAAAGGTAAGGCAGAATCAAAGGTACTAATCTTAGACCACTTAGATTTTATTTTTATCAATCTGTAACTGCATTTAACTAAGGTCACTGTTGACTCATTTTTAACTGAAAATACTCTTAATTGTCCTTCTGATTTTAGTTCATTGGAAATCCTGGGATTCAGAAATGTGGATTAAAAGTACTTTCTTCTATAGTACATTTTCCTGATGCATTGGAAGTGTTATCCCTGGAAGGAGCTATGGATTTGGTGCTGCACACGCTGCAGATGTATCCAGATGACCAAGGTCGGTGCAGGGGGAACTCAGCCTTTGGCTAGTCAGTTGTATGTCTTTAAATTTTTTCTTCAGTTTTGAGATTTAAACAATTCATTTTGTTTATTTTTTCCTGTTTATTCTAGAAATTCAATGTCTGGGTTTAAGTCTTATAGGATGTTTGGTTACAAAGAAGAATTTATACGTAGGAACTGGACATCTGGTGGCAAAAATTCTGGTCTCCAGTTTACAGAGATTTAAGGATATTGCTGAAGCACAGATTAAAGTATGTGCATTATCCTGAAGGGTATTTGAGATCTTGTGAAAATTTATTTCAGAGCAGTTGGTGTAATTTTCACTTTGTATTAATGAGAGTATTCTAGTTAATTGAAAACCATTTGTCATTTTGTTAGAAGGTTAAGAGAATTGGATTGCATCTCTAATGATCCCGTGTTTCATTATTAAAACTCTAAAATCAGCTTGCTTATTTGCAATTTATCTTTTCCATGAAAGTGTAGAGAATGTGCTAAAGAAATTCCAGCTGGCTGAGCTTTATTTGCTTAGATTTTAGATAAATAGAAGTTATAAGTATTCTGAAGTTTGTCATTCTCTGTGTTTTATTTTGGGCTGCTTACCTCTAGTAATTTTGCCCCTTATTTTTTCTTTCTTGCAGTGAAGCAATATTTTAAATATTTTTCATCAAGCAAAATTAAAAATGTGATATGTAATATCTGTCCTTATAAGGAATCAAAGATACTGGATTAGGGTATATTCAAGGGAGATTTAAAAATAAGTTGTTTTCAGGTCCACCCATCATGTATGTACGTACATTTGTGTTTGTTTTAATTGAAGTATAATTGACAATCTCCTATTAGTTTCAGGCATACTTCCTAGTGATTCAATATTTTTATATATTATGAAATGATCCATGCAATAAGTCTGGTTTCCATCTGCCTCCATACAAAGTTAACACAATATTACTGACTATTCCCTATGCAGTATATTACACACCCTTGACTTATTTATTTTATAATGGGATACCCCTTAATCACCTTCACTTATTTTTCCCACCCCCAGCCTTTCCCCTCTCTGGTAACCAACAATATTTGTTTGTTCATTTGTTTTTTAGATTCCACATGTAAATGAAAATGTACAGAAATTGTCTTTCTGTCTGACTTATTTCCCTGAATATAATACCCTCTAGGTCCATCCATATTGCTGCAAATTGCAAGATTTGATTTTTTTTTATGGTTGACTAATACTCCATTGTACATATATATATTGAATTATTGTTTTCATTTTCTTCAGATAATTACCCCGAAATGGAATTGCTGTATTGTAGTTCCATCTTTAATTTTTTGAGGAAGCTCCATGCTGTTTTCCATGGTGGCCGCACCAATTTATATTCCCACCAACAGTTGATGAGGGTTCCCTTTTCTCCACATCATCACCAATACGTGTTATTGTCTTTTCTGATACATAGCTGATCGGACAGGTGTGAGGTGATATCTTATTGTGGTTTGATTTGTATTTCCCTAGTGATTATTGATATGGAGCATCTTTTCATGTGATTATCTGTATGCTTTCTTTGGAAAATGTCTGTTGAAGGCCTCTGTCATTTTTTAATCAGGTGGTTATTTTTTTTGGTGATAAGTTGTATAAGTTCTTTATATATTTTGGACATAAACCCTGTTGGATGAGTGATTTGCAAATATCTTCTGCCATTCAGCACGTTGCCCTTCAGAGTTTCTGCCTTGGCTGTGATTCTTTAGTTAATGGAGTTTTCAACTTTCATAAACCACACTCGGCAAATATTTTCATAGATGGTAACATTGACCAGGAATAAAAATGTCTAGTCTTCAGCCTTTGCATGGACATTATTAGTAAATGAGATATTGTATGCAAAGTTTTTCATTATAAAATGCTGAGCATACAGTCTTAAATTAAAAACAACAATGCTCTTTATAAATCAGTTTTTTTATATTGTGCCTCAGCTTCAGATGCTTAAAGCAAAACTAGAATTGATTTAAGATAACCCTAGGGAAAGGAAATGATTTTGTGCATGTATGGAGCTACCGGTTACTCAGTATTAATTTATCTAGGTATAAATTTTAGGATCTCTATAGTAGTGGTTGTACACCATTTACCTATGGGCTGAAAAAGGCCTGACAACATATTTATTTTTCCAGTTCAGTGTTTATGAATTTTTAATTTGACTTATGTGCCTCCTACACATTTACATTACCTGCTTTACTCAGTTCATTTGAGTTTGCAGGGACCTCTGCTCTGGAGGTACACAGCCCACCTGTCCCTCAGTCAGGCATAAACTAAGATTACTTCTCTTATCAAATGTCAGTATTTGTAGAAACTTAGCATCTCAAGAATGTAAAATAATAATTTTAATATTTAGATGATTTCATTAATATATTAAAAGATAATAAAAAATTTAAAAGCTTAGTTGATCGTTGATGAGTTTACCCAAGCTAAATAACAGTAAAATCTAAAGTTCATTTTTTTCCTAAAACATCACATAGTTGGAGAAGCCAGACAACTCCTAGGAGTGTGTGTGAGGTGTTTCTAAGAACAATGGGTTACTGATCAGTCCTTTATAAATAATTTGCTTACGAGTGTGTAAACCTCAGAGTGCCTTCAGAGCTTCTCTTAAACACAGTCAATACGAGTGAAATCTCAGAGCTCACATTTGTCTGTTTGAAGTTAAAATTTCAGAAAAAAACTGCAAAAATATTGGGGAAATACTGGGCTAGCTAGAGAACCTAATCTTCAATCTTGTAATGAAAATGCATGTGACTGGCCTTTTTGGGTCTGTAGCCCTGCTGACTTTGCTCTTCTAGTCCTGATTAATATTTGGCTTTCATCCTGTATGTATGGCTTCAGACAGGGATCTTTAAATGGCAAATTTCAGTGGATTAGGTGTTTTTTCTGCTTTGTTAGATGATTTGTTAACTAGCATTTTATTCTCTGTGTGCCAGTTATATGTCTTAGAAATGAGGTGTATTTATAGGATTGTTCCAAGACTTACAGCTTTAAAGTACAAACCCAATAAATATACCTACTTAGTTAAGTGAATACCCTAGGGTTTAAGTATCATATACAAACTCTGTTTTGCATTATTTATTTATTCTTTTTTTGCCCATGATTGCTTATATCATTATAATTATTTTTGGTCGCACTTTCAGGGATTTCAGACAATATTGACAATACTGGAATTGTCAGTGTCTTTTTCTGAGCTGCTGATACATCATTCCTTTGACTCAGTAATATTCCATCAGATGTCTTCCAGCGTCATGGAACAAAAGGCTCAACAGGTACAATGGCTTCCCCCTGTATGCTAACTGTTGCCTGTTTAGCTGGCTTTAATCCTCATTTCTATTTGTTTTAGTTTCTACACCTTTGCTGCAAGTGCTTTGCAAAATTAGCTGTCAATGATGAGTTAAAAAGTGTGATGCTAGAGAGAGCGTGTGATCAGAATAACAGCATCATGGTGGAATGCCTGCTTCTGCTGGGAGCGGATGCCAACAGAACAAAGGAAGGAACTTCTTTAATTTGTCAGGTAAATATTCAAGGCCTGGCTTTTGTCTTTTCTCAGTAATTTGACTCCACCACCATATAGCTTTTACTTACATCCTTACATCCTATTATTCCTGGCTACAGAATTTGGCAGTTTATAGCACAACTGCTTATAATTTGTAGTAGGAGTTTAGATTTACAGAATTTCAAATGTAATAGGATCTGTTAGGTATTATCCAGTTTAATCCTTTATTTTACTTGTTTACCTAACTTGTTAGGTTGATAAGTAACTTTTTGATGTGTCTCCTACTGTGCATCTCTGTACATATTGTTCTGAAGCCACACTCCCCACAGCACAAGGTTTGGTTTTGTTTTCAAACCATTTTTCAGCCATGTTCTCTGTTATCAGTTCCTTTGTATAGAAAGTTCTCCCACCAGGGCTACTACCTGTGGTCAGGTGGGCTGTGTCCTGCAAACATCGGGGGGCCCTGTTCACATTGGTGTCCCCTGCTCTTGGCCACCGAGGCAGTGGTGCAGCCCTGGGCCGTGCCTTCCTTTCCGTCCTTCTCTAGTGTGCCATGCAAACACCTCTGTCTAACTGTTCTGCTCTTCCCTCACAGCGAACCCAAGTCTTCACCCGCTACAGCCATGCAAAGTCAGGATTTACTTCTGTCAGTCCATGGCAATTAGGTCCTACCTCATATATTTTGTGAGTGATATGAAAGTAGAAATGCACAATGTTCATCTTTGTACCATACAGAATATGTAACTCACTGTTTTACCTACAGTGTGAGCTGAGTAAGTAAGTATTTACTGAAGTGTGTTACATACTATTTCAAGTTTGCCTTCATTGTATAAAGTTTAGAGTTTTAAAGTAGCCTTCAGGCAGCACCATGGATATTTTCTAGAAATTTAATAGTATTTCTCATAAAGCAATTATGTTGTGAATTAATATACATTATTAAATAACCAGAAAAGCACTGTTTTCCAATAATTTACCTTTAAAGCTAGTTTTATTTCATTTCCTACTTGCCTATGTATTTAAATCAATTTGTCAACTGTAAGATTAAGTTAGTACTAATTAGCAATCTACATAAAAAGAAACTGAACTGGTAACTCATGTTCATGCACAATTAATTTATGCATTAAAACCAAATAAATAATCAAATTATTTAAATCTAGTCTAATTTCATTTAAGAAAGAACATTGAAAACAGTTGCTTCTCTATTAGTAAAGGTAACTAAATTATATCCCTGAATAATTTAAGGCATTTTTATTGTAGATCTGTGTGATCTGCAGATCATGGCCTTAGTGTTATTTGGATATGCCCAAGAACCAAAAGGAAACTTCGCTTTCAAATTTTTCTCTAGGTAATTAACATTCCGAAAGCAGCTGCATGCGCTACTCTACGTTCCCCACAGGACATGCTTCCTACTCATGTCTCAATTTATCCACATCATCCTATGCAAAAAGCTTTTATTTTTCTTCCCGCTTTCTTTTGGACTTAATGCCCTTCTTCATATCTTTTCTTCTTAAAAATCAAATCATTACATCCATGGGTGTATAAAGTTTAAAGAATTTATCATAATTTTCAGAGATTATTAATAAATACAGTTTGATTAAGTATTGTCAATACGTTAACCAGAACTACCTTATATTGGATTAGCACAAAATAAGATAATCGAGGCCATTTAATCGTGTGTCAGTGCTGTATAAAGAAGGACTAGTCAGAACAAGGGTGGAGTTAATTTGTTAGGCTTTCTGAGGAGAATGCAATGATGGACATGGTTGGTAGAGAAGAATATGGAAGATGAATATGGGGTGACAATGCGTGAATAGAGACCAGAAGATAAAGCCCCTCAAAGCATGGTGGGAAAAACAAGTATAATGAAGTCTGAACAAAAGTAATAACACTTTTCATTACCACCTGGGCACTGCTTTGACTCCTGTACACACTCTGACCCTTACAACAACCTTGGGAAGAGGTTCTACTATAATCCCCAAAGTACAGGTAAGGGTTTGAGGCATAGAGAGATCAGGCAAGTTGCCCAAGGACACTGTCCTGGCCAGTGGTGGGAAATCTGCCTCACGTGCACCTGCTGCCATGTCCTGCGTGCATGGTAGGTTCGTGGTGAGGGCGGTGGTGGGAGGGTTCCTTCATTCTCCACTGCAGGCTTGAAATACTTGGTTTTGATGGGGGCTGGATTAATTATAAATTAGAATGTGAGAGAAAAGAGTGTAAAGGATGATAAATTATACTTTTGATAATCTTTAATTATATTCCGAATTATCTTCATTATTATTTAAATGTAAAACTATTTCTGAGCAGGGTTTTTTGCCTCTCATGAAGTTGGAATTCCATAATTTTATGGCTTTTGTCTGCTCTGCCTTCTTACATGTATCTCTCTTCACAGCACCATATAACTAATGTCAGCTTGGATCATTTGGATCCTCAAGGAAAATACCTCTTCTGTACTGGGCATCTTCTATGTGGGAAGCACAGTGCTAGATAATTAGTTAAGAATATAAAAGGCATTCCGTATTTCAAGATGGTTTCTTTCTAAGTGTATATTGGGAGAGGAGAGGGGACAAAACAGAAACCACCATAATATACGGCAGGCAGTAAGTGCCATAATTCGAAGATAAAAACCTGTTGGGTTACAGAAAAGGCATTTCTGTTGGCATCTTTGGCCCCTTGATCCCTCCATCTCTGTCCCTTCCTCTTTTCCTCTTCACCTCACTCCCTGTTTTCCTTCCTTCCTTTTAAGTTCCACATGGGCCATTAAAGATGATTTTAGTAATTTTCCAGTGAAATGTACTTCCTAGGCATTGTGCTAGGTTGCAGAGGTACAAACTGAATTGCAATAGTGTCCATGCCTTTCATTGTAGTTGTAAAACAGATAGGCATGTCTGGTTCAATGTGCTGAGGTCTGTGTTAGACAGATGGGATGGGAGCCTGGAGGAGGAAGTGAGTGTGCGGCTGGAGAGGTTGGGAGCATGGACTTCCTGTGTAAGAAATTTTGAAGCTGTTCCTTCAAGCATGTCTTTTTGCTGGGTGAAGAGCTGAACACTGAGGACAGCAGAAATAGCATAAATGAAGGTAATGAGGTTTGAAAAATTGCATGTTGTGTTTGGGGGAATGCCCTGGAGCAGTGGGGTTTTAGAAAAATTTTATATGGCACAGTGGCTTGGTCATATCTAAAACAGATAAGGACTACAGTGGCTCTGGAGAGAATGGGTTGAAGGTGGATCCTGGAAGCTCATGGGCATTAAGTTGGTGCCATCAAACCACACAAGTGTCCCCTCAAATCCCTTGCACACACTTTAATTCTGAGAATTCAGAAATTTCCCCCAACCTCCTCCTTCCTCTGACCTGGTATCCTGGGTCTTAAGGTTTTCTTTTCTTTTTTTTAATCCTTAATTTTGGATAGTGGAAAGAGCATAGTCATGGAGCCAGCAGACTTGACTTCCATCCTTGTTCTGAATATCCTTCTTTATACAGCACTGGCACATGATCAAATAGCCTTGATTATCTTATTTTGCACTAGTCCAAAATAAGGTAGTTTTGATAATTATATACCTGACATATAATATTTTCATTATCTATTACTTTTATTTTTCTAGCTGATACAGCACTGCTGTGCTCCACATTCCTAAGACTTCTCTCTGCTTCCTACAGTCACTTGACGTTTTGTGCACCCATTCAGGGCAAGGCAGACAACTGAAAGATAAAGCATTTCTTTGTGGGAATTCAGATTCCTGTCCTGGAAAACCTGCAGTGAGTGATGGCTCTCCTTCACGTGTGGCATTAACAAAATTTAGAATATTTATATTCTCAGTTCTTCTACGTCATGAATGAAGGCAGGGCAGTAGCATTTACTGTGCTAAGGTGTTCATTTCCCAGATGTCATCTGGTGAGCAAACAGAAGCCCAGAAGCATAAACAATGTGTCTAATTGGTGGAGCCTCCGGTCTTCTGAGTTCAATCTATAAGCATTTCTCCATATTATATTGCCTCTTTCATGAAAAACGACTCTCATGTGGTAGATTGACTTATGTTACTCTGCATATTTGTGGTGCTAATCTTATTTTATTTTCCTAACCTATTTCCAGGATGACTTTTGCCTTCTTTGGCGTCCATCTAGATTTAAGGGCTTAGAGAAAAAGCACACCAAGTTCAGTTTACCAGCCTCCTAAAAGGAAGAAGTACAGGTTTTTAATATGCTTACCTTTCTTTTTTCTTTAATAGGTATGTGAGAAAGCAAGCAGTCCCAAATTGGTGGAACTGCTCTTAAACAGCGGTTCCCGTGAACAAGACGTACGGAAAGCACTGACAATCAGTGTTGGGAAAGGTGACAGTCCGATCGTCAGCTTACTCTTACGGAGGCTCGCCCTGGATCTGGCGAATAATAGCATTTGCCTGGGAGGATTTGGCATAGGAAGAATTGAACCTGCTTGGCTTGGTCCTTTATTTCCGGATAAGACATGTAACTTAAGAAAAGAAACAAGTAAGTATTAGCAGGAAGATTTTGTACGACTGTTGTTTTTAGTAGTATTTTTTTTCCAGTCAATGATTTCTTCAGTTAGGTTCCATTCCAGTTTGGTGAACTTGAAGCCCAAAATATTATAAAGGTTTGGATACCCTTGTTTATGGTCATGAAATGCTTGAAAGTGATATTATATTTAAGTTCTTTATGGAGCAGCAGATACATATTTTATAAAGATAGAGCAAAAGAGCAGGATCTGTCTGAAGGGTTACTTTTTAAAAAATGTATTTTATTTTTTATTATAAAAGTAAGCCATGTTCTTTGTCAAAATAGGAAAATACATAAAAATCATAAGGAAGACAGTAACAGTAACTTATTTTATCCCTTATAGGTAATGAATGTAGATTTTTTTTTACTAGGCTTTTATATGCTTACATATACATAGGCATTAAAATGTACATGGAGAAGCATACACACACATAGACCTTGTATTTTCAAGTGCATATACTTAGTTTTTCAACATTTCAACTAAAGGTTTCTATTTTCAAGTTAATGTATATTTTGTATATGTCACGTCATCACTGTATGTATTTTATGTATTTATATATTTATATTAAGTGACAAGTTATCATCATCCTCTGTTAACATTTCTGCCTGTGCAGCTGTCGCTCAGTTACTCGCACTGAATGTGTTTTTGAAGCTGGAGCTCCCAGCTCCCTCTGAGGCTGACTCCCAGGGCTTCCCTCCCCCCAGTGGTCATTTTCCACGACTCTTCATCTCGAGGACTCTCTTGTGAATGACACGCGTGCTTCGCTGTCATTTCTCTCATGCCCTTACCTGGCTGGCAAACCCCCGTTCCCGATCAGCCCGGCAGCCTTTTTTCCTCACCTTTCCTGAGAAAGCCGAATGCTGCTAGAGAAATGTACCCATCCACGCATGTTGTTGCCTCTACAAATTCAGGTTCTCCAGTCTCCTTGTGGGCCCTGGAAGATTCAGTCAGGCTGAATTTCCTGCAGTTTCTGACCTGCTTCTTATAATCTTATCCCCAGGCTTTCCCCAGTGTTACTCTCTCCACCCAACTCCCTTACCTTCCCTCTCCACCTCGCTATCTCTATTCTTCTTGCCTCAGCACCAGATCCCTTTTTAGGAGAAAACATTCCTTCCCACATGAAGTCTGGGGGGAAGGTCCTCCTCTGTGCTCCTGTAGCACCTCTATGTTATCTCACTGTCACTTACCACATTATATAATTGCACTTTTCCTTTTTATGATGTACCTTTGGTAGATTATATGCATCATGAAGTCAGTGTCCATTTTTTACATTAGCAAAAAATTAAAATTTGGTAATAAATTATGTTGACAAACATATGTGGAAGCAGGCATTTCACCCATTGATATGAGTTTAAATTGTTCTCTTTAAGGGGATATCCACTAACATTTTAAATGTATATCCATACTTTTTGATTCCATAATATATTGATGGAAATCCATGATACAGGCATTCTTAATGTGCATTCATTCTTACTGAACAAAAAATTATATATAAAGATGCATACTAAAATATTGTTTATAATAGCAAACCAAAATATTAGGGAAAAACTCCTAAGCATTTCCCAAAAGGAACTATTCAAGTCAGTTATAGTACATTCATGCAATGGAATGCTCTGCAATTATTGGGGAAAAAAGAAATACCTAGGAAACCCAAATGTCCAGATATAGAGTGTAGAGTGTACTGTCAAATGGAAAAAATAAAAGCATAGGATGGCATTTTTAGTATGCTAATGTTGGTGAAACACAGTTGGAATATAGTCGTCATAAATGTTCAAATATAAAAAGGTTATGTCAGGAAAAAACTCCAGAAATGTGTTCTCTCTTTGCCTCTGGAAACTTTGGAAAATAACAAACTACAATTAGATCCCCTGTTTCATCACTGCATCCATATTGCATGGCAACAACCTGCTTACTTTAATCTTTGGTTTTTTTGATGGAGAGGAATTGTGGGCCCATTGGAAAGGGATGAAAGGAGATTTACCATCCACTGTATTCCCATTGTTCTGCATGAAGTTTTTACCATTGACAAGTCTTACCAATTAGAAAAATATAATAATGTTATTCGTTTGATTGAAGGGCATAGCCATAATCTTATTGGCAGCCAGTCTGAGTAAAAACATCTTGGATACACAGCTTTAAAACTTTTTTCGGCTACTACGTGACTGAGTCACATATCCATGCTATAATGTGAGCTATGATAGTAATATTTGAAGATCTTGCAGGCTATATGTAGGACAATGAAGACTCGCCAACTTATTTCTTCATGATAGAACATGATGTAAAATGCAATGAAACAGTAGGAAGAACGTTAACTTCTAAATTCCATCAAATTTCCTGATGTCACTTAGCAAATAGGTTATATAAAAAAGTATCACTTATTGAGCACCTTCTATGTTCTGAGCTTTGTGCTAACCATTTCATATGCATTTCCTTTCATGTTTTCCATAGCCCCATGCAGTGTATATTGTTGCCCTCACTTACCCAGTCAAGACTCTGACTCTCAGGGAGCTTATTTCACTTGTAAGAGGTACCTGTGATTTGAGCACAAGCCTGGCTGGCTTTGAAGCCTGAGCCCTTTTCCTCTGTCAAGTTAGTTTCATAAAGAGTCAATTTTGCCACTTACACCGAAGCTTTGTGTAAATTTTGTATGATTTTTAAAAAACGTAAATTCACTGTTTCCATTTATGCAGTATCACAATAGTAAATTGACTTTGGGAGTAAGAATTAAAAAAAACTGTACAAGTATGAGAATATATAAGGAATTTTGGCATGATATGTGTTTATGTTTGTAGGATTGTTGGCATCTAAGTTGCTGGTGTATCTTTTTATTTATAGATATAGGATCCACCCTAGCCAGAATGGTGCTCAGGTACCAGAGGCCAAGTGCAGCGGAGGAGGGCGCAGCCTCAGGCAGCGACGGGGATTTTTCAGAAGTCCTTGAGAAATTTGATGAGTGGACCTTCATTCCTGAGTCTTATGTGGACAGTGTGTTTGGTCAAAGTGATGACCTGGATAGTGAAGGTATTTATTATCAAGAAAATAGTGCCCTTTATGTTTTAAAATGCTTTAAAAATACATAGGCATTGGACAATAGAAAGTGAGACAAAAGGCTGATTTAAGGTATTTGGAAGAACTTCAGGAAAAATGTATTCATTATTGGAAATAACTAATGCTTACTGTAACTCCCGGAGGGGGAAAATCCTGGGGTAAAATACCTTTGCAACTGAAATCAGTCAAAGGGAGAAATAAAGTGGAGGAAACTTGTTTATTTCTTACAAGCAGTCGTCCACTTCTGCTCCCCGTGTCTCTTGTGCCTGCAGAAGAAGGGGCTCCACCCAACCTCTCAGGTCCAGATACGCCCTGCTTGCCCTTGTAATTAATTACCTATTGATATAGAGATGGACTACTTCTCTTCACACCTTGGAAACACCTGTTGATACGGAGATGCACTAAGGCCAGGCAAGAGATTCTGGAAATAATTGCAATTTTACCCACACTTACTAACTCCAGTTAAGGCAATGACTGTCAAGAAAATGTCTGTACTGGAGCCTTTTAATACTGCCCGTCACCAGCGACTGGTGACCACTGCAGGGGACACTGCCTCATACTGACTCCATCATTGACTAGATCCTCTGTGGCTTGTGTAAGCAGCTCACCCTCGGTAGAGGTAATGCTGGATTATCTTTAGGAATTAGAGAAAATGTACGTGAAGTGGAAGAGTGCATGGCAAATAGGAAGGGCTCAAAAAATTTTTTTTACCTTTATTTGAATTAAAAATAATATCAAATTTTAATAGCTCTCTTGAGAGAACTTAAAAAAATTGACATGGCAATATATATAATATCAGTAATTAGGGCTGATAAATTTAATAAAATGCAGTTAGGTGCTTTTTTATTAATATAGTATGACTGAAAACTTTGGGTGATGGAATAGAGGTATTTGAGATGGCAAAAATACAGTTCATTCCAAAATCTCATGTCTCAAGTCCAAGTATTTTTTAAAACCAACTTTATTGAGAATATAATCAATATAAAATGTACCCATTTGTTTATTTTCATGGGTTTTGAAAAACTTGCACATCCATCACCACTGTCCGGTTATACAACGTTTCTATCATCCAGAGAAGTTCCTTATGTGCCTCTTCACAAAAAATACCACCCCCCCCCCCCCAGGATCTTGGCAACCACTGATCTACTTTCTGTCACTGTAGATTAAATTAATATTTTCTTAAGTTTCATGTTAATAGAATCACACAGCCTGCCCTCTTTTATGTCTAGCTGTGTTCCTGAGTGGTCGTCCTATCTGACTCCCACCAGCAACATGTAGCAATTCTAGCTGCTCTACATCCATTTCACACTGTAACACTTGGTATTATTGTCAGTCCATTTACTTCTAGCCATTCTAGTTCAATTAGGTCCTAGCTTATTTGGATTTAATTTTCATTTCCCTGATATTTCCCAATTGATACTGAGAATATTTTCATGTTCTTATTGGCCATTCATATATTTTCTTTGTGAAGTGTCTGTTCAAATCTCTGCTTGCTTTCAGTTGGGTTATTGTCATATTATTTTATTATAGGAGTTCTTTCTATATTCTAGGAGAGGTCTTTGACAGATATATGAATTGCAAATATTTTCTCCAGTCATAGCTTGTCTTCTCATTTTATTAATGTCATTTTTCAAAGTACACCACTGTATGGTCTATCCTGTTGAATTTTCCACGTGCAAATTAAAAGAATGGTTTTTCAGATGTTCTTGGATCAAGTCAATCCGGTTAAATCATTTGATAGTGCTTTTCAGGTCTTCTGTACCTTTACTGATTTTCTTTCTCCTTGTATTTGAGAAAAAGTTGAAATTGTAATTGTGGATTTGTTAATTCTCCTTTCAATCCTATCAGTTTATGCTTTGTGTATTTTGAAGCTCTATTATTGGGTGCACAAATATTAAGGGTTGTAATTTTTGTTTTTAATGACTTAACCTCTTTATGTTGACCCAAGTTTGCATTTAGTATCATTTCCTTCCTCCTGAAGAACTCCCTTTTACATTTCTTGTATTGCAGATCTGTGGGTAACCCTGTACAGATTATTGGAGCTCTTTTTCTGTGCCTCTGCTTCAGAATTCCCAGATAAGTTAGTGTCCAGGAATGTTGTCTCCATCTTCTTATCTGAGGAAAGCTTGTAGGGCTTTGTTTAAATTTCTTCTCCTTGTGCCAGTTGCCCTTGAATTGCCTCCAGGCAGAAAGCCAGGGTGCTCATAGGCTCACATAGTTTGTTTCTCTTCTTTTAGGGACTACATAGTCATGCACCTGTCTGTTGCCCAATGTCTGAACATAGTTGTTTAAAATATTTCATCCAGTTATTGGTGGAGGGAGGTTAAGCTTGGTGTTTATTACTCCATCATGATTAAAAGAATTCTCTTTAAGTATTTTTACATAAAGGAAAACAGAAAATCTAACATAAAAATAATTATAAAATATATATATTGCTTTAATAAATAATATGCTAATAGAACTTTTTGCAAACATGTGAAGTGTAATAATTATGAAAATGTAATAATTATAATATATATAAGTGTAATTAAATAATGAAGTCTATTTTATTAAATGCTTAGACATAAAATAATTTACATTATAGGATAAATTAAATTTTATAATGAACCAAGTAGGAATGTTTTATCAATTTTAAGATTTATATAGAATATTATAAAGTTGATTTTTGGATATGTAGGTATTGTAATTTGTTTTGACCCTTAAAGTTAATTCTTTATGCTTTTAAAATAAAGAATGGTAGAATTTGAAATCTCATAATTTTCAGTAATGCCTATGCTCTTTATCCCTAAATAATATGATTTTTTACTGATCTTTATTTTCTTGAACATTCATAGCTTTAAAAGTAGTTCTCCTTTTTCTTAAATCAGTATTGGCAGTTAAACTCACTGTTTATTTTAATGTCTTCCATAAATGAAACCATAATATGAAATTTAAGTAGAGATGTACTCAGGATTGCTGAATGTTAAATAATTTAAAGCATGATTCCAATATTTAAAACAAGATTTGAAAAATTTCTAAGAAAAATCCAAAGAAACAAAAAAAAAACACATGGATCAGATTTGTGTATAAACTTTCTCTGCTTTCTGTACCTGGCATGTGTATTTTTTTTTTTATTTGGCTCTTTTCTGCTGTATTATGAGCTCATATAAGGCATGGATTATTTTCCCTCTTATTTTTACCAGCACTTACTCAGTGTTTTATCTATGACAGATATTCAGTAAATATTTATGGATGAAGAAAAATGAAGCTGAATTTTGAAAATGAAAAGCCACCGTATTTCATCATTTCTCTTTCAAAGATGTTAGACAGGAGTTGGGCAATTTCTATTAATGAAAATGGGTTTAATCTTCTGTGATTCAACTGTGATACCAGCATCTTGTGACTGAGGCAACATTTCTTACCAGCCTTTATTTTGTCATTTAAAAATAGGAAGCGAAGGCTCATTTCTTGTGAAAAAGAAGTCAAATTCAATTAATGTAGGAGAATTTTACCGAGATGCTGCCTTGCAGCGTTGCTCGCCAAATATGCAAAGGCATTCCAATTCACTGGTAAGTTACACTGTGATTTTGTTGTGTTTTGTTACTGACATTCTCTCAGTAACTTGATCTTGACATTCTCTCAATGACATAATTTCATGTGCCAAAGTTAGGTGCCGTTGGTATAGAGATTCCCTGATGCATGAAAACTTTATATGTAGAGTGAATATATATATATATATGTGCATGTGTGTATGTATTTATATTTATATACATATAATATTTATATGTATATAAAATTCTAAATTTACAACTGTAGACTTTTGAGCATGCTTGGAGCATATAGGCACTAAGTTCACTTCCAAATGGTTTTAACCTTTTTTTCTTTTCAGAGCTGCATGTCTGTGGACCCCAAGCTAGAATCTCTATCTGACAGGGTGGCCTGGTCCCATGAATGTATGAGCTAGGAACCTTCTAGTGATTCCTAAGGAAGCCAGACAGGAAAGTGTTTTCTTCAGTCCAAAACAGGATGGCTATTTTATTGTAAATGTCTGTTCGTTTCACAGGGACTCATTTTTGATCACGAAGATTTACTGAAGCGAAAAAGAAAAATATTGTCTTCGGATGATTCACTCAGTAAGTATTTGAAATAATTAATAAATCGATATTGTAAGCAGAACACAGTAAGTACCTTGTTAAGTTTCCTCTGATTGTTCACACTTTCTTGATGCCAATTTCATCATATATAAAGCCTTCAGATTATATACCTAATGACCGTACAAACTGTAGAAAACTGAAATGCAAATACAGATTTCAAAATTTACCTTTTATGATGTTATATAGGACACTTTTCCTTTCTACTATTTATTTTTCCTGAAATGTATTACTTAATACCCTCACCCATGTCACTCTTCGTCCCTATTTCCAGGTCTGTTGTGCTTTCACACTATTTATACCACCTGATTAAATATTTATTATTCATTCTCTATCTTTGCCACTGGAATGTCAGCTTCATGGTTTGGTTTTCTGCCGAATCTCCAATGCCTTGATGGGGCACTGACACTAGTAAGTGATTAAACATTTATCAAGTGAACTTAAATGACTTGCTTATATTTCCATTGTTTGTTTTTGGCAAAAGGGCCATCAAAACTTCAGCCCCATATGAGGCATTCGGACAGCATGTCTTCCCTGGCTTCTGAGAGAGAATATATCGCATCATTGGACCTGTCAGCAAACGAGCTGAGAGATGTTGACGCCCTGAGTCAGAAATGCTGTATAAGTGGTCATTTGGAGCATCTTGAAAAGCTGGAGCTGCACCAGAATGCGCTCACGAGCTTTCCGCAGCGACTGTGTGAAGTAAATTTCATTTAGCCATATCACTTTCAGGATACTTGAAGAGATTTTGCATTTCTATCTCACTGGCATGCTAAAATCTTTAAAAAAAAAAAGGTTCTATTTTTGTGTCATTGGACAATAGCTAATTCCATTCTTCTGGTTTTCACACAAGTTCTTTACGTGTTGGTGTTCAGAGACATCCTTGAGGACAGGCACTGGGAGTGGAGAGCTGATGAAAGAGGAATTCTAGGTTCTGTCCTGGTGATGCGCAGGACGTGTTAGAGTCTATCAAGTCTACATGTTGATTTGATAAAGGATCATACCTGTTTTAAGAAAACACTAGTTTTGCTGCAAATGCATTTTCCCTTTTTCTAACCTATAAAATGTACAACACTTTTGAGACTTTTAAAGGTAGCACTGCATGATTTTTTAAGAATATTGAAGTGGTGTCTTTCCCTTAATGTTTATATTATCTGGAGACAGAAAAGAAAAAAAGGTGACCTCCCTCCCATCTCAATGCCTAAAATGTGGTCTTTCTCGCTTCTCCTCTGCTGTGCCTGCATAAATCCTACAAACAAGGGACTCAGTTTAAATGTCTCTTCCTTACCCTCTGCTTTCCTTCTGCTCCCCTCTTCCCTACAAGCTCAGCTGGCTACCCACCTGGTTTGCACTTCTCTGGAACCCAAGTTTTCCCCCCTGTGCTCATACCTAGTGGTCTAAGGCGGGTTGACCGACCAGGTCTGGAGCTCCTTGAGAACAGGAACCGTTTCAGTCTTGTTCATTTCCATCCTTGCTGCCTACAAAGCTCTGACATACAGTAGAAACTCAGTAGGTGATAACTGAATTCATTTGTGAAGGAATAAGTGACTGACACTTGGTAGACCTTCAGTAAATATTTGTTAAAAAGCAAGTATATGAAAACAAGAGCTGAGTCGAGCTAAGACAAAGAGAATTTGAAGAGGGCATAGCAAGGTGAGGTACGTTAAGACATTCAAAGACTTAGACCAGCTCAGAACCTTCTCTTAAGGATATTTCAGATCTATGTCACCGGATGGCACTTTTTTGTTACCAATTGTACCAATGCCTCTTTACAAGAAAATTTCATGATTAAAATTTAAGAGTAAATAAAAATCTTTCCTTCTGAATAATATTATAGGATCTGAAACAGTTGGCAGACATTTTGAAACCACTTCTGGGTCAAGATCCATTAAGAAGCCTTTATAATCAGCTCTAACTCTTTAGGATGCCTTTTGAGGATAAATATGTTGATATATAAAGAAGAACATAGAGAAGAGATTATGTTTGGTATTTTAGCCTTTGACAGTCATCCATACCAAATTTTAAAAATTGACATAATATATAAATGAAGGTTTGCTATTATCACAAAAAATTAGAATTACCTAAAAATAGAAAATAGAAATTTGAAACAAAAAGTTCTATAAAAAAAAGAGGTTCTAAAATGAAACATGTATTATACACAATGACTACTTTTATGGTTAAATATTACTTATATTAAAGTGCGTAACAATTTCTGAAAGCTGGTATTTAAAAAAATGTAGTATTCCCAAGATTATGTTTTACCACTTATTTATTAAATCATTTGTTCAAGTATATGTATTAAAAGCTGAATTAAACTCTTAGGCCTTTTCTGTGTATCTGCCTTTGACAGTCTGTTATATTTTTCCTTGCTTTACCGATTTTCTAGCCAAGATGGTTGGACCAGTCTGTATGTTGAAGTTCTCTTGTGAATTGTGTTTTCAGTTTTTTTGGAGAATTCTTAATGGTTCTGGTTATCAGAGATGTGGTAAGGCAGAAATACTAGCTAATCTTATGTTTCTTAGATGGTTTATTTCAGCATTTAAACATGTTGTCTTTCCAGATTCTCAAGTGTTTGACACATTTGGACTTGCACAGTAATAAATTTACATCGTTTCCACCTTACTTGTTGAAAATGAATTGTATTGCCAACCTTGATGTCTCTCGAAATGACATTGGCCCCTCGGTAGTTTTGGATCCTGTGGTGAAGTGCTTGACCTTGAAGCAGTTTAACCTGTCATATAATCAGCTGTCATGTTTTCCCGAGAACCTGGGAGATGTGGTAGAGAAGCTGGAACAGCTAACTTTGGAAGGGTAAGAAAGGAGCTCATTAAAAAGAAAAGAGTTGCCTTGCATGTGAAGTTTATAAGGTTGATAAAATATGCTAACATCATTTCGATAATAATGAGTTTTAAATGGTAAAACAATAAAGGATGGAGGCAATTAATAATAGAGCTTCTATCAATGACTTCAATCTTTTACAGCTGATTTTAAAATGAACCCATCTGCTCTGATTCCATTCTTTGAAGGCAAATTGTTTCGATTTTTTTCTTGAAAGCACATGAATGTATGCAATTTAAACCTCATATTGTCTCTTATGTCTAGAAATAAAATACCAGGAATATGTTCTCCCTTGAGCCTAAAGGAGCTGAAGATTTTAAATCTTAGTAAAAACCACATTTCTTCCCTATCAGAGGACTTTCTTGAAGCATGTCCTAAATTGGAGAGTTTCAGCGCCAGAATGAATTTTCTTGGTAAGTGTTCTGTATGAGATTCCTCCTTCATCCTTTTGATTATTACAGGATGAGTTATATATGGACAGTTTAGGTGGAGATTTAAAGTTGTTATTTCAACTTAAACATTATGGAGGAGTTTCAGATATAAAGTTAGCAGGTTGGTGATAAAAAGAAATGAGCAATGAAGCAGTGAAGACATGGAGGAAACTTAAATGTTGAAACTAGCTTTCAGTCTTGTTCATTTCCATGCTTGCTGCCTACAAAGCTCTGACATACAGTAGAGGCTCAGTAGGCGATAACTGAATTCATTTGTGAAGGCACGACTTAAATGCATATTGCTAAGGGAAAGAAGCCAGTCCCTAGGGCTAGATGCTGTGTAATTCCAAACATAAGACATTTTGGAAAAGGGAAAACCACGGGAACAGTAAGGCAATCAGTGTTTGTCAGGAGTTTGGAGGGAGGAAGAGAGGGATAAGCTGTGGCTTTTAGTTAGTAATAATGTATCACTATTGGCTCATCAATTATAACAAATAAACCAAACAATGCAAGTTGTTAATAATAAGGAAAAAGTGTGTGTGTGTGTGTGTGTGTGTGTGTAGGCAGTGTTGAGGAGAAAAGAGGTGTATGGGAATTCTGTACTTTCTGCTCAGTTTTTCTCTGAACCTTAAACTACTCTAAAAAATAGTGTATTTTCTAAACATATTAAAGATTAAAAATGTTAACATTTCAATGTTTTTGGATTAAAATGTTTTACCAAGTTGTTATTGTCATAGGCTGAAATGATAGTTCTTGAACTACAAATAGTCATTATATTGTGTTTCCTTTTAGACTATTAAACTAAAAATCCATAGGATAGCCTGAGCTGGTTGAAACAGGAATATTGAGTTTCCTACTGAAGTGGCCTCAGCAATTTTTTGGATTATAAGTCCTATTGTTGTTTTATTAGAAATACAATTAAATATTTAAGTTTTCAAATCGGTAAGGTGAATGTGTATTTTCTGAGCTCTTGCTCTGTGCAAGGTATTACAGTAATAAACGATATGGTCATCACTTTTATTAAAAGTCACGGAATACCCTGGGCTCTGTTGGCATGTGAGATGACAGGGAATATGTTCATTTGGAGCCTGTCTGCATGCTATAATATTAAGGGACAAATGCTTTTAAGGAAATAAATGGAATGCCCCATATTTTATCTTTCTTAGGAAGGTAAAAGGAGGCCATGGGGACCCAGCCACCCATGTGACTGTTGGTAAAATGATTTTTAATACTGTTTAATAGAATACAGTTTCACAACTTACTTTAAAATATTTTATTTTTGTCAGAACCTTCAGACACTAACAATGATAAAGCCATGTTAGTTCACATGGTATTTTACCCCTTTCTCCCTTCCTCTCACCTTCTTCAATACTGACTGTGTTCTTACCACGAGCCTGAAACTGGAGATAGGGTGGTTCACCCACTAGTGAGCACAGCAAACGCAGTCTCTGTCTTTGAGGAGTGTGGAGTTAGGTTCCGAAGACAGGCATTAAATAATAATAGCACAAATAAATGTAATTGCGTATTGTGCAAAGTGCTGTGAGGAGAAGGGTCAGGATGCTGCAAGGATACCTCAAGGGGATCTGGTCCAGACTGCAGAGGTAGAGAAGTGTCTCTGTGTCCGTGACATCTAAGACTGGAAAGAAGGGCATACAAAAATCCTATAGTACAGGTATGATCTCTGCTTGACTGACAGAGGAAATGGAAGCCCTGAGATTTTAGTGTGACATGTCAGGGGCACAGAATTAAGTAACTAGTTATTGTAAAAGCTTGAGTAGGCCTGAGGTCACAAATCTGTTTGCTTTGCACTGCACAACTTCAGTAGTTTTAGAAGTGGTCTTATATTTGGTAAGACATCCTATGGAGGTGATATGTGAGTGGGACCACTAACCTTTAAGAATAATCCCACGTGAAATGAAATTTCAGTTCTTCAATTTTGTAGGAATCTTTTCCATACAGCATCTGAACCTCAAGACTCTTAATTCTTCAGTGGGAATCATTTCTACTAATTTAACTTGCCACAAATATTTTTTGGAAATAGATGAGGTATAGTATGTACCTTTCTGCTTCTCAGGAAGACAGCTTTGAGCAGTCGTGGAACATTTTGACCTTTGATGATTTTCTGGAGAAAGCATAACTCGTATTTTTACCTTGAAAATGCTAAGAATATTTTCTTAAGCCACGTTCATAGAGCCATAGATTTTAAGATCTCAAATCTGGTCTAGCTGCACTATTTTACAGATGAGAGAAGAGGTTGAATGATTAGCTGTTTCCAAAATTGTGTTACACAGAATTTTTTTCCTTGGAGGTACATCAAACAGTATTTCCTTCTTGAAAATTTATAAAATACATGAGAATGTATAAATAAATACATTTAAAATATATTTTATAGTGTATAAAATACATGACAACTCTTGAGATATTTCATTTTATTTTACCTAATATCTCCACAATCTCTTACGATCATATGATCAAAGAATATTTTTATTAAGTAACATCCATTATTATTCCATATAACACTCTATAAGATGGTCCTATAAAGAATTTTTATGTTTATAAAATTTAGTATTTTAGTATCTAAAGAGTTTTGTTATTGTTACTTAAGAGTAATTTGAATTACCCTATAATGTATACATCCATACTAATCATAATACACCTAATATCACACATAATTTGAAGTGATTACTCTAATCCTTTTTACTTTGTAAAGATATTGGACAGATGAATTTATACTTAACAGTTGTTTAGGTTTCAGATTAAAAGGTTCTTATAAGTATGGTGTATTGTTTTAATGTTTAGTGGTAGCATTTAGGATATTACCTTATTTTAAAAGTAGATTTAAAAAAAATTATCAGCATGAGAATGAAAAATAAGTGACAGGATAAGCTGTTCTTACAGCAGATTTAGTGGAAATGTAGTTAAAATGGTTAATGTGTCCCATCTCTCCCTTTCATTTCTTTTAGCTTCTGTGCCTTTTTTGCCTCCTTCCATGACAAGCCTAAAATTATCTCAAAACAGATTTACAAGTGTTCCAGAAGCAATTTTAAATCTTCCACAGTAAGTTTATTATTTCAATTTTAAAACCATATGAGCTGGAAAAGAAACTTCAGAAACGTGGTTTTGATTAGGCATATAATTTGCCATATAATGATTTATAATTTGTGATTGATTTCTAAACCTATTCAGTTTAATGTTTGTAAATCTATGAATTTTTGAATTTCATTAGAAAAAAGACCTAAGTTGTCACTTAGCTGTTTTAACTTTTGTGCTAATTTAGTGTGCTATTGTGTAGAAGCAATTGAAGATTATTTAATTAATTGCTACACTATTATAATCAAATGGGATTGTACTAGCTATCAAACTTTTTGAATTTCACTTGCTCTCAGAGGTTCATATGTTGCTAAGACACTGTTAACTTTGAAATTATACTTAAGTTATGTCTGAGTGACATTTTTGGTGACATGTAGGACAGTTTGGGTATTTGGGGATTTTTTTGTTTAATTTCATTAAAGATGAAGGCTTCCTATTAACTACAAATCCAGGCATGAATTAGATTTCAAATGCGTTGTCATCTTAAATACTATTCTAATTGTGTTACAGGTTATAAACCAAATTCGTAAGTGTATACGTGCAAATATGTACATACGTAGGCAAATAATGCTTAGTTATAATCTAGCCATAGAAGGTGTCAGACAGACATGTAAGAGTTAATTTAAATCTGGCTTTAAAATGCGTCAGACACTGTTCTAACTGCTCAACAGTGCATCATCTCTTTAATCATCCCAGTAATCCTATGAAATAGCTACTGTTACTACAATGAGAACATTGTTTCATTAGAGAGATGAAGTAACTTGGCGGAACCACACTTCTAACACACTAGTGGTTCCCCTTGACACTCTCAACTCACACATATAGGACTCCTGGTGTTCCTCTATTTTAGGCGATAATATATTACTGAAGAAGTGTTTGAAAGTCAGTATTTATGAAAGTTGATTAGGGGATACATGCCATAAAAAAAGCTTTCTCCCCAGAAAACTGAAAATATTACCCAGTACTTATTTATGCTATACCTTTAGACACCATCTTCAGGCATACAGTGCAGCATTTTGTATGTATATCTTTAAACGCATTCTTTTGCTCCACAAATGAGCGCACTGTCCGCCAGCTTAAGTCCCTACTGAGGCTAAGAGGTACCGCTTTTGACGACCTGGTGATTCTCGGCTTTGTCTCATTGACATTGTTTGTTAGACATACATGTCTTACCTCTAACACAGTCAAATAATTTTCTTGTTTTCACATGTTTTTATAAGATACCTAGGGCAAAATCCGGTACCGCTTAAAAATAAGAGCAAAAATGTTTTGCAGACTGGAACCTGCCTGGCAGGCCATACAGCTATGTGAGTTCAGAATTCATTCACGATGCTTAAAATGTGCTAGATGAAAGGGGTCCATGTGTAGCTGTGCAAGTCAGGCGGCTTTTCTCCATAGTCAGATGTACTCGCGTTATTGTCTTCATTCTTCCTACTGTTTCCTGAAACCTCTGGGTAGTGTATTGCTGCAGGAAAGCAACCAGTCTGTACTGAGGGCTCCCAGGAAGCACAGCCTGGCGCTCAGTGCTGCGATGTTTGCCCACCGAGACAAGCTGGGCAAAGGGTGCCCATGCTCAGTAGTAATAAACTCCAGGGCCTGACCTCTGGAGAATCCCCCAAGTAATGAATGAAACTGAAAAAAGAAATGAGGGCTACATATCGTAAATTTTATATAGAAGGCATATGTGTAAATCTTGCATAAAAGGACCGTTTTTGCATTTGTTAAATGTTCCCCCATGAATCATAAACTTTTTGTAAAACCCTTGGTCTCTCATTCTAAGATTGGCATTTTTATGTTTCTGAAGTAGGGGAATTTGGCCTCAATTTTGTTTTTAATGGTATTCCTTTAAATGTTCCTAGTGAGACATGCCTTTTTTTCTAGCCCATGTACCTATATGTACACAGAGACACAATGCATAGTTACAGATGAGTAATGTTAGTGTTAAAGTTATGTCTTACTGTCACTCTAGGGAAAATTACTTGTGATACTGTTTTGTGTATTTTGAAGACACTCCTTTGGTGTTCATCTGACACTATATTGTTGTAGCTTGCGGTCCTTAGATATGAGCGGCAATGATATTCAGTATCTGCCGGGTCCTGCACACTGGAAGTCTTTGAACTTAAGGGAACTCCTGTTTAGTCATAATCAGATCAGCGTCTTGGACTTGAGTGAAAAAGCGTTTGCATGGTCTAGAGTAGAAAAACTTCATCTTTCTCATAATAAACTGAAAGAGGTAAGAGGTCATCTTTCTTTGCTTAAAATGATTGCCAATTTAAAAACGGGCTTTTGCAGAAATAAACTTATAAATGCAGAGAACAGAATAGTTGCTGTGTGGGAGAGAGGTGGAAAGGAAGGGTGAGTTATGGGAAGGGGAAAAAAATTTGTGAGAATATTTGCTATCTTGAGCTGGGTGATGGTTACATGAGTGTAAGCGCATGCCAAAATTCATTGAGCTGTATGCTAAAAAAAAAAAGAAAAGTAAAAGTAATACTGGACACTGAATAATAAATGGATAGAGAATTTTTTTTGATTGGGGAAAATAAACTCCCAGATTATTGATGGTTTGCTTCATATTATGGTTCTGTAGTGTTTGAAGTTTGCAGAAAGAGTATATATTACATTTATATTCAGAAAAAAAAAAAATTCAGAACAAACCTAGGGGGTTGTCTATAATTAAAGCCATATACTGTATAAATACAAAAATAAATAAAAAGTAATTTTAAACATGCTTTTGTAGTTTAAATGATCACAATTCATTTCGTATTTCTTACTTTTGAATAAAATCTAATCCCACCCTGAGGTAAATGTGTATATTAATATAGCTTAATTTCCTTAAAAAATCATCCTGTGTTCTGTTTTAAAAGAATTAAATAAACATGTATAATTAATTAGGAATGTGCATAATGCTTTAAGTGTGCCATTTTATCAATCTCTGATCTGTTGACTCTCTCAGATACCCTGTATTTCTCAAGCTGCTGCAAAACCATATATACCCTCTGTTCTTTTGCTGACTTTCTTTCCTACATTCTTAACTTTCTGCACTTCCCTACAAGGCTACCTCTTACCCAAATGGTCATTTACCCTCCTTTGCCTCACTCCATTGCTTCTGTTATAAATCTGGAGTTGATTATCATCTCAGAAAAAAAGATTTTAAAAAGTGTTTGAGCTTATTGCCTATAAAAGCCTAAATGAATTAAGTCTCTGAAACTGGGACATTCAGAATAACTGTGAATATTTTTTGGTACCTGATTTTTTACCAGCAAATTAATGTTTCCTGTTGTAAAAGTAATGTAGATTGCTTGAAAATTTGGAGCAGAAAATAAAACCCTCCAATTAGGATACCAAAGTATAAACATTTCATTGTGTTTTAAGAACATTAAGTTGTATATAAGCTTGTGATGTCTAGATCTTTATAGTTTGGGAACATAGTGTAAGGGTACAGGCTGAAGCCACAGGTGACTGGGTTTGGATGACTATAAAGAACTTTACTTCTAATGTTGTGAGGAGATGAACTGTGTCACCAAGGGAGAAGGGGATTTTTAAAGATTATAAATAAGTGACATAGATTGTTTTGGGTAAGTCCTTTATACTTACGTTTCTAAATGTTTGTAATGAAAAATCTGACAAGCCTTTGGAAAGTTCTAGACCTCTGTTGCAAGGTTGTGCAAGTTGCTGATGGGATCTCCCAGCCTTTCTTGTTTCCTATTAGCATCTTGTTTTCTTGGCAGCATGCATTTCTTCCCTCCCACCAACAGTATTTGCCCTTTCTTATTTCATTAAGATTCCTCCTGAGATTGGCTGTCTTGAAAATCTGACATCTCTTGATGTTAGTTACAACATGGAACTGAGATCTTTTCCCAACGAAATGGGGAAGTTAAGCAAAATATGGGATCTTCCTTTGGATGAACTGCATCTGAATTTTGATTTTAAACATATAGGATGTAAAGCTAAAGACATCATAAGGTTAGATAATTTTATTTCCATTTGTTTTTATTACATTTGTTTCAGATATCCTCTGTCTGTGACTTCGGCCAGTGTATAGTTACAATTTAGGGGAAATGTATAGTACTTTTTAACAATAATATACTATGTGTCATTTGCCTTTTATTTAATGCATGGGTTTATATGGTGCCACCGCACAGCTTTTCATTTCCTCCTAACCAGGCTGCTGCTGAGGGAGGGCTTTTCTTCCTTATCACATTTTCCAGTAGAAATGGACTCTAAAAGCATATTATTGCTATTTGGTCTCTCATTACAAATTATACAGTCTAAAGCAATATCGCCGATTATAATAGCTTCTCAAGCTACATTTCATATAGTAAATAGTTATGTGTCTTTTATATCATAAAGCATCATAGCTTCTTAAGTGGTATAAAATTACTATCTTCAGTTGTACTTGTGAGGATGAGTCACCTACTCACCCTGATCGGGTTTGAAACCCCCAACGCTTCACAGTTTATTACTTTTTCTGGTCTTTACACTTTATGAATTTAAACTATCTTTGACTATGGACTTTATCCCATTCTTTGTTACTTTTTGAGCACATTAATCTCATTGCTACCTACTCACGAAGTCATTTATTTCCATTCTACAAAATTACTTCTGTCTCTATTTCTGTCGGAGGTTTCCGCTCAATCATGACCTCTTGATGTCTCCTTGACTTGGCTGTAATGGCCAACAGGGCCAGGATGGTGACCTGCTCACTCACCAGTCCTGGCAGCTAACACAGAGCCTGGCATACAACTGATGATTGTCGAATTACCAGTGAACTACACTTACCTAAGTCTCTTCTGCTTAAGTTTTCTTAAATGTACATTTGACTTTTTGTCACTTACAGGAGAAAAGATTTGATTCTCCATCCTCCTGGTTTGATCTAATTTGAAAGGAAAGACTTTGTCACTAGCTATGCTACACATGACTACTCCTTATCCTACATAATTGTTTCCCATGATTTTCCCTCCTGAAAATAGAAAAGACGTTTATATGAAAATTGGTTCCATTCTTCCAAAACTTTGGTAGAATTAGTTTTCAATATATTACGCTATGCTATCAAGCCTCTATGTAAGTAAATATTTTTAAATGAGTTTAAAATGGAAGTTAAAAACTGGAGTAGTTTAGATGTTGTAAGCATCATTTACTTATTTAAAGAATGCCTTTTTTCAAAGAGTGGTGAATTCTCAATAAATAGATATTTGGCCCATTGATTTTCTTATTTTTTGGTGATGAAAACAATTTAAGCTATATGTGACAAAATGACTAATTTCAGTAATAGCAGGCATAAGATCTGATCTGTAAGATCGTCTTTTCTAAAGCATCAACAAAATAAAAAAAGTAATGACACCTTTTGTTCAGATCATCAGGGATGTCGACCAGCTACTGGCTGTGAGAATGGATCAGTCACTGTTCTCTAAAATTCACTTACGATTTAGTTAGCTCCTCTAACTTAAAACTGGAAACATTTTAACATAGTAAAAAATATATCTTTCCATATCCATTATATTTTTGAGAACATTTAAAATCTGTTAATTTAAAGATGGCTTTGTTAGACACCTTCTGTACTTCTATTTTGTTATTTTTACATTAAGATTCTTAAGAAAAGCTACATATTATCTCCTGATAATATACCAGTTTTTTATGTATTAATTTATAATGTAACCAATATGACCTCATTCACTATATACATTGTATATGTATATGTGATATATATGCATATGTACATTATATATACCATATATGAATATAGATGTACACACACATATAATGTACCAAATATGACTTCACTATCAATGTTTAGTATAAGAGTATGTATGTATACTCTACCTTGGTTCTCTGTCATGGGCTTTATAAAATTTTATACTTAGAATTTTAGAGTTTTATTTGTGTTATTTAAGGAAATCCATATATATATATATATGTATGTATATGTGTGTGTGTGTATACATAGCATTCTAATTAGTACATTTTGACATTTTGATTATTTCTAGTGATAGTATAACATGCATTTTATTTGCTAATACTACCCAACATTATCAGCTACATTAACATCACTAACAACATACATTACCAGTGCATTGAAAGACATGTACATTATCAGTTAATGAGCTCTGAACTCTTTTACATACTGTATTGTAAAACAGTTTGATATTTTGAAAAATTTGATGCTAAGAATTCACTGTTAAGTCTGTTGTTAAGCAGTTTATTATTCTATTTGGTCTTTGAAATACCAGGTTCCTTCAGCAGCGGTTAAAAAAAGCAGTGCCCTATAACCGAATGAAACTTATGATTGTGGGAAATACTGGGAGTGGGAAAACCACCTTATTGCAGCAATTAATGAAAACCAAGAAATCAGATGTTGGAGTGCAGAGTGCTACAGTTGGCATAGACGTAAAAGACTGGCCTATCCAAATAAGAGGCAAAGGGAAGAGAGACCTCATTCTAAATGTGTGGGATTTTGCAGGTATTTGTTTTGCTAGAACGTTTTATTCACATATATCTTTTATTTAGAATAGGGATTTAAAAACAGAGTTTTCTGTTCCAACACTGTCAGGGGGCCTGGTGGACCCTATGGAATTATTCTAAAGCCATTTATTTCTGATTTTACCTTTGCCCCGGAATGGAGAAGTCCGTGGAGGGAACTGTTAGGAACCAGTAGTGTACTCCACTGAAGCTAAGTACTTAGTTGGTAGCTGACACATATGCCAAAAGTGATCAATCCCTAGGAAGAACCTAGCAGAGTCTTCTAAATATTGTCTCTTAATTTTTTTATGCTAAATAGTACATAGTGTCAACTAAAAAAAAATTTTTTTAAAGGGCTCTTGCCTATCGTCTGGAAGGCTCAAAAAGTCTCCCATCTTTATCTAGGTCGCGAGGAGTTCTACAGCACTCATCCCCACTTTATGAGCCAGCGAGCACTGTACCTGGCTGTCTATGACCTCAGCAAAGGGCAGGCTGAAGTGGATGCCATGAAGCCGTGGCTCTTCAATATAAAGGTCTTTCTGTGTCGATCATTTGAAAATAGAAAATAGTTCTTGTTTTTGTGTGTGTGTCAGATGATTTATTTTGAGCAAACAGTGACTTCAAACAGTCCCTTAAGTAGTTTTTTAAAAGAAAGTTAGAAGCACTGAAGTTCTGAGTTAGGAAGTTTTTAGAGTTAAATTGGGACAGGAAAACAGCGTGTTTGATATTGATGAAAGTTATGGGTACTTGAAACCCTTTGAAGCTATACAAATTGAAAATATGTGTGTTAAACTATCTTTGATCATATCATTTCTTAAATGGATTGTGAACTTCCCTAATGTAAAATACTGAAGAAAGACAGTCCATGGACCACCAGCTACGCCCTCAGTGGCAATTTGGTATGAAGCCCTTCGGACTGTACACTTTTAAATGGTACCAGTTAAATGCTCTTATATTTGGAATCAGTCTGCAATTTTTCCACTCTATCCCTTGATGTCATGGTGCCAGCTTTTCCTTGAATACAATAAGGCTTTTTAGAATTGAGACTAAAGTAAGAGTAATGTTCTTTGATGCTTCAATGGGGTCTTCTGAGTCAAGTCCTAAAAAGGTTTGTGTCAGGACATTTTGGCATGTTTTGGCTGCATTCCAGGTCATTATGTAATTTTTTATAATAACAAAAATTTTCTTTTCTTTATCACAGCTGGCCAAAGTGAACAAATATTACAGCAATACACAGTAAAAAATATTACAAATATGGCAGTAATACTTGCTTTCATGGCTTAAAAAAAACCCCATCAAATTGAATGACTTCAAAGTGAATTCAGGAGATTGAATTTGCAGATAAGGAAGAGAAAATATAAACCCTATTTTGTCTTTGATATAATTTAGGGGTTTACTAAATGCTTATTTCATTTAGAAGTCCAAAGCACACTTACAGAATAACTCATTTAAGGCATAAAGAAAAGAAAAAAATGTTCTACTATTATATAGACCACCCGAAATGTTGGGATAATTGGATTATGAAGGAGCACAAAAATATCTTCAAAATATCTCAGGTTTACATCTTTTCCTTCAGTTGAAGGAAGGAGAGACAATTGTCATTTCCTTCTTCTTGAAGTCTTTCCACTTCTCATTTCCACTAAAGTGGAATTTGAGAATTTCATCGAACACAAATATGAACGGAAAAGTACGTGCTCTTGAACACAAACCTGCGTATTTTGTGTTGTTGCCTCCAGGCGCGGGCTTCGTCTTCCCCGGTGATTCTTGTTGGCACCCACTTGGACGTCTCGGACGAGAAGCAGCGGAAAGCTTGCATCAGTAAGATCACGAGGGAGCTCTTGAACAAGCGGGGCTTTCCTGCAATAAGGGATTACCATTTTGTGAATGCCACGGAGGAATCGGATGCTTTGGCCAAACTTCGGAAAACCATCATAAACGAGAGCCTTAATTTCAAGGTAACATGGTTCATGCCTTCTGTGGGCTGGTAGACGAATAGACTTTCTTAATTCTCATGTTATGCAACTGCCTAGAAAAGTCAGAAGTCTTGAGAAGAGTCTTTTGGTAATTTTTAAAAATTCCTTTTAAACATTTTAAAATTAGAAATGAAGATATTTTCATAGCTTATTAGCATTATTAAAGCACGTGCAACTTCAAAATTACCTATTTATGCCCTGCCTCATTGCAAACTCATGGAAGTAGTAATAAAAACAATTAGAGGATCTTGAAAGAAACTGAGAAAATGTCCAAGAGATGGAGAGAATGTGAGGAAATGTACCACATGCCTTGTTCCGCCTTATTCACGTGGCAGGATTCCGTCCCCAGCCCTCGGGCCTGGGGATTGTCTTCGCTCCCTTGTTCTCTGCTTCTTGTTACTCCATCTGTTCCTCAGACCTCTGGCTTTGGGAGTTCCTGTTGGAGGCCCATCTCCGTCTTCAGTACCACCCTTCTTATCCTGGCCCTGGGATACCCACTCCCCATTTTTTTCTTCAGTATTGTGAGGTGGCTCTCTCATTTGGTTACCAGGATCACCAGTCTGGTTTTCAATCATGTCTAAGCAATTCCTTAGTTCCTGCACATTGGGTTTTTCATTTTAAGAATTATGTTCTGACTTCCCAAGCTGTCTTCTGACAAGCCAAATGTGATTCATAGCCTTCATGACACAAATAAATTACTTATCAGGTGAACGTTTGTTTTAATTCGTTCAGGAGAAAGAAATCTTCCCTGGGTTCTACTGACAGCATGCTGCGCGCTGTACGGAAAATTCCCTGAATAGTTCAGTGTAACGAACACAGTGGAGACTTTCCCTGTTCGTCCCTGTTGCTTCAGCTCATTAGCACGAATGATCAAGGCCATGGCTTGTAACTAGGGTCCTGTTTTGTGCGGCCAGTCCCAGCATGACTATTAATAGTGTCCCACTGATTCTGAAAAGCATTCCAGTTTGGATGATAAATTGTACGGCTGCCCTGGTTAAATGGATTTTGCTCCTATCCATAGCCCAGTGAGCCGTTTCCCGATGTGCTGGCCTTTGCAGTGCCCAGGGAAGGAATTTGCATGTTTATCTTTCAGCACATTTATCACAGTGACTAAAAGGTTTTACCAAACGGGCGTCAGTCATGGCGTTATATGTACAAAAGAATATTATTTGTGTGCATATTTTCCTATTCCCCTGTGGAACATTTTATTAGAGAGTAACAACTTTGAAAAAACAAATATACAAAATTCATAAATCTAATTAAGTATGCTTATTATCCTGGTGTTTTTCTTTGGAGACTATACCTGTCCTTAGAGAACTTTGCCATCCCTTATAATATTTTAACAGCTTATCTTTTTATCATCGTTGCCAAAGCGTATATGCATATATCATAGTTTTAAGAGGACTTCTTGGAGGATGAGTTTGTTTTGAAAAGGCCTGAATTTAGTAGTTGAAGCAAAGTCTGTGGATCAAGCAGTCAGTTCGTCCAGCTGGAACACTTTACTCTAATAGCAAGGTGTCGTTATCAATCAATGAAACCAATTTTCTCCCCGCACTTATACAGAGCTCTGAAGGCACCACTTATACAAGGAAGTGAAATGGATGCCCTGAGAAAGGGCGGTTTGATGTGAGGAAAGGTGTATATTGCTAATGGGTGCATCGTTCTGGCATATTGGTTTGAAAATTCATTTGATAATGACTGTCTCAGGATGACCCCGAACCGATGAGCCTGCCAGAACTTAAATAATTCTTCCTTCTTGAGCTGCTCCAACCCGTATTCAAATAGCAGCTTTTAATCTATTAGAGATTTGTGTGTATGTGCACTCTCATTTGTCTTTCATCTTTTCCTTGTATCTTGAATCTTCTCCACTATTCCCCTGTCTCACCCTTGTTCATAGATGCCCATGCAGACTCTAGAATACATTTTATTAAAAAAATTTTTTGACTGTTGGTGATTCAATAATCTAGCTGAAAGGAGAAGTAGGGCCAAACAGAGTACAATGTCAGCATGCCCCTTTCCTCCTTGTCTCGCCCATTAGCAGAGCGGGATCCTTAGCTGGCCCTGTGACCCAGCCCTAGAAAATTCATCCCTTTGCTACATCACTGACTTTTTATGAGAACCCTTGCTTAATTCTATACATTTTCTTCCTTGGGTTAAACATAAATTTCAACCTGAAGTTCTATTTTATCTTAATTTGTAAATGACGAAGAGAGGGAATATGAAGACTGGAGGTTAGTGGAATTATATTTAATTTTTTGTGGGAAGTGACATTTGAAAACAATCTTTTGATTGACTGGAGGTATGTTTTTTAAAAAATGGTTATGGCTGCTGTAAGTCAAGGTCCTTAAAATTCTAGTTACAGGAAGAGAAAGAAAGTTAAATTGTGTTTGTGTGTGTATATGTAATAAACCCCAAATCTGTTTGTAATAAATTTAGTAATTTAAGTAGAAATTCTGATCGGGAATGTCAGGTAAAAAGAATATACAAGACTATACACATGGGTCGAGAAATGAGGAGAGTTTGCCACCTAGTGGCTCCGAAAGGCATTTTAGTTACTATTGTTAAGAGTTGCATTTCTATTTAAAATTAGATTTCAAGGGTGGAGAAAGAAAGGTTTGGGAAAGATTTTTATTATAGAAGCTATCATTCCTAAGGCCAGTCTTTTAAAAAATGTATTTCATACATCTCTAAAATAGTAGACAGTGTTCAGAATCCAGCCAAAAGTCATTCTCTCGTGTCAGAATCATTGGTACTTAGGTAATTTTTTATTTCATATTATAAGTTCAAGTTTCCTTGAAAAATAATAGCTTGGGTGAGGAGATTTCATGTCTTTCTCCAGGCTTCAGTGTATATACATTACGCTAATATAACATTTGCAAATAACAAGCACAAAATTTGTTTTATCTCAGGCTGTGGCTATTTTCATCTAATAAATAAGGCCCAAAAGCTCTTGTGATGCTTACTGATTGCTTATGCTAGGATATCTGTTGCATATTCATTTAATATCTCAGAAAACAGAAAATTCTTTAATTATGGTTAGTGACTTATCCTGGGTTTTATCATGGGTTTTCTGGATAGCTAGATAAATATTTCCATACTATCTTATTTGATAGTTCTTTCCAAATTGCTTTCTATGTTCCTATTTTTCTTATTTTAATATCATCTTGTCTATTCTCCACAATTTTATTAACTCATACACTTCTGAGTAATATACCCCTTTCTGTGAAAGACTTATTAGCACTGAATTTACCAGCCACCTGACAAATATATGAATAAATTGGATTTTTACAGCTTGTCATTTGTCATTACACAGATCCGAGATCAGCCTGTTGTGGGACAGCTGATTCCAGACTGCTATGTAGAACTTGAGAAAATCATTTTATCGGAGCGTAAAAATGTGCCAATTGAATTCCCTGTAATTGACCGGAAACGATTATTACAACTGGTGAAAGAAAATCAGCTGCAGTTGGATGAAAATGAGCTTCCTCATGCAGTTCACTTCCTAAATGAATCAGGTTTGTGTGTTTGCTTGTTGCACATTTTTTCAAGACTCTGCTGTAGTAATTTAGACAAATGTGTCTGAACCTTGTATAGAACTTACATTCGAATTTAGCAGAATACCTACAAAATTCTTTAAAAAGCCACTGACTTTTTGTTTTTGGAACATCATCACGGGCACAGATGTTGAATCATAATTCACGGCAACTTTTTTTTTTCCAAAAAAACTTAGAAATCATCGAAGGGCTGTAGTGGGCAGAGTCTCTGAGCAAGAGTTACAACATGTGGGTTCTAGAACTTGATTCAACTCTTCAGGAGCTGTGGGACCCTGAGTACAAGTCATCTCTTTCCATTGTATCAAATAAATTAAGTGTGTGGGAAGTTATATACTGCAAAGGAGAATTACTGTGGGGCGGGGGCGTCTAACTAGGCACTTAGACAACCTGCAGCTGTTGACGCGATGCAGCTACAGAGGCAAATCGTGCTGGGTTGTGTCGCACGAGAACATGATCTCAAAGACAGAAACTCAGACTGACATCGGTGCCGATGATAGTGTACTTAATCAGTATAACGTTGCTACAAATGTGTGAGCTGATTTGCAGTAGGAAGTGGCTGGAAGGTCCCTTTGATTCCCAGATTCTGTAGTATGAAAAATATTTTCACATGGATTAAAATCTATTCCCTTTCCCCATCATTCTTAAACCAGTAGCTTTCTGCAATATTCTGTGTTTCTTACCTGTATTTGAAAATAAGATGTGTCTTTGTAGTGGATATTAAAAAATTACGAATTTCTATTTATTTATAAATATATGCTCTACAATGCATGGCATTGCCTCAAAATACACTTATATATGATTACTTTATATTGTTTAAAATATACTTGTGTATAATATTGGGACATCAGAGCTTGGTAACTGGGATGCCCACATCTTAGTCTCAGCTCTTCCACTAACCACACTTAGTGTCCTCATGTATAAAGTGAGGAGGTTGGACTAGATTCTCTGTAAAGCCTCTTGCTATTTGTATATTCTAGTTCCCATGTTTTACCATTTGATTTTCATCACAGGGGTCCTTCTTCATTTTCAAGACCCAGCACTGCAGTTAAGTGACTTATATTTTGTGGAACCCAAGTGGCTTTGTAAAGTCATGGCACAGGTTGGTGTCTCATGGTTTTGTGCGGTGGGGGTAATGAGGAGAGCAAGTGACGCCCAGAGCACTGAGCGCTGTCGAGTTTGTGTTCAGTTCAGTGGACACTTTGCACAGGCAGACAACCCCAGAACAGTTTGTGTGGGAGGCTGCATGAACAAGAGCTTCAGGGAAGAAGGGAGGGCACTTCAGTGTGTTTGTTTTCACGTCTCAGACGTGGGTGCCCTCTACTCTTTATTGCTGTTCTAGATACTGATGACAACCGTGGTTTGGTTATGAGCAACCAAGTGCACTGAATGAGGACTTTGTGAAAATCCTTGGGGTCAATATAAGAAGAAAATGGGATTGATGAGGCTGGGAAATGTCCATTCAGAGTATGTGGTGGGGAGTTTGACTCGTGTGTGGGATATAAGCTCTCAGCGCGTACAGTTTTGAAAACCTCGGATGACAGTGGTTATGGCTGCCTTTTCTCCATTTATTTTTCACATGGAAAATTATTTCTTCTCTGAGCAATAATCAATTACCAAAGGGCTCATATTAATTAGTTATCATAATCCATCTCTATAGGTTTGCTGCAGAAAACCACCCACGGGGAACACACTAGCTCAGGGTTTCTGTGTGTCAGCACTATAGATGTTTTGGGCCGGATAATTCTCTGTTGTATAGTGTAGGGTGACAGCCGCTTCTCTGGGCCTCCGCCCTCTAGATGCCAGTAGTACCTTCCCAGCATGACGAGCAAGAATGTGTCCAGGCATTGCCAGATCTGCTGGGGGTACAAAACCACCCTGGCTGAGAACAGCTGTCTCTGGTTCAGTCATGAACTGAGGGAGCTCTGGGGTGGTGTCTCCAGCACCTCCACTCACTGGCCACTGTTTTGTTGATGAGTCCAATTTATAGTTTTGCATGTGACTCCCTGCGTCCCTAAAATGATTCTGTCTTTTTACCTGAGATATCTCCCTTCTAAATTAAACCATAGTGGTAATTAAATTTTCTCAGATAATCTTGAATGATAGTTCCTAAATTCCATCTAAGGAAAAAGAGGAAGACATTTTGAGGAGGGAACTCAACTGGGGTGAAATCCTCTACTGGGAAACACGAAAGCATGTTGAAACATTATTGCATTTAGCAATTAGTGGTAATGTGACAGTTAGTACTGTTTTGGAAGGTAGGTTTAAAGTAGATTTTCATCCTTCTGCATATATGGCATGGAAAATGTGATTTCACTCATCTAGCAAATGGTAATGGAGCCAATAAAACATGGACTCCGCAGTTCGCATGACCTGTTTTCAAATCTCTTCTGAATCCTTACCAGCTTTGTGACGTTTCTCAATGTTTTAAGCCTTTATTTCTTCCCTTGTGAAATAAGGATAATAACAGTATCATCTTCCACATTGTCACTCTAGTTCAGTGTAAGTGAGCAGTAAATGCTAAGTTCATATTATATTTGACCTATTTGGTGATTAAAGACTTATTTTAGGAAATAAAAAACAAATGTTTAAAACTCTAAAGGTGTATTTACATAGTTTTGGAATGTGTGGCAGATATGGAGCTAAGTAAAACATACATGTAGGTAGATGCATTCTGCACAGCAAAGGGAGTTTTAAATAGACCCTGAAGAGTTTCTTGTCCTAGGAGGCACACCATATCCGAAAATAACTAAACTCTAGATCAAGAAGACTCCATTTGCACCAAAAAGCAGTGTATTTCCGTGTGAATTGGGAACATTTAAAGTTGCACACATGTGGAAATCAGGGTGGGCACATCTCATTCAGTAGAATAAGGAAGTGGTTTGTATCAGAATCGCCATCATTTAACAAAAGCAAATTTCCACCATGACCCCAATAAAATTCCTGAAGATTCTATGGAGTAATTAAGTGGAAACTCCACGAAAGTTCTTCTCATTAGCATAGTTATACTGTAGTCATGAAAATGTAAAAGAAAATTAAGTCAAGAATTCAAAGTTATTTTGAAAGATTTATAGGGTCAGTAAAATAATTTAAATTTCTTATTAAATAATGAATGTCATTTTATTTCTGCTGGGATATTAAAATACAATGTCATTTTCATTTTCATTAAGGTTTAAAGAGAATGAAAGTTATAAATAATCAAGTGAAAACAAGAATGACTTATCTGACACCCATCAGCAAAAATAAATAGAGGTATTCAGTCCATGAATCATCAAGTCCATGGCAGAAATAATTCCATGGTGCAGAAGCGCTAATGAGCCCATCCTCCCTCTTTGTGCCCCAAGCTGTTAGGTCACTAAACTTATTAAAGAAGGTTCTGTCAATGCACAGAGAAGTTTGCAAAACTCATTTAACTGTGTGATGAAAGAGATAGGAATGGGACTTACAGAATTAATCAGTTGGAGTATTAGAAGGCTTGCATGGTAATTTAATCTTGATTAAAAAGTTGAGTGAGGAACTTTGAAAATTCTCTTTCCTTACCTAAGAACATAAGTTAGCCTTATATGGTACTGATCTGAAGGACTATTACGTCTTTTAAAGATGATAAAATTAAGGTAATGTTTCAGTTTTTTATTGCTGTGTAACAAGATACCTACAAACTTGGAGTGAACAAATAACCCTTGAATAAAACATCAACAGTTCATTGTTTCCCACTATTCTGTGGCTTGGCTGGTCTGTAAACCTATAGTGATAACAGAGTCTGCAAGATAATTTCCCAGCAAAATACTACTGCTGAGACTGTAATAAGGATGTGGGGTATTAGGATGATCTGTTCATTGGAGCTGGGGAAGGCTTGAGGTTCATCGATTTCAGAGGCTCTGTATAATTTCTGATCTAAATTCACTCCATTATTTAATAAATGAGATTTTTGGCGGGAGTGGATGCCCCACTGGCCTCCTAGGCTATGTGCCTGGCTAGCTAGAGAAATTAGGTCCTGTGTTATACCTGACAATGTTAAAATTGTTCTGATCATTTTTACTGACCAAGGAGACATGGTATGCTTTAAATTCAAACTTTTCAGAAAAGAAATCATAGTGATTATTTATAAGTTTAAATCTTTCAGATTTTGACAGTGAAAGTGGAAGGTTATCCAAAACACCCTAAAGGAATTATTTCACGGAGAGATGTGGAAAAATTTCTTTCCAAGAAAAAGAGATTTCCAAAGAACTACATGTCACAGTATTTTAAACTTCTAGAAAAATTCCAGATTGCCTTGCCGATAGGAGAAGAATATTTGCTGGTTCCAAGCAGGTACGCCAAAACTTAAACATTTAATTTCCCTATGGAAATCCACCATCTGTTATGTTGTTTTAAATGTCAAAATACCTTTGGTCTATGATAAATGTACTGAATTATTTTCTTGTGCCAGCTTTCTAAGTATAACTTTCACTTTTAATGAAAACACTGCACCTGACGTGTTAAGGATACAGCAAATGACTTTTTATGTATATAACTACTATTTGGTTTATTACTACTTATATTATTTAAGAAAGATAGTGGAGATTATTTTAAAAATTTGTATGTGTGTGTGTCCTTAAAGGTACTAAGAGAGTTTTACTAGACAAGTTCAGGGGAGATAGTGAGTTTCAACAGTCCTGAAACAACTTACGGCAGTGAGTTTTTAGAGGAGAAGGGTAACATCCTAGCCGTATAATGTGGAAATTTTTCTTACTGTTTCATATTTTCTCATTTTTGGGAATTGTTATAAAGTAAAATGACCTTGAAAGATTCAAATGACATTGATTGATGGATGACAGCCAGTTCTAAAAATAGATACACACTTTTTTTCTAGGACATGCATTTTTTCCAGTTTTATTTAATCCCCTAATACTTGTCCATGTATAACTAATAATTTATTTATCAGTGTCAATATGATTACCAAAAAAAATTCATGCCTCTACTACATCTGAGCATGCCTTTTTATTCATTAAATAACCATGGAATTCTTGAAGTAGAAGATCCTGTAGCTAAAGAACATTATAAAAGACTGCAATTGCTTAGAATATTTATCTTCAGTTTATCCGTTTCAAGTAATAAAATGCTGTGGTCACCCCAGTTGGGTGTTTCATGAAGCTGCATAATGACAGCATCATTTTTCCTTTAGTTTGTCTGACTATAGGCCGGTGATAGAGCTTCCTCATTGTGAGAACTCTGAAATTATCATTCGACTATACGAAATGCCTTATTTTCCAATGGGATTTTGGTCGAGATTAATCAATCGATTGCTTGAAATTTCACCTTACATGCTTTCAGGAAGAGGTATGTATTTCATGAAGACTTCATGTTTAGAGAAGTTAGGGAGACAGGCATATTAAAATTAATGTCACTTTTTCAGAGTTTACTTACTTGTATGGTAGCTGCAAATCAGAAAATAAGATCCTAAGACTTCAGAGTGACCAAGATAAAGACACATAAAATTCATACAATTTGTCGCAAAGAAAATTCCTCAGGCCCTCCCTGAAAGCCCATTTATTCTTATTTTAGACACATTTACAGTAAGTATGAATGTCTTGCTTTCCAAGCCAAAGCAGACTAGAGGCTATCGTTTTAAAGGTGAGGTTAGTAGGAGTATTAGTTTTTAACACACACTAACAAAGAATAACTAGAAATTACCACCACTGGGAAGTCAGGGAGTTTTAATGTAAGCTTTATGTACATTAGCAAGTCCTGACCATCTGGATCACGCAGCAGAGGGGCATGATAGGTCTCTGCTACACAGGCCTTGAGGGGCCTACAAAAAAGAGTAAAGATTGATGTTTATAATGCTAGTTCTTCCTTCTGGGAGACAGATCTTAGTGCTCCAAAGAGAAAATATCACTTTTTCGGGGGCTAAAAAATTAAGTTTATGCAGGTATACTGTATTCTGAAATAAATCTTAGCTTGCTTGCAGTTAATCAACATACAGGTCATTACAATGTCCTAAAATGCTCAGGAAGTTTTGGGTTTTAGCATGACCACCAACTTATTTTTTTAAGTTATGATAATTTATTTATACTTCTCTTTTATTAAGCATATTAAACTGCTTAACACCATGAATCTGAAATCTATATTATGTTATCTACTGGGGATTTTGTTTATTTTGTTGCAAATTAATGATAAAATATTTAATATGGGTGAAGACTCTTCTCAGTGATTCCACTGCTTTATCTCAAAACAAATATATCTTTATTAACTGTCACTGGTGGCGTGTATAGTGATTTTTTTTCCCTTCAGTTTATGGATACGTTAATAATTCATGGATCCATTTGGGTCCATTTAAACTTTTTTCAGAGCGAGTGATCCGCCCAAACAGAATGTATTGGCGACAAGGCATCTATTTGAATTGGTCTCCTGAAGCTTACTGTCTGGTAGGATCTGAAGTCTTAGATGATCATTCAGAGAGTTTCTTAAAAATTACAGTTCCTTCTTGTAGAAAAGGTAAGGAAATTAACCCCAAACTTCAAATTGTACCCCTAAAGAAATCTAAACATGTTCCCATTAATTTCATAGCTCCTCTTTTCGATCCTTGTGTGAGAATGAGGGTCAGAGGGGGTGTTAATGAACTCCTCTTGGATTATGTAGGTTGCATTCTTTTGGGCCAAGTTGTGGACCACATTGATTCTCTCATGGAAGAGTGGTTTCCCGGGCTCTTGGAGATCGATATTTGTGGTGAAGGAGAAACTCTGTTGAAGAAATGGGCATTATATAGTTTTAATGATGGGGAACAGCACCAAAAAATCTTACTCGATGACTTGATGAGGAAGGCGGAAGAAGGTATGTGTTGATGATATTTACGAGTGTCTCTAAGTGATTCTGTCAGTATTTGTGAAGTGTGTATTATTGTAAATATAGAAATTATTCTTATCCATGAGACATGAGGTAGAGGATCATATATTCAGTGAGAAAGACAGTTAGGAAAAACGGATCATATTTATTACCGGTAAGATCTTGTGCTGTTGACTCACAAGAATGTTTGGAGACTTTGAATAACGGCTCATTGAGCACCAAAACCTTATCTGTGAAATGGGAATAATGACCTAGCTTCTGTCAGAGTTGTTATGAGGACTTCAACAGATGATACATGGAAATAACTTAGCAACCTATTGGCCATAGAGTAAGTGCTCCACATATGTGGTAAACGTTAAAAAAAAAAGAGGTAATTTCTTAGTCAGATGTCAGATAGTCCAAGGCAGTTCTGAATTCTACTTTCTAACAAACGAATCTAGGAATGAGTTTTTAGATTCCAAATAGATATTAATTGAGCCTTTAGAAGTTTCTCAGATTTTCTAGAGAAAAATAGAATTGGTAAGAAAACCTATGAGTGATCAGGAATCATAGAAAACATGGGATTATTTTTGTAAATCAAAAGCACAAATTTATGTATATCCTTAAATATTTGTCTTTTTAAAAAAATGTTTTCTGTACTTCTCAGGAGACCTCCTAGTAAATCCAGACCAACCACGGCTCACCATTCCGATATCTCACTTTGCTCCTGACTTGACTTTGGCTGACCTGCCTAGAAATATTATGTTGAATAATGACGAATTGGAATTTGAACAAGCTCCAGAGTTTCTCTTAGGTAACTATTTTTGTTGGTTTTGAGAGTAAAAATGAGGATGCAGTTTTTCTTTATAATTTATAAAAATTGAAGTATAATTATGATTGTCTTTAGTGTCTTCATATATTTGTTACAATGTTGTTTTCCTTTGGAATGATACATTTAAAAATAATATGTTACAAATTTGGAATTCAAAGCTGTGCCCAAGCTCTTGTAGACGAGGTTTGAGGTGGAGATGGGACTACCATGGAACCACACATATTTATGAAATATGTTCTTGCATTTGCCATAATTGCCAGGGATGGGGGAGCCAGACAAGGAGGTTTTCGGTTGAGTGATGCAACCATTTTTCAGTCTCATAAAGATGTAATAAGTAAAGGAAGACCACCTCTATGTAGTCATAGTATCAGTTTTGTTACTCAATAGACCAATCATGATTTCTCATTGAAATAGTTATAAAAACAATTTGGGATTAAAAATTCAGAAGTATTAAATTGGTGACATACTCAAGTTCTAAATTCCTGAGAGTCACTGGAAACTTTGAAGAACATTAGTTGATTTAAATATAGTATGTGAAGACAATTCTGACTTTACTTTGTGGAATATTTGTTGGTCTGTGTATATACACATGCTTTTAATTAAATTTCCACAGAGAGAATGCCCAAAACATGTCTGTCAAGGACATTAATGTTATTAATAAAAAATGTCCAAAATTTGGGACATGACATGTTAAGGTCAATAAACTCCTTTGTACCTTTATTCCTCACAAGATTGGGAAATTTAGAATAAATTTAAGTGTTTTGGAATTCTGAAAGTGAATATATTAATAATTGTGGGTTAACACAAAATATTGAACTCTCAAGGCCAAATTCTAGATCTTAACCAAAACCAAACCTGGCTTGTGATTCACAGAGTGCAGGCACACTGTGTCCTTTGTCTGAATGAGTCTCAGGCCATCAGACACAGCTCTCAAATATCCCTCTTTCTTTCATTAACATGTGTTTCAGATGAATGGATACCTTGCAAGCAATAAATGTAGAAATGTTGATTACAAAGTTTGTTTGAAGCACCTGTGTTTTTCCCTCCATTTTACTGAGATGCAATCGACATAGAGCACTGTAAAGTTTGCAGTGTGTAATATAAATGATCTGACCTACATATGTCATGAAATGATTACCACAGTTAAGTTTAGTAAATGTACATAATCTTAAAAAGATACAAAATAAAAAGGATTTTTTTTTTAATTTGTGATGAGAACTCTTAGGATTTACTCTCCTAACAACTTTCATATACACTGTAGAGCAGTATTAGCTACAGTCATCATTATGTGCAATTATATCCTTAGGAATTCTTTATCCTATACCTGGAAGTTTGCACCTTTGACCTGTGTTTTATATTCTATTAATTAAACAAATAGGAAAATGTTTACGTAAGAACTGCCCATTCTGTAGCCCCATGTGTCGTAAACTCATAAATTCCATATTTATTTACAAGAAGCAGTCTAGATCAGGGTTTCTCAACCTCTGCACTATTACCATTTTGGACTGGGTAATTATTTTGGGGGCTGTTCTGTACATCGTGGATGTTTAGCAGCATCCTTGGCCTCTATGCACCTGATGTCAGTGCTATTTTCTCACCCTGCTTCTGAGGTGTGACAATTAATAATGTTTCCAGAACATTGCCAAAGATGGAGGATGGGGCTAGGAGACCAACATTACCCTGGTTGAGAACCACTGATCTAAACAAATCAAATATATCCCTCTAAAATCATGGTATAATCAGAGACTCCACAGTATCTTCATGCAAGGGTGGTCTGCGGGAGGTCATTCATTGCCTGCCTCCCCCAGTTTCTTTGTAGGGCAGGAGTGAATTTCAGACTTTTGTTAACCATTCCTCCCCAGGTAGCATCTACTATTAGGCAGTGACTAAATGACACATCTTAATAGACTTGTGAACATCATTAGACCTGTTTTGTGACTTTTTAAAAATACACATGTAGGGGGTTTAGCATGTCTGTCTGAGGAGTTGTGGAGTGCATTCTCTCTGAGGGACCACTTTTCCAGAGAGGTGCAATAGAAAGGGGCACCAGCGGTGTGATCTCATGGGTTAGGAAGGTTTCCTTGTCTTCATTCACACAATACATTTGTATTGTATCACAAATACACAGTAACAGTTCTTAACCTTATTTTTTCTCTTAGTATGACAGTTCATACTTCATTTTAATATGACAGTGATTCTAAAATAGGGAAGGGCTTTAAAAAATTACAAATCTCTACTGCTCCCACCTGAAGTTTTAATATATATCTCACTACAGTGTTTTTTCTCTGTGTTCAGAGAAGAAACACTCTTTGTCTCTGGTGTTTTCTTTGTCACCAATAGCTGTGCAGGTCAAGGGGACCCAGAGCAGTGTGCATCTGCATTTAAGTCTCCATCTCTCCTACTCATTCTCTCCTTTCCCCCTCCACTTGCTTTCTTCTCTTTTCCCTCTTCTGTTTACCCAATCCTATTTTGATTCCAGTGCTTAAATGTTCATATAGCCTTTATTTCCCCCTGAAACTCTCTCAATACCAACAATATTAACTAATGGTTTTAAAAGTTGAAAATTGAGGGTAAGATGGCAGGATACCAAGACTGGTAATACACAGATAATGATTTTAACATGTTTATAATCTAATAGAGATATGACATATACTCAAATGAATAATTCATTGTTCTTATTTTTAATGTACATGGTTTCTGAGCATAACATATTTTTATGTACATGCACTGTAGACATTTAGAAATACACAGTACAAATACAAAAATATACAAAATATCTACATTTCCCATAGATGAATAATTTTACCATTTAGAAATAATGGGTTTTGCCATTGTTATTATTTCCTTGGAGATTTTCCTGAGTTCATTCACTTGCAGCAATCAAGTACCTGTATTTCCAGGCACTGTATGAGAGTGTAATTACTGTGCAAATGAGGAGGCACTACATGTCAGGGAAGAGTAATAGTCCACGGGGTTGATCATGGGTGATTTCTCACACCTTGGTTTCTCAATGTGCTGATAGAGTCGACCAACACCCTAGAAGTTGAGATGATGACATAGCAGAGCATCAAAGATATGGAGGCCTGAAGATGCAAAGCATGTGCAGGACATTTTGGCTATTTCAGTGTGTCTAGAACAGTTGGTTTCATTTCTGGTTGTTCATTGCATAACCTGGGGAATGAAAAGGAAAAAAAAATCCTAAGGACCAGTACCTCACGGAATTAATTCAATCAGAACCCTTGAGCATGGATTCGGACGTTAGTATTTTTAAAAGCTCCTCAGCAGTACTGTACAACCCAAACTGGGAAGGCAGTGACTGAACTGGCCCTAGAGAATAAGTCAGACAGGAAGAGAACTGCCAAGGGAATTGGGGGCCACAATATGATAGTGAACCCGATTTGGGGTTTCATTTAGTAGAAAATATAGAATTAGTTTTGAGCAAGAGAGTGACACAATCAGAGTGTAATTATGGGGGAAATAATTTCGCAGGAGAAGTAGACTGAGTTGGAGGTAATGAACTGACAAGGCCCCCACAGGGTGGGCAGAAAGCACTTGGGGCCCCAGATCCTTGTGGTGGGGATGGAAACAGAAGAGAAGGCCGGACATGAGAGATGCAGCAAAGTGGACATTGGCTAGCTGTAGGGCTAGGCATGGGGCAAAGAGCTCAGGTAAGTTTTTGGCTTTCACTACAGAGTGACCACAAAAAGAGGTTTGTTATGTTTTTATCAGATATATGGAAGGTGGAATAAAAATGAGTTTGGAGAAAAGATGATGAACGTGGCTTTGGATGGAATGTGATTGAGATTTGGAGGAGCAAGCCAATGGGAATCTCTAAAATAAAGTTGTAAATGAAGAGTTTAGGAGGTATAAATGTGGCTTGTAGCTATGCGTGAAAATGTGAAAATTCCATAAGGACATAATGTTAGGGAGTAGATGAGGTAATTGAGTGGGGAGGGTGGAGATGGAAGACAGGAAGGCTGGGACAAAATCTTGAGGTGCATCTTAGCTCATGGAGTAGAAGACAGAAGAGGAAGCGTTCATGAATTCAGTGGAACTGGTGGGTCAGATTTCTCTTCAAGTATACAGCAGATATAATTACAACAGACTTAATTTATTTATCTTTTTTGGCTTGATTAACTTAAGAGCCTTGTGCTTCCTTTCCTAAAGGTGATGGTAGTTTTGGATCTGTTTATCGAGCAGCCTATGGAGGAGAAGAAGTGGCTGTGAAGATTTTTAATAAGCATACATCACTCAGACTGTTACGACAAGTAAGAATTCCAGTAGTATCATCACATTGGTCATGCATTGTTGACCTCCTGGAGCTCTTGTTTTGCATGCATTTGTGAAAAATGCAAAATGATGCCCGCACTTCCCTCCCAAGTTTACTAGAGTTTAGTCATGAAATTCCACTCCTGTCCTTTCTTTATGGAGTGAAAGAGGTCTGCTTTGTTTCGTCTGTTGAAAAACAAAGACAAGATAGTATTCTGAGAATTCTGTTTCTAGTCTTCACTGTAACATACCACAAGTACTGAAGAAAAGAGGGTACCTCTTCTGCAGTCTTGTATTTTAAAGGAACCAAAATCCATACACAGTAGCCCATTTAAAAACTTCGCTTGGCCTCCTTTAAGTCCCATGTGCTTTGCTCACCTTATGTTCAGGACAATGCTGTATGCTGATTGACTGAGGCCTGCATTACTGAACCCATCACTGTGGTTATGAGGATGTGTAACTTCCAACAGTCCCACCTTCCCCTGAGGCTGGGGTTACGTGGGTCCCATGGGCTGGGTACCTCAGCAGAATTCAAGCAAGAAAGAAAGGTGAACGGATGTGGAATACATAACCAACAGTGGTCACTGTAGTACCCTTTCTTGGTTTGAGTGCTGGTGGGGATTTCTTTATTTTCTCTGAGTCTTCCCTGACAGTAGGAATGAAGGAGAGAATAGGATGAGATAAGTAAAATACAAGAGTTCTGTGATCTTACTCCAGGATTCAACTGTATTTTTCAATCTATTCATTCTTATTTTTCCCTTTGACTTATGAAAATAAATAATTCATGCATGAATCTGAACCTAAATAACAGATAAACTTAAATACATGTTACAATATATTAGTTACTCTGAATATTGAAAACAATTTCATGTCTGTGCAAAATATTCTGGAGTAGTTTTGAGTATTAGTACCAAAAGTTATACCTGTAGGAATAAGCTTATAGCTCTACAAATAAGCTAATGAATGTTCTATATATAAAAGGAAGTCTGTGAACCAAATCTGGGCATAGGCTCTTTCAATCTGTAGGCAATTTGTTGTATAAATTGATTTTTCAGCTTTGGTCATTAGTCTTCAATATATATAGTTTCAAATTTTACATAATGTGCTCAGGGATTCCTGGTGAAAGTCAGAACACTATGTGTACAGGACTGATTAGCATATAGGCAGCTAGTGTATAGGTGAACCGAGGAAGTGGTAGTGTGTGTGTAATGTACTCCTTTTAGAAAAGAAAAGGAAGGGAAATCGGTGTTCAGGGCTGCATTTTGAGGGTCATTTCCAGTGGCGGTTGTGATCTGGGGCCGATCCCTCACAGTGTCTGCTCCCTTCTCCTCCAATCAGTCTCCTTTCCTAGGATGGAAAACGTGGATTAGGCTGCCCTCCGTGCCTCTGAAAGGAAACAGCTAACTTGACTTGTTCTCATCAGATTTAACTAACAGCTAATGAGGCACTGAAAAAAAAAAAGGTTTTTATGTCCTAAGGAAATATTATTACAGTCTGAGGCTTTTGTTCTTGGCAAACACCACCTTGGTGTGTTTGGCCTTTCTTCTTCAGCTTGCAGAATTCTCCATGCCTCAGTTTCCTGATGAATGGAGTCGGCATTGGTTACTGCCCATCTTTGGCAGCAGAGCTTCGGCAGAAATCATGGTTTAAAACGTAAATCAATTTAATGCCACATAAGCTCTAAATTTCAACTACATTACAGTCTCTGAGTAAAGTGAAATATACAGAATAAAGTGTCTATGGAATTGAGAAACAATGATATCATCAAGGAGGTTATAAAGTCTCTCTTGAAGCACTCTAGGAAAAGGATTTTATCAGAATGGAGACCTCTGTGTTCAAGCTGAAATGGTATCTTTGAGTTCTTGGATTAGAGAGCGGTGGCTGCCCCTGGGGAGTCCTCGAGCAAGGGGGGTCCCGGGCCAGTCACTGAGGAAGTGGAGTATTTGAGCTAAGATCTGCATGTCTGGAAGCCTCCAGCTATGTGGGGGCAAAGGGATTTCTAGACAGAGGGGTCAGTGCGGGCAGAGGGCCAGTGGCTAGAAGGAAGCAGCTGGGTCTGTGCCGGGGTTGAATGAGCACCAGTGTGGTGAAAGGGTGGTGAATGAGGAGGAGAGAGAAGGGAGATGGGTTGTGAGAGATGGCCTAGGGTCAGACCAGCTCAGGCCATGAAGGCTGTGGAAGCACATGGGATCTTCACCTGGAAATAATGGGAAGTCAGTAGGGAGTTCCCAGGAGAGAACAATACCACATATTCCCATGGCCTTAGACATCAGCCGCAGTAAACTATTCCAATCACTAAGCCAGAGGCAACGAGCATGCTGGACCTAGGTGCCACACGCACTCGATTAGTAGCAGATGCCGAGAACCGGGCCTGGGCAGGATTCAGCAGCTAACTAGGATTCTGTAGGTGAAACAGACGTGACCTGTTAATGTGGCCATGACATGTGTACTGTCCCTGCATGGAATGTCCTGATGCAAGCCGAGCAAAAGGAAAAGTAGAACTTAAAATTTTAATTCAAACTATAGTTTCAAAACCAGCTGTTTCAGTTGAGTATGTGGAAACTGTAAGAGCTCTAAGAAGAAATGGAAAGCTTGCCCACAGTCATCCAGAGGAAACCCGGCTCCAAGTGCCGATGCACTTCGGGAAGGAGGTTCTGGGGGGAGCTGCGGCCGGCTTCCTCCTGAACGAGTTTCCACTTTTGCAGGAGCTGGTGGTGCTCTGCCACCTGCACCACCCCAGCCTGGTGTCTCTGCTGGCGGCCGGGATTCGCCCTCGCATGTTGGTGATGGAGCTAGCCTCCAAGGGTTCCCTGGATGGTCTGCTTCAGCACGACAAGGCCAGCCTCACCAGAACCCTGCAGCACAGGATCGCGCTGCATGTGGCTGACGGTTTGAGGTAATTCATCGGGTCCCAGTAACATGTCACAAACAGTTTGGGTGAGAAACAACTACTTCCCTGATGAGAGTTTGTTGTTTCCTAAATAACAGTAGGAAGACCACACAGAACCTCATGGCTAGTAGCAGGAGTTTGCACCTAGGAGCCCTGCTCCAGAGCCCAGGATCTGGACCCTGTATTGACTCCCACCCCGTAAAACAATATAGGTTAGGCTTTAAATTATCAAGGGAAATGCCAGTGATCATAATTCTAATGATCTTAACTCTAATAAGGAAAGATCAGTCTGTATTTCTGAAGGGAACTAGCGTGACCTGCATCAGGCTGCCCTGCAGGACTGCAGTGCCTCCGAGGCCACCCAGCCTGTGGCCGGATGGCACGGGGACAGAGCCCACCAGGAAGCATGGTGGCAGGACGGCTGTGGTCTTTGGAGACAAAGGACTGGGAGAAATCACTGCTCCATGCACGTAGTGCCTGGCATGTTATATCTCTGATTCTCCTTTTTTTACTAGTCTGTAAACTGCGACTAACACTCAACACATAACATTGGGAGGACTTGTATGAAATGAAGACATCCCCGATCAAAGTCCCAGTTCCTCCTGCCCCACTGCTCTCCCATCTCTGCTCACCCGCTTGTTTCGGCTCGGAGTCACCCTCCATCCCTTCCTTTCTCTCACCCACACCGAATCCTTCAGCAAATACTTTCAGCACTGCCATAAAAGAATGTCTTATGCAGGAACTTCTCACGACATGTCTCCGTCCCACCAGAGTCGACGCCGCTACCATTGCTCGTGGCCTCCCGACCCCCTGTTTTTCCCTTTGCCCCCCGTACCTGCCCCCACACAGGAGCCAGGGTGCTTTCTCTGAGATGGAAGCTGGATGGAGGCTTCCTCCTGTCATCAACCTGCTGCTCCTTCACTGCCTGCCACTGGACTCAGGTGCTGGCCTCCGAGGTGTCCTGCAACAGCCACAGGCTTCGTGCCAGCTCCCCTCCTTCCAGGAATGGCTGACCCCAATTTACCCCTCGGCTCATCTCCTGTCCTTCAGGCCTCCGTGGAGAGGATGCCTCTGACCACCTCTGCCTCTCTTGGCACTCCCTCCTGTGCTATGTGTCGGCATTTACACTGTTTGTTCGCTGTCTGCCACTAGGCTCCGAGGGCCATGCTAGCAGGGGGGTCCTGTGTTGTTCCCACTGCGCCCCAGCGCCTCGAGCAGCGGGTGCAGCAGGCAGCCAGAGGGAGGGGCGGAGGGGAGCTGCCTGGCACGGAGGGGCCCAGCAGCGGATGCCAATGTCCTTCTCTTCCTTTCTTTCTGAAATGCTATGTCTGTTCCTTTCGGGCAGTATCTAGAAATGTAATGGAAGAGACAGTAAGGAAAACAAACACTGCTCACAAAACCGAACCAGGAGGACGTAACTATTGATAATGTATGGAGTGTATAAGAAGAGCATAAAATAAGTGGATTTCCTTTCTTGCAAGAGCCCAGAAACTAGTGGAAAACACACAGATTATTAAATGAAACAGGAACACGTGGCGATTTGGATTTGGATTGATACGCTGCTTTTGAACACCAGGGGGAACCTTGTGTTAAATTAATCTGGACAGAGAGCAACCAGCCAGTCTTGTTTCAGAGCTGCATCAGTCACTTGCTTTAATTTAACCAAGTGCAGGTCCACGTTTTCCCTAATTCTTCCACAGAATTCCTGAAGGGCTCATTTATAAAACAAAGAATTGCTATTTTTATTCACACTGCACTGCTTGAAAGAAAGACCTCATCTCTAAATTTACTTATCCTGGTTAGTCTATCTGAAAAGCTCAGCATTAAAGTTTGTCTTCCCAAACCATTTTTTAGCATAAACCTGTAATTACAGAGGTAGAAAGAGACAATAAAAGCATACTCCTTTGGAGTCCCTTTAGTGATGGAGCTGTTCAGCGTGACAGACAAGAAATTTCTCCACGTTACGCATTCTCCCTTCTTGCCTTCAGCTATCAGCTTACATCGCTATTCTGTCTGCTCCTTTAAGATTTTTATCATAATTCCCAACTACCTATGAAGATACAGCTACCTGTATTTCCCGTAAATGTCCATGTTTCATTATTTTCAAAATCGCCTTTATCCTGTCTGCTACTTTCTTCCACCACAGATCTGTTCTTCCTCTTGTATCTCTTCCTTGCCAGCAAAGATCCTTGTAGTCACATCCCAACCAAGCCCCTTCCCCAAAACATTAAGTATCCATTTGTCCACTAGGTCCTTGGCTATATCATCTTTTAAATCAATTCATTTACTGTTATGCTAGCATTGCTGTTTTGGTCTAGTACCTCCAGGGTATTACCAGACTATTTCTTCTAAAATAAAAATCTAATTATGCTTGAAATTTCCTGCTGGTTCCAAGCTATCTAGGAAGTACATCTGAACTCCTGTCCTGCATAGCATCAGAACTCCCTGTATGCTGCCTGCCTGCCTCTCCAGTCTCTTGCCACTCCACATTTTAACCATGCCAAAGGTCCTGGCTTTTCATTGACAGCCATGTTTATCTTTGCATTTGTCTCTTTCCACAAATCTGTCTGCCGGGAGACCTCATTTTCCTCTAGAATTTGCTCACATACCATCTCCACAGTGAGGCTTGACCACACCAGAAGACTTGGCCTCTCTCACGCATTTCTTGAGTGCCCCACACAGCACTTTGTATTAGGCACTGGGGGCAAACATAGAGGTTATATGGCTTTTATCAAGGGTGAAAACATACAGTCTGGTGAGAGTCAGCTTCGCTGTCTCTGCCTTTGTGCTCCTCCGCCTCTGGCTTCCCGAGCATTTGCTCCTCACCGCATTTCTGCAGCCCTGTTTGAGCACCTGTCCCCCCTTCTAGCTTGGGACCCCCTCAAGAGCAGGCTCACAAAGATAGCTATACATCCCCTGGTGACTGACCCTTGTAGATGCCCAATGCGTATTTGTTAAATGAATGACTGCACCCTATTTTTGGAATAACTCTATGTAGGATGATGTGTAGTTTACTTTAAATTATAAAACAGGGGTTTCTTAGCAACACTGATGATGATCATGATTAAAGAATGACTAACTGACTTTAGACCAGCTTATTTTAATAAAATATTTGACAATGCTCATTGTTACATAAAGCATAGAGTAGGGCTGAATTATTTTCAGTAAGGGAAGCTCTGCCCTGGCTAATATTTCAAAAAGCTATTTTGGTATTAAAAGCTATTCAAATGGCACTTTTTAAGATTAAATTCTATAATTGAACATTTTAACTAACCCAGATAATCTTTTCCTCCCATGGGCATTATTTCAAATTAAGTTTAAGTATTTTCTTTTTAATCTTTCAGAAGTATTCGGAGAGAGTCCGTGTTCTATAAATATTCTGAAAGACGCATTATGAAGGATTTGGATGCTATTCAGTTATGCATGGCTTGCCTTTCACTTTTTTTCTTCTTAATCTCCCAGCTTTTCTCTTCAATAGGGCAGGAGTAGCTAATGGCTTTTCAGTAAGCCCTTAGTAAATTTTTCTTTCAAGCCCATTACTTATTGTTAAGGTCAACCTCATCAGTACGTTTATCTTATTTTTCAGCCAAAAAATATGTATAATGAAGTGAATAGGCCTAATGTCAAATGTCCTAACGACATCCTGGAAGAAAAAGAATCTTGTACTGCACCAGTTGATGCAATTCACTGATACACACACTTTCTAGGCCAGCATGCGATGGAAGGTTCAGGATATAGCTGCCACTCTGCTCCTAATCCCTCTAGCAGTGATTGGTCCTAGATCATGGAGTAAATATTTATTGGTATAAAGTGAACCCAAACTCAAAGCTGCCAACAAACAAAGGATTTACCTTTACCTCTGCTAAGTTTCAGAAAAAAATTGGTTCTTTCAAGGTAGGTGATCGCACACCTGTGAGACCATGGGGAGAGCTGTAGCAAATTTGACATCATGGAGCAGAGAAAACAAAGTTGGGAAAATCTGGATTTTTGTGGATGTGTAAGGAGAGGAAGCAAGAGAGTCACTTTAGTAGTGTGAGCACAGTAGGTGATCCAGAATAGACAGGACCTGGTTGAGATTAAAACTTTGTTATTACTATTATTTGTATTAACTAGTGTTTATTCTTTACCTGTAGTGTCCAATCTAGTTGCTTTTGGTTGAATGGATCATCTCTAAAAGGAAAGACTTTAACATCACTTAATAGCACCTTTCCCAAGATGATGTTTTTCTCATTCCAAATCAGTCCAAAATGTTCTTCATCAACTTAATTTGTAATAGAATTGGGTCTAAAGTAAATTACATCTTCAAGTGGCATGATATTGATAGCTAGATAAGTCTTTTATTTTGATTTGTTATTATTGAAAATGTAGAAAATGTTTTCCAAAAAATTAGGAAACACTGTAGTTAGAAAAACGTAAATATCAAAAAAGAAGTGGAATAGAGAATTTTTTAAAGCTAAGAGAAACTTCTATATGGTTTTAAGAAGATCAAAACCACTAAAACGGGTTAAAACACAATACTGTCAATTCTTATTTAACATATTTAAATTTTAAACTAATTGAAATACTCATATGATCATTAAGGGAGTTCAGAATTCCTTTTAAGTAATTAAAAGGAATTTAATATACGGAAGAAAATGTTCCAAAATTTGGCACTTTGGTTGTGTCTTAAGATTTAATCACTCCTCAGGATTGACCTGTTTTTTGTGTATTTCAAAAGCGTAAGCTTGCTTCATAATATTGGACTTACATGTTTTGATCTCTTTGTACGATGACTGTTAACTTTGAGAGTCAAACTTAGCATGGAATTTTTGCTGCTTTGTATAATGGACATCCCCACTTAAGTAAATCATGAAAAAATTTATAATAATGTGACTGCATTTTAATAAGATTGTGCGTTTCCCATCAGATACCTCCACTCGGCCATGATTATATACCGTGACTTAAAGCCCCACAACGTGCTGCTCTTCACCCTGTATCCGAATGCTGCCATCATTGCAAAGATTGCCGACTATGGTATTGCTCAGTACTGCTGTAGAATGGGCATAAAAACGTCAGAGGGCACGCCAGGTAGGTAACAAGGCTTCCTGGTAATTCCCTTTTCAGGATGGATAAGCAGGGACTTCAACTGTTAGTTCAGAAGAATCAAGAGAACACGATAGTCTATCACATATAGGTGCTTATTGTGTGAGTCACGGTGCCCAGTACACTGTGATTTTGATCATTGTATTCTGTAGGGCCAAAACCAAACCGATATAATTTTCCAGTGGGAGAGGGGAAGCAAAAATAGAGAATGTTTGATGTTAAATTATATTTTAAAAAGTTGGATTTTAAAACCATTTAAACACTCCAGAGGTAGTAAAAAGGAGCAGCAAGAGGTGTAATGGTGATACTGTTAACACCTAAAAATGAGGCAAACCAAATTCAGGTTCACAAACCATTTTTCATAACTCTGTAACTAAGAGAACTTCGACAACCAAAGATTTTTTTTTTAAATAACTGATTTGGCAAAATTTAACCCAAACTGACTTGATGCTTATTACAGTCTTTGTTTCTCATGTTTGGTGTGAAATGCATGTTTCATGTCAGAAATATAAACATGTTTGAGTACAGGGTGCTGGCCTGATCCTACTGAGGGTTTGCATAATTATGTTAAATGCATCATTAGTAACTTTCTTGAATGAGAAAGCATAAATTCTTAAATACTTCCGGCTCCAAGAGTTTTCAGGTAGGTTTGGAACCTGGTGCTCTCGGTTGCATTGTTCTGAATAGACGCATGCTTTCTTCTTCTTTCAGGCTGGTTCAGGAGTTTAAACCTTTAAACACTGCACTGTGGTTTCCCCTTCGAAATTCACAAGCTGTTCATACTTCAGTACTTAAAAATAATGTGATTTCTCAATTTGGCTGCAGTTGGCAAATGAGTCATGATTACTATGCCAAGTGAAACATACCCATTCTGGGTACCATGGTAGCTCTGGTCTCGGGAAGTCACAGGCAGTTTTCTTGCTTTAGTTTTGGTGTTGCATTTTAGGGTCATGCCCAACCCTTTTCTGTCATGCCTGCCCTAACAATCTCATCACTTCCAGCGGTAACTGGCTTTCTACCAGTGAAAATCCATTCTCTGCTGTCTACCCTGTGGGACCCTCCCTCCCTTTCTCAGCCCATTCCCCTTCTTCGAGTCCCAGGTTCTGATTAGTAAGAAACAGTCACATGGCAAGTGATCTGTACAGACCTTGTGTCTTTCAGATTTCAGTTTGTGCGGGAATAGACAGTTGAGGGGTTGACATCTGTTTGGGGTGAGAAACTCTATTTTTAGAGAGGTCTTATATAGTTAGTTTATTTGTAAATAAAGTTATAGGTGGCTTTACTCACCTTGATGGTTACAGCTCAGTTAAAACACATGCCTAAGACAGAAGAGCACACTCTAGGGGGTGTCTGACTAGGCAAAAGAACATTGTTCCCTAACTCTACCGGGCCCCCCAAATTATGTATGTAGGTAAGCAGATGGCCCCAGCTTCCAATGCCTGTTTTATTTTTTCCTAAGTACATGTTGTCTCTTTTGTTTTACATCACTATGTACTGGAAGTTGAGCATGCATTCTCATAAGCATTTCAAAGTATATATTCTGGATGCCAGTGTCTCTGGGTTGCTCAGTAATAATAAAATAGTTACCATCTCTTGTGCACCTGCTGTGTGCCAGGCTTAGTGCCAGTACCTTTTATACAAATATCTTATCCTCATGCTGGGGTTGAGAGTTAGCTTTTACTGTCTCGTCTGTGTAATGAGGAAGCTGAAGCTCGGTGAGGTTATGTAACTTGCACAAAGTCATGCAGCAAGAAGCCAAGATAAGAATTCAATCTAAACGAGAATTAAATCTAGAGCTAGTCAACTTTGAAGCCTATAGTCTGTCTTCTAGATCATGCTACTTTAACATGTACAGAAAAAGAGGTTTAAGTATTCAATCTTAGTTATTAAAAGAGTGAAATAAAGTGAAATGACAGGGCCATGAACAGCAGTTTTTCAAGTACAGGTTTGGAAAAATAATCTTAGAGGATGGAATTCCACAGGTCTCATGTACTCCCACCTAGAAAATGTGGGTACAGGGCAAGGGTCTCCATTTGGAAGATCTGCTCATTACTCTTCTGTGACACAAAGGTGGGCTGGGCCACTCAGCTGAGGCCTGCAATTCATCCCCCTCCAGCCCCAGCCTTGTCACTCTGTTCATGGAGCAGATATCCTGCTGGTGAAGGATTTCTACTTGGGCAGCTCCCTGTGGACTGTTCCTGGGACTCCAGCCTGCCACCTCCCTTGCAGGCTGGCCCAGTGAGCAGCCAGCCCAGTTCAACGCTGTTCAAATTCTAAATCCTTCATTTTAAGTATTTGACTTCCTGGTTTGGATCAAAACCTGTCTAAATTTCAATATCCAGCTGAGTCTCCCTGCTTCATGCCAAGCCATTTCTGATCCCTGTTAATCTGCTGTATCAATGCACAGTAACTTAAATATGGAGAAAGGTCATGACAGCAAAGCCAGAGCCCCATCCTTTGTGTTCTGCCTCCACATCCCCGGGCGGTTTGATACATTGCAAACATTTTGCCTCTCAGCGTCTTGAGCCTTCCCTTTATCATTATTGTATTTATTATTGTTAGAGCACTTCCAGTCATGCCAGCACCCAGCTCTGCCTCAAATTTTAAGTAACAGTAACTGTCCCCACTGTTCCCACCATCGTCAACCTTTTTTTTCCCCAAAGCAATTATGTTTGAGAAGAAAATCATTTCCTCTCCTGTGATTTCACATTTATATCTTTGTCTTTTCCCTCTAATGGATCTTTCTGTTAATGTTACAACTTTTCTTTTCATTTAAATCTAAACATTTATTAACATAGAAAAATCCTTAAAAATACAAAGCAAAATCAACAACACAAATGCTGGCTGTGACTCTCCTAATTGTTTTCATGACACACTAATAGGTTATAATTCTCAAACTGAAGTTACTGCTCTTGGATAAAATGGTGGACATCCTGAGTATGGTGAATGAAGCCTCTCCTTTATACTCAGAAGCTACCATTTTCTTTGGGTGTCTTTTTTTTTTAAGTTTATTTTGATATCATTAATCTACAATTACATGTGCAATATTGTGATAATGTTACAACTTCTAACTTGGAAACATCTGGACAGATAAAGACCTTGCATTTGTCAAACTTTTGGGTATTTTTATATTAACCCTTCCTGTGAAGCATTCACCCCGGGTGTGAATGTGAGTGGGGTCTCATTACTGTTGTCTCAGAGAAGATGGTAATGGTCGCAAAGGTTTCTGTGGCACAAGCTGTGCACCTGCCTCGTATTCAGACCTTTGTGTGAGTTGATTATCTCACTTAATCCTTGTGACCCTCTGACATATCCTAGTACTATTCCTAATCTATAGCCAAGTAAGCTAAAGCTTAGGGACCACTATCAATGTCTAGAGAGTCATACAAGATGCACACCTGAGCCACCTAAGAGCAGAGCCCTGGCTAGGTACCAACCACAAATGCAAAGATAGAAATAATTTGGTTATTAGCAAAGACCACAGCAGTGTCTGTCTATATTTTAAAAGGTAAATATGGGATGGATAATTTCAATTTTAAATAACTCGGAGAGCTTCAACTCTCAGTCAAATGGATGTATTTATTTTATATTCTGTTGGGACTGACAATTGATTCTGGGTCCTGTGACTGAGGCAGTTGGATGCTGACTTATGGCTTCGACTCTGCCAATATCCATAGAAATACAACTGTCTTTGGGGAAATAAAAATGTTAGTTTCCGGGTATACACCATTGTCTGATAGAGGTTGTGAAACATAGTCTACTCACACTTCTCTAAAAGTAAAAAAGAAAGAAAAAACGTGTTTCTGTGCACTGTGACATATAATAAGGCCTACTTCACAAATTTCTCATATTTTTAATCTATGGATATTTTCTTTATTATTGCATTCTGGCTTATCTGAAAGATTATTTCTAAAAATAGTTGTTAGACGATGATTCATATTTTCCGAGTCTTTTTGACATTGTAATTATTATGATAATTCTCCAGGGGGAAATTATCCTTAATTTTTAATTCATTTATTCATGCATTTGGTAATAATTTATTGAACGTTTGTCAGATACCAAACTGGTACTACTACTTAGTAGCTGTGTGGTATTCATCAAGGTTCACTCCCTGGGACTCAGTTTTCCTTTCTGTAAATTGTGATAAGAAAAGTCCTGCCTACTTCATCGGGTTGTTTAAGGGGAAAGGAAATAATGCATAAAATAGTGCATATAAATATCTTGGCTTGGCATGTTGCAATTGCTCTGGGATGAATTTGGAGAATGTGCATAGTAAATGTTTTTAACCTTCCAGAAGCACACATTCTGCAGGGAAAATAGATCTATAAACAAATAATCATAAAGCATGGTGTCAGTTTCAATAAGAGATCTAGCTCCTGGTGCAGTGGTAGCAGAGGGGCATGTGGTTAACTGGTTAACTAGGCTGTAAGTCATCAGAACTTCCTTCGTAGAGGGGTGATTCTGGAATTACATCTTAAGGGATAAGCTGGGGGTCTGAGGATAATAAAAACTAAAAATGGGAGGAGGCGTTCCAGACAAAAGGTACTGAGGTATAAAACGACTTGTCGTACTCAAATTACTGCAAGACACTCGGTATGGTCTAAGTGCTAGATGGAGGATGGAGGGTTATTTAGTTTGGTGTTTTCAATTCTGGCTGTGTGTTAGTTAACATGTAGAACTCAGGAAAAAAAAGTGTCCACTGGGGTTGTATCCTTTACAAATTCTGTTGTAGTAGGTGTGGAGCAAGGGCTGACAATTTGCCCATATGTTAGAAACTAGGAGGATTTTCCCGTTCATGGGCCTCAGGACCCCAGTCCCAGGGATTCTGATTCAACTAGTCTGGGGTGGAGCCCAGACACTGACATTTTTTAAATGGTTTACAGGTGATTCCTTGTACATCCTGGTCTAGAATGAGCTTCAGGAACATTCTCAGGGTTTTAAGCATCGTAAATGACTCTGATATGCAGCTCGGTGTGACACTTTTCCAGCTCACGAAGAGCTTCTGAAGTCGTGCCAGACAGTTTAATCTCTAAGTTATGGAAAATCACTGAAAAATAGTCTTAATTGTTAGCAAAAGCTTCCCATCTCTGCATCATACAGATAGTGCCGTTGCCTCTATGAATCAATTATATGATGGACAGATCAAATTTTGGTACTGTCTCACCGTGGGGGAAATATTATTTATAGAACAACTTTTAACAAGTTGATTAGCATTTACTCTAGATTTTAAGAGTGTAAACCAGTGATATAAACAATCAGTTGTAAGAGTGAGTAAATATGAATGGAGTTTAGGCTCATAGTCAAACTATGGAAGTAATGTCAGTCACTTTAAATTACTCTTTTTCTCTTTTTCAGTGCTACTTCTAGTAGACAACACTGGATTCTGGAGAAACAGAGGCAGACATGAGTTAGTGAACTGTTAGCTGTCTGGAATCTATTAAATACGGGCTGTGAAGTCAGATTGTCTAGGTTTGAACCCTTGCTCGACCACTTACTAGCTGAGGCTGGAGAAATGACCTAACTTCTTTCCTTGGTTAAATAATATTTTTCAAGTACTTATTTATTTGCTTATTTTTTATTTGAGGACTAGCAACCTTTTATATGTAGGGCATATAGTTTTCCTGTTCATGTGCTGTACATTTTTGTGTTTTTACTCATCTGTCCACTTTTCTGATTCATTTGTAAGGCTGATTTTAGTTAATGTTGACCCTTTGCCTCTCATATACTGCAAATGTTTTCCAAGTTAGAGCTTGTCTTTGAAGCATGTTTATAGTATTTTGTTGTTGCAGTTTGAATTGTTTAGGTAAACAACTTTTCTGTTTTTTTACTTTTTGAAATCCAATATTCCTGATATTTAGTCAGTGATATACCTAGGGCAGGCAGTTGCTTATTATTTTTTAAATTTTCTAAAGACAATATATCTCTCCCAGCACTTAGCCTCTCAGCACCTAGCGCCCCACCTTTGGTACAGAGAAGCCTTTTGCATCCCAATACCATCAACTTAGTTATGAACATTCCTTTAGCACTTTCATAGCTTTATATATCACATTCAAACTTTTGGTTCATTGGAAGTATGTTGGGTGTAAGGAGCAATATAAGTACTCCGTTTTTTCTTTAACAAACAGCTTACCTTCTTATCATCTATTAAAAACCTGTCTTTTCCCCTGGGTTTTGAATGCCTCCTTGATCAGCTCTCACCTGAATATTTAGATCTGAGTTCTCCATTCAGCTTCAATGCTGTGTCGTTCTGTTTGGGTAAGAGAATAGAATATTTTAATTATGTCATTTTATAAGACAATCTATAGTGTTGCTTATTCAGCACTTTTGAAATTCATTTTCAAGTGGATATTATATCTTGTTCAGAGAAATAGATCATACTACTTTATACATTTTTTTGTATTTAAAAGCATGGATGGTAGATAATATGTCTCATATTACTCTCTATGCTTTGTCAATTAAATATCATTTTATTGCTCCTTAGGACAACAAATTCGATCCAGGCCAGTCATTGATGGATTGCAGTCATATAATGATTCAGTGTTTTTATTATTTGAGGGAGATTTTTCCTAAAGGCATCTATTGCTCTAGAGATAACTTTAGGAGAAGTTGTTAATGCAATCAAGAAATTAGAAAATCATTAGAAATTCATTGGATGAATGTCAAAAAGCATTTAGGAGTGTAATATATTATAATTGAGATACCTCCTGAATATGTAAATAAGGATATGTTTTCCTGATGAGGATCATGTATGCAAAGATATTTATTTTCAAAGGGAGATGATAAGAAAGCTAAAACCATTTCCATACTGAAGTAAATATTCCTTTCCATAACCTTACAGTTATCTTTCTTAGTCCCCTGACTCATTGTGGAAGAAAAATTCTAACCTATGCAGCTCTAAGATCTGTGAAATGATGTCCAGAGGGATAAAAACTTTTGTAAAAGATACGTGCACTGGGTGAGAATTTAGACTAAGTGACCCCTCAAGTCTCTGGCTGCTCCGAGATCCTGCAATTCCAAATCCCAATGTTTCTTATACTAAATGAACCAAGGAAAAGTGATACTGAATGTTTTCATAGTCTTTGAATACCTTGACATAATAGGTACCTAATAAATATGTTGAATGAATAATAAATAAGTGTATAAGATTTAAATTAGCCTCTAAAATCTCTTAAATGTTAGGACGTTAAGCCTAAATATTGTTGGTGAACTAGCTTCTGTGTGAGCATCTCATTCTTTTTAAGTAATCTTGCATTTACTATTCATTTTCTGTGTGCCCTGAGGAAAACACATAACATTTTTGAAAAGATTGTTATTTGTAAAATGAGAGGTCCTCATCTGCCTGCCATAGGTGGTTCTTGTGCATAGCAAATGAAATATTCTATAAGGTGAACATTCCGAAGGCGTCTGCAAAACGCTCTATCAATATGAATTAGGAGCTATTGTGTCACAGGTATAATTTATTAGGGATCTATTTTATAACTATCATAATTACACAGTTCTTTAACTTAGGGTGAGAGAATGGTATGGTGCTATAGGAAAATGTCCTTATGCTAAGAAAATGCATAAGTTGTACCTGCAACTTCATGTCAAATATCTCTCTCACACAGAGACACAAATGTGGGGAAATGGTGACTTCGTGTGTGTGTGCAGAAAGAGACAATGAACAAATGTGGGAAAATGTTCACTGTGGGATGTTAATGATTAGTTAACGTTAGGGATTATCACTCTCAAACTGGACGTCTCTGCCTTTTGACTCTCCGTGGCCTTCCAACCTGGTGAAGGCCTGCTGAGTTGCATCTTGCTGGTAAACTCTCTGTCAAATAGAACTCTTTCCAAATTCAGTCATTTACTCCTTAAGAGCTATGAAGTCACACCTTGTTATATACCCAGGCTGTATATTTAAGCTGTATTTACAATCATATGCTCATTATAGAAAATTTGGAATTATTAAAAAGTAAGGAAAAGCTACCCCTCATTTCTGCATGGGGAAATAACCATCACATTTGGATGTATTTCTTTACATTTTTTAATTATGCATATTCCCATGACCTTTTTTTGAAAATGTTTAAGCTTACAGGAAAGTTGAAAGAATAATACAGTATACCCCCATATACCCTTCACATAGATTCATTGTTAATTTGCCGCACTGTTCTCTCTTGCATTCTTTGTGTATGACTATGTCTTTGAAATTGAGTTGCAGACATTGTACCATGTCATCCCTAAACACACTGGCATGTTTAGAATAAGGATATGTGTTTACATATTCACAGTACTCCTACCAGAGTAAAAAAATTAATTCAGTTTATTGCTCTCACATATATGGTAACTTCTCGTATACTCAGAATTACATCCAACATTTTGTTTGCATTTACATTAAAGCAGGTCATATTTGTTTTAGTTGTATTTTATTTTTTATTTAGTTAATTTTTTATTGAAGAATAGTGACATACAGTATTATATTAGTTTCAGGTGTACAGCAATGATTCAGCAATTATATACATTACAAAATTCCTATCATGGTTTTATTTTTATTTTTCCATTGTGTAGTAGGAGTAGAAATAATGAGGGCATTGGAATTTTAGTTAGGTTAAAGTGACTTTGAGTGAAGTCTAGAAATGTCCTCTCTCCTGACCCCAGCTCTGTTTGAAACACTGCTCTGGAAATACTTATTACATAGCTTCTTCTTTTTTTTTTTTTGCCTAGTAGGCTTCACTTCTTTAATTAGGAATCATTACTTAATAATTTATTATTAAATATTTATCCTTATTATTCTTCAAGATTGATCTTGGGGTGAAATGTTGGGACAGGTCTGTTAATTGACTTGGTCAAGGGGATGACATAACATGTATAGAACTCGCCTCTCTGACTCTTCGTCAGTTTATATGCCTTGGATGTATAAGCCCTGGTTTTGGATATATTCATTAATACATTTGCTTACTTTCAGGGTTTCGTGCACCTGAAGTTGCCAGAGGAAATGTTATTTATAACCAACAGGCTGATGTTTATTCATTTGGTTTACTACTGTATGACATTTTGACAACTGGAGGCCGAATAGCAGAGGGTTTGAAGTTTCCGAATGAGTTTGATGAATTGGCAATACAAGGAAAATTGCCTGGTAAGTTTTATCTTATCTACAATAAAGATGATTATTTTTTGATATCAGCAGCTTCATTACCAAGTTATTTAATTGTAGTTTTGTACACTTAATTCATTTCACAACCGGTAGTTTTTTGTTTAGTGCATGAGTATTCTTAAGTCCTCTGGCACATTAATAAAAATCACATGAGAAAGGTAGCAGTGTTAGGCTTTTCTTAATATTGCAAATTAATATTGGTGTATTTTATATTATATTTAAAAGAATACTCAGAAAAGAGAATTGCTGTTAGAACTCCAGGTTTAGTTTGCTCCTGGCCTCATAATACTGTGTGCCCATTAGCCTACAGTGTTTGCATTTTCTTGGAATGACAAAATTTCTATGCAGGAATGGAAGCTTGAATTATTTATAATAATAATTTTTAGTAGTGAATATTAATAAGAATTGGTAAATGAGTATTTAGTGAGGTCAGTCTGATTTTGAATGGCTCTCATACTTTTAAGAAATCCTAGGACTTTTTGTCATTCAATCCTTGACTATTCCATTTCCACTACAAAGTACCGTAAAATACAGCTGACTCTTAAACAATATGGGTTTGAACTTGCACATACACTTATATGCAGATTTTTATCAGTAAATATATTGGAAACATTTTTGGAGATTTGAAAAAACATTTTTTTCTCTGGCTTTTTTTTTGTAAGGATACAGTATATACTACATATACAAAATAGTATCAATTGACTGTTTATGTTATCAGTAAGGCTTCCAGTCAATAGTAGTAAAGCTTTGGGGGAATTAGTCAATTTCAACTGTGTGTGGGGTCAGTCCCCCTAACCCCTCTGTTGCTTAAGGGTTAGCTGTATTTTTAGCTGTTTCTTGAATTTTCTGCTTTCCTTCTCATTTAAGAAATATTTTTGAGTATATACTATGTTTCAGGTACAGGGAACATAGTTTATCTCCTTTGGGGGATCTGTAAAGATTCCCAGCAAAGGAAATTTATTGTTATGTGTAAACTTAGACACTATCTGGGTTATCTCCGTTATTTTACCAGTTAGCTTTGCAGTGAAAGTTTCCTGGTCTCCCTTCTCTACACCAACCAGAAGAATGGCACACCTCTTATGAAAACAAATGTGCACAGATTTACCATGGGGCTGTGAGAACTCAGGGCTTGCCTACTTTGAATATTAAAATAAAAAGTACTTCCATAGAAGTCTAATTATTAAGTGAACAAAAATGTTTTCAAAGTCTGTTTGGAATGCAAGTATGGAATGAAAATCTATTTCACTCAACCGGTATTGGTGTCTCTTTTTTGCACCGTAAAAAAAAAATCAAGAAATCTTTTTTGATGTCTCTAGTAGAAATAAAGCTAACAAGATTAGCTTTAAGTTTGTGATAAGTAGCTTGACAATAAATATAGGATTATGGAGATCAGTGTTTTCCTTCACAGTAGCTGGACCTCTCATAAACACTGAAAAGAAATAAAATAATGGTTTTGATTTGTCTATTGTTCTAGCATGATGTGTTTTTGAATGTTTTAGATCCAGTTAAAGAATATGGTTGTGCCCCATGGCCTACGGTTGAGAAAATAATTAAAAAGTGTTTGAAAGAAAATCCTCAAGAAAGGCCTACTTCTGCCCAGGTATTCTTATAGTGAGAATTTATCAATATGTTGTACAGAATGTCAAATACATACATTTATATATATATATATATGTGTGTCTATATATATACATACACACACACACACACACAATCACATATAAATACACACAGTTTAAAACTGTTATGTAACAAAACTCCTCTACCCCCCCACCTCCCATGGCACAAAATAAAGAACATTGCCAACAGCCCAGAACCCTCCACTTGCCTCTTCCAGTTGCATCACTCTCTCTTCCCTATCGATGTAACCACTTTCCTGACTTGAGAAAATCTTTGCTTTACTTTTCTTTATGATTCTGCTACCCTGTTTAATTTCTCTGTATTCATGTTATTTAAAATGGTATCGTCATCCCATAGCACCCTGAGCATTTTCAGGGGCTCTCCCGTTATTTTGTAAGCTTCATCAAGGTTGTTGAGCATAGCTGTTGATTTTTTCCGCTGCTGCTCCATTCCACAGTTTGAATACACAGCAAAACGTTTACCTGTGACTGTGTCCATGTTACTGGTATTGTCTCCAGTGTTTTGCGGTTACACAGCACCTCTGTAAGTGTGGCTGTACATGTCTCCTGGCGCAGATTATATGAGAAGTGCTTTGTGGCATATACCTGTAGTTGAATTGCAGGATCATAGGATATGTGAATTCTGAAATTGTTTTCTGAAGAAGTTGTCCCAGCTTAACACTTCCATCACCTAATTTTTTCTCTGTGTATTCTCCCTAAATTTTGGTACTATCTGACTCCTTAATTTTTTTCCAAATAATTTCAATATCATGTATTGACTTATATTTTTCCTGTTTACTAGTAAGGATGAGCATCTTTTTATATGTTCATTTGTCATACATATGTTTCCTCTTCTGGGTAATGCCTGTTCATTATTTTGTCCATTTTTCTGTTGGTTTGTTTACATACAAATTTTGGCCTGGTTACTTCTTATGGTGTTGTCAGATCTTTAATGTTTTTCAGAGATTAAAAAAATAATTTCTTCAGCATTTAAATTATTTTTAGATGGAAGGTTTGTCCAAAAACCTCATCCACCATATTACCTGAAACAGAACTCTTACTATGTTTTCAAACATTAAACAGATTTTAATGGATCAAAATGAAAGCTCTCTTTAATGTTGTGGATTCTTTTTCTTATTGAAGTGTAGTCAGTATACAGTATTAGTTTCAGGTTTACAATATAATGATATGCTGTGTACTCTTGATTTGGTATCAAAATTCATTAAAAACTTCTGTTCAACTTGGAATTTCCTACTCAAAAATAGCTGAGTACATATACACTGATTTTATGAAACATTATATAATTGTCTTATTTGCCCTACCTTTCTCCCCCCAGCTTTACTGAGATGTAATTGACACCCAATATTGTATTGAGTGTTAGTTCTAGGTGTGCAGAGTGGCGAACTGATAGATGTATTACTGTGAAATGATCACTATTTAGTTGGCACCTATCACCTCACCAGTTAACGAAGTTTTTTTCTTGTGGTCAGCACTTTCATCTACTCTTTTAACCACTTTCAAATACACAGTATAGTGCTGTCACCTTTAGTCACCACTCTGTATGTTGCATTCCCAGACGTGTTCGTCTTATAACTGAAAGTTTGTACCTTTTGGCCACCTTCACATATTTCGCCCCCTCCTCTGGCCTGAGTCTGTTTTCATATCTTTGAGCTCACTTTTTTATCTTTTTAGATTTCACATAGAGATCATATGGTATTTGTCTTTCTCTGTCTGGCTTTTTTCACTTAGCGTAAAGCCCTCAAGAGCCATCCATGTTGTTGCAAACAGGATTTCCTTCTTTCTTATGGATGAATAATATTCCATTATATATATTGATGTCTATATAGATAAATACCTATGTATAGACATATAAATATATATTAGAAGATGTGGTATATTTACCATGCATCATAGATGGACACTTAGGTTGTTTGTGTATCTTGGCTGTTGTGAATAATGCTGCAGTGAACATGGGGTACATGTCTTTTTGAGGTAGTGTTTTCATTTTCTTTGGATAAATACCCCAAAAGTAGAATTGCTGGATCATATGGTATGTCTATTTTTAATTTTTTGAGGATCCGTCATACTGCTTTCCACAGTGGCTGTATCAGTTTGCATTCCTGCCAACAGTGCACAACGGTTCTCTTATCTCTACATCCTCGCCAACATTTCTTATTTCTTGTCTTTTTGATAACAGCCATTTTTACAGGTGTGGGATGGCGTCTCAGTTGATTTTGCTTTGCATTTCCCTGAGGATCGGTGATCTTGAGCCCCTTTTCCTGTACCTGTTGGCCATTTTTGGTTACCACCAGTATTAATCATGCAGACTTTTTTCATTTAAAAAATTTTTTAGCCCAGTGAAATTGTGCATAGCTGAATTATTTTACTTTTCCCTTCTTTCATTGTCAATCATACTGCACCTGGATTTTATAGGCTACATAATAACCTTGTTTCTTTCCTTTAGAATATGACAGTATTCAAATACTTCTTTGACTTTGACATACCTATTTAATATTTGAAATACAGTATACACTGAGCAAGGTGGGGAGACTCATGCCTTCTGCCAGATGAGGCACGGCGAGGACAGGAGCTTTGTCGGGGTCCTGTGAGTGTCAGACACGTGGCTGTGTCATGGCCGCGACCCCAGTTTCCTCACTCCTGTTTCTGTTGCCTTCCAGTAGCTCCACACTTTCCTTTTCATCCTTTAGTGCTTGAAGGAAAAACATAAAAACAATGTAGAGGCAACTTATAAATTTTGTTACTGAAGATCAAAATTTCTTTTCCTTTCAACTGGTAGATCTATCCTACTTTTGGCCCAAGTGTTTACCTTGAACGTGGTGTGGCTCTGCAGCATAAAACTGAGTCAACGCTAGCTCTGACCTCTGCCATGTATCTGTTTGGTTGGCATTTTTGAGATTTTTTTTCTTTTTAAGTTACAAAACAAACCATACCTACAGAAAAGCAGGTATCACACACAATTGAAAAATAGTTATTATTTTCATGTAATCTTATCTATAGTTTGGATTATTAATCTTACTCCAGGTGGGTCACAGTTTCTCTAACAGATTTAGGTTTTTGTTGACTGAGTTACAGCAGATAGTTCTACATCGTGCACAATAATAAGATCTTTCAGGAGGACACGTGTTAACCTGATATGTATTGTTTTGTTATTTTTACACTTTCTCAGGTCTTTGACATTTTGAATTCTGCTGAATTAATCTGTCTGATGAGACATATATCAATACCCAAAAACAGTATTGTTGAATGCATGGTCGCTACAAACCATAACAGCAAGAATGCGAGCATCTGGCTGGGCTGTGGGTTCCCTGACAAAGGGCAGCTCTCGTTTCTTGACTTAAATACTGAAAAATACACTTCCGAGGTATGTCTAAATGCCCTTTAAATTGCAGCTACTTTAGAAAACTTACTTTGTGGATTATTTTAAAGCATGTACCAGTTAAAAAGTTACTCTGGAAGAAATTAAATCAGTGTTAATACTGGAGTACTCCTAAGTAAGCTTTCTATTAGAACAAGGGTATTCACATCAAATCAGTCTGTGTTCTGTTTTAAAATCATGGTATATGTGTGTCTTAGCTTAGGGTCCCTAGAAACAGAGCCTGTTTCTAGACAGAAAATCTTGTGTGAATGATTTAAAATAGAGAAACTTTTAAGGAAGTAAAGGAAGCAAAACAGAGCCGGGGAAGACGCTCAGCAAAAATGTAGTTTCTGAGGAATTCTAGCCTCTGTCTTTGCCAACAAGAAACTCTGGAGTGTGAGTAGCACACAGATTTATCCCTCCACTAAGTGAGGGCCAGTCTTCGGTTCCCACAGAGCAGTCAGTTACTGGCTGCAGCCTGCCCAAAGGCCGGGGTGGCGTGCCCTCCCAGCCACCTCCAGGCAAGCTGGCTCCCACCAGCCGAGGGCAGCTCTGTGATGAAAGGTTCAACTCCGCGCTGTTTGCAGCCAACAGGCCGAGGTGCTGGGAGTGGTTGCTCCTCACGGAGAGGGGACATGTGGGCACAGCTCCTATAAAATAGATCAATAAATAGAATTAATAAGATACATTTTTAGACTTAAAAATAACCTAATATTAGGATGGCCAACCTAGAAAAGACTAGGAACAACAAATGTTGGCAAGGATGTGGAGAAAGGGGAACCCTCCTACACTGCTGGGGGGAATGTAAACTAATTCAACCATTGTGGAAAGCAGTAGGGAGGTTCCTCAAAAAACTCAAAATAGAAATACCATTTGACCCAGGAATCCCACTCCTAGGAATTTACCCTAAGAATGCAGCAGCCCGGTTTCAAAAAGACATATGCACCCCTATGTTTATCACAGCACTATTTATAATAGCCAAGAAATGGAAGCAACCTAAGTGTCCATCAGTATATGAATGGATAAAGAAGATGTGGTACATATACACAATGGGATATTATTCAGCCATAAGAAGAAAACAAATCCTACCGTTTGCAACAACATGGATGGAGCTAGAGGGTATTATGCTCAGTGAAATAAGCCAGACGGAGAAAGACAAGTACCAAATGATTTCACTCATCTGTGGAGCATAAAAACAAAGCAAAAACTGAAGGAACAAAACAGCAGCAGACTTACAGAACCCAAGAAGGGACTAACAGTTACCAAAGGAAAAGGGACTGGGGAGGGTGGGTGGGAAGGGAGGGAGAAGGGGAATAAGGGGCATTGTGATTAGCACACATAATGTAGGGGGGTGCACAGGGAAGGCAGTATAGCACAGAGAAGACATGGACAGTGACTGTAATGGGGTATGTGGTGGGGACTTGATAATGGGGGGAATCTAGTAACCACAGTGTTGCCCATGTGATTTTATATTAATGATACCAAAATAAAAAATAAACAAAAATAAAAAGTAACCTAATATTTTGACTGTTGCCTTGAAATAAATGTTGTGCCTAAGCATTATTTTTAAGATAGACCAATCTGCTGCTGTTATTTTGATGGCCTGAGACATGATACTGAGAAATATTTTTCAATTTTTAATTTTAGTTTCAAATGCACTCTAGCTAGGCAAATGTTGCTTGCCAGTTGACTCATTTATTGTTGAAAAGTACATGAAGTCGGCATTGGCTTTAAAATTAAGAGCAAGAAAGTAAAAAGAGTTAAGTATGGTTAAAAATACTTTCATTCTATTCGAGTTCTGGTCCCTTAAGCTAGAATCACGTCTTAAGCATGTTTTGTTTTCACGACAGGAAGTTGCTGATAGCAGAATACTGTGCCTAGCTTTGGTGCACCTTCCTGCTGAGAGGGAAAGCTGGATTGTGTGTGGGACGCAGTCTGGTTCACTCCTGGTCATCAGTAATGAAGATGGGAAGAGGAGACACACCCTTGAGAAGATGAGTGATTCCATTACCTGCTTGTATTACAGTTCCTTTTCCAAGCAAAGGTACCATCGTGAATTTAACTATCGGGGGGGATAGTGAATTTAACTGTTGGGGAACATTCCATATCTTTTAGATGCCTTAATTGTGTGCAAAACTGTTAGTGCATCTGCAAAGATGGCTCATTTTGAACATATTTCTGTTGATTTGCATACGTTAAAGGGAATTATGGGAGGATACAAAGCTGCTCGTGTTTTTCCATATAGAGATCAAGCTGTGAGGCAGTTAGGAAACAGGTCCGGCATTTCTTCAGGCCACCAGTGCTGCTTCCTGGTATCACCTCAGCTGTGGCTCTGTCATGTCCCACTCCTCACATCACCTTACCTTTGTAGGGTCTCTTCCTCATTCTTTCTTTGAAAACGTGTGTGTCAGCAGCCTGTTACGTGCCAGTCTACAGCATATCAGCTCACTAACTACCTAACTGGAAAAAAATCCCATAAGGGTATTCATAAGTTGTTAATGGGTAAACATGACTTACCCTTTATCATGAGCAGGGATCTTATCCTAGAGGAGTTTATTTAAAAGGAGGAATTTCAGGTGTGAGTAACAGGCTGGTTGCTCTAACCAGGGGCAGGATGATTTCCAGGATCCATGAAGATTACCCCTCATATCCGTCTCCACCTTAAAACAGTAAATAGGTATCATAAAAATGTGAAGCTCAACTTTTTGGCAGCTGAATTATAAACTCCACTGGCAATTTTGGAGATGGAATTATTTGGATATTGTCAGAAAATTCCAGTGGATGGAGTTAAACAGGCAAAGAAGGCTATTTATGATCATTGCAATAGGTAAGAGAGATTGAACTCAACTCTGCTAAAATGAAAGGCGCGAGGACTTTTACACAGCGGGGTGAGGCTGGTGGAGAGGTATTGGAGGATGCTGCAGGCGAGGAGGCTGTCCCGGGCTCATCCATCTGTGTTCGCTCGCTGTTCCCCATTGAAGTCAGACTCCCATCCTCCCACAGACACTGGGAGACAGCGCCCTATCATTCTTGATCGGCTGGCTCCTAAGGCCTTGAGAAAGATATACCTGGGTTGTAAAACCAGCAGGAGTGCGGAAGAAGATTTAACATCTCCAACAGTCAGAGAAAGAATCTGCAGTTGTGTTTTCCAAAATAAATGCTACAACAGATGGGTGATCAGGGCCTCTGGTCAGGGAGAAACAAGTCTACAGTTTAATGAAGCTGGGGGAAATATTGAAGACATCTTGGTCAATGTAAAGATTCTTTTGTAACTATTTTGACATTTTTCCTTTTAGCAAGCAAAGGCATTTTCTTTTGGTGGGAACTGCTGATGGTAACTTAGCAATTTTTGAAGATAAAGCTGTTAAGGTAAATGTTGAATACAGTCTACATTAAAACTTTCTTTAAGTTCTTTGTTTGATGTGTGTTCATCCTGACCCCCACTGTCCCCCCACCAAGTGGGCATAAACTCCCTGAGAGCGAGGATCATAAATTCTGCTTTTCGTCTTTTTGTTGCTTTCATGAGGTTTTGCACACAATCAATCCTCTATAAATACTTCATAGATAGTATATTTTATATGAATGAACTAAGGATAAAATGATAAATGAGATCTGATTTATAACGTTAGGAATGGAGATAACTCTGTTTTTATGCAAGTGAAGTAGATAATTCCTTATAAATATTTGTGGGAAAAACAAAGGAACCTTATCTTTCAATGTTTTCTTTAGCCTGGAAGAAATCATCTAACTTTTTGTTCTCTAGATTCTCATTTGTCTTTAAAGCATTTATTCCTCCGTCCCTCCATTCATCTGCCGTTCCATCTGTTCATTCAACAGTCCACCCATTCATACTCCTTGTTGTCAAAAAGCTGATTATCTACTGAGAGAGAAGCAGAGTATAAACGCTGTTATTTTCCATACAGCTTTTGCATAGAAAAGTGAGATTGGTTATAAGGAAAAGATTTTGAAGACTGCTTAGTTGAATCCTGTTTTTATAAATCCTTTGAGAAAACATATTCTCAATTTTTATTTCAATACCGCTAGCCATTTAAGATGGGAAAATAGTTACAGTGTTTCATCCTGCAGATACTCAATTCGCCAAATGTGTTTTCTCTTCCTGGCAAAGTGTAAAGAAGCGGCTCCTGTGAAGATACTAAATATAGGCGATGCCAGCACTCCACTGATGTGTTTGAGTGAATCCATGAATTCAAATGAAAAAAACATTATGTGGGGAGGATGTGGTACGAAAATTTTCTCATTTTCTGATGATTTCACCATTCAGAAACTGATTGAGACCAGGACAAACCAGTTGTAAGTTATTTGTCTATACTATTAATTTACTACTTCATTCCTGTTTATTCTTTATGATTATGGCAATAATGCTATTGATAATCCCAAAGGAAAATCTTTTAAAATGCATATTTTTCTATTATAAAATTAAACGTTTATTATGGAAGATGTAGGAAAAATCCCAGAAAGCAGTGGAACATTAAAAAAATCATCTAGCTGAATCACATTTGGTATAAAATATGGAAACCCCTGGTAATCCTCATCATAGTTATCAATCTAAATTTTTAGCAATGTCATGATCTCTGTATCAAATTAAACATTATGGAATTTGAAAGACAGTAAACTCAGTATTTTACTTCATTTGTGGATTTTACTTATGTGTGTTGGATAATTTCCATTAGGTTGGTTGTGGGAAGCTTAGGCCTCAGGAATAAAGTCATCTCTAGATTTGATCATTATACAAATAGCCCCTCTACAGCAAAGTTAGTGATACCAGTTTCCAGCCAGAGTAAAATAAAATATAGATCCAAAATTTGTTGTTTCAGTTTTTTAAAGTTGCACTTTAAGCAGATCCTTGCAGCTGGAATTTATTCATTCCATTCACTAGTGGGACGCGGTGGAGGGTGGCAGGTAGGAGCATCAGCTGTAGTTCCCCTATGGACCCGGCCATGTATTGGTAGGTCAAGAGCTTCTTACATCTTTAAAAACCTCTCTAACCTGAGGAGTGTAATGTTTCTATCTTAGAGGGATGTTTTGGAGACTGCACAGGAAAATTAATGTAAGCAGCGAACCCAGTGCCCACCCTCAGGAGGCACTCCATAAATGCTGGTGGTCACCGGCGCTTGCTGTGAGGCACAGGTCCCCATCTCAAGGAAGAACCTAGTTTTTCATGCCCATCTAGTTGCCTAAGACTAGAGCTTGGGACTAATCCTAGACTCCTTTGGCCTTTCCTCCCTTTTTCCACTCAACGCTTCCCTTCACTGATCTCAAATCCCTGTACCTCTCACTGTTCCTGGGGCTGCTCCCCCATCTGTCAGGACTGGATCCCCATCTGGGCCAGGCTGTCCCCCACCAGCCGTGGCTGTGTTAACAACAACCTCTTTCTAACCGGTTGTTCACCTCCAGCTGTGCTGCCTTCAGTCCATTCTCAACATCTCAGAGAGAGACTCTTTTAAAATGCAAATCAATCTGACCTCACTCTTCTGCTTAAAATCCTTCAGTGGCATCTCACTATCCAAAGTTCGAAGTCCTGAAGGCGGCCCGCTGGGCCCTCACGGATAGCCCTTGCTTCCCTCTCTAGATTCACACTGTGCAGCCTCCTTGCCTCTGAGCTTCCGAACTGAAATTGCCTCAGTTCTCCAGTGCAATCTGCTTGCTTTCCTAGCCCCCTCCCCCACCTTCACGGGTGGTTTTCCCTTTGCCGGGGTGACCGCTGTGCCCTCTGCCTGTTCAGGGTACACATCACTGCCTCCGAGCGGCTGTCTCTGGTCCTACCCATGCAGAGGAGGCACCCTGGATTTGTTCTTCCATTGCATCTGTTATGTCCTTCACAACAACTTTACACATTTTTATATTTTCAAAAGTGCTTTCCTAATAATACTAGAGCTACTAATTCTCAACACTGGCTGTGCATTAGAAACGACTAGGTGGCTGAAAATAATCTAATGCCTGGGAACCACTTCAGACCAATTAAATCAGATGAATGAAGCTTAGGATGGGCCCTGGGCTCATTATTATTATTATTATTTTTCAAGTATCAGGTGATCCTTGAGCAACTTATTTAGCATTTTAAAACTTTCTTTCTGTAATTACATTGAGATTTATAACAGTTTATAAGATTTTAGCTGAGGATCACATGAGATAACACACAGAAATATTTGCGAAATTGGAAAATGCTATGCCATATTTGTACTAGTTTGACCTGTCTTCTATTAAATGTAGCAGAAACTTGGGAAGGAATTACCAAAAACACAGCAGCTCTCATCGTTTTGTCATCTCCCTCGCCAGAATAGAAAAGGTGGAGAAAAAGAAAAACCTTCCTACTCTAGGATATGCTAAAGATTGTTATATCCTATGGTAGTTTCCTGTTATCTATCTGATTGAATTGCAACTTTAACCATTTTTACTTTTTCCTTGTTCATTCTTCCTGTTCGTTCCTCCCTCATCCCTCCATCTTTCTGTCCATCCTCTTACCACACTACCTGCTTTGTTAACCTGGCATTTTCAGTATGTATACTTATACATCCATGTACTGTATATGCATGTCTATTAGAGAGGTACTGAGGATGACCCTTTCCTGGATTGTGGGTATACAGAAAAGGCATAGTCCTTGTCCTTAAGAAACTGCATTTACTTTCTAGCATCTAGGACATACTAATCACTACTAATAATGAGGTTTGTAATATTACAGCAATACCAGTGGGGGAAGGGGAATGACTGCACTGTTGCAATAGGTCAGGGAAGAATTCCAGAGAAGCTGACATTTAAGTTAAGCCTCAGAGTTCATCTAGGAGTTTCCGGAGCAGATGGGGCCTATGTTAGCCAATCTGTTTGCCAAAAATTAATAATGGTGACTGTCTTTTTTTTCCCCTCTAGGTTTTCTTATGCAGCTTTCAGTGATTCCAACATCATAGCAGTGGTGGTAGACACAGCTCTCTACGTCGCTAAGAAGAATAGCCCATTTGTGGAAGTGTGGGATAAGAAAACTGAAAAGCTCTGTGAACTAATAGACTGTGTGCACTTTCTAAAGTAAATTAAGTGGTTCTTTTTTAAAGTTTCATTGAGGAAAGAACACATGAGATGTACCCTCTTCACACATTTTTAAGTATACAACCTGTTGTTGACTGTTGGTACAATATCATTGGGTCTTTATGCCGCGAAGAGAGTGGAAGTGTGGTTTATTTTCCTTCGTTTCTACCTTTAACTAGAAAATTTAGAACAACCAAAAACCAGAAGCAGAACTGTCAATGCTTTGCGGTACCATCTCTTGGTATCCAGCAAATTTCATTTTGGAGAAATAAAAAAATAGCATAATATATATGGTTTCTTCAAGGTATTACAAAGAATATTCTCTAATGAAAAAAGAGGACAGTGAATGTGCCCATACTGGATGCATTGCTAGCTCTGTATGTAGTAGTGCCACAATATCGAATTTTACTAGTTATAATTATCCTATGGGTCCATGGATACTCTGCTGTAAAGATAAAAAGTCACAGAAGAGTATGAAAATATGGGGGGAAATGTGACCAGTGCACTAAGGAGGGAGGATAAGGACACCAGACTAAGAGCCCTTCTCTTAGTTTTGACAGCATATCAGAGGCGAACCTCAGACGTCATATCAAACACATCCTTTCTATGCTGTTAATGGGAAACAGGGCCACTGCCAACCTTCCTTGCTGGCTTCTCTGTATTTTTGTTTTATCTTGTTTTACCGTGTAGGGTTTTTATGCTCTGGAGAGCATTTAGGTTACACACTATATCCATAAAATGAGACTTCAAGGTTTACTTTCCCAGAATCTTTTAGTTTTTCTGTAGATGTTGAGGAGATTTATGTTCAGAAGTACTGACAGTTCCGCCTGGTAAAGGCTCCCATACTTCCTCAAGTCCTCAAATTATTAGGATTCCTTTATTTCTGGACATCTCATTTTTATGACGAATTATTCACTGACGCAGGGAAAATTCAGTGGTTTGTACTGATACCTTTTACATGTAAATGACCATAATTTTATTTTCCTTTGTAACTTTTAGACATCATGGAGAGCTTTTGAAATTAATATTTTTTTTTATATTGGTCAAATTCTTTTTTTTAAAACTCTGTTACATAGGCTTGCTGTTTATTCAAAAATTGTATCCATCTTATTTATTTCAGAATTTCTTGAAGTCAAGGACCTATTGTGTTATTTTGGACAATTTTTGCTTGGGATAGAGAAGATACTTTGACACTCTGTACCTAGCAAAATTCGTTTTGTACAATTGTAATGATATATAAATTACACTGTAACGTATTCATATGATAAAAGGTTATTTGTAAATCATTTTGTACAATGTTAATGATATATAAAGTACACTACCATGTATTCATAATACATGAAAAAGGACTATATGTAATATACATGTATGTGTATACACACATTTTTTTCTCTCTTGAATTGTTGGTAAAATTATTAATGGATACTTTATGGTTTTAGGGAGGAAAAAGTAAAAGGAAACAAGGAAGCAAAACACAAAATGTCTTATTCTGGGAGAGTGAAAACTCTCTGCCTCCAGAAGAACACTGCTCTCTGGATAGGAACTGGAGGAGGCCATATTTTACTTGTGGATCTTTCAACTCGTCGGATTATTCGTATAATTCACAATTTATGTGATTCTGTTAGAGTCATGATGACAGCACACTTAGGCAAGTTTCTTTCTTAGATCTTTTTTCTTATTCTCTAAAGACTACAAAACTGTGCTGTTCTTTGTCTTCACTTTGCAGTGTCATTTGAAATGTCTCTGAAGTTCACATGAAACATAAGACTGGAATGAATGTTTAATAGGGTCATTAAAGAAATGGAGGGATAGACACAGTCATTCTTACAAGAAAAGCAGATCCTTGCAGCTGAGTACCAGATTTGGGTCCTACTTTCACTTTTTCCTTTATTCTTAAGGGAAAAATGGGAAATAGGTAATGTTGAGTATTTAAAATTTTTTGACCAAAATAATTGAGGCCAGTGTTTATTTTTATCATTCAAACACTTGCTAAAGAATCCTATTTGGTTTTTCACTCTATAAACAAATTTATGTTCTTTTGGCAATATATGCTTAACTTCACAATCTACAAATATTGATAAATCATGTTTTACTCAAGCTTTTATATCTTTTGCTCATACGTATCTATTTAAATATGAAGAAATCATGATAGCACATGAAATATATTTATAATTAGACATTTGATTGTCTTTTGACTAATTATTTGGTTTAGAGAATAGTATTAACAAAATACAAAGCTGATCACAAAATAACACTATGGGATTAAGTTCTGCAAAATGAGAGTTTAGGTACCTTTAGCAAATAAGTGATAAAAGTTTGACAGGGTGAAGAAAATAGTGAATTAGAAAATGTGAATTCTTTTTATATGAATATATTAAGGAGTGGCAAGTGTTTCTCTGACCCTCACCCATTTCCCATGAATAGATGTGGGAGTTGCAGACGGGGTTAGATTAGATGCTCCTAGCGAGTGCTAACTAGACGGTCTGTGGTCAGCTGTCTGTCTAGTTTCGTTCCACCAAGGTTGTTACATCTTCTACTTTGTATGTACTTTAAGATGCAAATGTTTGTTCATTGCTCACATTATATGGGACTCAGTGGGTTTAATCGATTTTTAATATAAAGGTAAATTTGATCATGATCTACAAGGTGGGACTTTGCCCCACCTCTCTAGCCTCCACCATTTACCGCATTCCTTCCAGCTCTTGAGGTCTGGAAGACGGTCAGTCATTTTTAAATACCAGGCTTCATTCTGCCTCAAGGTTTTCCATGTGCTGTTTCATTCTTTGCTTAGTTAGCCTAATTTAGTTATCTTAGTCTGCCTTCTTGACTGAGTTAATGCTTACTTTTTTGAAATGATAGCTCTTCCATCAAAACCTCAGAGAAGTTGAATACAGATGAGGTCAAAGTTCGCTCTTGGGGATGTCATCACCTCTCTCTTGCATAGCATGGATCTTGGCCGTGACTGTTTCATTAGTGTCATCACCTCTGAGACCATAGACTCCATGTGGGTTGTGTCTACATGGGTTTGCTTGTCCCTTTATTCCCAGAGCCTCTTTTGATGAATATCTATTGAAAAGATTAGTGAATGACTTGAGAATTAAGTAGGTTTTGTGGGAGTATGAGTATATCCATCCATTGAACTTTCCATCCATAGGCTTCACATTTGAATAGTGCATTTCAGTATCCAAAGCACTTTTCACCCATTTTCTCATGTAATGTTATAACTTTGGGCAGAGGGGTAATGTGCATAGAGTAAACCCACTTTCCAAAAAGTTTAAGCTGTTTTTTATCAGAGTCAGATAAGTTGGAGAAATTATAGCAGGGAGTAGATCACAAATTTTCTATCTTTAAAAATTTGCTGATCTTCTTGGAGAATTCTTTATTCAATATAATTGAAGCATCACTTAAAAAGTTGAATTGTAAATTAAGTTCCAAGGTTTTCATGTCTTCAAATATAGAAACTGTGCTTTTTTTAGTCCACCTTATTATATTGCTTTAACAGAAAATTCATATTTTTTTTTTGTGCAGGAAGTCTTAAAAATGTCATGCTGGTTTTGGGGTATAACCGGAAAAGTACTGAAGGTCCACAACACCAAAAAGGTAAAGTTAATAGGATACTGTATTCTAATTGTAGTGCAATGACATGGATGATTATAGCATGTTACATGTTTTATAGATTTATAATAAATACTACATGTGCTGTAATACTGTAAACATTTTAAGTTTGTAACTTCTTTATAGTGCAAATAATTTAGACATAAATTTTCAAAATTGTTTCAGTGACTTGGAATGTTAAGTATTTATTTTTTGAAAAGCTGTGGAGGGAAAGGAAGCCTTGTGCACTGTTGGTGGGAATATAAAATGGTGCAGCCACTGTAGAATTAAGTATGGAGGTTCCTCAAAAAATTAAAAATAGAAATACCACATGACCCAGTAATTCCACTTCTGGGTATTTACCCAAAGACAACAAAACACTAATTCAAAAGGATGTATGTAACCATATGTTTATTGCAGTATTATTTACAATAGCCAAGATTCAGGAGCGGCCTAAGTGCCCATCAATAGGTGAATGGACAAAGAAGGTGTAATTATATAATATATATAATGAAATAGTACTCAGCCATAAGAAAGAATGAAATCTTGCCATTCACAACACTGATGGACCTAGAAGGTATTATGCTAAGTGAGATAAGTCAGAGAAAGACGATGAATTCACTTACATGTGGAATCTAAAAAATAAAACAAGTGAACAAGCAAACAGGAGAAGACCCATAAATGTGGAGAACAAATGTGGTGGCCATAAGGCAGGGCAGGGGATGGGTGAAATGGGGGTACAATTTCCTCAGAAAAGTATTTCTTTAGATGAAGTAGAGGTATCAACCACTGTCAAAGGAGGGCTAGCCCAAATTTATACTGAATCCATGTATTTTTCATTTTTATATCCTTATGAAGTCTGACTTTGAACAATATTTTAAAAGCTTTATTTCTTTCAGAAAATAAAATATTAGGTTATTAAGGGTCCACAGTCTTTTTAAAATGTAGTAGTTTCTATAATGCATCGTAAACATTTTCCAAATGTGATTTCTTATAACTGGCAATAATATAGTACCTAATTTGTAGCCATATTTATATATATGTTTGTCCAAGGCAACTAAATATAAATTAACAAAACTGGAATAAAAATACCTTACAGCAGATCTTTGAAACATTTTATTTTTCTTTTTTCTAGAGATAGAGTTTTGCTTGTCTGTTTGGGACATCAATCTTCCACATGAAGTGCAAAATTTAGAAAAACATATTGAAGTGAGGAAAGAATTAGCTGAAAAAATGAGAGGAATATCTGCTGAATAGGTGGAATATTGGAAACCTGTGCTCTTGGGGAAATTATTGTCCTTATCTTGTAAATATTTCTTTTAAAAATGTGTAATATAGAAAGGATATTCCCACCTTTTGAACTAGCTCATGTGTATATGAAGGAATGTTTATATGTTTTATTTTAAATATAAATATGTGTAAAAATAGTCACCAGAAAGTATGTTTTAAAGAACTCTTTAAAATGTGACATTTCCTATATATCCTAAATAATTTTATGGATTAAGTAATGAAAGGATATCTAAGAAAGTGCATCAAGGCAGTACTCATTGTAAAATTTACGAAGTGCATAACTTTTTGCTTTGTTACCCATAATGAAGGTAAACTTTCTTTTTAATTCCATTCTTAAGACAGGACTGTGGCTTGATTACTTTCTAGATATTCTGCAAAGTAGACTAAAAGTACTAGGATAGTTTCCCATATAATACATTCCTTCTTAGACTGCTTTTAAATTCAGTTATCATATATGCTTGTAAACTGTAGGTGAATTTGGACTAATAAAGCCCTTCACTGGGACCTGAGTCTTCTTGGTTGCTGATACAACCATCTATCTCCCACAACTTCACTCTGTCTAAAAGAAACACCATGAAAAGTGCAGATGATGACATAACATATTGTTCAAGTCTTCATATCCAGGAAAGACACAGTCACTCTCTCTTTTCCAGTTTTGCAGCTCTTTCTTTGAATGTGGATACCCTGAAATTTGTATAATTGGTATAAATACAATGTTCAGTCCTTCAAGTGATATTTTTATGTTTTAATTTCTATTTTCAGCGGTAAGCCTGACCACTGGTTACTTGTTCCTAATCTGCTTCTTTCTAGTGCTTCAACTCATCTTCTTCTTATGTTTGTGACTCTGCAAATCCCCTATCATTCAGGAAGAAACCCTATTTCCAGAATTATAGAATTCCACAACTCCCACTAAGACCGTAGGGAGAGGTATGTTAACACTCTTTAGTCTGCTGAAGAAAAAAGGAGCTTTAGGCTATGATGGGTAAAAGGTACCTGCTAAGCCAGTCTTCTTAATTATGCCTAAATTGTTTAAATATCTTCCTATGGTAGGAGTATCAATATCAAGTACCTAGGTACTAATTTGAGTGTTATTTCTGCTTTAAGGGACAACATTTTTGGGAAATCCTTAGGCCCTGGCCAATACTCATCATTTCAAACAATTCCCTATGGTGGAATAACTAATCCATTTACAATTCTCAGGACTGACTGGTGTTTTATTATATGGACATTCAACATTTCTTTATATTAATGGACAAATCAAATTCCTAACCCTGAAAGAGCCTCCACATTTCAAAGGGATCTAATCTTTAATTTGTCATATAGTTTAACAAAAAGCAGAAATGAAGTAGCTGTTTGTTTCTGTCATGTTTCTCATTGTTATTTTGTATTTGTATGCACTTTTTTTACAGAATTATAGAGAAATACGTAAATGAACATTGTATTTAAATGAAGAATAAACATTTTTAAAGCATGTTTATTAATTTTTAAACTTTGTGTTTGATTTTTTACATAGAGCCCTGTAATCCACCTAATAAGAAATTTTGTGTTAATCTGTATATAAGACATATAGTAAGTACTAAGTTTTCTCTTGAAGATTTATTCAATTTTCTGTAATACAAATAATTGTCAAGATCTGAGGATAAAACCTGGTGGGCATGACATACTCTATTTTCAGCTTCTCATAAAAATTTTCTTTAGTAGAATTATTCACTCTAGACTATGAAAACAACAAAAAAGACTTCAGAACAAGTGAATTACATAACAAACAGACACAGTCATCTGAAGTTTTTCTAAGTGTCCTAAAATAAGCTGTTTTATCAGAACATAAGCATTTATCTTCATAGGGAATATTTGGGGTTGGGGGGTTAATTGGAGCCTCTCTGAATCTAAATTTTGGTAAATGCTATTAATTATATGTGGACTATTTTAGCTAAAATGCAACTGATATTTAATCAAGACAGTGACATATATTGATGAAACAGAAGTAGCAAAGAAAATTGTGAACTTCAAAAAATTGAAGATATACATACAAATGTTCAGATATTGAAGGGAGATAAATTCCAGAACCCTTGGGACTTTGTGTGTTTTTGTCCATCACGAGCGAGCTGCACAATGAGCATGGAAAACTGAATGCTTCTCATGAAGACTCATCAGCAATACAGTAAACTCTTAAACCATACCAACTCAGGAAAACCTGAAACCGTCATTCTTCATTCTGGCCAGATTCCCAGCCTGCATGCCACTGTCTCCAATAACAATTCAAAATCTGACTGCTTAAAAGTCCATAGGTACTTGGATCTTCCCGATTCCTCAAGGCATTTGGAGGGTTCCTAGTTAGCTCCTTGGCTGTCTAGCGGGGAGCAGGGAGGCAGGAGACCCGATGGCCTGTGGTCTGAGCACATCGTGAGTGGTGAGCAGAGGCCTGGCTCTCCCTCTATGCTCTCCTCCCCTGTGCTTGGTTTCCAGGCCCACCTGGGAAACCTGTGCTTGGGGGAGTGTGAGCCTAAGCCAGAAAGCAGGGAGGCGGAAGGGGTATCAGCACCTGGGTCACGGGGCTACTGCTCGGCTACCATGAGGATCCACTGTCCCATGGCCATGGGGCCTGGGAGACGACACTTCCTGGAGTACCTTTTATGTGTCACTCTGACCCGGACTTCACCTCATTTACTGCTCTGAACACCACCAAGAGGAGGTTGTTACTATCCCCGTTCATTTATGAAAATACAAACCAGTGGGATAAACACTGTGTTAGCAGTATTAGGGGAAAGTAGAGCATGCGTCTGCCTGGCCAGAGGGGAGAACCTGGGAGCCTCACATATACAGAAGAGCCATTCAGGGCGAAGTCACTCAGTCCCAGGCTGGGAAAAGCATTCTAGGCAGAGGACTCAGAAAAGCACTGTCTTAGGAGGAAAAGCTTATTTTGAAAGCATCCTATCAAATACTTCTAACTCCTAGAGAATTTACATCTAGTGTACACAGGGGACCCTTAAATGACTGAATGTGCAAAAGAAATATACATTGATGGATTGAAGTTAATGCATTTTGGGAGGGGCATGTTAGAATAAAACTAGTAGACATGTCAAACACCAGATTTATCTTACAGGTTAAAAAATCATGAAAGGAATCTGACATTATGTATATACAGAGTATGTGATATATATTTATCTCATCACAATACAAAATAAGCCCAAAGTAACTAACTCAAAAGTTTTGCCATCATGATAAAAGTCAAAGAAGGCATCATATAGTGGAGAGGTAATTTGCTGTCATGAAAACCCAGGGGATAAAATGTTTTGCAAGCTGATTCATGTTTGCATTGTTTTGATTTCCTGTCTACAGTGCAGATGATTTATATGTCAGAGTATCAGACAACCTCAGACAGAAGCTGCTTGTAGGCAGGAGTATTCTTTGACCACAAACTGCTTGGATGGATTTCTGCTGCCAATTACCAAATATATACATCTCTGTCACAAAATTGAATCAGAATATCTTTGTTATAGACAAATCAATACTATTGCTATTTTGACTAATGTAACTGCATTTAGAAAAAGAATTAAGTTTATTAATATGTTTTGGGATGTGCATTTCTTTCATGAGAGACAGCAATTCAGGATAAAGTATGCTCCAAAACAAAGCTAAAAAGAACTCATACTTTAAGAAACATGCTTCTGAAGGCCCTGCATTTATTTCATCGATGTTGTTTTACTACCCAATTCTTAAAGATTGTCTTCAGAGTTACTGTAAAAAGCAGAGTGAAAAAATATGGGATTTTGCTATTTATCTGTTTCATGTACACTATGTCTGAGCTACCTGCCTGACTGGCTCAATGCCAGTGGCACATAATTACATATGGGAAATTAAATTTGGCATTCTGAACCAATGACTTTCTGCAAAGTCCCTTCTTTTTGCAGTAGGAAATTATGAAATACATGAGATCATTTCTGTTTTATGTATCTAGTGTGCTTGAGTAAAGCTGGGAGTTTCTTTTTAACAGGAGAGATTTTATTTCAAAGATCAAGTTTTTAGCCACATACACCAGAATGTCTTCATTTATATGTATTTATTTCAAAAGTAAATGCAAGTGGTAACAATATGTAGTAGTGCCCTAAGTGAACAATTATGTTAAGCTTTTAAGTCAACTCAGTCACATTTTCATTAAATGCTGTCAAGTATTTTATACACTTCGGTGTTACATAAAGATAATTAGTATCTGTCAATTACAGAGAAATAACTTGTCCACCATCCATCGGCCACTGACATTTTACTGTTTACATCCTCCTGTTGGGTGATTGACTTTATATTAAAGAAAATGGTTTTCCAGGTGTTGACATACTTTCTAAATATAATGATGTGATGTAAATTGGTCTATAAACTAATTGTTCCTTCAAATAATTTTTACATTTTCAAGGTAATGTAAATAGGAAGAAAGAAAATTGACATAATTTGAAACACTATGGGAGATTTTCATAGCAAATTGCACACTATAGAAAAAGTGAAGAAATATTCAAGCTAAAACTAATTACTAGTGGAAGTCCTGTCAAAAACCTGTGGAAAATCCTCCCTTATAAATATACACAGACAGATAAAGTAATCTCTTTTTCACTTTGTGTGTCAGAATGAAAGAAATTGTAGAAGTTAGGAGGATGGATGGGCTCTGGGCTCATGGGCCTGCCCCCAACCCTCAGTTATGTGAGCCATGTTGCTCAGTTTTTGTCAATGTACTCGTATGTAAAAAGGCTTAAAAATACTATCATCTATAGTTGTTGAGAGGAGCAACAGATCCTCCTTATCCCCAAACCTATCAAAACTTTCAGCTGCTTATTATTAATTGAAAGGAAGGTTTTGAGTTTTGAAGTTTGCAGCTTGTCGATGGAGCCAGTATTCAGCCGATGGCTCATTCTGCCAAGTTATTTGAGTGACAAACGAAGGTCTGTGGATTATATGTCACCGGTACCCGGGACTCAAAAAGCTAGTAACCTGACATCCCATCAAACTAATACTTTAAATATTTGCTTAGCATTTATTTAGCGGGAGCTAGGAGAAACAGACTTTGTGTTAATAAAAATAATATGAGAAAGAATTGGCTTAGGTTTCATTTCTGAGAATAGGGCAGTAATTTTGAGAAGTCCATCTGCTGAAAGCTAGAAAGTTTAGCTAGGATGAAAAGAAAGGTCTGATAAGATGGTGTAGGGTTATCAGACGAACATCAAAGTGAGGGTGAGGACATGAAGAGGTGAACAGGACACCAAAGCTATTCTTTTTCCTGTTTGCCTTTGCCTATCCCAGTGGACTTGAGCTCCTGTCTCCTCAGCCTCGAAAGGATTGGAAGACAGAGGACAAACCCCAACACACCCCAAGATCGGGAGACAAATAGATAGGTGTTCCCATTAGGGTGGGACACCAAAGAGATACCTCTTGGTGCAACTGAGAAGCAGAAATAGAACTGCCCTGAATTCTCCCCATTGGGGACAGCAAGGTCCTGAGAAAACCCACAAGGCATCTCTCCAGGAGTTGCAATCCGAATTCACATCATCTACATTATTATTATTTTTTAATCACTAAGCTACTATTTAAATAAAAAATATTTTAAAGTTCTTGAATTAGCTACAAGATGGCGAAGGTATTTGAGTTGGGATAAATATATATGTATTGTCATTTCTAGAATAAGCACTGAAAGAATAAGTACAGAGTGTATAATTTCCAAACCAGTTGAGGAGAAAAAAGTTATATTTTTCAATCCAATGGAAGGCAAGAAATGAGTGAAATAGTAACACAAAAAAAGGGCAGATAAAAATACAGGTATAAAATCAAATATAATAAGTGCTTATATTAAATGTAAATGAACTAAATGGTCCAATTAAGACAAGAGTTTCAAACTTAGTAAGAAAATAGAAATCCACCTGTAAACTGTGAGCTATGAGATACAGCTACATTTTTTATATAATTTATTTTGGTATCATTAATCTACAATTACATGTGCAATATTATGGTTATTAAACTACCCCTTCATCAGGTCCCCCCCACCAACCCCATTACAGTCACTGTCCATCAGTGAAGTGAGATGCTATAGAATCACTACTTGTCTTCTCTGAGTTGTACAGCCCTCCCCGTGCCCCCCCAACATTATGTCTGCTAATCGTAATGCCCCTTTTTCCCTCTTATCCCTCACTTCCCACCTATCTTCCCCAGTCCCTTTCCCTTTGGTAACTATTAGTCCATTCTTGGGTTCTGTGAGTCTGCTGCTGTTTTGTTCCTTCAGTTTTTTTTTCTTTGTTCTTATACTCCACATATGAGTGAAATCATTTGATACTTGTCTTTTTCGGCTTGGCTTATTTCACTGAGCATAATACCCTCTAGCTCCATCCATGTTGTTGCAAATGGTAGGATTTGTTTTCTTCTTATGGCTGAATAATATTCCATTGTGTATATGTACCACATCTTCTTTATCCATTCATCTACTGATGGACACTTAGGTTGCTTCCATTTCTTGGCTATTGTAAATAGTGCTGCAATAAACATAGGGGTGCATGTCTTTTCAAACTGGGCTGCTGCATTCTTAGGGTAAATTCCTAGGAGTGGAATTCCTGGGTCAAATGGTATTTCTATTTTGAGTTTTTTGAGGAACCTCCATACTGCTTTCCACAATGGTTGAACTAATTTGCATTCCCACCAGCAGTGTAGGAGGGTTCCCTTTTCTCCACATCCTCGCCAACATTTATTGTTGTTTGTGTTTTGGATGTTGGCCATCCTCACTGGTGTGAGGTGATATCTCATTGTGGTTTTTAATCTGCATTTCTCTGATGATTAGCGATGTGGAGCATCTTTTCATGTGCCTGTTGGCCATCTGAATTTCTTCTTTAGAGAAGTGTCTATTCATGTCCTCTGCCCATTTCTTAATTGGATTATTTACTTTTTGTTTGTTAAGGTGCATGAGTTCTTTATATATTTTGGATGTCAACCCTTTATCGGATACGTCATTTATGAGTATATTCTCCCATACTGTAGGATATCTTTTTGTTCTACTGATGGTGTCCTTTGCTGTACAGAAGCTTTTCAGCTTGATATAGTCCCACTTGTTCATTTTTGCTTTGATACAGCTACATTTTAAGAACACATAAATGTTGAAAAAATAATAGACACATGCAAAAACACAAATCATAACCAAATGAAGCCAAGGCAGCTGTATTAATACCAGACAAACTAGATTTATGGCAAAAAACATTACCAGAACTAAAGAGGATCACTTCATAATGGCAACAAAATTTAATTCACCAGGAAGATAAGACATTTAAATTTACATGCATGATATGCATTTGAATTTATATAATCACATATTCTCAACTATATGAAGCATAAGTTATCAAAACTACAAGGAATATTGGGCATAACGGAGTGAGAGTTTTTAGCATACTTCTCTCAGTAATTGACAGAGCAACTTGACAGAAGAACTAATCGGCGAGGTCAGAGGTTTAAATAGCATAGTGGACAACTTTGACATGTTGGTCATAAAAAAATACTACAACCAATATTTTTACCATGTGTGTTTTTTCAGTGACACAAGGGACATTTACAAACACTGACTATAAACCAATTAATTTAATCATTTAATCCTGAAGGGCTGAAGTCATACATGTTTATTGTCTCACCAGAATGCAATTAAGATAAAAATCAGTTGCAAAACGGTGTCACAACCTGGATGATCCTCATAAACATAATATTGGGTGAGAGCAACAGAATAAAATGAATAGAGAGAGAATGCCTCCATAAAATTGAAAAGAGCTGATAGGTGCTAAAACTATAAAGCAAGTGAAGAAATGATAATTACAAATGTCAAGATAGTGATTATTTCTATTAAAAAAAGGGAAGGGATTATGACAGAAGCAGGCAGGTGGGGGATTCTGGGATGCTGGAAAACATTCTCTCTCTGACTGTGCTTGTGGTTTTGATGGGTTATCATTATATAATAATAATTCCTTAAGTTATGCATTTGTTTTATATATTTACTCATGCATATCTCAACTAAATAAACAAAATAAGCTAATTCATTTTCACTGAATGAAGTAAAATTATCCTGAAAGCATTTCTTAAATTTCTGTAGGTCTTCTCTCTTTAGGTTTAATGTGTTTTTCCCCTAGTCTGTCAGGTGTTAGTAGAGCATATGGTTTAATTGGATATATATAAATGGTTCATAGAAAATGAGGTAAATCACTCATTTCCAGTTAACATCACTACATAAGGCCTCATTCAGGTTTGTATTTTTAAATTAATGATATGCCTCATTGAAAGGGAATCTGTTTAGGATGTAGTGGGAAAAGATGGCGGAGGAGGAAGGCGGGCAGAAACCTCATCCCACACACACACCAAGAGAGCAACTGCAGCAAATACAGGGAGCCCTGACAGCGACCTGCAGACCGCAGAGCAGACCACGTGCCCGGGAGGCCGGAGGGCCGCCCTGAGTAGGGTAAGTGCAGAGCCACCCTGCACGGACCCCAGCGCACGGCCGGGAGGAGCAGGGCCAGGGGGCTGCGCACCCAGGAGCTCCGAGCCCGGAGGCTGGGGCTGGGTGCGGGGCCCACATCACCCCGGGTTCCGGTGATCCAAGTGGGCTGCACACCCGGGGCAGGTGGAGCGCAGGGAGGCCGAGCCCCCAGCCGCAGGTGAGGAAGGGCGTGCCCCGCAGGCCCCCAGGCCGAAGCTGAGGCCGCAGTTTGAACCATGTGCCAACAGTGGGAGGGGAGCCAGAGGGCGAGGGCCACCGGGGCTCCTGCGCAGGAGAGGGGGCAGGTGGGCCACGCGTCCGCAGCTGCCCTGTCGGGCCCGCAGGAGCCCCAGGCGCTGTCCCCGGGCTGGGGGCTCAGCCCCGAGTGCTCCCTGGCACCTGAGCAGTGCCAGCCCCTCGGCCCAGCTGAAGCCCAGACCGCTGGGGGGCAGGTGGAGGGCAGCCCTCCCAGCTTTCACGCCCTGGGTCAGCCCGCTGCCGGGGTCCCCACGCGGCTGGCTCCCAGCCTCCATCTCCCTTTGCAGCTCTCCCGCCACACGCTCCCTGCGCTCTGCGCCCTGAGACCCCGTGGCGACGCTGTCCCCCCCAGGGCAGGAGGAGCATGGCGCAGCCTGCAGGGCCCACCACGCACGTCTTTCCACCAGGTCCACGAAGGGCCGGGGAGAGAGCAGCCGCCCTCCGCAGACTAAGACAAACTACTGCAGGCAGACAGACAGAAAGGCGGCCCTGCCCACAGTCCAGCAGCACCTGGGGCTCCACCGCAGAGGAGAACCAGGCACAGGTGAGCAGGGTCTTGCACTTCTGGGCACCACAGGACACCTTCTTCTCACATAAAACCATGACCTTCTAGATCAGGAGGCAGAGCCACCAACCTGATATGAAGGAAGAGAGCTGGGAACACAGACAACATGAGGAGGCAGAGAATATGCTCCCAGTAGAACAGGATAAGACACCAGAAAGAGGGCTGAGTGAAACGCACCTTAGAACCAACCTTCTTGATAAAGATTTCAAAATAATGGTCATAAAGATGCTCACTGACCTGGGAAAAGAACTGATGATCTTAGTGAGAACTTTAACAAAGAGAGAGAAGATTTGAAAAAGAGCCACTACTCAGAGCTGAAGGATACAGTAACTGAATTGAAAAAAATACAGTGGAGGGAATGAATATTAGATTGCTAGAGGTCAAGAATACAGTCAATGAGATAGAAATTAGAGGACAGGAAAACAGCCAAGCTGAGGAAAAGAGAGAAAAAAGAATTTCTAAAAATGAGGGGATAATAGGAGAGCTTAATATTGTTCTTAAGCCTAAACATTTTTCAATAGTGAAAATAAACCACAGTTAAGGTAGTAGACCAATTACTTACTTAGCACATATGAAATTAAAAAGACAAAAGGAGTAAAATCAACTATACACAAAATCAGTCAAGGGATACACAAAAGATGTAGATTATGACATTTTATACATAAAAGTGTGGAGGAGGAAAAAGAAGTAGTGCTTGTAGATTGTGTTTGAAATAGAATGACCATCAAATTTAATGTAGACTGTTATATATACACAAAAAGATTCACAAACAGTTTAAAAAAAAGTAAATCCAAGCATGACACTAAAGAAAACCATCAAATAATGAGAGCATTAGAGAGGAAGAACAAAACAAAAGGAATTACAAAAATAACCAGAAATAAATTAATAAAATGAACAAGTGGGACCACATCAAACTAAAAAGCTTCTGTACAGCTAAGGACACCATCAGAAGAACAAAAAAGCATCCTACAATATGGGAAAATATATTCACAAACAATTCATCCAGTAAGGGATTAACATCCCAAATATATAAAGAAGTCATACACCTCAACACCAAAAAAAAAAAATAATAACCTGATTAAAAAATGGGTAGAGGACCTGAACAGATATTTCTCCAAATAAGACATACAAATGGTCAACAGGCACATGAAAAGATGCTCCACATCAGTAATCATCAGGGAAATGCAAACCAAAACCACAAAGAGATATTATCTCACACCAGTTTCTTGGTCAGTCTCCAAAAGAAAAGAATAACGTTGTGGCGTAAAGGGAACCCTCCCACTGTAGGTGGGAATGCAAATTCCTGCAGCCACTGTGGAAAGCAGTATGGAGGTTCCTCAAAAAACTAAGAGAAATACCATATGACCCAGTAATTCCATTCCTATGAATATACCTGAGGAAAACAAAATCTCTGATTCAAAAAAAATATGTGCACCTCTATGTGTATCGCTGCACTATATAGTTGCAATAGCCAAGATATGGAAGCAAACAAGTGACCATTAATAGATGAATGGAAAAAAAGTGGTATATATATACATATACAAGGGAATATTATTCAGCCATAAGAGAGAAGGAAAACCTGCCATTTGTGACAACATGGATGGACCTAGGGGGTATTATTCTGAGTGAAATAAGCCAGGTGGAGAAAGACAAATACCATATGATTTCACTTATATGTGGAATTTAAAGACAAGACAAAATGAATAAAACATCAGTAGACTCATAGGCACTGAGAAGTGACTGTGGTTACCATGGGGGAGGCAGAGGGGTATAAAAGGGCACAAAAATTCTCAATCACAATATAATTTGATCATGGGGATGGTAGTACAGAGTGGAGAATATAGTCGTGGCTCTGTCACATCTTCCCATGTTGACAGATAGTAACCACACTAGTTGGGGTGAGGATTTAATAATTTGAGTAACTGGTGGATCACTGTTTTATATACTTGAAACCAATATAGTATTGTATATCAACTATAGTTACTTCAATAAAGAAAGGAATCTGTTTATATCTTTACGCTTGCTCTCCTTTATTTCTTGATATAAATTGTTAAGGGTTATGTTTGATTGTCAGAAATGTTTTAATACTCTTAAGTTTAATTAATTTATGTACAATTGACATAAATTATATTAGTTTCAGGTGTACAACATCATAATTTGATGTTCTGAAGTGATATTTTTTTGAAATATATTTTGAATTGATCACTTTCTGTCCCCATACATAGTTCCAAGATTTCATTTTCCTTATGATGAGGACTTTTAAGATCTATGAGCTTTTTTTTTTAGAGCCCACACATAAGTGAAATCATATGATATTTATCTTTGCTTGACTTATTTCACTTAGCATAATGCCCTGAAGCTTCATCCATGTTGCCACAAATGGCAAGATTTTAAGTTGAAGTCATTCAGTTTTAGCATTACAATTACGACTAGACATGCAAAATAATTTGAAATTTTAAGCTTAGATTGTTGATATTGAGACATACTAGGAAGTAGAAAAGAGTAACAGATCTGGGGCAGATATTATTTAATATTTGACATGTTTATTTAGCTTTCTTGTAAAACATTCAGATGGGAATGTTCAGTAGGCAGTGTGAATGCTGACCCAAGACTCCGAAGAGACTGAGGGGTCAGGAGTACATGTGTAATTGCTGAGAGATCATTTGTCTTAGTTTGTTAAGGGCTACTCTAGCAAAGTACCAAAGACTGGATGGATTAAACATCAGGGATCTATTTTTTCAAAGTCTGGAGGCTGAGACCAAGGTGTTGGCAGGACTGGCTCCTTCTGAGGCTGTGAAGGAAGCGCTGTTCCGTGCTCCTCTCCTTGGCCATAGGCTGTAATCTTCTCCCTGTGCCCTCATATTATCTCCTCTCTGTATGTGTCTTTGTTCAAATTTCCTCTTCTTATAAGAACACCAGTCATACTGGATCTCCTTCCTGATCTCATTTTTATTGAATTACCCCTTTAAGACCCTATCTTCAAATATGGTTACATTTTGAGGTACTGGGGGTTAGGACTTCAACATTTGAATTATTGAGGGAACACAATGCAGCCCTTCACACCATCATTTTTAAATGGGGGAGGGAGAGTATGAAGTGGTCAATATAGAGAGAGCACTTTGTGAAAAAAAAAAGGGCTCTGGAAAACATCCATATTCAGAAGTGACAGAGGGGACTGACGGAGAAAGAAATAGCTTAAAGAAGGAGATGACCAATGGAATCAAAAGTGGCAGAACAGTCAGTGAGGATCTATCTAGACTGAATAAAGCAATGGATGTGGTGTCAATTTAGAGAACAGTTCATAGAATGGAAGACTGACTGAAGGGGGTAGAGGAGGATGTGCAAATGAGAAGGTACAGTGGGGATGGGAAGACGGCAGTGAACGGTAAATAGAAAAGGGAAGCTGGAAAGAAAGACCCAGTATAATAATTACAGGGATAATTGTGCTGGACAAGTGATCTTAAAAAATTTGGCTCTAGATTGAGCACAAGAAACCAACTCAATAATAGAAATGCAGAGAGAAGACACAGACATAGGTATTGTCAGGAATATGGCCACTACAGACCTCTATTTCAGGAGAAGGCCAGCATTCAAGTTCCGCCTGAAACTTTCGTCAGGGAAGTGGACACTAGAGCTGTATCAATGCCCATAGAATGCCCTGCTCAGGACCGTGACAAAATTTCTTGTTTAGTCTCTTGTAAAATCACCATCTGACTGTCTGTTCTAACATTATTGGTTTATTCTGTCTACTAAATAGTACTCTAAACATTGTTTTGAGAAGTTCAATTGGAGATGGTAATTTACCATGAAAAATAATTTATTGTTTACATCTCATGTTAAATATTACTTATGTTTAATTATGTAAGTTTAAATACTATTTATTCAAAAATGTAATTGTAGTTTCATTTCTCTCATTATACAACTTGCCATATAACTAAAATGTTCTAATTTTCAGACATTCAATATAATTTCCAATCATCCTGTCTGTAAGCAGAGAACTTCTTGTTCCACAATCCAAATAGATACGCTGTTTAACATTTTCCATATTGGCTTCTGGTACAAATATTGTTACAAAAACAAACCATCTTGCCCATACTGATGGTATTGTCCTTTCAACTGTTGACTTTTCCCCTGACTGTATCATTAAGTGTACAGACACTTAAGCCACATCCTTTTAAATCAAGAAGGAAACATTTGACTACTGTTCTCTTTGATGAATGTGTTTTTAAGCTATGTACAATTGTTATACAGAGTATGTTTCAGTATTATTAGATGGTTTTATCCAATTGATATGCTTTTACACAACCGTTAAAATGCTTAATGTCCTTGTTAAAACAAATTACCTAATGAGGAATTCTAGAACAAGTATGAGTCTGCTTCCTAGGAAAACTGTTTTCTTTTTAAGAACTCTATTTAACATTTGCTAAGTTGGTAGTTTAATTTCCTTTAAAATACTTGTTTTGCTTAAAACAATATCAATCACAGATATTTTGAAATCTTAGAAGGTAAAGAAGAATAAGTTGCAGGGGATTCCTATAGTCGTTTAAGGAGGATAGAGGGCTAGAATCAAACAAATGTGCTTTGTAGCTTTCACACATAATCATTGAATTATCCAGTTCTTCATGACAATTTTTTTAAAAGTCATAGGAAGGCCACAACCATAAACATAAACTGGCATTTTATTTTCCTCTTGACTTTTACTGTCACTGTAAACCAATTTCATCTATGGTTATAAACAATGTAGTGAAAAAGTGCCAGGAAATATCATTAAAACTTCTTGACTATTTTTCACTACTAAGCAACTCTAAGCTGACGAAGTCAAACAAAACTGTTCACATTGCTAACACAGCATTTTATCCTCGTAATAACTGAGGATGAATAGGGACTCGAAGTTTCAAACGGTGGGTTCTTAACTGTCAATATTTTCCCAGTTTCAATACAGTGTGTCTAAATCAATGCATGCTCTGTTATATTGAGTTAAATATCTTAATATAAGAAGCTTCAGTACTAAAACATTATTATTAAAACTTATGATGATGACTGCCATTTTATTTAATGTTATCTTCTTTATTTGCGAGCCCAACAAAATTATTCATTAAATCATTCATTCAATATTATTGGGCACCTCTCATGTGCCAGACTCTTTTCTAGGCACCAGGACTTGGCAGTGAACAAAGGACATAAAGATCCCTGTCCTAGTTGCATTTATATTGTAGTACTAGAGACAGACAATAATTAAATGTATTAGCCAGATTAAGTTGAAATGTATACATTAGATGGTGGTTAAAGCAATGGAGAGAAATAAAGCAGAAAATCAGGTAGAGGGAAGAAGTGCTCTGGGGAGAGGTTTATAGTTTAAAGTATTTAGGGAAGGTGTCCATATGAAGGAAGTATTTGAGCAAAGACCTGAACGAGGTAAAGGAATGATACCTGGTGGAAGAATTAGCAATTTCATAAAAGCATAAAAAAGGACTTAGAAGAAATTTAAAAGACCTTTTAATTCATTTGAGATGAAAACATAAATTTTAATTAACATCAATATCATAGGGTAAAATGTTGATAGAACCAAAGAAGGGTGCTATCTAACCATTTTTTTTGGACATCTGTTTAAAACAAAGGCAAAAAAATCTCTTACATATAGAGAGGCTTTGACTCATGAAGGCTTAAGCTTAACTCTGAAAAAAGTTATTTTGAAGGAAAAATATAACACATGGAAGTAGATACTAGCTCTTTGCAAAATATGTCATTAAAACTTGAGTCGGAGAGCACATTCTGTGGGTTTCTGGGGAGAGAGTATTCCAAGGAGCAGAAACTGCCAACACTCAACACAAAGGCTCTGAGATGGGATGGTGTCTGGTGAGCTCCAGAGACGTTAGAGAGCCTCCCAGGGGGTAGCAGAGAAAGGGCAAGTAGGTAGGAGGTGAGAGCGTTGGACAGATGGAGTAGGGCCCCACATGGTTTTATTTTGGGTGAAATGGGGGTCATGCAGGATTTTGAGTGAAAGAAGGCATGTGTGAGTTAGTGTGCCCAGCGTCAGCCAGGCCGATGTTCAGAGATTAGACCGCGGCAGAAAAGCCGAGAGGCAGCGACACTCGCTGGAGTCCTCTGTGCCGATCTCAGTGAGAGGTGACCAAGGCCTGAATGCCGGGAACCAGAGTAGCAGCAGAGGAGGTGCTGAGAAGAGGTTTCACTCTAGATTTATTTTATTTTAAAGTGAGAACCAACAAGACTTCCTCTGGGTGTGCAGGTGGGAGAGGTGGTGAGAAAAAAAGAGGCGTCAAGGATGGCTGCAGATACTTCGGGTGAGGTGACCCAGGCGGCTTTGCCAGTGCCTGAGATGTAAGACACAGGAAGAAGCACATCTATAGGGGGGTGGATCTGGAGGTCCATTTTGGACACGTGAAGTTTGAGTTGCCCATTGGAGCAACGGTGTCAGACATAAGCCTGAAGGTAAGGGGAACCATCCGGGCTGGGTGTGTAAACCAAGAAGTCGTGAGGGTATAAATAGCATGCAAATCCACAGAAACTGGGTTCAATCACGAAGGGAGGAAAGAGTCTTGAAAAAGAGAGGAACTCCAAATTTAAGCCTTGAGGCCCTCCTGGAGGTGAGAAGGAATAGGCAGAGGAGAATAAGGGAGCCACCAATGAAATAGGAAAAAAAAAGAAAATTGCAAAACTCAGAGTGTATTATTAAGAAGGAAGAACTGATCCACTGTGTGTTGAATGTTGTTGAGAGGTAAGAACATGGGGAGGAAACTGACCATTGGATTCACAAGAGAAGATCACCAGTGTCCTTGACAGGAGTGCATGTTAAGCAGGCATGGAGTGAAAACTTAAGGGCGGTTGAGTGAATTCATGAGCGAATGAGAAGTCAGAAACAGGAGTCAGTGAGCACAGGTGACTCTTGTGAAGTTTAACCATTAAAGGAACAAATAAAGGGGAAGAGTCTGGAAGGGAAGTGAGTTCAACAGGATATTTTTTTAAACAGTTTTATTGAGATATAATTCAGATACTGTAAAAGTGTTTTGTTTTTCACTATATAAGAGTATATATATAGTAAAAACAAATGATAACATGTATTTATCCTGTTGGGAATAATCCAACAGAGAAGGGAAATCTGGGTGATGTAGGTAGTGGTGAACAAATTACTGGCATAATGGTCTTGGGTGGCATCCAGTATGCACATGGGAGGGTCAACCTGAGTTGGCAGCGTAGAGATTTTATCTGTGTTAATAAGAAGGTAGGCAGAGTACAGAATACAAGTACCAGTAGATGGGTATATGCAGATATGGGAGCTTGTAGAATTTCTCTTTTGATAGCTTTTATTTTCTCAGTAAAATTGGAAATAAAGTCATTACCTCAGAAAAAGAATGGGAAGGAAGTTTTGGATATGTACAGAAGAAAGAAGACATAAAGTAGAAAATTGTGAAAGCAAATGGACTAGAAATCATAATTACCTGACTGTCTTGAGGGCCCACTTAGGATAATGAATTTAAGCTAGCATGATTGTGTGTTTTTACCCTGTTGTGCTCATCTACGTGGTTTGGGTGAGGAAAAGGAAAAGAGTTTAATTTCAGACTAGGCTGGGGTTTTGCCGAGCAAGGACAGAGGGGCTCAAGGTAATGAAGGGTTCATGCGAGGGAATAATGATAATAACCATACAATTTAACCTAACCAAGAAGGCACTTGAACTGTAGAGGGGAATGAAGGTGAATGAAAGGGAGTGGGAACTATGGATTGTTAGGTCCCAATGGGATCCAGGAGATTGGCAGTAAGACATTAGGATGCTTGAAATCGCATTGACTTTGTTCACAGGGCATTCTCCACCTGGAATCCTTCTTTGATTCTGTATGGCCAAGTTCATATCTATTTTTCTTGGTCCAGCCTTTAAATTATCCTCGTTATGAAATTTCTCTTGATTCTCCCAAGCTAAAAGGGACCCACGTTTGTTGGAGATTCCATAGCATTTCATCTGAACTCTGCTTATGGAGAATTCCTGACTTGCAGGTATTCTTAGTTCCCCCAAAGAACCTCTAAATAACCTTATGTTTCATTATGGTCTCCTACATATTTAAGCCCACTGTTGACACATAGAATAATCATACCATAATGATCATCTGAAAAATGGATTCTCCAAGAACAAATCTTCACAATGAGGTCATGTACGATAGAGAAAAGAACATCATAAATGGTGGTGTTAATGAGAGTCATGTGTCTCAAAGGGCAGTGTTCCCTCTCAACTATACTTGTGTGTGTATGCATTGTGTTGGAGGAAAATGCTCAACATACAGTCTTTATTTGCAAATTATTGAAACAGAGCAGGGATTTGGAAAAATTACAACCAGTGAAGTCAGTCTTTAGCCTGTTGTGTTACCATCTTTTCTGTGCCTGGAGTGAACCCTGTCCTCTGTTACTCCTGCATCCGTTGTCCATTTCCCAAATCCCCATCCCAGATGGTAAACTGATCCTTTCACCCATGTCAGATTAAAAAACGCACAGCCTTCAGTGAATGTGTTCCTTTAAACAAGGAAATACATTTAAAAATTTAAATCTGTTGAATTCTGTCCCCTTTTAAAATGATTTAAGGAATCAGCAAGTAGGCTAAGTAGATTTGGTGGGGTCAGAAAGCAGACAAGTGAAGGCATGCAGAATGTACTGGTGAGGTCCTCTGAGAAATCAGGCATTGTTTATTTCTTTCAGATTAGTTGAGAAATGAGTAGATAAGAGGAAGGAAAGGAGTGATTGTCCCTATTTTCCCCCTTTTCTGGGGACTCTGCTTTTCTGGACAGAATAAACCAAGGACTTCATTCCTTTTGACTACTGGAGTCTTCATTGGCCGTGGGTGGGAGAGGATGAGACACAGACATCAAAGCTGTGGAGTTGGTCCTTCTGTTTTCCAGGCCCGTCCAGCAGGTGTCAGGGATTCCGCTAATGGTCGATATTCCCTATCTGTTCAGCCCAGATCACACCTCTGCTTATGTCCTAATTTGAACTTCCTCCCTCTACCCTGAGATATCTACATATATAATTCATGGGTAGTGTTTTTTATCTAATTTTATTTTAATCCTAAAACATTCTTTCCCTGATGTTGCCCTTTACATATATTTTTTTTAATTTATATGTCTGATACAAAGTTCATAGTAAACATGCATATAATTGCAATATTGTATATCCTTGTTAGTAATAAAGCTATCACTGTAACCATGAGACATTTTTATCTCTTGGATCTATACCTATGTGATAATCATATGTTTCTCTAAGGAAAGCTCTATTAATATATTGATAAGTAAAGAGTTCTTTGTTTCAAGGAAGGTTGACGTTTAAAATAGTTTTGTTGTTAAGGGAAAGATAATATTTAATTGTTAAGGGAGAGACAATATTACAATATTTAATCATGGTATTTGACTTTCTTGAGGTATTAAGACTTTTGCAATGATTAATAGGATACAGATAAATGCATATCATCATCATAGCTGGTTTTTAATCCTAGGGATTTTAGTTCCTGCCTTTGCTGTTTGCACAGGGTGGCAAGAAGGCATGGCCTGGCTTGGTGTGAGCTGGGCTTAGTCCAAGATAGAAAATGTCACAGAAATAAGACACTAAACTGACTTGAAATGGATTTCATCTTTGGCAAGCAACAATATTTATCTTTGCTCTGTCATCACTAACTTTACCACACCTATCCCATGACAAAAGACAGTGGTATGAGTGGGTATAAAAACTCAGGCAGAGGGTCCCTTGCGAGCCCCACCTGATTCTCCAGCATGACTGCTCCTTGTTTTTAGGTGCCACATCACCATGACGAAGTTGATTCTGTTGTGTCTGGCTGTGGCACTTTGTGTCTTCTGCAAAGGTAAGGGAGTAATTTCAAGAATCCTTTCAAATGTGATAGACACATGTATATATTTGCTTAAACGTTTAGTGTTCTCTACTTCAAATATTTTCCTCCAGGGGAAATCTTTCCAACACCTCAGAGAAGGATAATAAGTAAGAAAATTAGATTTTTCAACCTATTGGGTATTCTTTCAGCTTTAACAAGCATGTTTTATATCTGCTTAGAAATATTAGTGAACACATTAACTCAAGATGCATGTATTGTTATTTATTACTCATTTTCATCACAGACTCTGTCTTGAATTTAAGTCCACATTTATACTAAAGACCCTCATGGTTCTCACAAATCATGAAAAAATTGACCAATAAAAGATTTTGTTCATCACTAAAAGAAAATTTTGTAGGGAAAAGTATTTCTTAAACTAACAACTTTCCTGGGTATTTCAGAAAGTCAATTAATTTTTTATATTAATTGAAAGGTAAGCCATCATGAATTAATTTTGCTAATTAAAAATTGAGAAAAATGAAAAAAATCTTCAGGAACAAATGTGTATCTTGCCCTTTACTTCTGTTCCTAAAATGGGAGAAAACCAGTAATGACCCAACACAGAGGGAAAGGTTTGCAAAGAGAGGAGATTCATTCTATATCTAAACTTAAAATATGTCTTCTTAATTTGGGAGTTTGGTGTATTTCACCTTTCTATGAGAAGCCATAATATAGAGGACTACATTTATGTGTTGTGACTAAAAGGAAATCTTTCTATCCTTAACCCAGTTACCTGGGAAACTGTCTGATGGATCATTGGGAAACCATTACTTTAGTAATGGTGACTCTTGTAATCTTAAATAGTACTTTCCTATATCCTTTGCTTCTGTTTAGCATAAACATGTTTCTTATTTCTTAAATAACAGAGCACAAAACACATTTTCTTCTAAGTATTTAAAATGATATATCACAACCAAATGTTTTAAAAGTATTTGGTAAAGTATATTAAATTCACCAGAGGATTGGAGAATATATCTAAAGTAAATTCCTGGATATCCATGATAACTCTGGAAGTGGTTGTGAGTATTTCAATAGGATTTTCATATTGGTGATTTATTGAAAAAACATAGAGATTTTATGAACTTACTAATAAGGTTATGTTGAGATGAGACATAAGAAACATATCTGGAAACCTGCTCTTTGTAGAAATCCCAGGTGCCTTAGTTGAAATGAATTTTTGTTGATCTTAGTCAGTGAGGTTATGTTCCAAACACAGACAGCCCTCATTTTCAGCAGATTTCAGAATGGTAAAGGTTGGAGGACTGGAAGTTCCTGAAAGTAGATATTTAAGAGGCATCTATATCATCAATGAGAAGGAAAAAATTGCATTATTTAACCATTCATAGCCATACAAAGTGAAAAAAAATTCAAAAACAATTCCTGGCCAAATGAAAAAGAACTTCAGTGACACAAGATGTGGATCTGCATGAAGTAGGTATATATGGCCAGTTCTTACTCTTCCCCCAGATTATTCTGTCTTCTCAGTAGAGTAAAATCTGTATAACTGATTGTTTTTTCCCTTTAGTCTTTTTTTGTCTGATTTGCTGCTATAAACACATTAGCCAAAAATGTTTAGGGAAAATAAAATCAAGCGAAATTTAGATCAGAAAATATACCTCAGATTGACAGCTGTAAAATGTTTTGATAGTGTGAAAAGACGTAAAGTACTGGCTAATCTCAATCTGTGGATTTAATTTATTTGGCCATATCTATTTCCAAGAATGAGTTGACATTCAAAATAATAAATTCCCATTCAAATATTGTAATTTTAGATATACAAGTAGATTGCTTATATGGAGTTTAAAAGAAGAATGAAAACAAAGATCTTATTCTCATTGTCTTAAACATTATGCTCAAAAAGGTATAAGATGACCCAATTGATTGTTTCTTTTTTCTTTTTTTTTTTTTTTTATAGATGGGAAAGCCCTGTTTCACAGAAGACAGCCAGGTCAGTACATTTCAGGAGTTAATCTTTACTTTGAGGTGTCAAGGTGGAGTCTGAGGTTGCTTTTGGAACAGAGAAAACTTTTTTCAGGTTTATTGAGATATAATTGACATATAACATTGTGTGAGTTTAAGATACACAGTGTGATGATTTGATACACCTATATATTGTGAAAAGATTACCTCAATAAGATTCATTAACACCTGCATCCCCTCACATAAATACAATAACCATTTTTTTGTATGGTGAGAACATCAAAAATCGACTCTCTCAGTGTCTTTCAAGTATATAATACAGGATCATTAGCTATGGTCACCAAGCTGTACATTAGATCCCCAGAGCTTATTCACCTTATAACTGGAAGTCTGTACCCTTTGCTCATTAATTTCCCATTTCCTCCAAACTGCAACACCTGGCAACTGCCGTTTTACTCTCTGCTTCTTTGAGTTTGAGTTTTTTGATTCCACATACAAGTCAGATGTTCCAATATTTGTCCTTCTCTGACTTATTTCACTTAGCATAATGCCCTCAAAGTCCATCACGCTGTTCCAAGTGCAGGATTTCTGAGTTTCCGTGTTTGATCTGCCTTTCTGTCTCATTGCTTCTATTAAACATCTAGCTAGCATTATGTCTGCTTTGCACCCACCTACAATTCTCATGGATCTCAGTCTATTGGCATAAGAACACCATGGATCCAAGCTCACGATTTTATGAACTTATTAATAAGGTCATGTTGAGACATAAGAAACATACCTGGACAACTGCTGTTTGCAGAAATCCCAGGTGCCTTAGTTGAAATGAATTTTTGTTGATCTTAGTCGATGAGGTTATGTTCCAAACACAGACAGCCTTCATTTTCAGTATCGTAAAGGCTGGAGGACTGGAAATTGCTGAAAGCAGATATTTAATAGACACCCATATCATCAATCAGAAGAAAAGAATTGTATTGTTTAACCAATCATTGCTGTATAATGAAAAAAAATTAAAAAACAATTCCTGATTAAATGAAAAAGAACTTCAGTGACACAAAGTGTGGATCTGCATGAAGTAGATATATATAATCAATTCTTATTTTGTCCCCAGGTTATTCTGCTTTCTCAGTAGAATAAAATCTGTATAACTGATTGTTTTTTCCTTCTAGTCTATTTTGTCTGATTTGCTGCTTATAAACACATTAGCCAAAAATGTTTAGGGAAAATAAAATCAAGTGAAATTTAGATCAGAAAACATACCTCAGATTGACAGCTGTAAAATGTTTTGATAGTGTAAAAAGATACAAAGTTTTGGCTAATATTAATTTATGGATTAATTTATTTGGCCATATATATTTCCAAGAATGAGTTGACATTCAAAATAATAAATTCCCATTCAAATATTATTATTTTAGATATACAAGTAGATTGCTTATACTGAGTTTAAAAGAATGCAAACAAAAACCTTATTCTCATTGTCTTAAACATTATGCTCAAGAAAGTGTAAGATGACCCAAGTGTTCTTTCTTTCTTTTTTATTTTTTTTTTATAGATTGGGCAGACCTGTTTCACAGAGAACCCCGAGGTCAGTATATTTCAGGGGCTAATCTTTATTTTGAGGTATCAAGGTGTAGTCTGAGCTTGCTTTTGGAACAGAGAAAACTTTTTTTCAGGATTCTTGAGATATAATTGACATATAACATTATATTAGTTTAAGATATACAATGTGATGATTTATAAACATATATATTGTGAAAAGATTACCAAAATAAGATTCATTAACACCTCCATCCGCTCACATAATTACAATTACCTTTTTTTGTATGGTGAGAACATTTAAGATCGACTCTCTCAGCGGCTTTCAAGTATATAATACAGGATCATTAACTATGGTCACCAAGCTGTACATTAGATCCCAAGAGCTTATTCACCTTATAACTGGAAGTCTGTACCCTTTGCTCATTAATTTCCCATTTCCTCCAAACTGTGACACCTGGCAACTGCCGTTTTACTCTCTGCTTCTTTGAGTTTGAGTTTTTCGATTCCACATACAAGTCAGATGTTCCAATATTTGTCCTTCTCTGACTTATTTCACTTAGCGTAATGCCCTCAAAGTCCATCCATGCCGTTGCCAAGTGCAGGATTTCTGAGTTTCCGTGTTTGCTCTGATCTGCCTTTTTCTACATCCCGATAGGTTCATTATGTCTGCTTTGCACCCACTTGCAATTCTCACGGATCTCAGTCTATTGACATAAGAACACCATGGATCCAAGCTCATGAGCCTTGTATCTGTTGTAAAAGTGCACCCTCTGAGGGAAGCCCCGAGGGATTTTTTCTTGATGGGTAAAGTTCATACACAGGTTTTGTGACACCTCTATTTGTTGCAAGATTATAGAGCATGGAGGTGCACTAAAAAGAAAATCAAAGGTCATGACCCTTGACTGCAGCCTACATGTCAGACAGTTTGAGTTTCCAGGTATTTAACCTATATGGAGAGTGCTGTACAATTTTTCTTTAGAAATATTAAGTGTCTCCAAACCATGTCTTCTTAGCCTTTGGCTAAATATGTGTGTGCATTTGTATGCATAACTATGCACAATTTGGTTTGGGATAACAATTCATCAGAACACATGGGAAACCTTTTATCTTTCAACTGGCTCTGTTTGCTGTTTGACTTAATTTACACCTGTATCTCTGAGAGAGGTTTGCTGACCATAAATCCTGGGTTTTCCAGGACGTTTCCAATTTCTAAAAGTTTATCTTACTATCAGAGCATATACTTTAACTTTTTATTTGAATAATGTGGTCGGTATAGAGCATGGAGATGCACTAAAAAGAAAATCAACAAACATCTAATCCACTAAGTGCCAAAATAGAAATGTTAACCCCAAAATGTTTTTTTTGAGGCTTCTTGAAAATGAAATCAGCATGCAACTTTATGCAAAATTCTATTGCCATTAATAAGTATTTTATTTCACACAACCATTGAAAAAATTCTCTTGGAGACCGATGCTTTGACGTATTTGATAAAAAATATTTTTCTATCTCTAAATCTAATAATTGTGGGCTTATCTATAAATTATGACATTTGTTCTAAAGGGCCTTCTTATTGTGAGTACATGAATGTTGGTATCCAGCTATTAAATAGGAATTGTAGCCATTTTATTCACATTAAGTTAGTAGTGCATCCCGTGTTTTTGTCACATGAAAACAAGTCTTTTAACTGCAACTTTTGCATTTCACCAACAGAATAATAATTAATGCTTTGAAGTGCCGTTTTAGTCATCCAAGATTTTTTTTTTTTTTTTTGCTGTGTGTAGTTCATGCCTCTATTCTGTACTTTAAACTGGCTGGAGAACCAACCGGGTCTCTCTATTTATGAAGATATCCTGGAGGGATATACATGCACCATGGTCAATGGGTAATTCCATATTCATACCTGAGGATTTAATTCAATTAACATATCTCTGCGAGAATACCTCCCAAGGACAAGAAATGGCTGCAATCAAGATTCACTTTTTACAGGCAAATCTGTCAAATAAGCTACTAATAACGAAATTTCTCCCTTTTTTTTTTCTCCAGGTCATAATATAGGTGAAAGAAATTCAGGTAAATTTATTTTCTCATACTGTTTATAGTAAACAGCAATAGAGTGGCAGTGGTTTTATTTGGAGAGAGAGCATATCTCCCGTGAAAAAAATTATTTAAACATTTAAAATGAAATATTCTTTATGATAACATACAAATGTACATTAGTGTGTTTTGTATGGTCTGGGCCATTTGTTTTAATATTTAATCAGTATTTATAAAGGTGGTGATATTTGAAATGGGAGATTGCCCTAGTTATTTGCTTTTCTATGATTTCTTAAACCTGTAAGAGAAATGTGAATGTAGATAGGTTTGCTCTCCTGTACTTTTATTGACAGAACATGCTTTTACTTTGTATTCTAAAATTAATTCCCTAGTGATCTATTCTTTTAATTGATCCTAGTCCCAACAGTTTTACTGCAGATTTCTCTGGGTAGTTGAATATTACTAAATATTAGCCATTAAATTGTTTTCTTGTCTACCAAAATGAAAAAGAAGCCACAGCATGTTGAAAGTGCTTTTATGGAATTTTTCTTAAACCTAACAATAGGATTTTTGCTAATATCAATATAGATTCAATTTAATTCTGGTCTAAAGTATATAGCAATTAAAAGAGCCCAAGATTCAGTCATAATATAAGTTGGTGACAGGAATGGAAGTGCAGCCTGGAAAATATAGCCAGCAGTTCTGTGACATCTTCCTGTGTTGACAGATAGTAACCACCCTAGTGGGGGTGAGGATTTCATAACATGTTGTACACATGAAACCAATATAATATTGTATACCAACTATACTTCAATTTAAAAAGTACACTTAAAGAAAAAGAAGGGGGAAATAATGAAAAAAAATAGCCCAAGATTATTTTAATATGCTTTTCTTATAAGGGCATTTTAGATCCCTGCGTCTTTCTGCAACTAAATACAATAAAATACAGTTGGGAAATGTTTTCTTTGAGGTAAAATGCAAACTGAGAATAAGTAGTAGGATAGCGGTCTCATGAGGACAGATGTCAGTCACCTTGTCTTACCTGCAGACAGGACTCAGGCCCTGTCACAGGATGCACAGCGGTGTCTCTGCTGCGAGTGTACAAAATCTGGTCGTCAATTAGAATAAACTGGGGCACGTGAGTCTTTAGCATTCGCCTAAAATCTCCATTCAAGAAATTAAGAGTGAGGCAAGGGAACACCGGGGTTTCTATAACTCTCCACAAATCGTCTTAAATAAGGAGCTGTTGAGTTTGTTCCCATGTCTCTTGGGAGCCTTTCAGGTCTGGGTATTATTTAGGGGATCCCTAAGGCTAGAATTGAATTGGATGAATAAAAATGCCAAGCAAGGAATCCTCAGCCAGTCACTGGACTAGCCGACCTAAAATCGGACAAACTCCAGAGCAATGGTTTCCCCACGATCTTCACTCCTTAATGGGACAAAGACTCACATATTTGAGAAAAGGATGCATAGGCCACTATAGGACCTTATGTTTTTTGATATTCTTTTGATTTACTGATTTCAGACAACATAACGTGTCTGTCACCATTACTTTTAAAATCCCTCCTTCCACACAGCTCAGCCATATTCACCTCTCTGATCCTGCAGTTTTTCTCCATAGTGTGCAGGTGGAAGAACAGAATTATGTCAATTTCTCTCTTCCATTTGATGACGTGACGTATAAGCTAACTCTTCCAAAATTTTGTGTGAAATGTGTACAAAATATAGTATGACCCTACTCTGAAATAGAAAAATGGATTTCCCTATCTGTGAGCTATGAAGTAGATAAACATATTTTATTTATATTATAGTGTTGTATAAACAAGCTGTCTTTAAGCAAGGTGAGGGCAGTATGCATGTTGCTTAAGAAAAAAGTTTTTTTTTATTTTTGTCATATTTTTCCATGTGATCTTGGGCAAGCTGTTCAACCTCTTCTAAATATCAGTTTTTTCATCCACAAGAGGGGTAAAGGCTCACAGGATGGTGGTAAACATTGAATAGCTAAGGTCTCTAAGGTGCTGTTACACATCCAAGGTACGGTACCTACAAAAAACAGTCTGACCTTTACTGTTCGTGACCCCAATGGCAATATATTTCTGAGCAAATTTTATATAAAAAAGCAAATGGGATAAAATAGTTAAAGAAACAAATGTGGCATGCTGGCTAAGAGGGCACCAAGCTATTCATTTCAACCACAGAATGAATAATTTCAGAGGAAATATTGGTCTCATAAAATGAAGGCTCTAATATATCTGAGGGGTTGAACTCAGGAGAGGTATGATGAGTATAGCGAATACTTATTTAAATGAACTAAAATGGTTCTGCACAAGTTTGATGCAACAAGTTTGGTAATGAAAATGAAATATGCTGAAAGATACTGTCTTTTCCAATTGAGTTCTTACTGTGTGCCAGACACTGTGCTATATGCTTTCATCTCTTTTAATTCTTTTATTTACTTCATAACCATATTATGAAGTGGAGATTGTTTTGTCCTCATTTATTACATGGCCTCCATTTACTAGATAAGGAAACGTTGTTTCAGAAGTATTAATTTATTCCAAGCATAGGCCAAGGGCAGAGCCAGGGGCAAGAATACAAATTCTTACATAACATATATAACATACATATAAATAAAAGGAACAAAATTTTAAATACAATGTTTTTGACCTTAACAAAAGTCTATTTATGACAAGTGGGAAGGCCTGGTTCCAATGCAGAAATTGTCAGTTCATGGGACTTCAAAACAGGAATAGAATGGGCAGCGCTGTTGCCAATGTCCCTGTCCCCCTGCTCTTCTCATCCCTGGCTTTGTTGTCCCCCACAAAGGGCAATACCCCAGGCTGCATGTCTCCGCTCCATTGATTTCTCCAGAAAACAGCCACCCTTGGTCATCCCCCCAGGCTTAGGGGTTCTCATCCTTGCAATGTGGTCTAACTTCGAGAAGATGGTCTTGGAAAGGATGTCCGTGAAGGTCCTAGTGACAGGGGAGATGGCACAGCCTCTGGGCTGGAATGTCCCCTTGACCCTCTGTCTGGATTCTTTTCCCTTTTAGGAAGGCCATGACCTGAGAAGACCAGAGAGTGAGACTTGGGTGGCTCAGAGTAGGAACCCATTTGCCGGAGTCTAAGAAAGATATCAGCCAAGGCCATTCTGATTGCCAATTGGGGGTCCAGCTGGGTTTGACTGCAAAGCCGTTCTTTTCCTACTACTGAATACAGACTTACTTCTTTCTGCTTTAGTGTCAGACTAATACATGTCGATATTGAGATGCAGTTCTTGAACTACATGACAGTGAAGAAAGACAATGAGAGAAAAAGGGTAAAAAGAAAGGAGGAAGTGTGTGGTGAAGTAGGGGAAGTGGTGGGAAAGAGGCGACGAGAGAAAATGCTGAGCATGGTGAAGGGTTGTATAAGCAATAGTGGTTTGGGGGTTACTTAATAACATAATAATGTAAATTGGCTGTTCCTGATTTAAGCACTGTATTCCTCCTAAACCACTCAAACGTAAATAGTATCATTTCATAATATCTTAAATATTGGGGGCCTTTCCTTCAAACATGAAAGACTAACTCGTAGTTTGACTATTTTCAAATATAAAAAATATCTTATTTCTGTATACTGTTTGCTTTAGAAATATATAAATATATTTTCTAGAAACATGGCAAGTGGCTAAAAAGTCCAAGAGTAGTTGTTGAGGAAATGCAATCAAGAACAAAATATCCTGCTATCCCAGGAAACCTCGCCACAAAAGTAGAAAGGAAAGCAAACAGTTTTGTTATTGAATAAGAACTGGACCATAAGGTGACACACATCACAGGCAATCTGCTGAAGAGATTGCAAAGACGAAAAGAAATCTCACCCTTTTACGTATCGGGCGGATACAACCCATTACATACATGTGCTTGAGATAAACCATGACTAGTACTCAAGTAAGAGGGCTTGACAGCACCATTTGTCACGCATAGTTTACCCTACAATTGCTTGGTAGCTGAGGTAGCCACCAATGTTTGCTAATTGCTTTTATAAGAAAAAATAAATTTATTGTATCTTTATTATCATGGAGGAGGTAGATTTGCATTTGGAGCCAGGCACAAGCTGAAGTTAAGATCCTGGGATACAGGGGGGCTGTCTTCCTGATGATAACATTTCAAAGAAATGGTCACCAATCCCTTGAGGAACCATTGCATATAGAGCCTTAATGATTTACAACACTTCAAAGAGGTAGAGAAAGAACTCATAAGTTCTCTAAAGTAAATGATCTAAAGAAAAAGAGGAAGTGAGTCTCTCCTTATTTCCAACAGAGAGAATTCTCTTATTTTTAGTTGTATTTGTTCTTACATAGTTTTCAAATTTTACTTAAAAATTATGCATTTAATTTTCTTGTCTATTAAGTGACCAAAATGCATTTTCACAACTTTACAGGAATTGTCTAGTTACGAAGGCATGATTAATTCTAAAGTACTTTAATTTTATCAGAGAGTTAAAGAGTATACAAATGGTATGGCAGAAAGCACAATACCCCTTATTATTTCTGCCCTGTCCATGGGAAGAGTTTCTAGTACACATCAATTAGGTCTTCACAGCTCTATTCATCTTTCTTTCTTGAGGTCTTAGAACTATGAAAAATAAGGTATGGATATGGCAATTAAGTCAGTAAGTGGTTTCTGTTGTTGCACACACTGTCAGAATACTGGGACTTACAAAAAATAAAACAGGGCTTTTCTTCGTGTTACAAGCAAATCACTTTTATTCTGATAACAATACTGTGTACAAATGAAATCTGTTTTTCATATTAGGTGGCTTTTTGTCTGATGCTTCGTCTTCTGGTAACTCACAAGGAAGAAAGAAATCTTCCCATGGTCGGCCCTTTAACAATGAACTTAGGAGTTTAGAAGAGGCTGAAGACAGGTGGAGAAAACACCATCATCCGAATTTAGGATCAGAAGGTCCCTCAGCAGGTATGGTTAGAGAAAAATGGTTACCTAGGAATCAAGTGTTGATATTAAAATTTAGGATAATATGATAACCTTTGTTTTGTTTGTAGCACATGTCTTCATAGTAATAGTGTAGGCTCTAAAGGCATTAATTCCAGTCTATGGGATTAATGAATTCTGTCTTTAGAGAATTTTTGCAAAGATGTTGACATTAAATTAAGCTTTTTTTATAACTTTTATTTTCTTATGCTGTCTTTCTACTTGCTGCTATTATTATGGTAACCAATCATTTTTATGACATATAAATTAATAATTAAAAATGCTTCCTGGACCCAAATTTAGTGCTGTCTACTAAATGTTTCTGTTTCCACCACAATCCATTTTTCTATACCAGGATTCTCTGTTTAAATTGCACTCAGTTTGCTGAGGAATATTATAGAGCATGGTTTCTAAACTGTATGGTATGCAATTTTGTTTTGTTTGGAAAACAATTCAAATTTCTTTAAGTGAGGTATATCCTCTCTGGTTCAACACACTTCTCCCTATTGGTCAGTTCAAACTTTCACTTTACTGGTCTGGTGCCTGAAATCTCTATAGTTTGTACCCCTCCAAATATGGGAAAGGAGATCCAATGAGGAAAATAGCTTTAATATTTTATATTAAAATTTCATACTTGAGTTCAAATGGTGATAAATGAAAAGCTTTGGATGAGGTTGAAATATCTTCAGAAAGGACATACAAGTTTCCTGTCTGTCCAGTCATCTGTTTTGGGATTGGCAAACTCAGTATAACTAAGTTAATGCAGATATATTTTTTGTTGTTTGCAATATTGAGTTAATTATTTGTTCATGTTCCATAGAACAAAGTAAAACTTTATCTTAAATGACACCACAGCTTCCCTTTTTTAAAGAAATTCTTTCAAACCTCATGGTAATGGCAGCCATGCACACCTCTGATTACACTGTGGAATTTTACATGAAAAGATATAAGGAGAGAAAGGACAGTGTACATTAGAAACTATAGTGCAGACCTGGTTCAAGCAACATCTGTCTTGTGCAATATGAATGAATGCAACTTTTCTCTGATAATGATTGTGTTTTTGTATGGTAGGGGTATCCAAGTCAGCAAGCAAACTTGCCAACAATGTCTTTGGTGGTATGAAACTTGGTGGCATTGCATCAAATCCAAGTAAAATTGCTAAGGGTCCATCTAGCTTAAGTGGAGGTGCTGCGAAATCAGTAATTGGATCTGCCCCAAGTGGAGTTCCTGCAAAATCGGTTATTGGATCTTCCCCAAGTGGAGTTGGTGTGAAGTCGGTAATTGGATCTGCCCCAAGTGGACTTGGTGAGAAACTGGTAAAGGAATCTGCCCCAAGAGGACTTGGTGCGAAGTCAGTAATTGGATCTGCCCCAAGTGGACTTGGTGTGAAGTCGGTAATTGGATCTGCCCCAAGTGGACTTGGTGTGAATTCAGTAATGGGATCTGCCCCAGGTGGACTTGGTGTGAAGTCAGTAATGGGATCTGCCCCAAGTGGAGTGGGCATGAATCCGGTAATGGGACCTGTGCCAGGTGGACTTGGTGTGAAGTCAGGAATTGGATCTGTCCCAAGTGGACTTGGTGTGAAGTCAGTAATTGGATCAGCCCCACGTGGAAATGGTGTGAATCCAGTAATTGGATCTGCCCCAAGTGGACTTGGTGTGAATTCAGTAATTGGATCAGCCCCAAGTGGACCTAGTGTGAATTCAGTAATTGGATCTGCCCCAGGTGGACTTGGTGTGAAGTCAGTAATGGGATCTGCCCCAAGTGGAGTGGGCATGAATCCAGTAATGGGATCTGTGCCAGGTGGACTTGGTGTGAAGTCAGGAATTGGATCTGCCCCAGGTGGACTTGGTGTGAAGTCAGTAATTGGGTCAGCACCAAGTGGACCTGGTGTGAATTCAGTAATTGGATCTGCCCCAAGTGGACTTGGTGTGAAGTCAGTAATGGGATCTGCCCCAAGTGGAGTGGGCATGAATCCGGTAATGGGATCTGTGCCAGGTGGACTTGGTATGAAGTCAGGAATTGGATCTGCCCCAAGTGGACTTGGTGTGAAGTCAGTAATTGGGTCAGCCCCAAGTGGACCTGGTGTGAATTCAGTAATTGGATCTGCCCCAGGTGGACTTGGTGTGAAGTCAGTAATTGGATCAGCCCCACTTGGAAATGGTGTGAATCCAGTAATTGGATCTGCCCCAAGTGGACTTGGTGTGAAGTCAGTAATTGGGTCAGCCCCAAGTGGACCTGGTGTGAATTCAGTAATTGGATCTGCCCCAGGTGGACTTGGTGTGAATTCAGTAATTGGATCAGTCCCACGTGGAAATAGTGTGAATCCAGTAATTGGATCTGCCCCAAGTGGACTTGGTGTGAAGTCAGTAATTGGGTCAGCCCCAAGTGGACCTGGTGTGAATTCAGTAATTGGATCTGCCCCAGGTGGACTTGGTTTGAATTCAGTAATGGGATCTGCCCCAAGTGGACTTGGTGTGAAGTCGGTAATTGGATCTGCCCCAAGTGGAGATGGTGTGAATTCAGTAATGGGATCTGCCCCAAGTGGACTTGGTGTGAATTCAGTAATTGGGTCTGCCCCAGGTGGACTTGGTTTGAATTCAGTAATGGGATCTGCCCCAAGTGGACTTGGTGTGAAGGCAGTAATTGGGTCAGCCCCAAGTGGACCTGGTGTGGATTCAGTAATGGGATCTGCCCCAGGTGGACTTGATGTGAATTCGGTAATTGGATCAGCCCCAAGTGGAGTGGGCATGAATCCAGTAATTGGATCTGCCCCAAGTGGACCTGGTGTGAATTCAGTAATGGGATCTGCCCCAGGTGGATTTGGTTTGAATTCAGTAATGGGATCTTCCCCAAGTGGACTTGGTGTGAATTCAGTAATTGGATCAGCCCCAAGTGGAGGTGGTGTGAATCCAGTAATTGGGTCAGCCCCAAGTGGACTTGGTATGAACTCAGTAATGGGATCTGCCCCAAGTGGAGATGGTGTGAATCCAGTAATTGGGTCAGCCCCAAGTGGACTTGGTGTGAACTCAGTAATGGGATCTGCATCAAGTGGGCTTGCTGTCAATCCAGTAATTGGATCTGCCCCAGGTGGACTTGATATGAATCCGGTAATGGGCTCTGCCCCAAGTGGACTTGATATGAATTCGGTAATGGGATCTGCCCCAAGTGGAGTTGGTGTGAATCCAGTAATTGGATCTGCCCCAAGTGGGCTTGGTGTGAATTCGGTAATGGGATCTGCCCCAAGTGGACTTGGCATCAGTTCTGTAATGGGATCTGCCCCAAGTGGAGTCGGTGTGAATCCAGTAATTGGATCTGCCCCAAGTGGGCTTGGTGTGAATTCAGTAATGGGATCTGCCCCAAGTGGACTTGGCATCAGTTCTATAATGGGATCTGCCCCAAGTGCAGTGGGCTTGAATCCAGTAAAGGGAGATGTCCCAAGTGAACTTGGCATCAATTCTGTAATGGGATCTGTCCCAAGTGGACTCGGTGTGAATCCAGTAATGGGTTCTGCCCCAAGTGGACTCGGTGTGAATTCTGTAATGGGATCTGCCGCAAATGGACTTGGTGTGAATCCAGTGACTGGATCTGTCCCAAGTGGAGTTGGAGTGAATTCAGTGATTGGATCTGCCCCAAGTGGAGTTGGAGTGAATTCAGTGATTGGATCTGCCCCAAGTGGAGTTGGAGTGAATTCAGTGATTGGATCTGCCCCAAGTGGAGTTGGTGTGAATCCAGTGATGGGATCTGGCCCAAGTGGAGTTGGTGTGAATCCAGTGATGGGATCTGGCCCAAATGGAGTTGGTGTGAATCCAGTAACTCGGTTAGCTGGCTCCAGTTCTTCTGCCCCTGAAACAGGTATTCTAAGTTGTTCCTCTGGTTCTGTTTTTGACAGAAAAATCAATTAGTGAAGTAGTGATTGGTGATTTTTGACCAATACAGATTTAGTATTAAAGGAACTCATGGGAAAGATTTTTAGTGTTGCTGGACTTGAATATATGGTTTATCCATTGATTTTAAAAACATTTAAAAATATTTTACCAAGTCAAATTATACTCTGAATTATATTAGAAACAGCCTAATTATTTCGTATTAAAATAGGTGTCAGAAGCTCATCTAACTACAGTACTCCTGGACCACGCATTACTACAGGTAATTTGATTTATGAATTTCAGTACTTAAAAATTAAATATATACATAGGTATATGTATGTATGCATATATGTATCTTTTTGAAATCAAATGTTCTGTTGATTATTGATTTACTAGGATTTTGTATTATGTGTTTCTCATGTTGAATTGCACTTCTAAGGTCTTCTTCTCTTTAAGTGCTAAATTTTAGATGACCAGTTGGATATTTGAAACAACTTCATGAATAAGAGAGATTAAATTATATTTTAAGGGAACATGAATAAAACATACTGCAACTTCTCCTTTATGATTTTAGATACATTATTTTTTAAATGGCTTTATAAATAGTTTAATCTTTTCCCAGTCAACCTGAATAAAGACCACCTGTAGTAGAGAGGTAGCCTCAAGACATACAGTAAATAGCATTGTGAAAAATATTTTAAAATTCCATCAAAATATTCACTTCTGTTATTGTTGTTGTTGTTCCATTCTGCTTGCTTTTGGACCTTGCTCTAATATACTTCATCTAAATTTACTGGGTTACATAAAAGGGTCAGTGCCTTAGAAATAAACAATCATGAGTAATTTAAAGTTTCAAGGTGTACTGATTTTTCTCTTTGATCAGGAGAATTGAGTTTTCTTCAAATATACATAATTGAGTTATTAGTATTATATAATAGACCAACTTAATAAAATCTACCTTGGGCCTGTTTGGGTTTCCAATAAAAATAGGCTAACAAAGTTTGATTTTTGAAGTTGGAAAGATAATTCTGTAAGGGATACAACATATGTCAGTAATTGTGCATGACCCAAAATGAATAAGCACTTAGTGATTTCTGAATATACTATGGCTGATTTTTCCATGAAAAAATATAGATTTTTTTTCAGCAATAGTCATTTATGTGACCTTGACAAATCACAACTTTCACAAAATCAAATCATATAGTCAGGCTAAAGAGACTCATTGGTAGCCTCCAATACCAACTTTAAATTTCCAAGTAAAAGTCCAAATATTCTGTATATTTAAAATCAATGTATGTCTCGAAATTTAAATAATCTATGCATTGTGTTGAACAGAAAGAGGATTCCACATTCCAGAAGCAACTCCAAAATACTCAGAAACAAATACAATTATTGGTAAGCAAAATTGATCTTTTATTTCTGTCCATATTTTTATCCCCAAGCCAGCCAGTACCTAACAAAATAACCCAAATTTGAAACTAGTTTTAAAAATGAGCCTATAATCTATCTCTTTGATCATTATACATTCAAATGACATCACATTTGTACTATTTTACCTCAATATATGTACACATACATACATGCCTGGACACATATACACAACACACGTGAACATAGAAACACACCAATACATATGTACACACATACACATATATGTATAGAGAGAAGTAATATTCTTTACATTCATTTGATATCCATGGAAACCTACTCAGACAACATAAGAAAGACTATCTACAAAAAGCAAAACAAACAAAACGAAGGCAAACAGACCACAGCTTCCCTCCATATATCCTTCCCCACAGTAGAACAATTTCCCTTTTCCCATGGGAAATTCATGTTTTATTTTATTCGTTTTATTTTAGCCAGAATAGCCAACTTTGGGCATTTGCAAGGACTCAGGTACCACTTTTAATGTGTGTTTGCAATATTTGAGAAAGAAAAGTACTGATTTAAAGTAGTGGCTGCGAGAATAGAACCTTACAGTGATTGTTTTTGTCTTGGTCCGTAAACCCTTTAAAAAATGAGAACTAGAAGCTATGTTAATTGTTCTAAATAAATGTGACCTCTCTACCCTAAATGTTTTGTAGGTGAAGCTTCTACCTGGGGTAAAGGAGCATATAAAGCTTTCAATGGCCGTGTCTTTTCCTTTAAGTCTTCATGCATGTACACTTTCTGCCGCCACTGTGTTGAATCTGGAGGAGATTTCAACATTGAGCTCAAACGAAACCGTAATAGTGAGATTGAAATAATCGCAGTTGCAATCGACAGTAATGACATCTCTATTTCTGGTGATCACATTTTAGTGAATGGAGAAAGGTAACTGGCATACTATTTTTAGAAAAATGCCACAGAATTATTTGAAGTAACCTGCGCAGAAAGAAAGAAGGTCAAATAGGGAAGAGACGGTACTCTTTTCCTATTTTGGTCCTTGTCTTGAAGTTTATAATAAAGTGTTGGAAAGGAGTTTGATAAATGTATAAGACTTTGCTAGATGTGGGATTGTTAAGCTATTATATTTGTTCCTATAACAAGGTGGGAAGAGAGTGCTTCTGTTGTCTGATTATTTTGAGTATTGAGATTTGGGGCAACATACATATTCAACAGAACAGTTAATAGAATGTTTCAATTTTCATCTGCATTTCTAACACTCATATAAATTTGAGGTTTTACAGTAGATTGCAACTTAGACCATCATTTGTGGAGGTAGCAGTTCATATTAGAAAGGATGGCTTATTTGAATACTTCCCAGGATAAGAAAATGAGGCATGACATTCTAGTTGTGAACATTTCAAATTATTTGATCATTTTTTTCTTACATTGAACCACTTTCTTTTTGTTCATTTTTCCAGAGTCCCAAAGATTTATTCATTGTTCCTTAAAAGTCTTTCCAAAAGTGGAAAAAATCTATTGTGTCTCTTCTTCTGAAATAAGAAAAGAAAACTTTAATATCTACTAACTTGTATTATATTTATGATGTTAAATGTAAAAATATGAATTATGAGAAAAACACGATAGTATTATTCTTACCTTTTATATGTACTTGTATTTTATACTTTTCAGGGTACACATGCCATATGACAATAAGTTGATTCATATTAAAAAACATGGAGAACATAATGTTCTGAATAGCCGTAGAGGAGTCCTGTCTTTAATGTGGGACAAGAAAAAGAAACTTTCAGTAAGTCTATCTATGATTTTCCTATAATCCTATGCTTTCTGTTCTTTACTTTCAGTTATAAAAATAATACATTATAAGGAAAATAAGAGCTGCAGTTTACTGAGAAATCTCTACATATCAGTCACTGTACTATGTATTATCTTATTTAATATTTAAAATACCTTAATATGCAGACTATTAGGCTTATTTTACAGATGATGTAACTGAGGAAATTTAGGCAAACAAAAGTTAAATAATCTGTCCAAAGAAATAGTAAGAGCTGGAGCCAGGACCTTTCTAAATTCTTTAAAAAAAAGACCCTGTAGTATATCTTTAATAACTACCATAGGTCCTGTCCTTTAGTTTTGGTAAATTTTGTCTTGAGATATTTTCAATATTTTATAAACATATAAATTTAATTTTTTAAACAGCTCACTCTTCACAAACAATATCCAACTTGTGGTCTTTGCGGGAACTTCAACAGCACCCCAGGTAAGATTCCCTCGCATTCTGTCTAAGAAAAGAGCTCCTCAAAGCAGAACGGGAAAGTAAATGCTCATACTTGGATAAGTCTAACAACAAATAATTTGCATTTATAGAAAGAATGAGAAATTGTTAAAGAATATATTTATGTGGTCACTCCATATTTAGCATGAAAATAATAATATACCTGTACAAACATTGCTTTCTTTTTAAGGAGAAGATATCAATGAGCACATTGCCAGCAGTAAAATTCCTGGCAGTTGTCCCAAAGTTGTTCATAAAACTTATAAAGTTTGTGAAGATGGTGTGCAGGTAAGAATATTTCATGTGGTAACAAACTTCAGCAGTCTTTCCCTTGGCTTCAGTATAAATAGCCAACATCCTCTTCTAATCACTCAGACCTTATTCTTAGAATTGTACATCTGCTTCCTACCCAGTGGGCCTGTAATCTGTTTCTTAGTGTTAGTCCAGCTGTGGATGATAGAATACTTTTTTAAAAAAAATGTTATGATACTATATATTAGTATCACAATTCTAATTTTTGCAGTGTTTTAGTTTGTCTGTAAACTGACGTGTCCCTTCTCCATTTTTATCTTGTGATGGGCACAGTACTGAGTTGACTCTTACTATTTAGAAATCCATGTACTGTATCCCTAAGAACTACTTTCTGTTCTCACCCCCTTACTTTGGCCACAGATAGCCAATCTGAAGTGTCGTTGTTCATATCCTTTACCTTTGAAAAAGTTACAGATAGTCTTTTGGGCTGCACTTAAAAATTGTCATCATTTCCTCTGTGAGTTTTCTGCACTGGTATAATTCTGTTATGTTGAGTTCAATAGGTTGCATTCGTTTGATGACTGAATGAATGTTCACATATTCCTATTTCAATCTGGAACGAAATTCTCAAGATCAAGATACATATGTATAGTATGAATAGAAAAGAGTTTTGTTTTACTGACACTGGGTATTGCAGTAATGACCATCTTGTCATCTTCTAGCATCCCAAATTCTGGCATCAACAATCTCTCCATTTCTCAGTCCTTCCATATTCTTGGGTTCTAAACTTCCTATCACCGTTACAGAAATTGTGCATGAGTTAGGTCTAACAGTTTTTGGTGTCATCACATTGTACTTCAAAATACCAGAGGTGAAGTATTCTTTAGGGTCACTGTACCAACTATAATACGTCAAAACTCTGTTTCAACAGCGTTCAACAACTGTCCCTGTCAAAGCTGTAGGATATTATGCAAAAAAACCCACAAAATTTACCTTTTCCTAAATATTCATTTGATTTTCCATTTGTTTTAATAAAACTTCATGCTTTATTTTGCAGCATTGTGACAAAATTATTAGAATGTATTTTGAGAAATGTGCAAAGGTTGCCCCAGTAGTCAGCGACTACCGAAGGATTTGCATCGATGAATACTGCCAAAACAGAGATAAAGGGTCTACTTGTGACACTTATTCAGAACTGTCCCGCCTCTGTGCCTCGGATGGTCCAGGCGCCTACGAATCCTGGCGAGATGATTCCGATGTGGTCTGTGGTAGGTTGTTAGTGTTACTGTAGATCTCACATCAGGATGTTTCTATAGCACTTTAAAGTTGAGCTACATTTCAAAGTAATCTTCCCGAATGACTGTAAACCCTGGAAGGGATCTTAGGGATGGTAGAGTCCCATCTCTCATATGCATTTCTGAGGAATCTGAGGCCGTTGTGGTTAGGTGCCTTGCACAAGGTGTAGCACTTTGTGTTAAGATCTTAATTAGGAACATCCAGCTCCTGAGGAAAAGTCACTGGAAAAACAGTAACTCTGTAAAATTCTGTAAAAAAAACCTGAAAAAGTTATCAAAAGTATGTTGATTAGTAGCAATACTTCCTTCAAAATGCTTAATAAATTTGAGTTTCATGCAAATATAAATATACTTTCCACTTATGATTAGCTCAATCTTTATATGTTAAAGTACAAGTAGAGTATCAGTTTTGAAGTAAGATGAAATGATAATATATATAATACACATTTCCTCCAAATTTGCTTTCCTCCAAAATAATGCATGGGAATTGGCATAATCCAGTTGTACTGAGTATCTTTAAGACTGATTTACACCTTGAAAATTACAGAGCATCCCATTTGAAAAAGTCTCCATTAGAATATGGTGTATGTATCATTTCCATGTCACCTCTAACTTCTATATGTATGCATTTCTGTTTCTCCAGAAAAGCCTAGATGCCCAGAAAAACATATTTACAAAGAATGTGGTCCCTCAAATCCTGCAACTTGTTCGAATGTAGCTCCTTTCCAAGACAGTGAATGTGTGAGTGGCTGCACCTGCCCAGAAGGTAATTTGGCCTGTGAGAATATATACAATAAAACAAATGAAAATTAAATGACTCAAGTATAGTTCTTTTTAACAAGATATTTAATAAATTCACTTATTCATAACCCATCCTTCTAGAAAACTACAGAGGATGGTGACTGAAAGGGAGCATGTATTCCTGTTTCTACAGAACCTGAGGGCTGTGGTACTCCTCAAACCATTCTAAGCCTATATGCGGCTCTGTAGGGTGCTCTGTGGCTCAGAAATGATCTATACTTGTGTCATTTCTCAAACTAGGAGTAATCACTTAAATAGAAATGAATATTTTAAGTGCATATTTATACTTGAAAGAACTTGTTCGTGACTGATTTCACAATACACTGCTTGAGAATTTCCTGATGTTTCTATAGTTTTGAGATTAATCTTATGCAATGTATTCTAGGTTATCTATTGGATGATATTGGCAAAAAGGGGAGATGTGTATTAAAGGCCGAGTGTCCTTGTGAATCTAATGGAAAGATCTATCAGTCAGGAGAAGTTCGAGAAGGTCCCTGCGGTTCGCAGTGGTATGTGTGTGCTTTTCCACCATATTTTATTAATAGTGAAATAATAGTAATATTTTAATCTAATTTGAAATAATTTCTAAATCTACCTTTAAAATAAACTTTTCAGATATAAAAAGCAACTTTGTTGCATTTTCCATGTTAATGCTTTGTTTTTTATTTTTTTAAGGAAAGTTTAGTGGATATTTTAATATAAAATATATGAGTTTTCTGTGTATCTTTAAAAGGTAATGTTTTTCACTAATAAAATAGTGTTTAGAATAGTAAACCAATTGGTGGTTGCAAGTAAGGAGCAAAGAATTATACTAGAGCATGGTTTCAATAATGAAACAATAATCATGCTAATTGCCAAGTCTAATAAAATGTACAATCAGAAACTCAACACTTTCAAATAATTTTATATGAGGCTACATTAGTGAAGCTACATTTAATAAAGAATGGATTTTAATGTGCCAAAAATTAGTATAGATTATTTCCCTTTTAATCAAACAGCTCAATTCTGCCTTATCAGGAATGATATGACCATAGATATTTCTTATTTCTTATCATTACTTTTCTCTGAAACTCCAAATTTATGCAGGACTTAAAAGGAATTTCCTAGAAATGTACTGTGTGCTTGTAGGAAAATAATCCAACTCAATGAAAACTAATATATTATTTATACTGTATTTTCTCTATAAATAGGAAATGTTCTGTTAGCGTGGCAATAATATATTAATGATTATAACAATAGTTATCATTAATTGCATGTCTGTCACTGCTACCCAAGAGAAATATAATGTGAGCCACAAATATGACCCACATGTATAATTCAACATTTTTTTAGTTGATGCATTTTAAAAAAGCAAGAAGAAACTGGTGGAATTGATTTTAATCCTATATTTTATATTTCCAAAATATTATTATTTCAACATGAAGTTAGTATAAAAAGTCGAGAGATTTTATAATCTTTTTTCTCATAGAAATGTATGTGTATTTCACATGTACAGCAGATCTCTATCTGGACTAGCCACATGTCAAATAATCAATAGCTATATGTTTCTCTACTGCATTAGACAGTTCAGGTCTACAATATGATGTGTAGCAAGTCTTTTAATATTAATAATAAAATGTGTTCCACTTAAACAAATTCTGATATCTGTTTACAAGTTTTTATTTGTTTAATGCAGGGAGAAGTTATTATTTTAGTCAATGAAATTCAAATCTTTCAAAATACAAGGATACCACTATCCATGAAACATTTTATCAGAGCTGAGATGTTAGGTGGGAAATGAAGATGGTGTAATAAAGCTTAACTAAGTGTTTTAGTTTAAGTTGTGATTTTTTAATGTCTTGATATTTATTTTTACCATTGAGAAAACATGATCAATGACCTTTAACATAAGCATTGCATTTTAACAGCACATGTCAAGAAGCAAAGTGGTCTTGCACTGAAGCATTATGTCCTGGACGATGTAAGGTGGAAGGAAGTTTAATTACCACCTTTGATGGTGTTAAATACAACCATCCTGGAAACTGTAACTTCTTGGCCATTCACGTATGTAATAGCCTGGAATATTTGAGAAGACGGATACAGACACCAACCTATTTTTAAACCAATTTAAAATACAATCTTCCTTTAAATTACTGTTTTAAAAAAATGACAAATGGCCCTGCAATTACTGTTATATCTTTCAGCATCAGTTTTCTGTCACAGATTGACATTGACAAGCAATATTATCTGTGCTTCCTCGAAATTCCTCGCAAAGCAAAAAACAAACAAAAAAATTCCCTTTCTCCATTAATAATTTTTTAAATGTGCTGGAAAAAATTTCCTCCTTCTACTTTTCTTTGCATGTATTTGCTAGTGCCTCAGATGAAACTATCTTTTACACTCCATAAAGCATCTTCCTCTTTCATCATTATTTCTTCACACTTATTTTGAGTTTTTGTAACACAGTATCACCCATATGTTAGAGGTTTTCTTTACTTTTAAATTCTTTACAGAACTAAAAGTTTAGGTAATCTGAATTTCAATAAATGGGGGGTGCCATTTTGTAGCTTATGCCTTTAGCTAGCATGAGAATAAGCAATTTTAATTAATTTCCTGATAACAAAGATGAACAGAATTTGTGACTCCTAAAGTGAGAGCTGTGGGTCACATCCAGTAATCTGAAAAATGTAGTTGCTGCTACTAAAAGTCAGTTTTCCAAATCTGTTTTTCTTCTTTTTAATGCTCTGCATGTAATCCATGATAATGGCCAAAGTGAGAGAGGGATATCCCAAAATAATGCAGCACCATTCTCTCTGAGAAGACAAAAAAGCAAAGATAAGAGAAATAAATGATAAGACTATGAAGGTCCACCAGTCACAGACTGCACAGATAAAGCTTATGCAATTTATTTGGGCCATCTGTAAAGCTGCTGTACCATGGACTGAATTAGGTTTCTATTTTCAGGGCAGACTAGTTGTCTGTAGGAATTGTGCATACTTAAAATGCAAACGTGCACTGTGAATGAATGCAAAGTAAAAGCATATAATCAATGGCATTTTAATACACATTTAAATAAAATGCGTTTTTCAACAGGATAAAGAATGGTCCATTAGTGTCGAGCTTCGTCCATGCCCAAGCAGTCAGTCAGGAACGTGCTTACGTAGTGTTACACTCCTCTTGAATTCGGTAAGTAAGCAGCTTCTTAAAGTTTATTCAGAGCAAAATCAGATCAATTACTTCACAAATTAAGAAGTTTTGAAGCTGAAGAGAGGCATTACTGTGTAAATTAAAAGCATAAATAAGATTGTACAGAAAATTGATAATAGCTATAATCTTCCAAGGATCCTTAAGTATATCAAATTTATTATAGATATGCAACGAATGTACTAATTACATATCGACCTTAAGTGCTTAATGTATTAAACTCTGTGGACTACGTAAGAAGGCAGTTATATTTCTTTAGAATTCCATGTATTTGGAACTGACATTACAAGTGGGAATAGACTTAAAGGGGGTGGGAAGACACCTAGGCTGGCCTTTTAATACTAGCAAGCTGTTGGGCCTTTGGGAATCCAAATTACCTCCTTGGTTCTCATTTCCTCATCTACAAATTGAGGATGAAGAGTCCTGTACAATCCTCTTCAAAGAGCTGGTGCGAGACACAGTGAAGGCAAGTGTGAGAAATGCTTTAAAAGTATTCTCTAGATGTTTTTAAATTAATCCAATAGAATTAAACTTTTTTATGGCAAAAAAAATTAAGGTTTGTATATTACATTAAAATGAATTGATGTTGAAAATTAATATAAACTAACAATGTTTTAAATATTAGTCTGTTTCAGTTGAAAAATATGTATTCAATAGAGATGGAACAGTCACAAATGATAAGATGAAAAATCAAGCTTATTACTATTCAGGTAAGCTTAATAATACCATTTAAAAATAAATGTAAGATGCATTCATTTATTTAATTTTAAGGACATTAAGTGTTCTGTTTCTTAACAAATATTAAATTATAAAAGCATTTTGAGAAATTAAAAGCTAATATGTTAATTATTGCTATTAATGTTAATAATTATTTTAACAGACCAAATACAGATCTTCAGAGTATCTTCCTCATACCTTCAAGTAGAAACATACTTTCATGTAAAAATGCAAATACAAATTGTTCCTGTGATGCAATTATATATTTCCATGCCACATAACCAGTTCACAGACACCGTAGGTAAGTCCCCTAGATATGTTATTTCTAAGGCTCTAATGTGACCATCGTTTATTGTAATTTTCAATTGTCTATTCGTTAATGACATTAGACCATAAAGCATTTTTACTTAATCTTCCCTTTCATATTGCAGTAAAATCTTTCCAACTTATAATAGATTTATTACAAAATCTATCCCCAAATGCTTTTCAACAATGTAAACTTCTAAAGGTTTTTAAATTAAAGCTCTTATTGAGATTGGATGACATATGTTACATACCACTTTGCTAATACGCATTACTAAAGCTTTTACCTGTAGAAGAATAAATGAAAATATTACAGATAATAACCTTTTGAAAATCAAGTTTCACCTACCAGCTACCTTATAACTTATCTTTGTGCTGACAGATCACATGGTCAGATCTTTCACTGAGGTTTCCTATCATAGAAACCAGCTCTTACGTATTGTCATGGATGTCTACCCAAATAAACAGAATAATGGCAAATCCCACAGTTACTAACTTAAAACTGTCTAAGCTTTTGCAATATATCTTTACTTGAAAAGGTGACTTATTTATACATAGCAAATAAATGTAACTCATGGGTCAGAAAGATCCAGATAAGAAAGGCCTGTGGTCCTTAACAAGATTCACCCCTCCCCACTGAAACTGTGAAAATGTGAAGTCATGAACTTCCTACGGGTCAGCACGCTTCCTACTGCCTTGTCAAAGGACATTCGGTTACAGACACAAATAGGGAAAACACAATATTCATGGCAATTGGTGTTCTAGTACTCCGGGAATTCGAATGAAATAGCGTATTAATCTGAAGTCTCATGGAATTTTCCTTACATGTATAAAGATGAGCTAACACATATTTCTATGTGGCTTCTACATGTTTTGCTTTGAGCAGAGAATTGAATACAAGGGAAGATACAAATCCAAAAAGCCGAGTAGGTGAGGAGTTGCTAAAATGTGTTCTGTGCTCTATCCAGGTCTCTGTGGTTCCTACAATAACAAAGCAGAGGATGATTTCATGTCAAGTCATAATATACTGGAGAAGACGTCTCAGGCATTTGCTGATTCTTGGGAAATGACACCCTGTCCTAAAGGAACCCCTGCTTCATGTATCAGCATAGAAAAAGGTAATGTTGACTGAATAGCAAACTTTGTACTTAAATACTTGGTGCTAGTAATTATATACTAATTCTGATAATAATGAGATTATCAGATCATCTGGGCTTTAGCTGGTGCTTGTTGTACTGTTCCAGTTTTAGAGAGAGCAGAGAAATAGTCGGGCTGGAAGAGGGCACTCCTAAAAAACGCATCTTTCACTTGGGAAGGGACATCAACAGAGTTGTCTTTCTATACCCACTGTTTTCCTCCTTACAGAGTTCTCTGTTGCTGCAGAATAATAGTGTTAGAGGAAACTTTACAGACCATTTAATTGATTCTTCTTCCCCTTTAATTTAGTTGTGGAAATGATCATTGGCTGAAATAGCAAGACTCACCCAAATTGCTAAGCCACTTAATGACAGAGCTACAGCTAGATCAGGTCTCCTAACCACTTAGGTGGTGTATATTAATGATATCAAATGCTCAATAGAGATATTTTTAAGAAAATTGTATACTGGCATGATGGACCTGATGTTTTAGTTTACCAAAGGCTTCCACAAATATTAGGTCAATTTATTCCCACAAAAACTCATGAAGGACATGGATAAGGCTATTATCCCCATTAATATAGATGCTGATAATGGATTCCAGATAGGAAGCTCTTAATAAGGGTTAACTATGAAGTTGTAATCCAAGTATTTTGAATCCAAGCCTTGTTCTGGTTACTTCCTTAGTATCATTGATTTAAATAAACCCTTTATTTTATGTTGCTTCTTTCTTAAATATGGAATGCAATGGAAGATAAGTTAGAATATATTATGTTGATAAGTTTACTAGTTGTTTCTAAATTCATCTGCATATTTGAGACAAATGTCTGATCAGCTTACCAGAGTATTTAAAAATCACTGAAACTATTCCTTCTGAAGTCTCAATTACTTGTTTTGACTTAAAAATGAGTTGACAGAAGCATTAAGAACAACATGGTAGTACATATATCAAAGTTTTTAATCATCATGTTATTTTGTTTTGTAGCTGTTACAATGAAAACAATTAAAATGAGAGTAGGTTAAAAAAAAAAAAAGAACATATATTTCCTAAGAAACTAAGCCAATTTATGTTAAGCTCACTATAGGGTAACACTTTTGAGAGAGATATAAATTAACTATTTCATTTTCAAAGTTTTATATTTAATAAAATATATTTATTATTAAATATTTCACACTAATAAAATAAAACAAAATTATACTTTAATAAGCTGTTAGTAATGCTTACATAAAACATGATGTGGTGGTAGTTGGTTTGTCAATATTTCAGAAATAGCCGGCCTCAGGGTACTTTTAAAAGATTCAGACTGCTGCTTCCATTGTTTCTTGGTGACAGTAACTTTTAAAAGCCAAGGAACAGATAGTTTAAAAAAAGGTTAACAATGATACTCCTCACCATGGTCATGTTCTCCTCAGATGCTATTTTTGTAAATTTTCTTTTCTGTTAATTTAATATGAGGCTAGTGATTTATAAGCTAACCAAACAGCAATTTTCCACTTAAAAAATTAAAATAGTGTATTTGAATTATTGATATTCATTGTGCTAAAGGTGATATGACCTTCTGAGGGGAACGGGGGCCAGTTGGTAGTTGTGGTATTGCGGCTTCACTTACCAACTTGTCATAATTTACATACAAATATACATATATTTTAATTAAAAGGCACCTGAATAAAGAATCTGGTTCCCTTATTCCCATTTTTATATGGAAATTGTATTTCAGAAAAAGGTTTAACTGATTTAACACAAGAGTCCAAAGCTAATGAGGATTTTGCCTCCTACTTTAAGGTGTTTCTGATTACAGCATGCTCCTTTTGTATATAGTGATGTTAGATTTGTTATATATTTATTATACCAAGGCACTTTAAGAGCACAATTGTTTGAGTAAAGCCAAACTCTGTTAAAAACTTTATACTTTTTCCTTCAATTAAAAAATAATGTCATTACTGATACTAATGTGAGGCCCATTCATTTTCTTACAGAGAGATTTGCTGAGAAGCACTGTGGAATCCTCCTCGAGTCCAGTGGGCCTTTTGCTTCCTGCCATCCAATCGTAAACCCTAAGCCATATCATGAGGTATGAGAGTCTCACATTAACAGCTTTTTTGAAAAATATTTTTATAATATCAAAAGAAGCATGTAGATATTAAATTTTTTTTTTGAGTGACAACCATAGTCAGATTAAGATATAGGTTTAAATTTAACATTGGTTTCCACTAATTTATTAAGCATATCTTCAAAAGAAGAATGGTACTGGAAAATAATCTCAAATGAGACAATCTTGAACAAATTCCCTTTCTGGCTTTTCTAAGTTCTTTGAAACCTTGGTTAATCATTGATTTGCTATTTTGCATATTTTTGGAAATATTTCCAAATGCTTCAAAGACATGTTTTTCTGGAAAGAGGAGTGGTTATGAACTGAGTCATTATACCCAGTTCACGCGTTCTTCTGAGTATTTTCATAATGTAATATAGATTTGTTTCTTACTTTAAAGGAATGCAAAAAATACACTTGCACTTGTGAAAAGAGTCGAGATTGCCTGTGTACAATTTTAGGCAACTATGTGAAAGCATGTGCTGAGAAGGAAACATACATAGTGGGCTGGAGAACTGGACGGTGTGGTAAGGAAGACAGAGGCTTTAGATAATGCTACTTTCTTCTCAGTTTTACTGTAACTGTGTGTGTGCGTGTGTGTGTGTGTGTGTGTGTGTGCGTGTGTGTGTGTGTGTGTGTGTCATTTAGGCATATGTATTTATAAATTTGTGCTTGGCTCTTTCCAAGATACCTTTCCAAGATAACTTTCTGTTTCTTAACAACTGTGTTTGAGAAATCCTTGCATTTTTACTTCATGATTTATTTCTTTTCTCTTAATTTAATATTTTCATATTTAAACAAGAATGTATATGTGTTTATATATTAATATATGCTTCTCTTCAATCATCATATGCTGAAATTTAAATAATGTCCTGACTGCTACTGTATTTTAAATGATTGTCAAATATTTATAACATATTTTGAAAATTAATTAATTAATTAATTAGGGGCTCAAGTATCATATTGATAAAATCGTGCTTTGTTTGAAAATATTGCACTGTTGGACTAAGAAAGACATCTCTTGAACATCATACTTTATACCTCATAACCCATATCCAGTCATTCAATAAGGTTTTGTCAAGTTCACTTCCAAAATTTCTCTCAAATCCATTCACAGCTATCTCTATTGCTACCAACCTAGTTTGAGAAATCATCATTTTTTCCTCCTGGGTAATTACAATGGCCTCCTTCAGTATCCACTCTTAGTTCCCTCTAACTCATGTTTACTGAGAAACCAGTGTACTCTATAAAGTAAAACCAAATAAAATGAACCTGGTCATATGACATCCCAGACTGAAACGCGTCAATGGCTTCTCATTGGTCTAAGGCTAAAGACCTTTAGTTCTTAAGAGGTCCCTGCAAGTTTGAATCACTGATTCTTCCTCTGCTTGCTCTTGGAAATAATTTCCCTCCCTTATAGCATAGGCTATTCCCCAGATGTAGAGCTACCTTGCCCTAGGCTACCTTCATGTCCTCCATCTACCTCTCCTATCCTAAGTGCAGGCTCCTAGTTACACACACTCAGAGCTGCCCACTTGCTTCTTTCAGGCACATGCTACAGTTGTCCTTCTCCCAGGAACACAAGCCACATGAAAGCAGTGTATTGCCTATCTTGTTGATGGGTGTCATCCCCAGCAGAATGTATGAACATGTAGTAGGGACTCAATACTGACTGAAACAGAAAACAAAAATAAAAAGCAAGTGCCTTTTTCTTGGTTATCCATAATCTTACTTCTCGTTCACTATAGTCTATTAACATCAAGTTGAAATAAAATTGCTAATTTCCCTGATTATATACATATTGATTATTTTTGGCCCTGTACCAACAGATCACTCTTGTCCAAGTGGCCTAGTCTTCAAGTACAACGTAAAAGCCTGCAATCGTTCTTGCCGATCACTGTCAGAGAGAGATAGGAGCTGTGATGTACAGGATGTTCCTGTTGATGGATGCACTTGCCCTGAGGGAATGTACAAGAATAATAAAGGAAAGTGTGTTCTAAGGTCTCACTGTGACTGCTACATAAATGACAAGGTCATGCAACCAGGCAAACTCATCAATATTGATGACAACAAATGGTATGGAGTATATATATATATATGCTTGTTATGACCTTGAAATCAAGAGATTGTCCTTTCAGAGAAATAATGTTTTGCTGGTACAAGATCATCTTTAAATCTGTCTTATTTTTAATTTTGTATTTCTTATTAAGGTTAGTTCATACCTCTTTTAACCTGGAGTGTCACATAATGGCTATAACTGATACATCCTACTCTTGTTTGGTTTTAAATACCAGTAAAAAGGTGTTCTAGCAGCTCCTACAAACAGGTGATGTAAAACAATTTCTTATTAAGACAAGGCTTTCTAGTTGTTTCTCAGCATTCATCATTCACCACTTATCAAGTAAATACCTAGTGGGTGCCGGATCTTATGCTGAATGCTGGCGTTACAAAGATAAGTGAGCATTATCTTGGACTCACAGAATAAGCAAGGTGCTAACTATTGTAAGGAAGTCTGTATACTATAATATAGCAGCAAAAAGGACCACTCATGACCTGGAAAACTTCTCAGAGAAAACCAACATTTAATTTCCCTATGGGATGAATCCTTTTCCAGATAAAATTGGGGTGTGTAGAATGATTTTCAGTAAAAAGAATGCACTAATGTAGGGAGTGCTTGAGAAAGTATTATATGTGCACATTGTTGTTGCATAGGATTGGGCTGGAAAGTAGACAATAGGCAGGCCATATTCAAGAATTTGGACTTGGATGCTGGGCAGTAGGAGATGGAGAATTGTCACTTTTGTAATGGTAAAGGAGGCTGTGATTTCTGCAGTTTGGGGCAAAGTAATTTATCCACATTTCTAATTCCACAGACACAGCAATTCTTAGCAATGTAACTACAAAATGAAGTAGTCAATGCAAAGAACTTCCAATGTGTCGTCTCTCTTATTTTGAATTCCATGAAGCTATCATTTAACAATGAGTGATTTTTCTTGGTCATTTTAAAGGAAAGTGTAGGTAACAACCCCTGTCCATTCCTGCACACAAAACTTTTGGCTGTGGTTCAATACTGATCTTTCTCTGTAGATGTTGAGGAATAAATGGAACTAATGGAACTTAGGCTACCACCTCCAAGTTATGGTTCCTTTCATCATTGTCCCATTTCAGACCCCCATGGGCTCTTACTGGAACTACTGTGACAGACCCCTTGACTGCTCTTCGTCCTGTCTCTGTTTGTCTCCATGTTCCCTGCATACCATTAGAATGCCTAACCTAAAGCACTGTTCTCATTATGCCACTTCGCTGCTCAGAAACTCTAATTGTGACAACTACCTGATGAATAGAAACAAAGTTCTCATTTAAGCCTATCTAAAATCTGGCCCAATTTACTGTTACCACTTCTCCCTATCATGCACCCTACCTTCAATCCAAACAAGCGTTGGAACATATCTTATTCTTCCTTTGCATCCATTTTGCATCTTATCAGCAGGGCCTCTTGAAGCTTACTCATCCACCGAGATCCAGCCATCATTTACATAGAGTTTCCTCTCATGTATATAGAACCTTGTTCGGGCATTCCTATGCTCTGCACAAAGCTGTATCTTATAATGTGGTACATCTAATACATCTTCTGGGGGGACTGTGTCTCATTAATCTAATTACTTGTGATAAAACAGGTGGTTTATGAACAAGGCATTAAAGTTGGTATAACAGTGTATCAAGAAGTTGCCATTGAAGTCTGATGTTTAAATGTGTAATTTTATTTCCAGTGTCTGTCGGGATGGACGTCTTCTTTGCCAGGCTCCCATTGATTTAACCCTACGTAAGTGTTGAAATCATGATGTAAGCTTAAATATCTACTTTGGTTAAAACAAGCAGATCAAGAGACCCTGGATTAACAACTCCTTTTATCCTGCAGAGAACTGTTCGGGAGGGGCTGAATATGTTGACTGCAGGGATCCTAAGTTACAGAGAAGAGTTGATAGCACATGTAGCACGCGGAACATACCTAATTTTGATGTAAGTAACATGGTATTAGAGTTTTGCTTTTTAAAATTTTTAATTGTTTCAGGGCAAAAGGAGACTAAAAGGTCAATGGACAATAATTAGGAGGTTATTTTATTTACTGTGTGTTATTTCGACTTGTCAAATGTTGATTCTAAATGTACATTTGGTTTATTAATGTATTATAACTTAATGCTGATAATGTGATGTTTAGAGCGGCACCTCATGGTATGTATTTTATATTTGTTCCTGTAGGAGAACTTGCCTTGCAAACGTGGGTGCTACTGTCCAGTAGGAATGTTTCGAAATTCAAAAGGGAACTGTGTCCTTCCTGACGACTGCCCATGCTCTTTCGGTGGACGAGAATATGACCAAGGAAGTGTCACCTCGGTCGGCTGCAACAAATGGTGCCTGATAAACGATTGATATTTTATTTGTCTTAGGTGTTAGAAAAGTGTATAGTCTGCTCTTATTTTTGTGAGAAAGAAGTCATACATGGAAATATTTGAAAAACTAGTGGTCAAATGTAGTTAGAAAAAGGCACTATTTTTTAAATGGGACCTTTATATAGTATTATATGTGGTGAAATCAAATAATGAAAACCACTACAGAATTTAAATCAATATGAAACACTGTTTTGTGCTTCTTTACAAAAACAGCACGAGCACAAGAATCTTGGGGTAATATAACTACCACACTCTACCATTTGTTTTCTTCCAGTACATGCATAAAAGGATCTTGGAGCTGTACACAAAATGAATGTCAAACCACTTGCCACATCTATGGGGAAGGTCATGTTAGAACTTTTGATGGAAAAAGTTACAGCTTTGATGGCCTCTGTCAGTATTCATTTCTTGAGGTAATTACTAGTATGTTTTATAACAAATTTTCTGTACCTAATTATTATTATTTGTATATGAGCTCTGGAGAATTTTGTTCTCAAAATATGAAAATTTTAAAAACGTCTCCTTCTATATTTCTCAAAGGCAGTGAAATGTAACATAATGTAAAGCTGACCCCGGAGGCAGTAAGCCTGGAGTTCAATCTTGGCTCTACCATTTCTCTGAGGGTAACTTTGGGTGCATTCCTTGATTTCTGTGTTTTCATTTCCTTATCTGTAAAATGGGAATGCAAAAATCCCCTACTTGAAACCAAATTAGGGCAAATATTGAAGTATATACTAAGGTGCTCAATAAATGTTAGATATTATTATTACTTTAACAATAGCAATGTCAGTAACATTGACAATTAGTATTTTATGAGTGCTTTTTCCCTGAATGTATATAGTGTGTTATATTTAATCATTGCACTACTAAAAGGGTAATATTTTATTGTTCCTACAGCATAGATGAAGAAACTTGGTTTAGAGAAGTTAGCAACATGAACTACTAAGTAGAAAATGCCATATCCACACCTGGATCTGTCTGAGTCCAAAGTTCATGCTTGTTATGTACAATGAAACTGCTCCCTAAGTAACAACGAATGGGTGAAATTTGGATTGTTTGTATACATGCATTAGTTTTGATTGACTACCAAGTTTCAGATAAATCACTGAGGAGAAAAAAATCACCCTTACCTAGCTATTTACAGAACCTAGAAATAAATCTATGGTTAGAAACATACATTTAAATACTTGTGTATCTATGGTAGAATTCTAAACGTGTAATAGAAGTATTAGGAAAAAGACTGTGTCAAAGTAAGTTAACTAGTGTGGACTCAGCCAAGGCTAACCTACTTATAAATGCAGTTAAGCCACTGTCTTTTGGAAATTTCATAACATGGCAAAGGTAATTTACTGAATTTATTTCACTGTCTAAGAAATATTTGTCTGATACAAATACTCTGATTTCCATGACCCTGATAGTAACAAACAATTATTATCATTTAATTTTTAAAGGATTATTGTGGGCGTGAAAATGGCACCTTCCGTATTTTAACTGAAAGCGTCCCATGCTGTGAAGATGGGCTTACATGTTCAAGAAAAATCGTAATTACTTTTCAGGTACTGTTTCTTTTTATTTATTTAATTTTTTTACTTCATTTACTTCTCCTCTTAGATTATGAGTGGTCAAGTAAAAGTGATGACATTGTGATTTAATTTACAGGATCAGAATATTGTCTTGCATGATGGTAAAGTAACAGCAATAAAAACTACTGATAAAGAATGTGAACTCAACAGAAATGCATACTCTGTACATACTGTTGGCCTCTACTTGATTCTGAAGTTTTTAAGCGGACTAACCATAATTTGGGACAAAAATACAAGAGTTTCTGTTATATTGGATCCACGCTGGAATGTATGTATATCACTGTCAAGTAATTAATGGCAAAGCAAAGTCATTTCTATTACTGAGAATTAGACATATTCATTGGTGGAAAGTAGAAGAATGAATTGTAAGCTCTGTTCTAGAACAATCCCTCCACACCTATTCAATCTTGTCATGAATTAGGAAATGCAAAGATGATAGACTGATAGAAAAATAGAAAATAGATCTGATAAAATAATAGAAAAATAAATGCAACACTTCTGAGGCATTCTCGTTTAACCATATTTGGTTACTATAAATTATTGCATCATGCAATTTTGAGACAGTTGGTATATAAATAGAATTAAATGTATTACTTGGGGCAAATATTCTAAGAACCTATGAGTATACTCATGTATAATTTGAAGCTCATGAATATAATTATTTTTTAATTCTTAAGGCATTTATCTTGGTCTATACTAGATCATTTTGTGGTATCAGATATCTTGGATTAAACGGGGGCAGATTCTTAATCCACAGATTGTGGTTGCCTTCCCAAATCTGGAATTTAAAATCGAGCCTATATACATATGATCTCCTTCCTCGCTTTAGCTCTGCATCCATCTCCCGAGTAAACATGCTTGCTAACTCCCGTCCCTGGTCTCTACAGGGTAAAGTGTGTGGTCTCTGTGGTAATAACAACGGCGATCTCAAGGACGATTTCACAACGAGATACTCATCCGTGGCTGCTGGAGCCCTGGAATTCGGCAACAGCTGGAAAACAAGTCAAGAGTGTTCGGACACCGTAGCTCAAACCTTCCCGTGTGACTCCAACCCATACTGCAAAGCCTGGGCCGTGAGGAAGTGCGAGATCATCCGGGACAGCACGTTCAGGGACTGCCACAGCAAGGTACGTACGGCGCCCCGCGCGCCGCGCGCCGCCGGCGCCTGCCGTTCGCCGCGGAGGCTCACGGGCTGTGCTCTCCTAGGTGGACCCCAACGCCTACTACGACGCCTGCATCGAAGAGGCATGTGCATGCGACATGGAGGGCAAGTACCTGGGCTTCTGCACGGCCGTGGCCATGTACGCGGAGGCGTGCAGCGCCGTGGGAGTGTGCGTCACGTGGAGGAGGCCGGACCTCTGCCGTAAGTGAAGTCTGTCTGCCCAGAGCTTAGTGTCCATCTTCCCCTCATTTTCCGTGCAATAAATAGTCCTTCAATGGTGAAGATTTTAGAACATGTTAATATGTTTATCAATGATGGAGAAAATACCGTGTGCAATAACACAGCATCCGGCACAGTACATCCAATTTAATTTTAGTTTCAACAGCTCCTGTGTTTGTTCGTAGGGGGAAAAATGGAATACTGATGGAAAGTATCGTAGTCAGACTTAACTGAACAATGAACTCTTTATTTTGGTACAGTCAGGTATCCTTGAACATTTACCTCATATATTGGTTTTGGGGAGAAGTCCTCAGAGGTTATCTTGAAAACTTTTATAAAGCCCTAGACAAGGTACATTGTAAAATGAATATAAACTGAATCTTGATAGGGTTGGAATGTGATAACTTTAATAGAAACCAGTCAACATTTTTCCTCTTCAAGGAAGGTGTTATGAGGAAATAAGACAAATGAGAAATGTTGAAATTGAATCCCCATTTTTTTCAGTTTGTGTAGCATGATATTACATTGACATCTTTAGTTAACTCACCCAGGAACTTTTATTTATGTGTTGAAGATACCTACTTTTCCCAGAGATGTATTTTCCTAATTTGAGCTTGGACATTAAAACTATGAATCTAGACTGTGACCTAAGATATCTCAAAAAATGGTATAATTAATGTTTGCTTCTCCATCTCAGACCATTCTTAGGGTAAGATGTCAAAGGAAAGTGTTATTTTGACCCCATATATCTTTCCCCTCCCTGTATGGTGAGCTATTTTAGCTTATATGGCAATTTAGATAGAGCCACAGGAAGTTGGTAAGACAGAATGATATATTTTAGGTCTGTTTATTGTTAATATCATTCAAGATCCATTTTTTAAATGCTTTCTTTGGAAAATGAAAGGTGAAAATTGTCATATAATGAATGGAAATAATTTGATATAATCCAATTACAGCGGTCTACTGTGATTATTATAATGCACCTGGGGAATGCAGCTGGCATTATGAGCCTTGTGGCACAGTGACTGCAAAAACATGCAAAGATCGAGTTATTGGCCAGAAATTTTCTGCACTCTTAGAAGGTAAGGCACACTTTAATATCCATGAAGTGGTACAAATTATATATATATATATATATATATATTAGGAGAGCAAGGTACAGGCTTTTATTTAGAAATAAAGTGAGAGGAAAGAGCTCCTGGCTCATGCCAGGAGGGGACAAGAGAGCCCCTATATTGATATTTTAAAAGTGGGAAATGTTAGTTTCTTCCAATTTGGTGTCTTACATTTTGTGATTTAATGAATAGTGACTTACCTTTCTGATGACATTAATATTTCTGCATTAGAAACAATTTCTCTAGACATAAGTTATCTGTTTATAGGAAAAGAAAGGAGACATAAATATCCACTCATAGGAAAGAAAGGGCACAGTGCTATGAGCCCCTTGTCAATCTTCATACCTTGTATTAGACAATGTAGTTTGTTGAGAATGTAGTTTCAGAATGCAATGTATAATGTAGTCTCACTTGGATAGAGCCCAATTAACTATATTTTACACTCAAACAGCACTTTAATCTTAGCATTTCATATTTTAGGTAGAAAAGTGGCAAGAAAACCAGATGATACAAAAACTTTCCGAAGGCCACATCTGTGTTAAATTCTTGACCTTGGGAACTTTTCAGCCCATTTTATTTTGACTTCTCTATCTCGGGCTACCCTTTCTACCCTTGCATGAATAGATTTAGAATTGGCATCACATTTCACAACAACTTTTTATCAAAGCCTTGTATTATGTTCAACATCATGCCCATCATGAAAGGAGCAAATCATTTAAAAATATTTTAGGGAACATGTTAGAAAAAATTTAAGTCAGCCAAACTTTTTACGTTCTTAGGTTGTTATTTCATTGCAAAAGGATATGAATCCTGTTCAATTTACATGTTTTCATTTAGAGTGTGATGTCCCTTTGCTATTATCTATTTCATTCATGGAGTTATTCAAGTAACTTTACAAATATATGATGCAATGGAGTTTCAGTAAATACAGATGACCTGTGGGTCGTTTTTACATACAGGATGTTACGCCAGGTGTCCAGACAGCGCCCCCTATCTGGATGAGAACACCATGAAATGTGTCAGTTTATCTGAGTGCAGCTGCTTCTATAATGACATCATACCAGCAGGGGGCGTGGTCCAAGACAACTGTGGAAGAATATGGTACATTGTCTACTAACTTTCCAATGAGCTATTCTGTTTCTTACATTTTCATTTAGAAGATAAATATGTATAGATGTGTAGATAATTTTTAACGGTTATTTTCAAATGAGAAGGCCAGCTTTAGGTTGTTTTATATCAGTTATACTAGTTATTTTGTAATTTCAGTAAATCTACATGTTAACAAGTGATTTGTTAGGTCTTATCCTTGGTGCAGAAGACAGAACAGAAAATGTCATGATGTTGTTTTAGGTAAAAGGAAAGTTTTAATTCTGTAAATGTAAGATCCCATTTATAGGCTTTCAGACGGTAGCATGGAAGCACAGAGGTGAGGTCTATACCACCACAGCATGACCACCAAATAACATGATGTTTGAAACTGAAAATGTAAGAACTAAGTTTTCAGCTTGACTGCAGAACATTCCTTTAGGTCCCCCACATCCTCAGAAAAATGATGAGGAATAACAGTAGACACAAAAATAAGCCATTTGAATCCATAGCATGCTCTTGGGGAAACCATTATGTACTGTTCTCTTCTGATTTTCACGGTTGGACAGTTTGTTGTTCTATATTTGGGAGATGAGTGTCATGAGGAGCAAAAATTTCAACCTCATTCTCGCTTTGCTTTCTCAATTCAACTTTCAGCTACTGCATCGCGGGAGAGCTGGAGTGCAGTGGTGAGTCAGTACACTTGGCTCGAGTCGATAAAAGAAAGATAAGACAGAGGGTTTTCCGACTGACAGTGGGAGAGGAATGGGTACAGAATGTTTTAGGCTGTACCTTCGTGGGCTGGCACAATTTTATTCCAGTGTAGTTGTTCCTGCGGGGTTACTTCCACAGCAGGGCCTCCCAGGCATTTCAGACAGCTGGCAGGCAGGCAGCTCTCCTGCCGCGGATATCACCCTGCCTTCTGCAGGTTCTGGGAATTAAGGGAGTAACACATCAGACAAAACAGTTTAATAAAGGGGTGGAGCGGGAGGTGAGGATCAATACAGACAGAATTAAATAATGGAGGGGTTGCTCATGAGCAGCCTGTCTTAAAAATAAATCTCAGTAAGCTTCAAAAGAATACATGAGCAACTCCTTTTGTGTATTAGACATAGCAAAATAAAATTTTAAAAAGATAACACATAGGCAACCTGAGAATCAGATTTTTTTCCACAATTTTTCATTCCTGTCAATAATAGCAATTTATGCTTATTTCAGAAACTGCTCCTACAAATACAACCTTTACAGGTAACATCATCATTATGTTTTAAATATGTATTTCTGATTTCCTTTTTTTGTGAATAATTCTTTATAGTTTCACATGAATCTGTGCCAGTAAAAGATATGCTGCTAAATCTGCTGATAGAAAATTTTCAAATGAAAATTAACAGTTACTAGAAAATAAGTCAAAATCTTACTTCATTCTACTCCTGTGAATTGTTAGGGATATGATTATAACATATGTTATGTTAGCTAATTAGTTAGATATTATTATCCAAAACTTGACATTTTTAGATGAGAATTGGAACAAGTGTAATGAGAAAGGAAGCAAATGTGATCTCCTGTGAGTAAATATTTTAAAATCATGATGACGCTGGAAATTTGAAAACAGAGAAATAAAAAGTTAATTCCTTTTCCCTAACTTGTGAATTTGCTGTAAGCTACAAGGGTGTTTCTGTGATGTTCATTCAAGAGAGTTGTGGGCAAATGCCCAGAGTTTAATTTTAGTTTGGGGACTTTTACTGAAAACTTAAGTACACTTAGAGTTGGTGTAGTGTACTTACATGTTCCTGTCATTTGTGATTCAAGGAGGGATTTTATTTCCTGTTGATCAGTATTTAGAGATTGTGTCAATTAAGAGATAGTACAGTAATTTGGAGTCCTTAGGTTTTAATAATATATTTAAAATTATGTGATCATCTACAAAAAGCTATTTAAATCTTAGTTATTATTGGTCACTTGCCTAAAGCTAAGCTGTCAAGTTAGGTTCTGAGCCTTATTCCTTGGCCCATAAATAGACTTGGTAAAGCTCCTGGGAGGATTTGGTTAAATGGTAGTAACAGAAAATAATTAGTTTATCTAGTGTTATTTGAATTGATTTAAATGAAAGATTGTTTTGTCACTTAACCTCTGCACAAAATTTCATGGATTTTTATTTAGCTGATGGCAACTGGTTCCCAGCAAAAATTATGCAACTAACTTATTTTTATAAATATTGTCTTCCCTTAACAGTGTCTACTACAACAGCTACCTCCACATTAAGCACTGAAGCAGGTAAAAAAAACAAAAGCTCATTTGCTTTTTAGCATCTGTATTAGCAGCAAAGTGAATTTTCAGGCATTCTGGCATTTACTTCAACTTAGTCATTTTCTATTTATTCATTTCCTAAATGCCAGATAACAGAATCTATATCAATTATAATATCAGTAAAGAACATCTTCCATATTCAGAGGGCATGTGTGCTGAAAAGAGCAGTCTGCATACTACTAATTTGTAGAAAGTAGCTACCAAAGAAAAGTCTATGTTAAATTCTTGGAAAATAATTTACAATTTCTCTTTTGCCAAGGCATAGTAACTTTAGTTGAAAGATTTCTAATTAAAGCAGTGAGCAGAGAAGCACAGAACTATATTGAAATGTGTGAACATCTGATAAATGAATTTAACTGTCATCATTTATTTGCATTCTAGAACTATCTAAACATGTCTAAATACATACTTTTTAGTCTTGTCTGTTAGCACCATTTTAACATGCATTTCCAAATATTTATCTCCTCCTTGTGCAGCAATGACACCGCTAACAACCAGCCCGACCACAGGTAAGCCATGATCTTCGAACATAACATAATCAAGAGTCCATTCAAAAAAAAAACATACACTTTCTTTTTGCAATCTTACAGCTTGGCAAATGATATTTTCTAGGAGACCAGTTTTGTTTTTGTTTTGTATAATAAAAGAAATATTATACAAACTGATACATTTCCTTAACCTTTTACTTGTGGTCTGTGGATTTTCAAAAGTTAGTTGCACATTTGGACATCGCTTCTCCTATACAGTCAAATTTCTCTGAAACATTAATTTCAAGTTGATCCATTTTACATATGACAAGAGATGTTCTCAGAAACATAATGTTTCCCTCTACACAAAACTGACTTTGTTTACATTCTCTTCTCCAATTCAGCAGCTTCCATTCCAGGGACTATAACACCAAGCAGCAAAACAGCAGGTACGTGAATCGGAAAGCTCATAACATGGCGAAGGTTTTTACTTTTATTAAAATAGTTTTCTTTTTTAACTTACATATTAGAATCAACATACCCAATTTTCTAAATTCACCCAGTGGGCATCAGGCTGTATTAAAAATAAGTTTAAAGTGCTTGCTTTTAGAACACTTAAAAGAAATAAAGATCCTTTTTGTGGAGCAATTGCCTTGCACAAATTGTAGGCTTGAAAGTCATCAAGTCCCATTTCTTTTACTGACATTAATGGTGAAAAAGTATGATAGCATTTGACAAATCATGACAAATCCATAACTACATAATGATTTTTGATTTTTAGCCTTCTGGTGGCAAACCTCACTTGATCAGTGTGATAAGACAGAATGTATCCCAAAATAAGAGTTTAGTCATCATCACTAGCAAAGTTTCTGATTTATTTCTAAAAACAGCATACATCAACTAAAATATTTGAATAGATACTGAAAAGCAAAAGTTCGTATTTCCAGGTATAATATAGCCAGGAAGACACATCATTTTGAATATGTACTGCATTTCCATGAACTGTCCTCAATAGGTAGGGGATTTCTTTCTTAGACGTGGGAACCCATTTCACCCAGAGTTTTAGTTTACAGTCTCAGTGTTTTAAATGTATTTCATTTTGAATAATAGTTCCTTTGAGTTGAACCAATATGATTACTGGATTAATTTCATTTAGTCAAAGCTTTTCTGCTTTTGTTTTCTGCTGTGTCTTAAGATTCAATTTGGTGTAAGACCCTGTAATTCTTGAACACAAAGATAGGTAAGATTTATTTTGACAAAAGACTGGACTGGGGGTAGCTGTTTGCTACTAGCTTGCTCCCTAAAAGTACTTTTGGTCAAGCATTGGGTCAAATATTTCCCTGAATCAAATACTTTTCCCTGGCCATTAGCTATTTTTTGTTTTTATTTTTTACCTATAATTTGGAAGCATTAAACAAGTTATTTTAAAGCTTCTTCCCACACATTCAAATGAGATTTCTCAGATGGATCGAAGGTGTTCCTGTAGGAGAGAGCAATAACTATGTCCTCAGAAGCAGATTGATGATTTATTTGACTTTACACCCAAGCATCCTGGGTAGAAGTTAGGGTGTGATTTCATTATTGCACATATCTTTGAGGTAAATAGCATAGGAGTGAATTGTATTTTTGGAAAATTTAGAAAAACATTATAGAAAACTTTAAAAGTAAAAAGGGAAGCAATATGCAAAGCTTAAGCTTTTCTCCATGCTTTATATGCCTATTTTTTTCTATGCAGTAAATGCTTTCAAAGGGTTAAAATACCCCTGAGAGAAGCCTAGCCAACCGTTCCTAATACTATTTTATTTTTAGAAGAAAAATGATACAGTTATGGATTTTTGTTTGCTGTTTAGATGGACAGATCTTGACACAGAGCTAACATTTAATGGAGCTCTGTTCTGTGTAGGACACATATTATCTCATTTGATACAGAAAATTCTATGAAGTGGGTACCATTATTTTCTGCAATTTACCAATGAGGAAATGGAAGAATAAAGAGGTTGTGTGTCCAAGGTTACTTGCTAATAAGTAGCAGAGAGATTAAAATCCAGGACATCTTTTTCTGGATTCCAGTTCCCAATGCTTCTGTGTCGATGTTTAAGAAAGAGAAGAAAATTGAATTCAATTTAAATCAGTTATTGAAGTAGTAGCATATAATTGCAGGTTCTAACTTCAAGTTAGGACTTGTGTTAAACTTTCTAATTTCTTTAGTAAGCTTCTGTTACAACTCAAAAAAGCTCATTGACTATATGGATACTGATTCATATAATTAGAAAGTGGGTTTCTATTACATAACAATTTGGTATCTTAAAATGGATTTTTCTTTTCTCAAAAAGTTAAAATCCTAGAATGTTACACCATAGGTTACATATAAATGTCATTTGTTTGCACCATATGCTTATCCTAAAATAACATCAAACATAGAAAGAAAATAGTTGCATAAAGCTGTTATAAAAGAGCCAGCTGCATGTAGTGGGAAGTGGAAGCATAAAAATGAGAATCTGAGCCCCTTCTCTTCTACTTACTTCTGTATGACCCTAGTTTAAGTCCCTCAAAGACTTCTGAACATTAGTTTTCTCAGTTGGTAAATGGGAAAAATATAATATCTACACTATAGGACTTGAGAAGAGTAAATCCGACAGTTCAGCTTAGTGTAATACATATTAAGTACTCAGTAAAGTCAACTTTATTTCTATTAACAGTTTTATAAAGAATAATCACTATGTAAATGAGCTTAGATTTTAGCAGAGGAGTTTAGTATTTTTTCAGTAATTAACCAGAAACATACTGCTTCCTGAATTAAAACCAATTTTATGGATTTTTTTTCAGAAATAAAATATTTTGCAGAAACTATAAACTTTTCAGAACTGAATTTATTGTTTGTTAGGGAAAATGTTATGGCTTCTCCTTAAGTTTATCTTTCAGACATTTATATTAAATAAAAAGCAATCCATTGAAGGAAAATGGCAAAATAAATCTTTTTATAAAAATTAAAACCCTTCTTAGAAGTAACTAAAAAAACAGTGGTAGTTGGAAAATTAATTGCTAGAAAATCTTTTAATTATTAAGTTTACCACGAGGTGAAAAGTAAGTGAGGTTAAAAATAATAAAATTAAATTACTTCAGTTGTTAAATTTAGTATGAGGTAGAAATAATGGACACAGTCACTTTGAAAGATTTTAGGATGGATTACTACCTCTTAATAAAGCACAGAGCTGTCAGTATTTTGGTAAAGGTATCTCTTCCTATTACCATGTGTCTTGGTAACAAGGAAGCTGATACATGGTAATTCATGGTGTCAAGTACTTAAGCTTGTATGTTCATTTGTAAGTAATGGAAAAATCCATTGAAATTGTAATAGTTATGGATGTCAAGTTAATGAGAACAGTAATGCTTTATCAGTTTTGGTAATTAAATCATGAAGAAAAGTATATTCTCATATATTCCTTTTAGTTAAAGCTTATCCTTACTTTTATTGCTGTATCAACAATTTCAGACCTAGAATTCTGAAGTTTATTCATAGGAAAAGGGAGCTATGTCATAGCAGCCTGACTGGCATTTGTCCATTCAAGCTGTGACTAGTTTAGGTAACTCTCTTGGCCCTAATAAAGGATGCATCCTTTAGATCCACTTTGGAGCATGTTGCCATGCTAGCCACACCAATTACAAGGAAAGGCATATAAATGAGTTTTCTCGTCCATATGCCAAAAATACTTGTGATTTGTGCTCCACTATCAATGGTGTGCCACTGTGTTCCCCTTAACCATGTTGATCAGAGCATATTCCAATGTGGACATTTTGGAGATGTGATTCTGCACCATGTTGTAATGCTGCTTTTAACTAAGTGCAATCATCTTCAATTTGAAAGAGCTCAAATTAGGATCACTGGAATTCCTTGAAGGTTGAACTATACTGGGAAACAAAATGTGCAGCAGGATATCTTTGGAGGGCTGGGGCCTGTCCTGCTACATCATCACAGTCTTGAGAGTCTCTGTGGACCATAGCATAATAGTCTTTCTATGCTATCCTTGCACCTCGATCACAATGACGTTTTAATTCAAATGTCCAATTATTGTGTTCATTAGTGAGAAAAGACATCAAGGTCTGAATTGGTCTGCTGGTGGAGTCTGTTTGATCATGATTTGAAAATTCTTCTAAGTAAAGCTTGACACTGATTTTGGAAATTCTCACATGAACCTTCTCTCAAACTACCTAACATACTTATATCCATTTTGTGAAGTAATCAGGGGAGAAATAATATTTATTACTCATTGGATATTATATCCTATAATTTCTAGCCTAATTTATAATATTTCCATTAATATGGTGAATGTGTAATAAAAACACTGTCAAACCACATGAGGTGGAGTATTACATAGTGGCATCCTTTCTTAAAAAAGCCGTATGGATCATAGTCTTAGGTGTTGGTTGACTTAGAATTTAGTCCCAGCTTTGTCACTGACCGGCATCGATCTTAAACAAATCACTGAACTTTTCTGAGCCCAATTCTTCATATGCAAAATAGGTACTACACTCACTCATTCATTGATTCATTTGACAAATACTTATCCAGCACCTATGATGTGCTAGGCACTCTGGTATCATTAGAGGTATAAAAGGAGTTAAAAGAGACATTTTCCCTGCATTCATAAAACCTGTGGTCTAGTGGAGAAGATGGATGTCAATCAAGTAATTACAAAATCAAATGGAAACTTGCATTGATAACAAGAGCTATGAGGTGCTTAAAAATGGGGGTAGGGTAGGTGGAGAGAAGATGGGATCAAGTCAAGATGGTCAGGAAAGGCTGAGGAAAAGACTGAGTTGAGAACTGACCAATAAAAGTTTAACTAGGCGAAAAGGGAAGGAACCATGTTCCAAGCATAGGTAACTGCAAATAGTAGGAGTGAAAGAAAGAAAGGCCAATGTGGCTGGACAAAGAGTGAGAATTTAATAGAGATATTGTGTGAGAAGATTTTTCTTCTTTCTCAAGCTACAAAACACTAAAACTGTAAAGTGACATTACCACATGCACCACAGATTTCCTAGGATTTTCATTGGAAATGAAGATGGAGATACAGAAAATAGCTGACTCCATTATGTATGAAACCTAAAGATTAACAGAAGCTTATTTTTAAGTCCAACAGCATCCTCAACAAATATTTAATAAACTCCTACCGGATTCCTGGCACTGGGGCAGGCAGTGGGAATGCAAAAATATAGCCTCTCCCTTTAGGAGTTTACTAGTATTTCAAATTTATCTCCACAAACCTGCTATATCAAATCATAAAACTAAATCCTAAAATGTATTTCTCCTTGCCACCTGCCCCAAACCTTTTTAGACTAAATGTTACTTAGCAGACAAATGGTGAAGGCACAGGCACCCCGAGATAAAGGGAAGTCAAAGAGATCATAAACTGCAAAATCAGCCTCTGTTTGACAAAGAATTAACTTTGTCATCATTGATATTGTTTTATTCCAATTACTCAATATTTAGTAGAATTCATACATATGTGTATGTATTAGGGTATACACACATACACACACTGGAAATTACATTATGTCACTTTTAAAAATGAAATAAAAATTTATCAACTCTCAACTCTAAGATCACAAACTACTACATATTGAAAACTAACAAGTGAATAATGTTTCTAATATTTTTCCTTGAGGTCAGAAAAATTCACATCATTTGTCTCTCTTTTCTCTTTTCATCAGGAACAACACCAAGTCCTATCAGTGAACCTTTTACTACAGGTTAGTATATGTATATGTGAAAAATATCTAACAGTATAAGTTATTAGGGTTTTAAGGAATTTGGGGTTTTTAAGGAACAATTTATATGGAAGTTTGACTTGAAAAACAATATTTCAGACAAGTTTACTGGGCTTTTCTCACAGGCTTTAAACTTTTTAAAAAAACTGAGTATCACTTGTTTTGTCTAGTTTATATTGACTGGCTATAATATGATTTCCAGTTTTTCTTTCTGGTAATTACCCATTAATATAGCATCTACAAGAGTATTGAAAATGATAGCAAGATTTAAAAAAATTTTAAAGATATACAATAAGAGGCAGCATGTGCATATTTATGATACATTTTGCTCTTTTAGGAGTTTTGACTGTAAAATTAGCAGTTAACTATTTTATGATAATATTTCAGCATTGTTACTATCATCCCTATGTGACAGTGTGATTAAGGGCATAAGGTTCCATTTATTTGAAGGCAGTCTTGTTGAGACAAATGTATGAAGACCTAGTGTGACTCAATTTAAGATGCAGAGAATACGACTGTGTTAAAAAAAAGAAAAGAAAAATAGCAAGGACTGAACCAAACTCTAGAGGAAAGTAATATGAGAACACAATCTTGGGGAACTCTGGGCAGAACACCACTGGATTCAATCGAATTGAACAGTCAAATTGCTCACTGGTAATAAAGATGAGAGTGCATTTTATGTTTTTCTCAGGCATTGTTAGAACTTCACTCCCCATCACCTCCACGTTTGGAAGTCCAGGCACTACAGGAATAATGGGCACCATCTTCACTAGTCCTTGGCACATAACAGGTAAGTTCAGTCCAGAACCAAGTCCATCAGCCATGGCTAAGCAACCGGTTTCAGACAGTGCTGCTAAGGGCAGTAGTTTACAAAATAAAGATACCTGACATCAGAGCAATATCAGACTTAGGAGTTCTTTATAAGTAATCAGGTTGCAGAAGCTTTAGTTTTTTCGCAGATGGCTTTCCTAGAGCCCATCACACTGTCATCATTTTATACACCCAGAACCTGGGGAGTTCATGGCGCCTGTGCAGGTTTCTGACCAGGTGTTGGTTTTCTCTTTACCTTCATCAGGGACAACTGGAGTATCAGGCGCCACCATGGGAGGTGAAGATGGAAGCACAGGTGAGTTCAGAACAGGTGAGACAAAGGAAAGAGTCACATGCCGTCTCATCCATGGCTTCTTGCCTCAAGTGGTCCTTCACGTCACACTGAGCACTGTTGTGCCCTGAGGACAGCACAGGTTGACAGGGGTCCAGCCCCAGCTGACGACTTGGGCAAAAAAAATTTAGTAATTAATGTTTATATATTAATACAACAGTGATGTATTTCCATGGCACACTGATGTTTCTGAATTATGCTCAAATATGTAACATGTAATTAAATCCACATTAATACCAGGTACTTACGTGTCTTTATTCCCATGAGGAAGAAAATAATAAGAGGTCTCAGAGCTGGTAGAGGCAGGATTAGGACCCAGAACCCCTAACCTCTTCAGTAATAGCTCCACAGTTTTGCCATCTGCACGTAAGAACATTGCAAAAGCCAATGAGAATATTCTTGTCCTTGTGCATCTCTGACTTTCAACTACTGGTTTCATGAATAAAATATTGACAATTTTAGGCATAGGTGATTTTGATTAAAAACAAGCCTCAGTTCACCCTTTTGCCTTTATGCAAGCAGTTGATAATTTTAAGAACCATTTAAATGTCCTCTCCTCTGTTTCACATTGGCTCCCACTTTTGCTCAGGTGGGAACCATTTTCCACCTGGTCTCTGCAGTCCTTTACCTAGCTTCCCTTCCCTAACACAGTGATGTTTAAAGTGTGGTTCCCAGACCAAAGGTACCAACATCTCCTGGGAAATTTTTAGAAATGCAGATTTTCAAGTGCACCTGCCTAGAATCAGAAACTCTTGGAGTGGAGCCCAGCAAGTGGTGTTTAACAAACTGTGTGGGCAGTTAATGCTCATCGAAGTTGAGGACACTTCCACTCTTGCCCTGCATCCCTCCCAGTTTACACTTCAGTCAGTACCAGGCCAGACAAACTTCTAAAAACTCATCTGTCATCTTATTATTCCACTACTTAAAATCCTTCTATTGTTTTAATTGCTATTTTAGGATAAATCAAAACTCCTTTGCATGCCATCAAAAGCCATTTCTTTATGCATTTTCAACAAATCCATGGTTAGATATGATTTTTCCTACGTTTATTTTCCTTAGACATTTATTGATTTAATATTTGTGTTCTTTTAAGTTGAGGTACGTACAATAAAATGCACAAATCTTCATGTACAGCTTGATGAATTTTGACATGCATATATAAAATACTTTTTGGAAGAAGTTATAGTTTGAATGAAAAAGGTGTTAAGAAGTATAGTCTATAGCAATACAGTTTAAGACACTGGTTAATTCCAGTTAGATCAGTGAACTGACTGAAACTTTGGGGTGATGACCAGTTTATATTTCCTGAAATTTGAATCAGAATTATTTGGATAATAATGACAAGTCCATCAGCCATCTCTCTTGTTTATCGGGCAGTAAGATATGGTGGTTTTGAGCAGGGCTTCTCAAAAAGTTTGGTTCATAAATGAGCGCCATCCACAACTATTTGTTACTAATCCATGTGTGATATCTGAAACAGAAAATAAGCATTTGGAAACATAGTGATTTGACACAGCAATTTTATATGTGTTGAACAAAAGCTTATGTTTTGTATGGTTTTATTTTATTTTTTTTATTTATTTCTGTGTTTTCATGGCTTTTTTCCAAAGCATCATTATAGGGCAGATTGGAAATTTGACCAAACTGCTGCTCTTTTACCACAGATCATTTGAGAAGTCCAGTATCAACTCTGGGGTTGGCTCCTGGATTTTTTGCCAACCAGCTGGGTGACCTGGAGCAAGTCACTGAACCTCCCCTATTAAGAGGGAATGATAATAACTACCTGCCTCAGAGGATTTTTCAAAGCTGAAATGAGTTGATTTATGTCTAGGGTATTTTTTAAACGGCTCTTTGTTATCAGATGGGCACTGAACATGTTACAGGTTGAACTAAAGATTAAGCTCTATGTGATATTAGACCATTTAGCTGTAGAAATCCTGCAGGTCATGTAAAGATTTCTTTTACATTAGAAACACCGATTCTGTCACATTAGAAAACAAGGATGCTATATAGAACCTGCAACTCATATACCTTCCCTGCTGTTATGTCAGGGACCCCACGAGTATCAGAGAGCTTCACAGCAACGCCTAGGAGCAAGACACCAAGCGGACGCTCAACTACACCAGGCACAACCTCAGGAGGCACAGCAGGTACGGAAACAGGAGGTTTGAAGCACCGTCTCAGTGATGCTAGGGAAGTTGCCTGTGGCTTCTGAGTTACTGGTTATTAGTAAATGCACATATTCATGACCTGACTGTCCCTGCACTTATGGGCTGAGTGGCAGTGTCTCTCTAACATCCGCTCAAAGGTGATTTATAGCAAAGCATGTTATATTTCAGATTCCAAGCCTCCTGCCTTACCTCTGAGGCTGAGTCTGGAGTAGGGCTAGGGTCATAGTTTGCCATCTTGGCTACAGATCAGAACTGACTAGAGAAATTTTTGAAACACATACTTGCCAAGCCCTTTACAGACGAAACGAATTGGAACTCCTGTAGGACGGGGCCAGGCATAAGAAGTTTTTAAAAGCCTTACAGTTGGTTCCCATGTGTCACATGGGTTGAGAACCACTGGGCTAGTATATCTGAATATTTAATAAGCAATCCAAGTGATTCTTATGATCAGTTTTGGAAAGATGAACTGTAAATGAAGAAGTGTGAACAAAGATATGAAAAGTATTTTGAAAGCAGAGAACAGCACAGTTTAGTCTGTTTAATCAAAGATCGTGACACACATTTCCTGTTTATTTTGATAGGGACTACTGGGGCATCAGCTGGTGGGACGACCAGATCACCACCCAGGGAAGTGACATCATCCAAAGGCAAGTTAGGTGACTAGAGGATGTCCTTCAGAGGCCATGACTTTAGTCAAAAAGAACCCTGCTGATTTCACTTGGTACCAATTTGTCAAATGCCACCCACAAAAGATGTAAAATAGTTTTAAAATGATGAACATTTTCAAGAAGATTTCTACTTTCTGGTTTCTCCAAATTTTCCCTTCAAAAGCACTAAAACACTGGCTTGTCACAGTAATGTATATGTATGTATCAGGGGTAACAGCAATGTGGAACTACCGCTGAAACTGGTGATGGTATCACAGCTCGGCCACCTTTCCCGGATTCCAGCCCAGTGGGAGCTCAGCAGGCAGGGCTGACCTACGGACTTTAGCAGTGACTCCATGAGCTTATCTGGAGCTCCAAGTTCTTATGAGAAGTTTAAATGAATTTAGCACTGGCTATGGCTCTCATAGCTATAATTTTAGGACAAATGAATATGGGTAATTTGTGCATTTTCATCAGAACCATCTATGTGGACTAGAGTTACCAAGTAAAATACAGGGCACCATTTAAATTTGAATTTCACATAAATCAGGAGTTTTTTAGTACAAGTATGTCCCATGCAATAATTGGAATGTGGTTGTTTTTTGTTTATCTGGAATTCAGATTTAACTGGGTGACCTGCACATTTATTTGCTAACTCAGGCAACCCCAATGTGACCATGCACTATTGTTCTTTCCAATTAGGAACAACTGGAAGGGAAAATGCAGCCACCACCGGAGCTGCTGGTGAAAACACTTCTGGAGCATCAGGTACTGAAAAAAAACATAATCAGAACAAATCCAGACAATAGAAATGTGATTTCTTTAGTTACAATTTTATCAGAGACAATTCCCTGGAGAATTTAATATTATTATTATTTGTGTAATGTCAAAACAGAAGATCTGAAATAAATCAAAAGCTGTTTATTGTGTGCATCCTATCATATTCGGTGCTCCAGAGAACATAGGAAATGAGTAGAGTAATATTTGCTCTCTTAGAACTTGGTATTTGAGCAGGAGAAATGAATATTTATATGTATAGAAACATAAAAAATATGCCTCAGGAGATAATCAAAATCAAGGAAATGTCCCATGACAAGTATTGGAGTGGGAACTCAACAGGAAATCCTAGTAAAGGAATGGTTTGGACGGGATAAAAAACAACAGAATCACTCTGTTTTGAAAAGAATTTGGTATTATGATCAATGCACTATGACTGTATCTACTTTATGACTATACATACTTTAACTTAAGCAAAAACTGGAGACCTAAGTAAGCTGAAGGAAATTTTAGGGATATATTTGTTTTTAGGGGACTGAAGAACAGTCATATTTCAGGTGTTGAGGAAACAGAATTGAAAACAGTACCTCCCAATTGAGAGAACCTGTCCACAAGGATAGAAGAGAGAGAAAACAGTTTTACTGTTGAATTAGGATTAAACCAAAAGTAATGTGAATCACAGGTAATTCACTAAGCAGTGGTAAAGACAGAAAGAACTCTCACCAAGCAGACACAATCCATTACATGCATGTTTTCAAGAAAAATAACTTTTCCTCGAGTAAGAGGACTTGATAGCAACATGTATTACACATAGTTTATTCTGTATTTACCTGGTAATTGGGATGATCATCTGGTTAGTTAGTTGCTTTTATATCACGAAAAAATTTCTCTTGATGACAGAAGGATAAGGGTGCGCCCTTGACGTTAACGTTCAAAGAGATAGTGCCCAGGTCCTTGGAAAGACATTCCTGAGTCATTGAGCTGGCCTATTTAGTTTTTAAAAAGATTTACATACATGTCAAAGACACAGGAAGAATTTAAAGTTACACATTTTCTAAAGTAAATGCACTAAGAAAAGGAAGGAGGAATTCTCTTATTTTCCACAGAATGAAGTCTCTTATTTTAAACATTTTATCCTTACACAGGCCATCCTCGTACGATGATCAATTTTATATTTTAACTAGCCAACTTTCTTTCCGTTATAAAATTAAGCCACACCTGGGGTGTCATGTGGGGCAACCCCTGAAGCTGGAGGTGGCTGCACCCCCAGGAAATTGACCTTGAGAGCACAAGTCCTGGCAAGCCAGAGGGGTCTGCACCTGACTTGTCAGCTGCTCCTAAGCATGCCTCTTGCAACAGGGGCTGATCTGCACTGAGCACCTGATCCTTGATTTGCACTGGTGCTCTTAGAATTGAGTAGAATTTAAGCTCAGGGAGCCAATGGAGAAAAAAAGTCTGCAAAGTGCTGGCTGTATGTATTAGAATGTACACACACCTCCTTCTACAAGCCATAAATATCAACACAGAGCTCACACTTAGGGTGTTTAGAAGAAAGAGAAAAGACTAACACTACAAAGAGTGGGAAAGATGGCTCTGGGGCCCATAGTGGGGCTGAGATTCAGGTCAGTGCACTCAGAAATACGGAAAGATGCTTTGTGGTGGTAGAACATAGATTGCATCAGTTAGGGTTCCAGGCTCAGAAGGAAAGGGTCCCACCCTGAGTGAAGAGAAGACCTGGCAAGGCAGAGCACCTGTGATGTGGGACTGAAAGAAAGAAGACTGAGGGGTTCATGGGGTGAGAAGTTGCAGTCTTGGGAGGCATGCCACTGTTGGTGGAGAGAGGGAGGCCTGCTGGAAGGTGGAGGAATCTTCGGAGTCTGAATGTCAAAGGAAAAAGCAGAAAGTATTTCAAGCCAAGTATTTAAACCTCATAAAAACATTAATAATTAAGAATGAGAAGACAGACAAAGGAAAGGTGCCATTATAAAAGAAACTTCCCTTCACTGTAACAACATAAAGGAAAGCCCTTGATCTGAGAAATCTTGTGGGTCTCACAAAAGCCTCTCTGCCACCCACTGCTTAGGATATCCTGCTATTGCTGTTTCAGGAAAATCCAATGCAAAAAACATGAAAAAGAAAGATAAAATTCTGATACCTATGTAAAACTATTCCTTTCTACACAGTTTGAGAAATTTTCAACAATAGCAAGCAAATTCTGAATATCTAGTCATGAAGCAGAAGAATACTAAAGCATAACATTAACACAAATTTAAAATAAACAGCTGCAGATATAGACAGCAAAATGAGAAATTAAAAATCTCAGGATAAAAATAAATAGTAGGAAGATATTAAAATGGAATTGATGAAAACTCAGGAGAGAGAATTGAAAAAACGAAAAGAAAAATGATCTTAAAAGTAAAGACCAAGTAATAAAGTACCCAGCAGAGAATAAAGGAGACTGAAAGTACAGCAAGGGGATTGGAGGCTAGAATTGAAAGGATCCAAAACAAAAATGTTGCAGAATTTTTTTTAAAAGGTCAAATGGATAAAAGGAGGACATGGTAACAGGAGACAAATAAAATATCCAACATATATACTATTGCAGTTTCTGGAGAATAAAAAGCAATGAGACCAGCACTAATACTCAAAACTGTTAATCAGGACAAGTTTCCTGCAATTAAAAAAAAAAAGACCTAAATCTACATGTTGAAAGGACCTGCCATATATCTGGAAGAGTTATTCCTGAACAGTCTATTTTGTGACTTATTTTAGAAAACTGTTAGACTTGAAAGATAAAGAAATTCTCTAGACCTAGAGGCAAAATGACCAAGTCATTAGAAAAAGAAAGAAAATCAGGTTAGCATCAGACTTGTCAAGAACAGAGTAACATTTATAAGACACTCAAGGGAGAAAAATATGAGCCAAGGATTATATATACAGCTAAATATAATTCAAGTGTCAAGGATATAGGAAAATACTTTAAAACATGAAAAAATTCAGGGAATTATGTACCCACAAGCCCTTCATGATAAAATCACTAGAGAATGAGTATTAAGCAACAAAGGGATGCTGTGAAAACAAAAAATTATAATACTATTTTTAACTGTACTTAAAAATTAGAATAAAGATTAAAAGAAAGGTGGAAGAAAAATATATAAACGTTAAATGTTTGACCAAGTAAAGACATACCATCAATAAGTAGATAGACACAAATAATAAGAAAGATGAGATAAGCCTATTTAATAGGTAACAGGTCCTAGATCATTGATTCTTCATCCAGTCTTTCTTCATTACTAGATAGGACACCAACATGGTGGATTCTGTCAAAGAAAGTTCTTCTTATCTTGCCATTTGAATTAACAATTTACAGGTATACAAGGCCTAGCTCAGTACCTGAATTGGATAAATATCTGGTGGATGTGAGGTGAATAAGTAGATAAATTAATAGGAGCTCCTGGTCTGGTAAAGGATCAAGGGGCTTTATTCTTACCAAGAGATAAAAATAACAGGCCACGTGAAAGAGAATCTTCAGAAAAAATTGGAGTATGTGGGAAAGAGTAGGCTATTTTCTGCTATACACCAGTAGCTGGAAACATGCACCTATCAGCACACTCACACCACTGTACTGATCCATGTTTCTACAAATCAAGGTTTCTATCCTCATCTGGCCCTCTAGAAGAATTCTTGATATTAGGATCTCAGATCTAGAGTATTCTGGGTTATGCCAAGTTGTTTCAGAATTAGTCTACTAGGTTAAGGCCAAGAGGAGGTAGAAGATTTTTGTAAAACAGTTTAGGAAATTGAAGAGACATTTAAAATCATTGAATGTGGATTCCAGAGGACAGGGTAGAAATAATTGTGATAGAGAATGGAAGAAGAAAGAGCTTCAAGTAAAAAGGGCAAAGCCCAGTATGGGCTTGGAATGCCAAAGATGATAAAGGAAACCAAAATGTATGCTTTACTCAATGTCAAAGAATGATAGCATATGAAGTATGGTGGGATTAATTCCTTCAAAACTTCAAACAATACTAATTAAAATTAATTGAGAACAAAGTTGAGCTTTCAAAAGCAATCAGAGTGTTAGCCGGTAGTTAGCAAACTAGTCTATAGAAAAATGCAAGAGCAGGACTTGGCTGATGAAAAGTTCCTTTAAGTTGAGCTCAGAGAAAATCTTCCTGTAGTCAGAGATAAGACAAGCCTAGTGGGAGTGGTTACATAATCTGTGGGAAGGAAGGTATACGAAAATTTTCAAGACATTTTAGATGTAAATTTCCCAATATATATCTCTAGTTTTGGCTTCTCTGGAACTCTAGATTCACACTAAATTGCTAACTTGACATTTCTATTTGGAGGTCTAATAGTCATCTCAGATTTAACATGACCTAAACAGAATTCCTGATTTATTTTCATACCCATACCTGTTCACCCAGTCTTCCTGGTGTAAATAAATGGTGCCATCACTGACTCAGTTTATCTCAAAGTTATTCTTGATGTCTGTCTTTTTTTAATTTTACACTTCCCATATACAAACAAGGCCTGTTAATGCTACTTCTAAAACATATCCTGAACCCATCTACTGTTTTCAATCTCCTTTAGGCCAAAGGACTCATAAATTGTCTGGATTCCTGAAATCACCTCATTTCATTTTGGTCTTCCTACTTCTATTATATGCCTTTACCACATATTCTCTATGGAGTGGAAAGAGGAATTTAAAACATATAAAAATCTATCACTCCCCTGCATAAAATTATATTCCATTGCCCAATCCTGTGTACATGTCCTCAGCTTCCAATATTCTCTCACTAGCCTCTGATAATCCATACACATTTACCTTCTACTTCTGCTGCTCTAGCACCTATAGCTTATTTCAGGCATAGCTACAGCTTTCAACTGGCTGTTCCCATTACTTGTAATGATACTTCCTTAGTGTTTCATGTAGGTTTCTTCTTGTTGTGAGATCTCAAAAAAAAAAAAAAACTTTTCAGAGAGGCTTTTCCTAGGCAGGCAGTCTAAAATAGAATCCAATTGCTCAATATCACCTTACTTTATGTTAGGGCTATGATAACTTACTTGTTTGTGAATTTAATTGGTTTGTTGGATAGTAATTTCATTTATATGTCTGTATATCTCTCATTACCAACTAGAATGCCCTATGGGAGCAGAGAATTTTCTACGGACTATATATAACATCTTAGAAAAGATACTTAAACTATCTCTGCTTTAGTTTCTACTGTATAAAAAGGAAACTAATACTACATATGCCATACAGTTCTGATGGTAAAAAGGGGTACTATTTAAAAGTTGCCTAGAACTTACACAACAGTTAAGACTTTCAATAAATGATTGCTGAATGAATAAACAGGAAGAAGTTCCACTGCAGAAGAATAAAAGGGATGAAATACAGTGGTGGGAACGAAAATGCATGAAAGCTATAGTGGAGAAAAAGCATCATGAGCCCTCAGATTAAGCAATAGACAAGACAACTTTAAAGCAACACTGTATTTTTATTGTTGTGATAGGGACAAGATCACAATCAGGAGGAACAGAAACACCTGGGGTATCAGGGACACCAACGTCAGCTGAAATATTACAAACAACTGGAGTAGTTGCTGTAGGCTCAGAGACAATGGAATCAACAACTGGGTCATCAGGGACAGCCAGAACAAGCATTGTAGTTCCAGGGACACCAGCACCATCATCAGGATCAACAGGTACAACTATACCAGCAGCTGCACAAGTAACTACTGAAATGACTGTTACAGAAGCAGAGACTACTGTACCAACATTTGGGTCATCAGACACAACTGAATCACCAGTTGTACTGTCAGAGAAAACTGGACAATCATCAGGTACAACTGAACGAACTGTTGAAGAATCAGGACAAACTACAATATCATCTGGACCAGCAGGCACAACTGGACGAACTGTGGTACGTTCAGAAACAACTGGACCATCATCTGAGTCAAGAGAGACAACACAAACACGTGTTGTAGCATCAAGAACAACCAGGACATCATCAAGATCACAAGCCACAACTGAACCATCATCTGAAGTGTCAGGGACAAACACAAAAGCCATTGTGGGTTCAGAAACAACAGGGCCATCCTCCACAACACCAGGTACAACTGAAAAACGAAGTAAAGAATTAGAAACAACCGAAGCAGTTGACATAGGATCACATGCTACAACACCATCATCGGGGTCACCAGGGAAAACAACAAGTGTAGAAGGATCAGAAACAAGAGGAATAACACGAGGATTATCAGGTTCAACTATAAGATCAGGTGAAGAGGTGGAAACTACTGAGATGACTGTTACAGAATCAGAGACTACTGTACTGCAGAATGGGATATCAGAGATGACGCGTCCATCCCCCACAGCAGCAGATACCACTGGACCATCAGCTGAGATACTGGGAACAACTGTAGCCATGGGTCCAGGGGAAGAGACAACTGGACTGTCGTCTGGGTCACCAGGGACAATGAGTCGAGATGTTGTCACATCACAGACAACCAGAAAAACATCGCACTTGCCAGACACAATGGGACAGTCAGCTAAAGTGTTAGGAACAACGGGAATCACTCTTTCAGAAGAAGAGACAAGTGGCCCCTCATCGGGGCCACGACCGACCAGCAGACCAGGTGTCGTGTCAGGAACAACGAGAAGAGCCGTGGGACTACCAGGCACAACTGTACCAGCTGCTGCTGACTCAGGGACGACTGGGCCATTAGCTGCTGAACCAGGCACAACTGGACCGTCATCGGAAGTGGCAGGCACCACCACCGGACCATCCGCTCCAGGTTCAGGGACAACGCGACCATCCTCCAGAGTAGCAGGTACCACTAGGCCATCAGCAGAAGAATCAGGAACAACTAGTGTCATTGTCTCAGGAGGAGAGACAAGTGAACGATCCTCTGGGTCTCCAGGGACAACAAGACCAGGTGTTGTTGTGTCAGGGACAACGCGTCCATCATCCCGATCGCCAGGCACAACTGGACCAGCTGTTGAAAGATCAGGGAAAACTGGGCCAGCACCTTCAGAATCAGGCACAACAGAACCGTCATCGGAAGGGGCAGGAACGACCGGACCAGCCGCTCCAGGTTCAGGGACAACGCAACCATCCTCCAGAGCAGCAGGTACCACTGGGACATCAGCGGAAGAACCCGGAACAACTATTGTCTTTGTCTCAGGGGAAGAGACAAATGAACCATCCTCTGGGTCTCCAGGCAGAACAAGACCAGGTGTCGTCACGTCCGGAACAACACGTCCATCATCCCGGTCGCCAGGCACAACTGGACCAGCTGTTGAAGGCTCAGGGAAAACTGGGCCATCACCTTCAGTATCAGGCACAACAGAACCGTCATCAGAAGTGGCAGGCACAACCGTACCATCCGCTCCAGGTTCAGGGACAACGCGACCATCCTCGAGAATAGCAGGTAGCACTGAGCCATCAGCTGAAGAACCCGGAATAACTGGCGTCCTTGTTCCAGGAGGAGAGACAAGTGAACCATCCTCCGGGTCTCCAGGGACAACGAGACCAGGTGTTGTCACATCAGGAACAACCAGACCATCAGGCTTGCCTGGCAAAACGGTACCATCAGCTGAAGTGTTAGGAACAACTGGAATCACTCTTTCGGGTGAAGAGACAAGTGGCCCCTCATCCGGGTCAGGACCGACCAGCAGACCAGGTGTCGCGTCAGGAACAACGAGACGAGCCGCGGGATCCCCCGGCACAACTGCACCAGCTGCTGCCGGCTCAGGGACGACTGGGCCATCAGCTGCCGAACCAGGCACAACTGGACCGTCATCGGAAGTGGCAGGCACCACCACCGGACCATCCGCTCCAGGTTCAGGGACAACGCGACCATCCTCCAGAGTAGCAGGTACCACTAGGCCATCAGCAGAAGAATCAGGAACAACTAGTGTCATTGTCTCAGGAGGAGAGACAAGTGAACGATCCTCTGGGTCTCCAGGGACAACAAGACCAGGTGTTGTTGTGTCAGGGACAACGCGTCCATCATCCCGATCGCCAGGCACAACTGGACCAGCTGTTGAAAGATCAGGGAAAACTGGGCCAGCACCTTCAGAATCAGGCACAACAGAACCGTCATCGGAAGGGGCAGGAACGACCGGACCAGCCGCTCCAGGTTCAGGGACAACGCAACCATCCTCCAGAGCAGCAGGTACCACTGGGACATCAGCGGAAGAACCCGGAACAACTATTGTCTTTGTCTCAGGGGGAGAGACAAATGAACCATCCTCTGGGTCTCCAGGCAGAACAAGACCAGGTGTCGTCACGTCCGGAACAACACGTCCATCATCCCGGTCGCCAGGCACAACTGGACCAGCTGTTGAAGGCTCAGGGAAAACTGGGCCATCACCTTCAGTATCAGGCACAACAGAACCGTCATCAGAAGTGGCAGGCACAACCGTACCATCCGCTCCAGGTTCAGGGACAACGCGACCATCCTCGAGAATAGCAGGTAGCACTGAGCCATCAGCTGAAGAACCCGGAATAACTGGCGTCCTTGTTCCAGGAGGAGAGACAAGTGAACCATCCTCCGGGTCTCCAGGGACAACGAGACCAGGTGTTGTCACATCAGGAACAACCAGACCATCAGGCTTGCCTGGCAAAACGGTACCATCAGCTGAAGTGTTAGGAACAACTGGAATCACTCTTTCGGGTGAAGAGACAAGTGGCCCCTCATCCGGGTCAGGACCGACCAGCAGACCAGGTGTCGTGTCAGGAACAACGAGACGAGCCGCGGGATCCCCCGGCACAACTGCACCAGCTGCTGCCGGCTCAGGGACGACTGGGCCATCAGCTGCCGAACCAGGCACAACTGGACCGTCATCGGAAGTGGCAGGCACCACCACCGGACCATCCGCTCCAGGTTCAGGGACAACGCGACCATCCTCCAGAGTAGCAGGTACCACTAGGCCATCAGCAGAAGAATCAGGAACAACTAGTGTCATTGTCTCAGGAGGAGAGACAAGTGAACGATCCTCTGGGTCTCCAGGGACAACAAGACCAGGTGTTGTTGTGTCAGGGACAACGCGTCCATCATCCCGATCGCCAGGCACAACTGGACCAGCTGTTGAAAGATCAGGGAAAACTGGGCCAGCACCTTCAGAATCAGGCACAACAGAACCGTCATCGGAAGGGGCAGGAACGACCGGACCAGCCGCTCCAGGTTCAGGGACAACGCAACCATCCTCCAGAGCAGCAGGTACCACTGGGACATCAGCGGAAGAACCCGGAACAACTATTGTCTTTGTCTCAGGGGAAGAGACAAATGAACCATCCTCTGGGTCTCCAGGCAGAACAAGACCAGGTGTCGTCACGTCCGGAACAACACGTCCATCATCCCGGTCGCCAGGCACAACTGGACCAGCTGTTGAAGGCTCAGGGAAAACTGGGCCATCACCTTCAGTATCAGGCACAACAGAACCGTCATCAGAAGTGGCAGGCACAACCGTACCATCCGCTCCAGGTTCAGGGACAACGCGACCATCCTCGAGAATAGCAGGTAGCACTGAGCCATCAGCTGAAGAACCCGGAATAACTGGCGTCCTTGTTCCAGGAGGAGAGACAAGTGAACCATCCTCCGGGTCTCCAGGGACAACGAGACCAGGTGTTGTCACATCAGGAACAACCAGACCATCAGGCTTGCCTGGCAAAACGGTACCATCAGCTGAAGTGTTAGGAACAACTGGAATCACTCTTTCGGGTGAAGAGACAAGTGGCCCCTCATCCGGGTCAGGACCGACCAGCAGACCAGGTGTCGTGTCAGGAACAACGAGACGAGCCGCGGGATCCCCCGGCACAACTGCACCAGCTGCTGCCGGCTCAGGGACGACTGGGCCATCAGCTGCCGAACCAGGCACAACTGGACCGTCATCGGAAGTGGCAGGCACCACCACCGGACCATCCGCTCCAGGTTCAGGGACAACGCGACCATCCTCCAGAGTAGCAGGTACCACTAGGCCATCAGCAGAAGAATCAGGAACAACTAGTGTCATTGTCTCAGGAGGAGAGACAAGTGAACGATCCTCTGGGTCTCCAGGGACAACAAGACCAGGTGT